>OY284484.1:2194769-2767769 GCA_958336345.1 Dorcus parallelipipedus
TCTTTAGTCTTAAGGATTTGCTAAATATGTAAACTAACATTGTAATAAATTTGTATCCATAATTTTTTAGTGTTTTCTAAAATCACCGTCCTAAAACATGGAAATCAACGTTTTTTGCCATAATGCCATTTAATTTAATGTCGTGAAAAATATATTGATAAAAAATTTAATCTGAAAATGATTAAGGATTAACCAAAGTAATAATATTATTGCTGTGGTTACTCTTTGCATATTTTCAAATTAAATTTCTTATCATTATATTTTTCTTGACATTAAATTAAATGATAAAATAAAATTCTGAATGAAAGCCATATTTTAAAAGTGGCGCTATTTGAATAGTTCGGTAGTACCGCCCGCGTCACCACCACTGTTCACTCATTGCCCGTGTCAAAGCATGGGAATGAGCTGTCTTATATTTGTCTATGACTATACTATTGTCTGACAGTTAGTTTCAATTGCGTTATTTTTGAAATAATCAGCTGATTGTTCTTACCCTGCAAAGTAGATGGGTAAGTCGGATCCGATAATATATTGATCCAAGTTGGAATTAACTAGTTTCCGAACGCCGCACACTGGGGTATTTGCCCGATTTAGCTGGCCAAAAGTCAATTTCTCAAATTTATTTTAGATAAAAATAAATGGTTATGTGACAATCTTGAATATATGAGAAACAACAGGACACAATTTGTTTTCCCCATATCTTACGTCTTACTTATTATTGTCAGTCTGATCTGGACCGTCTGCAAAGTGCACGCGCTTTTTTATCGGCATATTTTGCAGTACTACACTTAGAAATTAATTATATTTTTACGAAAAAAATATGACCGCGACTAATTATGTACTGTTCTGAAGTGGGTAAGTGTAAATGTATTTGAATCATTTCAATTACAATTGCATTGATTTTAACGTAGTTAAATCACTTTGAAAGAAGTGCATTTTTAATACATTTTAAAGCCAACATCAACATAACTTAAAGGATTTGTTATACTTCAGGATGCGTCTCGATATTTATTAATTCATAAGTAGAAAGAGGAAGGTTCTAGCTTTATAGTTATTAAAAACGCGGCCGCGGAATCATGCGATTCTTCGCTTATTAGCTGAAACAAAAAATGCAGAGGTTACCTTACATAAACTACTCATTAAACCTTTTTAAAGAAACGATTTAGTTAGAAATTGGAAATTTATGTGATGGAGGTGTTCCACACAGATCTTTTTAAATAAAATAAATAAAATTAGTTTCAATCACTTCCGGTTGCACCGGAAGTATTTATCTATTCGCTTATTTCTAATGGCATGCTGTAATTTTTGTTACATTTTTGAATTTTTTTAGATCATTCACGATATTGTTTCTGCTGCCTTCAAATACCATATATAAGTTATTAAACACGTTTTGAATCTATTATGCAACAGAAATAATTTTGGCCAGCTAAATCGGACAAATACCCCACTGTGCGCCGGTAAGGTAGTTTGAGATTAGAAAACGAACGGATAGATCATTAAACCTACTGATCGGATTAACCGGATTGCAGTCACAGAACATTACAATAATAAGAACACCAATCATAATGAAGTTAACTGAAACTTTAGATTATGTTACCATCTCTTGTATTTGGCGGGTACTAATAGTTACAAAGCGCGCGATTTAAATTAATTCCTTTTTAGAATGTAATTCTTCTATTAAGTTTTTGTGCCAATGACATCCGTACTATCAAATTAGAAGTTTATACATACTGTTAAATGTGACCAAATGTGACACTCTAACTGTCACTGAATCCCAGAATAGTATAAATTTCTAATTTGACAATGTGGATGTCATTATATTAGGTACTGATAGTCGTATAATTAAACATTACATTTTAGAAACAAGTATTTACTTAAAATATGTACGGTTGCGGAATCAAAAAAAGCATACAAGTCTTAAGTCGTTTAGGTTATATTTTGCAATATTAGAGTAGTGTAAATCGATCTCTGTCAGATTGACATAAACGCTGACGTAAAATGACACAATGCATAATTCAACTTTCACTTTTAGGAGTCAACAAGAAAGCCATAGATTGTGGTAATAGTAAACTAAACTGAGAATTCATTTACGATAAAATAACATACATAAATATATTTAACAAATTAATGTCTAATGCTTCACAGCAGCTCCATTATTTCTCACAACACTTTACAAACGCTCAGGCATTGAATAAAGAACGGATATAGTCACGGGAAAGTTCATTCCCAATTTCTTCAATCTTATGTAATAATTCGTGTGCATCTGCAGGTCTAAAATGAACGGCGTACATTTTCTTCACGATATAACCCCAAACATGTTCAATGGGCTTCTGGAAGGCCATGGCAAACGCATAACGTTATTTTCTTGAAGCCAGTTTTTTACAACTCTAGACGTATCTTCTTAGTGACCACCCTTCTCTAATTAGTGTATTTATTTGCGGTTTTTGGGCAACAGCTAAATGCGGCATGTTACTGTCGGTATGTCACCTTGACAATTATTTTGACGTAAAAGTCGAAAATATTTCAAACAAAGTTATGTTCACAGCAAGACATTTTGAGTGTATGCTTTTTTTAATTCCGCAACCGTACTTATATTTATAACAAACTAATAATTAAATTGTGTACAATATAAATGATATAAAGGTAATTCTATAAAAATAAATATTATTTTTTCATGCGTTTCATATATTGATATGCTGATTTTTGAAAAAAATCAGAATTAGCACGAGGTTTTTCTTTCCCATTTAAAATCTTATTAATTATATTGCAATAATTGTAAATGATTAAATTACAAAATTTAGTCATAATATTGTTTTCCAACTGTGTGCGATGTTCACAATGTTGAAATTGAAAATTTACGTTGGCTTGCACACTCTTTTATTTTGATGCTAACGTTATTTTTATACAGTGTGGTGATAAAGTAACGCACCAAGCGAAAAAACATCCTTAGCGTTGACTTTTTCTAAAAACGCTCGGACAGGTCGATTTTATTTTAAAAAAAGACATCTTTTACAACCAATTTTAATTTTATGTCAGTTACCACTTTTGCGCCGTGACGTCATCGACATTTTTTTTAAATGACAACCTATTTTTTTGAAAATGTCATTTGAAAGCACCCATTTTTCTGAGTACAAAAATGTTAATGAATCACTAATGCATAAAAAAATTTTGAAGAAAAAATTATTGGAAAATGGAGATGTGATTTTTATTCTTTATAAAATTTCGACCTAAAATAATACTTTCTTATAAAAACATAACAAAATAACTTAATAAAATTACAATAAATATTGGAAATGTCCTCCACCAACTACTTGACAGTGACCAGCTCGTGTGTAAACGCTGTTAATGACTCTTGCGATAGTTTCAAGGCTAATGTTATTCATTTCCGCTCACCCGACTTAACTCCCCTAGACTTTTTTTATGGGGTTATCTAAAAAGTCGAGTTTACGTGAACAAACCTCAAAATTTGAAAGATTTACAAAACAAAATTAGGACAGAAATGAATAACATTAGCCGTGAAACCATCGCAAAAGTAATTAACAACGTTTACACACGAGCTGGTCACTGTCAAGTGGTTGGTGGAGGGTATTTCCAACATTTATTGTAATTTTATTAAGATGTTTTGTTATGTTTTTACAAGAAAGTATTATTTTAGGTTGAAATTTTATTAAAATTAAAAATCTCATTTGCATTTTTCAATAATTTTTTTCTTCAAAATTTTCGTATGCATTAGTGATTCATTAACATTTTTGTACTCAGAAAAATGGGTGCTTTCAAATGACATTTTCAAAAAAATAGGTTGTCATTTAAAAAAAGTGTCAATGACGTCACAGCGTAAAAGTGGTAACTAACATAAAATTAAAATTGATTGTAAATGATGTCTTTTTTAAAAATAAAATCGACCTGTCCGAGCGTTTTTCGAAAAAGTCAACGCTAAGGGTGTTTTTTCGCTTGGTGCGTTACTTTATCACCACACTGTATATAATTTGTGGCAAATACCATGAAATGCAAATAAAAATTCTTAGCAATGTTTGTATAAATGTTTCTTTACAATAAATTAAGTTCTTCGTTTGTGACTCTGCTTGACTCCTTGCCAAAAAGGGAATGTTTTACATTTTTTGTATTAGCCATGCTTCCAGGAATATCATCTACAAAATATCAAATTATGTACATAAATATGAAAGATACATTTTTTAATTATATTTTAATTTATTGCAATAATTATTATTAAATGCTTTGTTTAATAAGAACAGGTTGTTATATTATTTATAATTTGCATGTTTTAAAAAAATAATAAGAAATGTTTACCTCTACTAGTAACAAATTCTGTATTCAGTGAAACATTTGGACATTGCATTTCTTCAGATCTTATTCCTAACAGGTCAAAATTAAGTATTAATATTTACTACAGAATTGGAAATATTTACCTCTTGATGTAGAAGGCATATGAACCCAGAGCTGAGCATTTTCCATTACATCCTCACAAATAAAAGTAGATGTAGATGGCAAGCTTCTTTCTTTTCCTGCACACATAAAAATCTGGAGTTCCCTCGCGTCTGGTGTTTCCTCGCGTCCATCCGTTTTTGGTGTTAAAATAAACGGAGTTATTTAGAAAGTGTGATTTATGCCCTTTTGACTTTCTACCACAGACATCATCAGGGATGTAAACTGGTAAAATTCCATTTAAATTACCAAATAAAAAACAAAATGTACAGTTGCGGACAGAAAATTTTGGACATTTTTTTGACATCTCTCCGAAATACCAAAAATCCTGTTACATAACTACGTTTCCTGACATTGGCAGCCAATAATTAATTATAATTATTAAAAAAGTTCTTTCGATATTTATTACAGTAATCATACCATTGCATGTAAAAAACAATTCATTTGATTAATCATTTTGTGGTATATTAGTTCTTAGTAAAATAACTTATATAGATAATCAGAAATAATTATAGGGCCACGATCTTGTCTAAATGCGCTTTTCGCATAGTTGAATTAGCATTAATTTTATTGTTTCGTATGAATTTCCAACCCCATTTAATGCAATTTACCAATTACTCCTTAATGGCAATTTCTTAGCAGTCTTCATTATAACACAGTTTGGATTTTCCTAATATTCATAATACCGAATCGGGCTCCAACCCCCTGCTGCTTAAGACTTCTTATCTCATCCCTAATATATTTAAAAGCATCTCGGTTTTACCCATTGTAAGTTACTGGAAATATTAATTTCTAATAACAATTTTATTTAGGCACAACCCTGGTCAGCCCCTAATTACGGTTTCGACCAATAGCTTCACTTCCCCCTAAAATTTGTATAGTTTGTATAGTTAATAAATATGCCAGTTTGTAAATTCTAATCAGTAACATTTAACAAGTGGAGTTTAGTATTGTTAGTAACTAGTTTTGCGACTCGTGTTTCGTGTTAATTGTGTGTTAGTTTTACATTAAATACTTTACAATTTAACTGATATATGTTGTTAAGTGAAGGTGAAGGTAAGCAAGAGACTTTACATACGACCGGAATCTCTATTTGAAACAAATGAATAATTTCGAAATCGTATATTATACAATCAAATATTTATTTTTAACTGAATAGTCCAGAATTTTTTTAAATATTTGAAATTTTTTGTTGGAAATCATTTGCTGTTTATACCTGCAGGTTCGCAAAAAAGTATTTCAGATCAGAGCTGGTATAGGGAAATTTGGCGTATTCAGAAGTGTTGTGAATTTTCCTATTCTCATTTTTTATAGTTAAAATTGGTTACACCTTACTAAATCTTCACGAATTATTTACGCAAAATACACACTGAAAATTTCTTTTAAAAAAATTGGACACGTTGAATGTTCATAAATATTATACAGATTTTAAGTGTGGTACATTATTTGCAATTACATTTTTATAGTTCAGCAACCCTTTTCAAAGATATTTAACACAAACAGTTTTTATAGATGGGAGGAACGAAATTTAGATGTTGCGTACCATCTTGTGACTCTCATTATCCAAACAAATGTGAAATTCACTTCTTTAAGTTGCCGTTGGAAACTGCAAGAAGAGAAAAATGGATGAACATTTTCAATCAACTTCCCAATATTAGAATTACGCCGACGAGCAGAATTTGTCAACTGCATTTTACGGATAAGCACTTCACAAATACAAAGAAACATAAACTATCGAAATTTGCCTATCCTGATCGAATTAATAGGGAATGTAGTGAAGAGAGTTCCCAAGTAACAGTGGTAAAGGCACCAATTGAATTAGGTAATTGTTAAGTGTTCTAGCATTAAATAATTTAAATACACGCACATAGCCTGCTTCGATACAATCATTTATAAGGTCTTGTATATTTTCATATTTTCAGTGTTACCCTCTACAGAAGAGTGTGCACCTGTATTTCTATTCAAATGTTGTTTATCATACGCCCAAACAAAGTTCAAAAAGTAAGTATCTTTATTTGCGAATGACTATTTAATTTGGTTTATGTGACAATTCATATACGTTTGTTTATTGCATAAATTTATTAATAACTGTTGTATTTAATTTTTTATTGTATACCGGTTATACCGGGACAGTAGTAACCACGTCCTGTCTTGAATAATTTCTTCTCTCCTTGAAAACAAACAGCATTTACCATGTATGCTTCTCTTCTAGCCGCTTATTCTACTACTACTACTATCTTACTATGTACTGTGATAGTTATAACAGTTAACAGCATTATTGTGCCATCCCTTATTACGTTTTATTTTTTGCTAACCATAAATTTTTTATTGACTAGTAATAATATTGACACAGAATTGTAATTTTATTTTTATTATTTACAGCACGCAAATCTATTTTGAGGAAGATTGGTGAGAAAAGGTCCAATATATTATCACCTCGCACGAAGGTCTTGTATAAAGAATATACGGTGCAAAAGGGAAGGATATGCAAATTAAACACTTTAAAAATGTTATCTCGTGCCAGTAACACTGACGTTTTTCGGAAGTTAGAACAAAATTTTAATAATGTTACGGCAAATTTAATTAGAAGTCAGTTCAGAAATTTTAAAAAGGATAAACCTTCATGGAACCGGGATGACAAAATTTTTGCATTAGCTGTGTATAAGCGTGGACCAAAATGCTACCGGTTTCTCAAGAATTTTTTAAACTTACCGTCGAGATCAACATTACAAAGATTATTATAGGACATTCCCTTAACAGTAGGAATTAATATGCACATTATCATAAGTTTAGAAAAAAGATTGGCTCGCTGCTCAGAAGAATTGAAACAATGTGTCTTATTATTCGACGAAATGGCATTAAAACAGACATTAACCTATGATAAGGCGCATGATAAAATTGTTGGATATGTAGATCTTGGATATTTAGGAAGATCCAACCAAGAAGCAAACCATGCATTAGTTTTTATGCTGTCATCATTATCTGGAAAGTGGAAGCAACCTATAGCTTTTTATATCACAAAAGATCAAATTAAAACCGTTTCTTTGAAGAAATTATTAATTGACATTTTGTCCTGTTTAATTGAAAGAAACATTCATGTAGTTGGTTGTGTTTGTGACCAAGGTAAAAGTCAATTTTAAATTGTTGTGTTCAGAATGTAAAACATTACACATGTTTATTTTTAGGGACTACGAATGTAGCGGCAGTAAGACAATTAGTTAATAGTACAAATGAAGGAGGACATCATATCGTAATTAATGGAAGAAGAATATTCATGTACTATGATACTCCCCATATTATCAAGAACATCCGGAATACATTACTTCAATATGATATTCATTTTGATATCAATAAGGTAGCCAAGTGGGCACACATTGAAGAAGCATACAAAATTGACTTGACCAGACGCTTTCAAGGTGGATACATAAAAGCATTAATTATCGTTATCTTATTATTTGATTTTGTTTGTTTTAGCAATGAGGAAAATTAAACCGTTACATTTCAAACTAAATCTAAGTTTTGTTAAAATGAAAGTTTCATTTGCTGTCCAAATTTTCAGTTCAACAGTGGCAGCATCGATAGAATCAATGGTGGCATCTGCAAATCTGCCAGCAGAGGCAATATATACTGCAGAATTTGCACATCTCATGGACTCTATTTTTGATTCATTGAATAGTCGTAATATTAGAGATTTCCCAGGTAATTTACGAAAATTTAAAGTGTTGTGTTCATATTAACAAACTGTGTTTTGATTTTATAGGAAAACCTCTGAAACGTGCGATAAGTCGCTCAAGTGGGCATATTAAGTTTTGGAATACCATTATTCCAAAACTCGAAAATTGGAAGTTTTTCAAAAATGGCGTCCAATGCAAAGCTCCTCGTTGTATCAAGGGCCTCATCTTCACGATGAACTCCATGAAAGAGTTTTAAGCTCACTATTTCCAAAGTGAGCAAGGTACATTGAAAACTAGATGCGTACAACAAGATCCATTAGAGAATTTCTTTAGGTAACTGATTTAATTATATCATTTAATGATAGCCATATAATATTTATTTCATATTTCAGTACGGTGCGTCAATACGGTGCAGCCAACATTAATCCGACTCCGCATCAATTCTTAAGTTATATGAAAACTGCAATAGTCAATAATTTATCATCATGTAAAACGTTGGCGAAAAATTGCGAAGATGATGAATGTCAAATGTTGATTAAATTAAAAGATTTTTTGGGAGCTGCAAGTAATATTCATACACCACCCGTTGTAACATCTGAATTACTTAATATGGTTAACATTAGTATTGATCGTAATACTTTTGATGCCGAAAGTACGGCGCATGTTTGTGGATTCTTTATAAAAAAAATTAAGGACAGGTTGTGAAAAATGTTCATCGTGCTTTAAAAGTGACAGTATTGAAACGGTATACAATTTTATTGGTTTCAAAGAAAACGATCCGACAAATTTAAAGTTGTTTTACTGCAACAATAGCATGATTCGATGTGTAACCGTTGCTTATGATATAATTCACAAATGCTCAGAAACTCATCCCCATATTAATAATATCAAACAAAATATTCTTGAAGTCTTATATTATATGAGCATGTAGATATTTCTTTCAGTAATTGTGACGTTCATAAAGTAAGTATTACAAGCAAATTTTTTAATATCGTATGTAATTGTATTTTGCATAAATTCACGGAAGATAAGCAAAGATCGTTTGTGGTTCAAAGCAAATCAAAATATCAAAAAATACTACATTTGTAAACTTTGTATTGTAAGTACACTACTCAAAAATGTCAAAGGGGCAATTATATTTTCGTATGTATTCATTACTATTTAATTTCTAAACAGATTCATACGTCTAGTTTAAAAATTTGTTTGGAGGTGTTTCAAGTAGCTAGTGAAACGATTGTGATATGGGCCAATGTTGGTAGCAATATACAAACGGATCTCTGTTTTTGTTCAGATATATTTTTTTCTTAATATAATAATTTAGTTTTCGACCTATGGTTAAGTATTCATTGTGTGATTGTCCCTTGTACACTTTTGAGTACATAGTGTATATATTTTGGTTGACAGTTGAACAGTTGTAATTTAAGAAACTGTATAATATACATATGTATAATGTTTTCTAAAATGTTGCATTATTAAATTAGCTATTGTATTGTTTTTTTATTGTAAATGCATAAGGACCTAACAATATTGTTAATTCCTTCTGCATTAGTTAGTTCCTACAACTATCAATATTGTTAATAGTTCCTTCAATATTGTACTACAATGTTATTACTAAGCAATAATATTCATAAATGTTGCTTTTGTTCTTATCATTTCATACATTTGAATATGCTACTGATTTCTTTATATAAAAATAGCAAAACACATTAATTTTATACTGATGGCTCAATATTCATAATGCATAATTATTTTGTATCCATAATTTTTTTGTGTTTTATAAAATCACCGTCCTAAAACATGGAAATCGTTTTTTTTTGCCATAATGCCATTTAATTTAATGTCGTGAAAAATATATTGATAAGAAATTTAATCTGAAAATGATTAAGGATTAACCAAAGTAATAATATTATTTGTCTATGCCCTTACACCTATCCATTAGGCCGTTGCCCCTGCAGGGGAGCGCCGGGGGCTCGCAGGAGGTTTATGCGAAGGTCAGCCTGCACATCATCGGTTCGAACACGTATCCAAATACGTAAGTAAATCGAAACTAATTTATTATAAGGCAGAGAAAACCTGAGGGTGTACTTTAGGCCCCCGAAAATTATTTTGGAGCAGAGCGAAGGCATGTCCGACCTGATGCTATCGCTGCTTCAGGGCCAACTAGAAGCGAAGGCGAAACAATTGGCAGGCAAGGTCATGATATTCGAGTTGGCCGAGCACGTCAAGGCCTTCCTGCACAACAAGCCCGGCACGAAAAGCTTCTACGAAGAAATGTTGATAAGGCAGAGGGAGAAGGAGCAACTGGAAAAAGAAGCTCGTGAATTGGAGATGGATCGTGAGGTACGTACTCACGTTGACCCTTTTCTTTTCTTTTTTTTTAAATTTGGCACACTTTGCACAGAGGCAAGTGTTGCTGAGGGAGATAGAGCACAGGCGGGAGATCTTGAAGGAGGAAACTCGCCTGAGGAAGGAACACAGGTACAGTTCCGACTCCAACGAAAATTCGGATTCGTCGAATAAAAGAACGTCGCTGACGAGGTTAAATACGCAAGGCAAGCCGTGATTGGCCTCTTACTGATGATGATGTCATTGTAGGTTAGGCGACGAATCGGTTTGCGAGCACAGAGGGACGGTGCTGATCGAGTTTCCCAATCATGGCGACAGAAAAGTGCAGAGGGGAAGGCGTATAGGTGAGGGGAAGGTGTGTAGGTGAGTGATCAGGTTTTGTTTACCAAAAAAAACACCCTCGGTAGTTACACTAGTGCATTTAATGTGGTTCGTTTTCGAGTTACTAGAGGTCTTGTTCTTTCTTACATTTGAAATTATAAAAACGATTTTCATCCAAAAGTTGCAGATATTTTGAGGTCGTTAATTGATTAAACAAAAAAACAACGAAGCATCGTGATTTGGAAATGTAAAGCAAACTTAATTTTTTTTTTGTTATTGGACGCTGTATATTATTGCATTTTTGAATTCCGCGTCGAATTTTAATGTGAATCCAAGTTACTAGAAGGCGCCCTCATGCCGCTGCCACTTTTTTTGTTGAATTATAAAAAAAATTGCTTTCAAAATTTGCAGATATTTTGGCGTAGGTTCAGATGCCGTTCAGAAACAACAAAAAACTAACATATCACTTTTTCTAGATACAAACCAATTTTCTTTTTACCTGAACACCTTGTATATTATCGCATTTTTAAATTCTACACCGAATTCTAGTGTGAATTGATGGGTCGCACCATGGGTCTGTTGTGATTCGTTTTCGAGTTACTAGAGGTTACCGCCCTAAAAATTCACGTGATCCTATCTCTCTCATTTTTGAAATTACAAAAAATGTTTTTATACAAAAGTTGTGGATATTTTGGAATAATTTCGGATACCGTTCAGAAAAAACTAACAGCGCATCTGGTTTTCGAGATACAAGCCAAAGTTGTGCTTTTTTTAATGGAATACACTGTAGATTATTGCATTTTTGTATTCTGCGTCAATTTTTATTGTGAGTTGATAGGTCGCACTATAGGTCTAATGCGATTGGTTCCCGAGTTACTAGATAATGGAGTGTGTTCATGCAATTTTTTTATTAGATCATTACCACGGAAACTGCGTAACCTTCAGTGGATTGGATAGAGAGACCGGGGACATCGTGTTAATCAGCGAGTGGAACATCAGCGTCGAACAAGTCCAAGACGTTTCACAAGTACAGAGGCAGATCTCAAGCATAGAACAAGAGCTGAATTACTTGCTGAAGTTGAAGCACGATAATCTGGCGCGCTACTTAAACCTGAAGCACACCTACACAGAAGGCGAGTCTAAAATCAGCGTTTACGTCTTGAAAGAATTCGTGTACGGTAAACCTGTTCGACGAATAAAAATCCGGTAAAAAATTGTTTAGTTTTTTTTTTTTTAATTTCAGGTTCGAATTGTGCTGATCTGTTCGTTTCTGGAAAACCCATCGACGTGGATCTGCTCAGACACATAGCGCAAGGAGTTCTTTCGGCTCTAAACTTCTTACATCGAAATAACGTTGTTCACAAAGATATGTGTGACTTTAATGTGTTCGTAAGTAAAACGGATGGGTGTCCAAAACGTGTAGATTTACCCTCCTTCCCCTGTAGCTAAGGCAGTTGTCTTTGCAGGTGTGATCAAGTTAACGAATTACAGCTTGGACAGGCGATTGTCCGACCTCGTCGCACACAATACTTATTCCAGTTACAATAAGAATACTGACTTTTTTAAGTTTGGGATTTTGATTTTGTCGCTACTGACGACGTCGGTGGTAAACGAAAACATGCCGGACATATCACAACTAGTTCCTAACGATCTGTACGATTTCTTGACTAAGTAAGTCATTCGTTTTCTTAACGTACTATTGACGGTGCTGCCTTATGTTGGAAACAAAATCAAACAATAGAGGGCGTCGACTTAAGAAGCTTTGAAATTAAAAAGGAAAGCTTAAACTTGTTGATATTTTCGTGTACTTCGAATTGCCGGTTAGATAAAAACAATAGAGCGTCGCATTTTTAAGATACGAAGCAAAGTTACGCGTTTCCGTAAAACAACACCCTGTATATTATTGCATATTTGAATTCTACGTTGAATTCTAACGTGATTTGAGGGGTCGCACCATAGGTCTATCGTAATTGGTTTTCGAGGTACTAGAGGGCGTCACCCGAAGAATTCTCGCGTTCGTGTATCTCTTATTTTTAAGATGGAAAAGTTGAAGATTTTTCTATGCACTTTCGATCGGCGTTTAGGAAAAATAAACAACAGAGCATCGCATTTTCAAAATACAAACCAAACTTACGTTTCTTTGAATGGAACGCCCTGTGGCTTATTACATTTTTGAATTCTACGTTGAATCAGGTACTATTAAGAGAGATTACTATTAAGAGAGATCGTGAGATAGGTTTCAGCGTACGTAGTAAAATGTGGGCGAGGGGAAATCAACGTGAAGAGAGTGTATATGTAAAATGCTGCCGCTGTCGGACAGTTTTGAACTGCTATGTTTGGGTTTGATGCATCACTTGTTGGATGACGAGAATCACAAGTATCAGATTTCACCGATAGATGATAAAAGGCTAAAGGGTGAGGGGAAGGAACTGTCAGTAGGCGTGTCGCTGATGAACCCTCACCAAAAATTTTTACGAAGACAAATGCATGTATTCTGTCGCCGTTGAAATTTTCCGTGTGCATTCAGTGTTCACTAACGAGTTAAGAATAACAGGAGAGCTACACTAACAGTAGTTTCTCGTCCAAACTGGTCATTAAATATGGTCGTTGTGTGTCATAGGGCCAGTTCTACGTATAAAACGAGTTAACCACTCGATCAAACTTAAAGTTTTCAGTAGTTTCTCGTCCAAACTGGTCACTAAATATAATCGCTGTATGTCATAGGGCCAGTTGTATAAAATGAGTTAACCATTCGATCAACTTTCCTCCACAATTAACTTGACCGAGTGATTACCTCGTTTTATACAACTGGCTCAAAGGCGCACACAGTCGTTTTACAAAATTCTGGAACGTCCAGAAAACCCACAGTTCAACATTGTTTATAAAACACTTACTATATTAAGTTTAACTAAATAAGATGCGAGAAATGTTAATTGTATTCCTATGTTATGGAAATTACACCTCCTAGATCATCTTGGGCATATAATCACATCTCTCACTCACGATTTTTAATATATTTTGTGTCTCTCTCATCTGTTTTAAGAAGTCTTGTGTTTACATATTTCCTTGACGATAGGAGCATTTTTCACACTGTATTATCGTGGCCTTATAATTTCGCACGGTTTAATTTTCCGCTGTAAATATGGCTTTCTTTGACGGCTTGTCAAAAATAACAATTTTAAACGTCAGATTTCAAATGTTGTTTCTAAAGTTGTAGCAACACAATGTCAAATAACGTGCTTTCTGAAGGAGAGAAGGGTTTTGCAATTTGCAAAATTAGAAGATGATTGGTCGCTACTTTTATTCTATTATTTCAGTTTTATCTTGCTGTGCTTAAAATATAACCAAACAATCTGACTTTTGGTTAAATGTCTTTAGTGTCAAAATTGAGGAAAGAGCCTGTTCTACAAAACTAGAATTTAGAAAAATTCTGGCTACTTGATAATAAATCGTGCGAAATTTTAAGGCCGCGATAGTACCACGCGATCATTTAAATTTATAATTAGAGTAGGCTATGAATTTTGAATTCGTTTGGCAACACTAATTATTGACAGCTTTATTTGAGTTTGAATTGTCAAAGTGACGCTTCAAAATATTTAATTAATTGCCGGGGGCGAACCTTTGAACATTTTTTATGGTTGTCACTAAAACGGTTTCACTTCCTTTAAATTAAAGCGATTGAACCCGATGAGAATCCTATAAACGTCAAAACATTTACATAACCTCTAATCTACACAGCGAGTCGATTGGCAAGGTGCACAACCGTATAAAAAAAATCCCGCCTACTTTAATTATTAATTTAAATGATCGCGTGGTACTTACAAGTGGGATGTGAAAAGTGCATCGCTTTTGAGACAAAAATTCTCTTTTACGCTTTTCCCTGAAATTGTCAAGATTTGCCTTAATTTTTTTTACCATTATATTACAGTTTTGACATATATACCTACTGGCACATACATACTTTTAAAGAGCTTATAAATAAACAGTATGCCTTCAATAAAGGAATGTGATTCGTCATGCGTTACGCGCATGCCTATAACTTTTGGATTCTCTTATTGCCTAACGTAAACTTATTGAAAATATGACATGGGGCTGTCGTCATTATTTATAAAAGGATACAATTTATTTAGAAAAACAATGTTGAATTCCTGTCAAATTTTGCTACAAATGCTGCAGTCCCGTGTAGATTATGATCAGGGTTGGGCACATATATTACATAATGTAATTTACACATTTTTTACATGTAAAAAATTATGTATTTTACATAACTCATTTTGGTCATGACAAGTAAAATATGTAAAAAATACAAACTGAATTTTTAACATTTTTATTGGGTATTAATAATAATAAATTCACTCGTCCCTGTTGTCACAATCATTGTTATCATACACAATGTGATTGTCTTTCATTCTTAGAGAATAATATATATGAACGAGTTACTTTAGGCATGTTTATAAATAAAAGCGAAAACTAAAAGCAACTAAACACAGCTGCACTTCTACGTTATGTAAACAGTACCGCACTAACACACTAACAATTTATGCGCATAACTTCACTGAGCTGAATGCAACTGAACACAACTACGTAAACGGTAATAATACACTAACACTTGACCATAACCTCACTTTACAGTCTTTTTTACGTATTTTACATTTTTTACATATTTTACAATTTTTACAAGTAAAAAACCATTTTTACATGTAAAATGTAAAAAACATTGAAAACCGTGTAAAATCCCAACCCTGATTATGATGTTTACTATACGTAGAAAAAAATTGGAATTAATACAATGAATATTAATTCTGTTATATTGATTGTTTATTGAGTATGTTTTAGGGCTTTTAGGCGTATATCGAGAAGGAAGTCGGGCCCCTTAATCTCAAAATACTATTTTACTGTCATATGATATAAGGACCTGTGGGCGGAGCTTATTTGCGCAGCCTTATGTAGCAATAGGTTTGATTTGATTATTTCGACTTTTGTTCACCTAATTCTACAGTTTCGCAAACCGTGCATCAGTTACTTTATTTACGGCTACGGCATTTACTGGGCATGTACGCCAATAATTAATTTATAGTCATTTTTAATAACTAACATTTTTACGTTTGACACTAGAGGGTATAACGCATAATAGTAATCTGTAATCACCAACTGTACTAGACTTTAAAGACTCTCATAGCGACACGCCATCTATATAACGACTCAACTAACAGAGGAGTTCACGAAGAGCCATCTATCCAGCGACTCACTTTTAGGTATACGCATTTTTAACCCGTCGTGATCTCTCTTATTAGTACCTATATACTCACTGGTTGAATTGTAATGTGATTTGAGGGGTCGCACCATAGGTCTATTGTAATTCGTTTTCGAGTTACTAGAGGGCGTCATACGTCCGCGCCGCTCTTTTTTTTGAAGTTACGAAGAAAATTTTCGATAAAAGTTCAAGATTTTTCTGTGCAGTTTCGATTGCCGATCAGGGAAAAACAATAAAGCATCGCGTTTTCAAAATATGATCAAAATTACGTTTCTTTGGACGGAACAACCTGTGTATTTTTACATTTTTGAATTCTACGTTAAGTTTTAATATGATTTGATGGGTCGCACTGTAGGTGTGTTGTAATTGGTTCTCGAGTTACTAGAGGGCGTCACCGAAGACTTCTCGCAAGTCCTATCAAGTCGTATCTCCTTTATTTTTGAAGTTAGAAGAAAAGTTTTCAGACAAAAGTCTCCGACATTTCTAAGCGCTTTCGATTCCCAGAAAACAATTGAGATTCGCGTTTTCAACTTACTTATCAAATTTACCCGTTTTTCAACCCATTCTTGAATTCTACACTGCATTTTATTGTGGTTTGAGGGGTCGCACTGTAGGTTTATCGTAATTGGTTCTCTAGAAGAAAAGTTTTCAAACAAAATCACTTATATTTCTAAGCGTTTTCCATTTCCAATCACAAAAAACAATTGCGCGTCCCCTTTTCATGTTACTTATCAAAGTTAGGTACGCGTTTTTTAACGAAACACTCTGTATATTATTGCTTTTTTGTATTCCGCATTAAATTTTAGCGCGATTTAATGGGTCGCACTGTGGGTCTGGGGTGATTAGTTTTCGAGTTACTAGAAGACGTCGATCTAAATCAACTCGCGCCCGTATCTCTTTTGTTTTTAAAGTTCGAAAAAAAAATCAGATAAAAGTTGTAGGTATTACAGTGCGCTGTCGATTTCTGCTTGCAAGGAAACAATTGAGCGTAGCGGTTCCAGGTTATTAACCGAACTTATGTTGTTTTAGTGGAACATCTTGTATATTATTGCATTTTTGAATTCCGCGTTAAATTTTAGCGCGAATTGATGGGTCGCACTGTGGGCCTGTGGTGATTAGTTTTCGAGTTGCTAGGGGGCGTCAGCCTAAAGCATCTCGCGCCCGCATCTCTTTTGTTTTTTAAGTTAGAAAAAAAGTTTTCGGATAAAGAATATGCGCATTTCTATGAGCTTTCGATGTCTGCTTGCAAGGAAACAATTGAACGTAACGTTTTCAGGTTACTGACCTAACTTGCGCTGTTTTAAAGCAACACCCTTTATATGACTGCGTTTTTGAATTCTGCGTTGAATTTTAGTACGATTTGATGGGTCGCACCATGGGTCTAGTGTGATTGGTTTTTTAGTTACTAGATGGCGCTACTCTGAGATATCTCGCAAAGTTTAGTTACAGTCAAGCAACTCGTCTGAATCCTAAAGTAAGTGTCCACTTGTGACAAAATACTCTCGAGATTCAGTCTTGAGACTCAATCACCAATGGACAAAGACTTGAGAGCACTCTCGGAGACAGAATTCTATCTCCGAGAGTGCTCTCAAGTCTTTGTCCATTGGTGATTGAGTCTCAAGACTGAATCTCGAGAGTATTTTTGTCACAAGTGGACACTTACCTTTATAAATACGTTGATCTCAAAGTCACATTTTTAAGGTGTTTAAAAAAAGATGAGAAGTCAAGGTGGACCGTCCCTCAGCTCTTAAATCACCAATTCCTAAAGTGCCCCCTGGAGAAAGTGTCTCCTCAAAGCAACATCGAAGACAACCACCAGGCCCAATCAGATTCGCCGGAACACCAAACAAAACTGCTCACGCACGCAAACTCGACCGGTGGGCCTTCGAGGGTCCAAAATGAGTTCGACGTCTTGCACTGTCTCGGCAAGGGCGCTTACTGAGAAGTCTTCAAGGTATGCGCAAACTTGAAGGTGACTTTATCTTTGCTGCTTTGTTTGTTATGATGTAGGTCCAAAACAAGCTCGATCAAGGCTTCTACGCCATCAAAAGAATCGAACTGCACCCCAAGAACAAGCAGCTCAACAAGAAAATCATCAGGGAAGTGAAATTGCTTTCCAGACTCAACCACGAGAACGTCATGCGTTATTACAACTCGTGGATCGAGTCGGCCGTCATAGAGAACGACGATAGCAATTGTTCCACTGCGAACTCGTCTGCGATTCCAGATCTACCGAAAGTAATCCAACAGAAAGAGGTCGGACGCATTTTTAAAAGTTTTATTTTCGCTTTTGGACAACGTAAGTAAATTGCTTGCAGCTCACGTACAAGGACGACGTCGAGTTACTAGCGTCACCTATAAAAGAGGTCGGAGTGGTCAATCAGCTACGAGATTAAGTCCAAAACAACGGCCAAAGAAGACGAGTCGAGCGACGATGATGATGATGTTGAGGACGAGGACGATGACGACTGAGGTGTAATGTGAGTTACTTTACACTTGTAAATCATTGAAGGTCATGTCGTGTTTATTAGTGCTTCTCCAATTCAAGAAAAAAAAATGAAATTATGAAATTTAAAAACTGTGTACTTACGTCATAAATATTTTCCCAAATTTTCATCGAAAAACGTTGAGTAGCAACTTACGTTTTTCTGAATTGGAATCTCTCGGATATTACTGCATATTTGAATTCTACGTGAAATTTTAGATTGAAATGATGGGTCGCACGATTACTTTTCGAGTTACTAGAGGGCGTTACTCTGAAAGTCAACGCGTCTTTATCTCTCTTGTTGAAGTTAGAAAAAAAAGTTTCAGACAAAAGTTGCCGATACTTGTGCGTACTCTCGATTGTTAATGACGAAATAACAATTGAGCATCGCCTATTCGAAATATACATCAAATTTGCGTATCCTGTATATTATCGCATTTTTGAATTCTACGTTGAATTTCAGCCTGATTAGATGTGTCGCACTGTGGGTCTAGTGTGATTACTTTTTGAGTTACTAGATGGTGTTATTCTAAAATTCTACGCGTCCCTATCTCTCTCACTGTTGAAGATAGAAAAAAAGGTTTGAAACAAAAGTTGCCGATACTTATGCGTACTCTAGATTGTTAATGACGAAATAACCATTGAGAATCGCGATTTCGAAATAGACGTCAAATTTGCGTTACCTGTCGTGGAATGCCCTGCATATTATCGCATATTAGAATTCTACGTTGAATTTCAGTCTGATTTGATGTGTCGCACTCTGGGTCTAGCGTCGTTACTTTTTGAGTTACTAGATGGTGTTAATCTAAAGCTTTACCCGTCTTTATCTCTCTCATTACTGAAGATAGATATTTCTGCGCCCTATCGATCGCCGATCGTGAAAAAACAATAGAACGTCGCACTTTCTAGTTTCACACCAAACTTTCGGTTCCTTAAACGGAACACCCTGTATATTATGATATTTTTGAATTTTGCGTCCAATTTTAGTGCGAATTGATGGGTCGCACCACGGGTCTAACGTGATTGGTTTTCGAGTTACTAGGGGGCGTTTATCTAAAACTTCCTGCGAATAGAGCCCGTTTTTAGAGCTGGAAAAAAAATTTCGGTTGAAAGTTGCCGATATTTCTACGCACTTTCGATTTCCGATTGCAAAAAAAATAATTGAGCGGCGCATTTCAAAATTACTAACTAACCTGAGTTTTTTTTGTTACGGAACACCCTATACAGGGATATTCACATAAACCGTTCGTTAAAAGTTTTCAAGGTTGCAGTTCACGTAGATATTTGAAATTTAAGGAGCAAGGGCTTTCCGGGTTTATTTCTAATTTTGTTGATATAGTTATGAAAACAACAAACAATTGCATTTAACGTTTCCTGTTACTACAAATTTTAAGCAAAAGCAAAAAAAATTTGAGAATCAAAATCAAAATTACTCAAACGCTGATATTTTAAATCTATTTTTTAAATTCATGAAGAATGATCTAAAATTGTTCAGAGCAGAGAATGTGTGTTCAATCAAATGTACTCCTCTTGTCTCCTATGAATAAAACACAGTTTGGAAAGTTTGAACCTAACTTTATACAATTTGGAAAAATAAAATGTACGAAGATCAGTAACAAATAACGAAGATAATTAGACAATGGTTTTAAAATACTTTCACGCTAATCCAGAGAATTGCAAACTAGCAGCTATTTTATTCTTCAATTTAAAGTAATGAAATTCATGCTTTTTCGTTTTATAAGATCACAAGCGTCCTAAGAGAAGGATGATTAAAGAACTATTAAAATTTGTGAATTTCCACTTGCCAAATTCTATTTTCTTTGGTTGACTACAAAATTTGTAGTAACAGTAATCGTTGTTATAATTTCCATGCTATCTTAATAAAATTAAAAATATTTGACTTATTAAAATTGTAATTTTCTTTGAATTAATCGAAAATGTTTCATAACTCAAAAACTGTGAAAGTTAGGTATAGGGAATGCTAGTACAGTTCGACGCAGCATTTGATTCCACATACAATGGTGCATTAAAATATCGGTCATTCCATTTGAAAAAAAGTATTTTTCTGTGTTTGAATATCTTCGAGAGGAGCGGTGCGTTTTAGACACCCTGTAGCTTAATAGATTATGCTGATGGAATTTTTAAGAACCTTAGAACTTCAACTATAATATTAGCTATTACAAATAAAATTGCTTCAATAACAGCTGTGTTATAATTTTTTGAAAATCAGATTGCAGAATCCAAATTTCTAAGAAAATTCAAAATATCTCAAAAATGATGCATTTTAGAGATAGGGAAATGTATTGCAATTTAACATATTTTTACATGTAGAATTCAAAAACGTGATAAAAAATATAGCATTCCATTTAAAATAAGCGAGTTGATAGCGACTTCCGGTACAACCGGAAGTGATACAAAGGCAATTTTATTTTATTTAAAGAGATCTCCACGGAAAACCCTTGCTCCTTAAATTTCAAATATCTACGTGAACTGCAACCTTCAAAACTTTTAACGAACGGTTTATGTGAATATCCCTGTATATTATTGCTTTTTTGAACTGTGCGTCGAGTTTTAGTCTGATTTGATGGGTCGCACCACGGGTCTAGCGTGATTAGTTTTGAAGTTACTAGAGAGCGCTAGCCTAAAACTTCTCGCGCCCGTATCTCTCTTATCTTTGAAGTTAGAGAAAAAAATTTCAGGCGAAAGTTGCACGTATTTTTGTTTGCTTTCGACTTTTGCTTACGACAAAGAAGGGCAGCATCGCGTTTTCAAGTTACTAACTAAACTTACGCGATTTTAATGGGTTTCAGTTAGGAGTATTACTTTTTAGGTTGGGCGGTATCGAGTCTGATTCCAACGGCATCGAATTCGAGAGGGACTCCTGCGGCGAGGGCACTCACATAAGCTCGAGCTTGCCGTCGAAGAGCACCGACGTCACCGACTCCTCGGTGTCGGTGTTGCGCGAGATTCAGTACATGTACATCCAGATGGAGTTCTGCGAGAAGAGCACCTTGAGGACGGCCATAGACGCCGGCTTAAGTGCGGACCGGGTGCAGCGGCTTTTCAGGGAGATCATCGAAGGTGGTGACGTTGTTCAATCGAGTTGCTAGACGTTGCTTGCGGCAATCGCTGTTTTCAGGTTTGGCCCACATTCATCAGCAGGGCAAGTTTCACCGAGACCTGAAGCCCGTCAATATTTTTTTGGATTCGAACGATCACGTGAAAATCGGCGATTTCGGCCTGGCCACCACCAACTTACTGTCGAGACCCAACGACACCGAGCTTGCTACCCACCTGTGTCGATAGATAGTAGTTTTCACATCGGGTTGTACTTCTCCGATGTGGCCGAGCCAGCTGCAGTGAGACGGGGGGGTTCGAATCCGAAGCGCGAGGCCAAACCAAAAATAGGCGCCACTTAATTTTTGAAAAGGGAGAAATTAAGAAACCCAATTACCTCCAGAACACGTTAGTTTATTATACAACCAGTCAACGAAATAAATCAAACATAAAATAGAACTATTCTACATTAAAGTTAAAAAAAAATAATTTTAATTTTACACCGGAGTGTACGCAATAAAGTGCATGTCGAACGGCGGTGAAATCAAAGCAAGAATAACGCAAAGTCAAAAACGCGAATTAACGCTCAAAACTGCGAAAAGATAACAAGTAATGTTCCAACCTCTATTACGTCGGTGTCTTGTTTACTTGTCGGCCTCTATGTATCAAAGTCGCCGCTAATCTCTTTGATGTATGCCGCCAATCATGCCGCCAGTCGGAAGGGGGGGGGAATCTCAGCGTCGCAAGCCTATGAACACCTGCACGATGCGAAAGTGCTTCTTCCGTAATAAAATTCGTAGTAAGAAGAATTCGTAATAAGAAGCCTATCAATAAAAGAAATCGAACGTAAGGGTCAATTTTGAAAACTTTGCGCCGTGCAAAACTCACCTCGATTCTTTATCGAAGCTGAAACAAACACGAACACGCGTTTTTCTGTCTCCACGAGGGCCTGGTCAGAAGCGGCAATTTACCGTAAAATTCACTATCATCCTCTTGATGTAATGATTCGCACAAAATAAATTTGTTCAACGAAATAAGATATAACCCGGGAGACGACGGACTTCGTTCTGAAGAATGGCGCAATGTTTTCCGTTCGATCGAGAAGGAACAATTTCCAAAGAGGGAGAGAGAGACACGTTCCGATTTACCATTGGCAGAATCCATCTTAGCGACTGGGGGGAACCAATCAGCTCAATGTGTACAGTGTCGTGGTTTCCAAGCAACTTTCCGGCACAATTAATTTCGCCTTCTACAGGGCGTGTTCGGAACAGTCATGAAAACGGAGTCGCGACAACGCTTATACAGGGTGTATTCGAAACAGAAAGGAAAAAAGAACTGTAACAAGCTGTCAACGAATAAGAGTTACTTTGGCGAGTTGTTTTGTAAATAGTTTGAAAGTAGGCGGCCGAACTAAGCTCCGACCTGCTAGACAGAGAAAAGGAAAACGAGTCACTTTAATCAAGCGCACTTGCGCCATCTTACGATGACCCCACAGAAGTAAACTGGTTTTAGTCTCTGCTTAAAAGTAATGTTGCCATCTGACGGCCATTCGTTGTCAGAAAGTAGTTGTAAGTTTTAAGGGGTGGCCGTCAGATGGCGTCACTTCAAATCTGATTTTTTTATTTGCCATTTAACTGTCCAGAGGAATAACGACTTCTATGAATAGTAAACCCTATTCTTGCGATAGTTTGAGTGTAATACATTTTATTTATGGTAGCTTTAACTGTACATACTTTTACTTTTGTTATTATTTCTAAATACATGTTAAAGATAACGGATAAGATATAATTAATTATTGACTAAACCATAACGGATAAGTATGCAAATTTGCAAAGACACGAAAAAATTGTTTCTAAAAGCTACTTAACTAAAGTTATTTTTCTAACCTCGAACAAGTAATTGTAAACTCCGTGTTGTCACACACTGCAAATTACTAACATTTTCTGTAGACCCTCATACCTGATATCATCTAAATTTATTCAAGGTTCTTTTGTTTGTTGTTGTTTCCTTGAATTCCCCGATAGAGTTTCTCCAACGTTTGTGTTGTTTTCGTATCGCTGGCCTGGGGGCCGATACTCGAATTACGATTATCGATGTCGCCTGCGAGATGACGTCAAAATGACGCAATTCCCGAACGATTTATATAGTTTTGAATGAGAGTCTACGTCACTTTGGCGCCATATCGCATGGGACATCGGTAATCGTAATTCGAGAATCAACCCCCCCTGTTCTTTTTGTTCGGCACTGCCTTTGCCCATCTATTATCCATCATCTTCACCACATGTCCCATCCATCTCATTCTCTGTACTTGAACAGCTTGTGTAATTTGAGGTTGGCCGTATGCAACCTTCACTTCGCCGTCTGTTCTCCTTCTCCGTTCGATTTCTCCAAGTATTTTCCTTAAGATTCTTCTCTCCCAGGCTGCCAGTTTACCTTTTTGCTTCTTGTTCATCGCCCACATTTCTGCCGCATACAGGACAGTGGGTCTGATTAACGTTGTGCCAGTATGTCTATTTTATATTTTTCCATAACCGCCACTAGGTTTTTCAAATTCCCTTTTTTGGATATGCGCTTTGCATTCCACGTTGCAATCTTAATTACCGAGACCTTGCGTTCTTCGTGCCCTCGTCGCGTTTTATATCTGATATTGTACATTTCGGTTCTGATTTCCTCACCCACCTTCGTTATTGCTTCGTAATCTTTTTTCACGCTCTTCCTTTCCGTTTTTACGAAGCCGCGCAAGACATTTTTAATTTCTTCATTCTCCTTGATCTTCCGTAATCTCGGTTCAGTTTTTCGTCTGCCTTCCTCATAATTTTCAATTCTTTTTTTAACTCACTTTGCTCTTTCCTCATCTCCGTTATTTCCATACTCATTTCTCCCATCGTCTTCAGTATATTGTCTAATTTATCGTCATTACGCGCTTTAGGTTTCCTTCTGAAGATTTTATCCGAGGAACTTTTGTTGTTATTTATTCAAGTTCTTTATTAAAACACTATCGATTACATACAATAAACAATACAATACTACTACTCCGCACTTTCTTATTGTAACCTTAACCTTGCTATATGTTTGCGCGCGAACTTACTCTGCGTTAGTTGTGAAGTTAAGTACAAGTGTTGCCAACGTTTTGGATTGTCAAACTCAACACCCCCTCTCAATCAAAACTTTGCAACAAAAATTATTTATTTACACCTAGCTTATCACGAAGGTACATAAACCGTTGACTAGTTAATCCCTTCGTTAAAATATCTGCAATTTGTTCATTGCTACAGATATAAACTGGTTCTACAACTTTATTTTCAATTTGCTCTCGAATGAAATGAAACTTTATATCAACATGTTTCATACGCTTGTGATCAAGTGGATTTTTTGCTATTTCAATACATGCTTGATTGTCTTCATACATTTTTATAGTACCAGTTTGTATCTTCAAATCACACAACAATCTTTTTATCCATATTGCTTCACGCACTGCATCTGATAATGACACATACTCTGCTTCTGTTGAAGAGAGTGATACACTTGATTGTTTTCTTGTCACCCACGATACAGTACATCCATACACTTTGAATAAATATCCCGATGTTGACCGTCGATCCCAATCATTTGCCCAGTCTGCATCGGCATATCCAACTAAAGGTTCTGCGTTTTCGTCTCTTTGAAATGTTAACTCATAATCTAGAGTAGATTTTAAATATCTAAGAACACGTTTTAAATAGTTCCAGTGATTTTCTGAGGCACAATTTTGAAAACGACTAAAATAGTTAACTGCTAAACATATGTCTGGTCTTGAACCTAACATGATATACATTAAGCTTCCTATTAACTCTCTGTAAGGTTTTGTTTTACAATATTCTGTGTCTTGATTTAGTTTTAAATTAGGTTCAATTGGCGTACTGATATCTTTACAATTTGTCATATTAAACTTATCTAATAATTTAATTATATATTGTTTTTGACTTAATCTTAAATACTCTTCTTTATTTGTAATAGTCATACCGAGAAAGTATTTCAAGTTACCTAAATCTTGCATTTCAAATTCTTGACTTAAGTTTACTTTCAACTCATTAATTTCTGATATTTCGTTTGAACATAAGATCAAGTCATCAACGTATAACAGAACATAGACTACAATAACATATTTAGTTCGAATGTACAGACAATAATCATTTTTTGATCGAGTGAAACCTAAACTTAACATAAACTCATTGAATCGTAAGTTCCAGTATCTAGGACTTTGTTTTAAACCATATAGAGGTTTATTTAATTTACACACTAGATTTTTATTTTCACTTTCAAAACCACGAGGTTGTCTCATGAAAACGTCTTCCTGCATTATTCCATTTAAAAACGCAGTTTTTACGTCCATTTGACTTAAACACAATTTTTTATGGTGTGCGATCGATATGATCGTTCTAATTGTTGTAATCTTCGCTACAGGAGCATAAGTTTCCTCGTAATCTAATCCTTGTACTTGAGTATACCCTCTTGCAACTAATCTTGCTTTGTATTTGTTTATTTTACCACTTTCATCTGTTTTTATTTTAAAAATCCACTTATTATCTATCAGTTTCGCGTTTGAAGGCAGTTCTGTTAAATTCCAGGTATCATTTTTAATTAATGAGTTAAATTCTTCCTGAACGGCTTCTTCCCATTTTTCCTTATCTTCTAACCTTTTAATGTCTTCCAATTCATTTGGTAGATTACTTGATATGCATTCTGCATTTAAAGCTAAAACGCTAAACTCATAGTCTGCATGCCACACCGGTACTTTACGAATTCGTTTCGTATCTTCTATGTTTCCATCTTTTTGTTCATCATTATTATTAGGAGTGTTTCTTTCATTTTTAGTTTTTGAGATGATTTCTTCCATGTTAGCTTCATTTTCTTCCATGTTAGTTTCATTTTCTTCATGAATAATGTCCTCAACTTTTATGTTACCATAATATTCTTCAGGATGGAATGATTGTTTGCTTCCTAGTATAGGATTCTCTTTAAATAAAACATCACGAGCAATTATTATTTTTCCTCGTTCATTATCCCACAACCTGTATCCATGAATTCCATAACCAACTAGTACACATTTTCTTGTTTTTGAATCTAATTTAGATCTCAACTCTTTTGGCACATGAACATAGGCCTGACTTCCAAAAATTTTTAAGTTCGATATATTTGATCTTTTTCCAAACCAAAGCTCTGCTGGTGTCATATTTCTTTTTATTGCTTGACTTGGACTCCGATTACATAAATAAGCAGAGGTTTGAATTGCTTCTCCCCACATAGTTTTTTCTAAATTTGCATTTAATATCATACATCGTGCTTTCTCTAACAGAGTTCGATTGAATCTTTCTGCTACACCATTTAATTGTGGTGTATATGGTACTGTATGTTCTAAAGTAATGCCCTTAATTTTACAAAATTCATTAAACTCTTTGGATATATATTCACCACCATTATCACACCTTAATCGAGAAATTTTTAAATTAAATTTTGCGGTTGTTTGAGCTTCATACTCCTTAAAAAAATTAAAGACTTCACTTTTCTTTGTTAACAGGTATACCATTGTAAAATGTGTGTAGTCATCAATAAATGTTACAAAATAATGTTTATTATTCCAAGTGCCTGGTGTTATAGGACCACAAACATCGCTATGTACCAATTCTAATGGTCTGCTAGACCGATTTTCAGTTTTGCTTGAAAATGGTAAACGATTTTGCTTTCCAGCAATGCAGTATTCACAGTTGTCATTAAAATTATTGTGTATACTTTTTACAGATACATCTAAACCATCAACCATGTTGTTGGATACTAGTTTAATCATATTGTCTTTTCCTAAGTGACCGAGCCTTTTATGCCATAAATTTACATCATTTTCTAATGCTACAGCAGTTACTTCTTCTGAAGGTTTACAGAATTTAAATAATAAATTATAAAGTTTTCCATTTCGTATACCTTTTGCAAGCAAATCATGATCTTTATAAATTTTAACTTCATTATTATGAAATACAACTTTCATACCTTTTTCTTCCACTTTCCGGACAGAAAATAAATTATACATTAGTTTTGGCACATACAGTACATTAGACACAGTTATTTTCCTTTGCTTACCATTTACAGTTGATATTATGTCAATGTCACCTACACTTTTAGCTTCTAATGATTCACCTTCTTTAGCAACTGCTATTTTCACTGATTGTTCTAGCTGAACCAGTTTCTTAAATAATGTTTTATCATTTACCATATGTTCACTTGCACCAGAGTCCAAATACCAGCTGATTTCACTTTGTTTTATTTCATTTTTATTTTGACACATCATAAATGCTATTTCATTATTTTGAACAGTTAAATTTGCATTTCTTGTTTTTGGGTTTGTTACATTAAACTGTTCACGTTTTTGGTATGTTCGTGCTCTACAGTCTGCTTTCTTATGACCAACCTTTCCACACTGATAACATTTAAATTTAAATTTTAAATTACCACTAAATGCTGTGACCGGAATCTTCGATGAATTCGTTTTGTCATTATTTGCACTACGTTTTAACTCATCATCTAACAATTTACTTTTAACAAAATTTAGAGTGAGTTTTTCACATGCAATAGTGTCCAATGCAGTAACAATTGCATCAAAACTTTTGGGCAAGGTTAATAATAAATGACAGATTACATCGGCTTCTTCTAAGTTAGCACCAGAATTTTTTAATTCTCTAACTTGTTTGTCAAATTCTAAGAAATGTTTTTGTAATGATGATTCACTCTCATTTAATTTCATTGTTAGTAACTTTCTTCGTAGAAACAACTGATTTTTAATTCCTTTCCGTTCAAAAGTATTTACCAGAACATTCCATATTTCCCTCGCCGTTCCCTGGTCTTTTACGTACTCAAGGTGACTGTCTGCAATTCGCTGAATTATCATAGACTTACATTTTCGTTCCTTCTTTCTATGTTCCGCAGTTTCTTCTTCCAGAGGGGTTTCATTTTGAACGTATTTTAGCAGGTCATGTTCTTCAAGTAGTACTTCCATTCGAAACTTCCAGTTACTGAAGTTTGTTCCATCGAACAGGGGTATCTTGTATTTTTCATCCTCCATGACTTCGAATAAATTTCTGTCTGGAACCTCACCTTGTTAATATGAATCCTTTCACGATAGTGTTTACAACGTGACTGGGCCGATAACCTGTTGTTATTTATTCAAGTTCTTTATTAAAACACTATCGATTACATACAATAAACAATACAATACTACTACTCCGCACTTTCTTATTGTAACCTTAACCTTGCTATATGTTTGCGCGCGAACTTACTCTGCGTTAGTTGTGAAGTTAAGTACAAGTGTTGCCAACGTTTTGGATTGTCAAACTCAACAACTTTCGCTACTCATGATTAAATTATTTACTTCTAAAGTGCTCCCGGATTAGTTCTTTTTGTTTTTCAACAACTCTGCTTTCTAAACTCTGTGTATAATTTATAAACAAAACCTTTCCTTATGCACGCGTATTTCTATTTGCCGATAACTTTATGGAGCAATTCGTTTTCGCAACGCACTTCACGAATGGTGTGAGCAACATTGACGGAAACGATAAAATTTCTTTTTCTGACGACCGTAATTGCCAAGCCCCTTTTTTTGAACGTACATAATTTATATTTTCTTATCAGTGAAGATGCTTACGAACGTCTTCGCCTTCGTGCATTCGATGAAGTATTAACTGTTTGAGTAGTGTGGCTTTCCGTGCAGGTCCTCTTGATTGATAAATACTTTCCAATTTCATCCACACGTCATGAGATGTCACACATCCTTTGATTTGCTTTAATTCCGAGGAACTGATTAAAAGCAGTATGTCCGATTTGGCCTTCCGATCATTCGCAATCCACAAATCGTGTGTTTGTTGTGATAATGCATCACCTTCCACAATCTCTGGTTTTATCTTCGTGCCATTCACGTATTCCCATGCATCATTCTTTATCAACAAAGCTTCCATATGTATTTTCCACGTATCATAATTTTCACGATTCAAGGCTTCTACCCTTGCGGTTGCCAATGTGTTCATTTTAATACGGTAATGGAATTCAAATTTCGAACTGATGTAAGGTAAGGTTTTGACACTTTAAGTTTCTAACTTTTCACTTACTCTTCTTTGCACAATGCTTTCCTATGAGGGTTTCTGGGCCCATAACCTGATGGCGAGAGTATTTGGCCAGTGGATTAAACTCAAGATAAGCATTGAAAAGAATATATTAAGATGCGAACTTTTATACAATAACAACTTCTATCTATGTTGTATCAATAACTGATTACTTGATAATATTAATATCAAACGCCTACTATATGAATGTCTTAACAGCATAACGATAACTCCAACAGATATTTCAAAAGAATTTAAATGTGCATCCATTCTATATTGGGCGGTACGGTGAATTTTTTTCTGCATAAATACAGGCTGTGCCAGCGAGACCTTGCATTAGAAGTTTATGGGGTTCTGGCCAAAATAGAAACTTGAACATTTAGAATTAGATACAAGTGATTACGTTCTCTTCAGCTAAAATATTTTCAGATGTCCAGCACTTCCGGTTATACCGGAAGTCGCCATCTACTTTGTTATTTTAAATACCCTATTTATTTTTGCACTTTTAGATGGGAATCATAATTTTGAATCTTTTTTATTCAAACCATACCATGTCATATCTGTTACAGTTTTTGAGATAAAAATTATTTTCCGAAATCATGGCAGGTGGTTGACGTTTTCAAAATGGGCTGTAACTCTTATTTGAAACGAGATAGAAAATTGAAATCTAATTAAGTTTGTAGTTTAAAGATCCCTTTATCGCAGGTATTCTTTAAAATAAACATCTTTGCTTGAGAATAATTCTTAAATTTATACTTTTCATCAAGAGTTAAAAATGTAAAAAGATCGATTTTTTCAAATGCAATGCCAGATTTTTCGTTGCGTAATCAAATTGGTGATAAAATTTGGCACAAAGTGGTATTACATGTTCCTATACCTAAATCAAACCGTTTTAGAGTTACTTCCAAAAAACGGAAAATTTTACTTTACTTACGCTTACTTGATTTAAAAAAAAAAATATTAAATTTTTTTAATAATTTTTTTTTTAGATATGGGTTGTGATACACGGTTGAAACGAGAAAAAAAAATGCTATTTAATCGTACAAAAATTCAATATGGCGTCCATTTAAAATAAGAAAGTTGCTATCAATATCTTGACAGCCGCCATCTTGAATTTTATTTTGACTGTATTTTCAGCTGTATTTTATCAAACATAGTAACTTTTATATGAAACATTTTTTCATATTTTTATAATTGCGAAGTTATTGGACATTAAAGAAAATAGCGATTTTCAGTTTTTCTGCGAACTATTCTGAACTATTCGGAATTTTCAAATTTTCTCAACGGAATCTGAATCAGCACATAAAACTGCAAAATATTGCCCATTTAACCAAATCTCTATCTTCACTAATAAGAAAGTTACCCATGGTAGCCTACTCAATCTGGGACACACTGTATATAATGATATATATACGCCTGTCTCTGTTACTTTTGAAGTTGGAAAAGAAATTCTTGTACAAAAGTTGACAGATATGTCTGTGCTCTTCCGATTGTTTGTTGCAAGAAAAGAATAAAGCCTCGCATTTTCGAGTTTCACTCCAAATTTGTGCTTTTTTTAACCGAACACCCGGTATATTATTGCATTTTTGAATTTTACATCAAATTTTAGTGTGATTTGATGGGTCGCACTATAGGTCTAACGTGATTGGTTCTTGAGTTACTACAGGGCGTTAACGTAAAAATTCTTACCCGTCCATCTCTTTCACTTTCAAAGTTAGAAGTAATGTTTTCGAACAAAAGTTGTAGATACTTCTGCTCCCTTTCGATTGCTGGTTGCAAGAAAACAATGGAGCATCGCATTTTCGAGTTTCACTCCAAATTTATGCTTTTCTTAAATGGAACATCCGGTATATTATTGCATTTTTGAATTCTACATAAAATTTTAGTGTGATTTGATGGGTCGCACCATTGCTTATACAGTGTGTCCCAAAAAGTTTTATACAAATGGAGAAAAAGTTTATCTTACATTTCACAAAAAAAACTATTCTTTATAAAAAGCTCTGCATGACTTGTAGATCCATAATCAGGTACAAATTTTTTTAAAAATTGGCTGGAATACAGGGAAACTAAAAAATAATGATTTGGACGGAGAGCAAAATACGTTCAAACTGTAGTGGAGAGCAAAATGTTCAATGAAATTGTGATTAAATAGCAAAAAATTATGCACACTTGTAGATTATTGATATTCCCAGATAAAATTTAAAAAATAAACACTTCAGCAATTCTTAGTTAATTTATTTTTATAAAACATTGATAACCTTCTTTATCAATTTTTATCTGGGAATATCAATAATCTACAAGTGTGCATAATTTTTTGCTATTTAATCACAATTTCAATGAACATTTTGCTTCTCCACTGCAGTTTGAACGTATTTTGCTCTCCGTCCAAATCATTATTTTTTATTTTCCCTGTATTCCAGCCAATTTTTTAAAAATGTTGTACCTGATTATGGATCTACAAGTCATGCAGAGCTTTTTATAAAGAATAGTTTTTTTTGTGAAATGTAAGATAAACTTTTTCTCCATTTGTATAAAACTTTTTGGGACACACTGTATATGTCTAGTTAGTCAACCGACGGAAATTAATTTTAGTTCTGGACCAAGATTGATAGGGGGCGATGGACTAGAAGTGTAGCACTCCAGCAGACGTTAACAGGTTTGAATCTCCACTCATCAACTGTTTCCAATAAATGCCGTCTTGATTTGTTTGCGCTGTGTTGCACTGTGGTGTTGCCGTGTATTTCACCGAGTTTCGTTATAGTTGTGAACATAATACTTAAATTAGTCACATTTTCTTCAAATTTTTCGTCGAATTTTTTAGGATGTCGGGGAACAAATGTAGTTATTTTATGTGCGAAAAGAGCCTGAGAAGAAACCCTGGACTTAGAAAATTTATTTTTCCCATTCATTACGATGTACGATGTAAAAAATGGATTATAAATTCAGGTTAACGAACATTGCCGCTAACAAGGGAAAGTCCCCAACCCGAAAATTCAAGAAAAACTGAAACTTTGTGGGTTAGTAGTTCACCCTACGGTGAACACGGAATTATTTTACCTGCCCAAAAAAGCCCTAAATGAGCAAAAACACCCTTTGAAATTTCTGCGATTTTCGGTTTTCTGCAAATAACTCGGCAACCGATAGAGATAAAAATTAAAATTATATGACAAAATATTTACAACACAACAAAAGCAAATGAAAATTAAAAAAAATTATTGGTGGACACTGGAACCATTTGGATCCTATTTCCATTGCGGCACTCTACATGTTTTAAATGGAACACTCTATGCTCGATATTTTGCTGGAAATTTTTTTTTTTGCTTAATTAATACTTTTCAAATTTCATGTAAATAGGTTTAAAAATAAAAATTCTGGAATTCACATGTCGAGGGACTCTCAATATATTTATACACACTCTTAAAAATAGTTTGTGACGGAGAAATAAGAAAATTTAATTAAAAATTTTTTCACAGAAAGTTAACAAAAAAATAGGATCTTGTAATGAATTTTTCTTTAAATGTAAAACGATAAATAAAAATAAAACAAAATGCAGGCGATTTTGATATTTTTTTAAATATACAATCGCGTACAAAAAAGTGGACTGTTTTACGTCAATTTTATAATATAAAACTTTTGCCTGGTGGTTGTAATTATGAACTGAAACTTATGGATTACAATCAGTAATATTTATTTTTTGTCATCCGTAAATATCAGCTCATAATTACAACAACCTAGCAAAAATTTTATATTATAAAATTGGCTTAAAAAAGTAAACTTTTTTTGTCCGCGACTGTAGTACGATATTTTTGTAAATTTTAGTGTGATAACAAATAAAACAAAAGTCTCAAATGTTCCAAAACTAAAGTAATTAAACACAGGCTCTCGTTTTACTGCAGATACAGGGTAGCCCAACGAAAACGAAACAAACTGAATATCTCCCAAGAAAATTTTTGTTTGAAAAAACGCAAAAATAGGTCGATTTATAATCCCAGAGGGACACTTTTCTATCCTATACCGAACCGTCATACGTCATCCCCCTCCCTTCCAGCTCTCTGACCAATAGAATTTAAATAGGAAATGTACCATGAATGGCATCTCATTGAAAAGGTAATTTTATAGAGTAATGTGAATATGAATGTCCGAAAACTTGATTTTAGCGCCCTCTTTCGGGGAAAAAATTGTTACAGTTTAATTAAATTTAATTAAATTTAAGTAACGTTTGTGAAATCCGCCATTAGTCAGTTTTCAATATTTTTACGTAATTTCAATTCGCGCAGTGAATTACTATTAAAATTAGCTTTCATATGACACACTTTGGATTATTTAACAATTTTTTTCCCTAAAGAGGGCGCTAAAATAAAATTTTCGGACATGCATATTCACATTACTGAATTCTCTATAAAATTACCTTTTCAATGACATGCCATTCATGGTACATTCCCTATTTAAATTCTATTGGTTAGAGAGCTGGAAGGGAGGGGGATTACGTATGACAGTTCGGTATAGGATAGAAAAGTGTCCCCTTGGGGTTATAACATATGTCCAAATAAATTTCTGATAAAGGTAGGCCATGGAAGATAAATTATTACGTTATTTACATTAAAATATTGTCCAGTTCTTGAGTAGTTAAGTAAAATTGAAGTTTAATTCGCCATATCTTACAGCTTGATATGTCACAAGGGAGGAAGGATCTGACAAATGCATTGTAAATGTTCAGTTAGGTACCTTATATCTAAGTTTCAAATATTAGTTTGATAACTTAAAGGATTCAGAAGATGTTGCCAAAAGAAAAATAAGTTTCATCCCTCTTTCAGGGAATTATAATTCTCTTATTATTGACTTTTGGAAGAAAAGTATTGAAAAAAGTTGTTTCTTTTGCGCCTCTCTATATACTGTTTCAGTCTCAAACGAGGGTTTGGGACACCCTGTATAATCCATGTTAAAGTAATTCGATATTTCTGTCTGGAAGGTAGAAAAGTACTGTTACATTATGAGAAGCAGACTATATTTTTATATACTGGTAGCGCCACCTGTGCCTCAGACAGGATTCTAATCTATTCTAGACACGCACCGAATTTACTGGAAAAATCTAGCAAGTCTTTCGAAATTATTCTCGAAGAGGGCCGACTGCTATAAAGAGGAGCCGGGGCGCGGTTTTTAAATCAGTCTTATTTAGGAAGCGATGTGTAGCAAGCGAATTTAATAACGTTGAAGTGTTATTTTGTCAGATAAGTGTACAGCTCGATATTATTGTACTTTTATTGTGTGTAATGATCGTAGACATTAAAGTGTTTTAAAATAAATAAATAACGTTTAAATTTGTGAACCCGAAGTCGTAACAGTACAGAGATTGGATGAGAGACCACATACTGTAATTAATTTTATTCATGATAAGACGGTCGAAAGAATTTTAAAAATTACTACAGGAGAGATTAATTGCCATATAACAAAAATTATAAATCATCACAGAGCATCGTTAACTTTTGTTTGCAATATCAGTCAAATCAATAGTAACACGTATCAGTTAAATACCAAAGAAAAATTTTATATTGTTATAAGAAACACAAATATGTTGTAAATTAATGTCAGTATTGCAAAATGTGAGTACAAACCCATTTTGTAAACATATTCACTCTCTTGTTGAGAACATCACTAGGGATAATACTTACGAAAAAAATAATTATTGTAATGAAAATGAGCAACCAGAAACATATTTGCTGTCTGCACCTATTACATCAAGTATAAAAAATAACATATGCAATAAGGTTAAAAATAAAAGTGATAATTTAATAAATAATTTGAAAGATGTATTTTTTTTAAAGAAGATCAACAATCACTTTCTGAAATATACCGAAAACTGAAGGAAACAATACCACTTTCAATATTATTAAAAGGCCCCATGTAGGTGTGAGTAGATATGAAGGAACATTAAGGGATATTCGGCGAACAGTTATTCAACGATTGTAAAACTAGACCTTAGTAATAGCAGTTACAGAATCAGCAAATAAAAATAGCAATGTCTTTCCATAGTACTAAAAGAAAAAGGCAAACCACAGAGAAAGAACTAAAAAAAAAACAGGTAGACAGAAATTGAGAACTTGAACATTATAAGTTATTTGTAATTTTGTTCATAATGTAATATTTTTTGTAATAACATATAAATAAATATTTGAATTTTTCAGTATGTTATAATGAAATATTTTATGCCCTTAAATTAAACAATATTTTAAGTAATTTTGAAATGAACTTGGTTCAATATATTAATTTTTGTGGAAAATTTTAGCCTAATCAATCAATTTATTTTTTAATTTAAATTCTTCAGTGTCTTTTCTAATTACTCTTATGATCAAATATGTATTTAAGAGCTTTCGAAATCCTAACTTCCGTAGGCACAATTCAAATTAACCGCTAATTCTCTCCCACCACAAGAAGTCGTGCGGAGATTTTAGCCGCTCGTTAGATTTCAGTGACAGTAGATAAAATAATTTTTCTTTCAGCCGAGTTTCAAACTTTATAAACACATGCCGTTCATGCACGGCTTCCTGGATTAATGAAACCCCAGTGTGCTTCATCCGGCTAGCCGCATTCTTAGTTCAAAGCTATTTTTCTGTGCTTAGAGGGAGCTACAGTACAGTAAAACATCATTTGACATTTCTTATTTGTCAAGTCACGATTTAAAAGTTGATTTTGGATGATGTTGAAGTAAGTCATGATCATAAGTTTATTAGTGCTCTTAAATAAATTGTGTATTGGCAGGAGTATCAACACGATCAGCAATGATCGTTTATTAAGTTTTGGTCTGGCTGGCTTCGGCAATGGTTATTGTGATGGGTGTTTGCATAACGATGAAATCTTCAATTCTGACTATGAATTTTGATGTGATTGAAGCATAAAATTTAATGCTAAGTGGAAGACACCTTTAAGCATTGCAAGTTATGTGTATTTTGTACATTTGAAAATAATTTATTATTAGTTTGCAACTTCAGATCTGACACATTGGAACTGTTCCTTCAACTAAATCAATAGGGCCTGTTCAGGTGACCGTAGCAGTTGAGTTGCTGAGTTACTGTATAATATGTTCAAAGCTGCTGTTACTTGAGGAGAAAACAGATTAACAGCCAAATTCACTTTCATTTTCTCTAAATTAGAAGGGTAAAGATGTTTCTTTGTTAAGTATCTAACTGGTTTAATCACAAGGTGTTCTTGACTTTCAGCCAAATCAAAGAGGTATTTAGCTGAAATTATACCATCGGATGATGTCATGTCATGAGCCAGCATTAAATTTCTCGCATTTTTTATTGCATGACAATGGTCAAAACTGAAGAATAGCTCAAGTCCTGGATTGTAAGGATGCGAAACAACATTTTTAAGCATTCCATTGCCGAAATGCTTGAAAAGAGCTACATGGGATCTGTGGTTATCAGCTACCATTCTTATCACGATAAAACCACAGTCGGACAGTAATTTTAAAACGTCTAATGTTAATTTGTATAAATCTTTGCTGTTTAAATGTCTATGAAAATGGTAACTTGCTGGTATTATATATTTTGTTGACATTCCCTGAATTACGTAGCAAAGCAGTTGATTAGCAATAACAGGTTTATTTCCTATTTCATCATGAGATTGAGGAATAGTCTCTAAGCCAAATATACGATCTTCTGTTTTGGAATAAAACACTGCTTCACGTACTGCCATGTCGTCAAGAATTAGTGAACATACTCTCTCTGAGGCACGTAACGTTTTAATTTCCTTGTTAAACGATCCTTGATTAATTTTTGTTGTCAGTTCCCATATATTTCTTTAGAGTGGTATGACTTGGTAACTTAAGAATTGAATTACTTGGAAATTTATATCCTTTTGGTGAACAAAATCTCCAAGCAATACAATGTCGAATTGTAATCTCAGACCATCTGGGAAGCTTTTTTTTATAATTTCGAATTTGATCTAATATGAATGTTGCACGAGGATTCATTTGATTGCAATCTTCTGTAATTTGTTCTAAATGTTTCCAATATACATTTTGTGTTTTCTGCTTTTGTGTTTGTAATTCTTCTTTCATTTTATTATACTGTATTTGTAAACGTTTTAATTTTTGTGTGACACATTTATTAGTATATATTAGATCTTTTATTTCAATGGTTGGTGCTGATGTTTGAGTTGCACCAGATATTTTATATGGTACTTCAGGCGTTAAATTTTCCAAACAAGTTAGATTTTCATCGACAAACTAAAATTATTATTTAATGTAATTGATATGTATGTGTATATTTTAATAAATAAACCTCAAATATAGAAGGCACAGCCTCTGCAGTTAATAATTTACGTTTCTGCGTAACTAAAAAACTGTCGTGGGAGAAATGTTTACTGCAAACTACCGCATACTCCGATAAAGGTGCAAAATCTAAAGAAACGTAACGACTTTTAACATAAAGTAATTTTACAGCATTAATGTTGTACCTGTATGATTTAACAAAATCTCTTTCCACTTTAAATTTACTTCCATATTTGCTGGTATGCAATGGAAAGAAACAATGTCTTCCGAATTGCAATTGCTTATGTCTTCCGAATTGCAATTGCTTACGCAACATCTCTGCCGTAGAGGCATTTTTTTAAATAACGAAATCAAATTTAAAACGAATTATTTGAATTATCCGTCAAATCGTACAAATATTTCAAATTGACGTGTACACATAGTTACTTGAAAATTGTCCAGAGGGCGATACAGTACAGTGCGTCAAGGTCATTTTTCCAGGAACAACTCTTTTTGAAATGCGGCTAGCCGGGTAAAGCACACTGGGCTTTACTAATCTAGGAAGCCGTGATCTAAGGTATAGTAGTTATGTATACATCGGTTAGATGGTGTGCAAACTCTCGGCCGATTTTTTTCTGAAGAATGTCCTTTCTATTCTCTTTTTCTATGGTTCATTTGTTCATTGGCGATCGCTGTTGCTGCGTCGACGTTAGGCCTATGGAAGCTGATCACGTCTTTATTGAGAGCAGATTATTGTGTTGTTTCCGACAAGGGTATTAGTTGTTACTCCTATTTATTTGCAGTATCACCGAAATATTGCTGGTGTCAAGTAAAAATCAGTCTAGTTTTCCGTATCAGTTATTACAATGCGAACGCAGTGACTACGTGATATGCGCAGCACGGGGAGCTTACCAGTGATATCGGTCGCCGTTAAAAGTAACCGTGACTTTGAAATAACTGTCGCTGAATCACCGGTGATCAAAAAATAACTGATACTGCCATCCCTACTCGTAGCCAGTTGATGTCGCAAATTTTCCTGTGACGTCAGCGTTCGTTCGGTCATTTCCGCCTGCTTCCGTGCCGGCGACATTTGTATTAGGTTGCGTTCAGGTTGTTCAGGTAACCGCAGCGCTGCAACGCTTTAATAAAGCATGGAGATGCATGCGGCGTCTTTCTTTGTAGCACTATCTTTGAGCGACTGCATTTGGTAGAATTCAAATAGAGAATTAGTTGTAATACTGCAAAACAACGCTAAGTTGCCTTACGCATTATTAAAGTGCTGCAGCGCTGCGCTTACCCGAACGCGGGCATACGGGCATAGTGTTGTATGTAATGTCCCTAACTCTCTTTAAAAAATCCAAATTAAAGCAGGAAGCAATATAATTTTACGTGCATATGATGTAAGGGTAAGAATTATTACTAATATTGTTACAAAATATATATTTTATCCATTTAAATTGCAGCCATATTGCAGCTTTTTACCTATTTAGAAGAAATGGATGAGAAACAAGAAAAGTGCGAGGAATGTGGGGGCAGGTTTAGAAACTTAACGAATTTGAGGAAACATCTAAAAAAATTCCATCCCAACAAATTAGACCAACTGGCTCCGTTACGTTACAAGAATCCAACTAATTTTGCTTTCTCTTGCAACATTTGTAATAGAAATTATAATCGCAAAACTCACCTATGGTTTCATATGAAAGTACACACGGAACAAAAGCATATTGAGTACATTGATAATTGTCCTACAAAAAAAGGAAAGAAATGTGCCTGTGTATACCTAGATGGGACATATGGCTTAAATAGTTATCATTTTGTGCTAAATACTTTACTTGTTATTGACAACATGAGAGAAGGTTTTCCTTGTGCTTTCTTCTTTTCGAACAGATCTGACACTGAAATGTTTAAATTATTTTTTTCTGAGATTAAAAGTGTGACAGGAACGATAACTCCTAAAGTCTTCATGTCTGATCTTGCAGATCCTTTTTTTAACGCTTGGATGGAAGTAATGGGTGCACCACAAAAGCGGTAACACTACCTTTCTATTTTAAAATTCTAGGTTTATGTAATAGCAGAGGATGGAGATACTCTGAGATTGCCCCAGAGCAACAAATCAAAACCGTTATTAATTTTTTTTACAGTTTATACTGCACCTGGCACGTTGATCGGGCGTGGAGGAAAAACTTAGTTAAAATCAAGCGAAGGGAAAAACAGGTAATTAGATCTACGAATGCTCAATATGATAGTATATTTTTTTTGTCTGTTGTTAATCAGAGCATTTTGTTGTAGGTCCAAGTATACAAAGAACTTCGTACTATTTTAGAAGAAACTGACCAGGCAGTTTTTGAAAAGATGTTACAAAACTTTTGCAATTTAACGGACGATGATACCTTTCAATTTAAAAAATATTTTGTAGAAAATTATTTAAAAAATCGCGAGCAGTGGGCATATTGCTTTAGAATTTGGAACGCATGCATTGGACCTTAAAATATATTTACCTTAAAGGCAATAAAGTGAAGAGGTTAGACAAAGCACTAGTTGCCCTTATGAGATTCGTGAGGGATAAATTATTTGATAGAATAATTGTGGTACATAAGGGCAAAATAAGTAGCAAGTTGAAAACTCTTCGAGCACGCCATAATAGTATTGCAAATCTTGATGCTACACGCTTTAGTCCAGTAGAAGGTGGTTGGCAATTGCCATCCAAAAACAGAAATGAAATTTATTTCATTGAAGAAAAAACAACTGCTTGCACATGTCAATTGGTTTGTACACAATGTGGGGTCTGCATTCTAAAATATCTTAAATATCTTTCTGGTTTCGGTTGCAAATGTATTACTTAACCGGTGTTTGCTTAAACCTTTTGGAGAATTTGGATATAAAATAAATATGTAGACAGCTTATTTTATAGCAGCTTTAGCTACAGCTTATTGTTTTCTATTTTTAAGAGTATTTAATAATTTGCATTTCAGTGAAAATGTGACACGTGAGTCATTGCGTGTCGATTTGACAGAAGAACATAATATTGAAGATTCGTCTGTTGTTTTGTCACAACTGAAAAATAAAAACTGTGCTACTATATCATTAGACTTGGAAAAAGACAAAATTATAGCAAGAATTTCCAAACATTTAAGCGAAATTCAGTCCCCAACAAAACTAGAAGTTATGAAAAATATGCTTCAGCCCCTTACTCCTACATTAGCTGCCGTCAAAAGTCAAAGGCCACATCCCATTTCATTTGAAAATGAACCACCTAATAAGAAAATAAAAGTGCAAAGGCGATTATTTTCTACTAAAAAATCACGCTCCAAAAAGGCAAGCCAAAAAATTTCAAGACCTAAGTCAGAAGAAACCGACAAGATTGCAGCACAACTTTTGTTAAATTTTGATTAATTAATTATATGAAACTTATACAGTAACATGATGTTGCTTCAGACGCATGTAATATTAAATTCGGTCATTAGTGCAAGGCATTAATTTATGGTGGTTGCTAGTAAAGTAAATTAAAAATTTATTATTAACTGTTACTGTTAACCACTAGAAGGTGGAAGTTATTTAATTTGAGCGGCACTAATGTTGGAATTTAGTACATGCATCCGAAGTAACATCAGGTATTTTATAGACAAATTAATAGTTTTACTATCTTTACACTTCGAGTGACTGTTTTTATTATTTAAAATCTAAATATTCAATCTTTCTCGATGGATATGTAACATATAAATACCTGTAGATCACAATAATTACGATCTTAAAATTAATAATTCGCACAATTTTTGAAATACTTGAGCTTGAAATTTCGCACGAATAAGTATAATAATATTGCATTTTATTTTTTAATCTATGAAAAAGTTCTACGTAATAAAATCTCTTCACGCAAATATGGTAAATTGCAGAGCCCGCTACAAAGTGCGCTAAGTAGGGTTACAAACCAACTCTCACGTACTTTATACGACCGTACAAATGACGGAAGCAAGCGGAAATGGCCGAACCGAACGCTGACGCCACAGGAAAATTTGTGACATCAACTGGCTACGCGCTTGTCTGACGAAAGGGCACTGCGAATTCCAGCCATGTCAGGCCAGAAATCCCCTAACATGGAACCTCTGATTGAGGCAAGTGCTGGGCAATCACAAAGGATATGCTCAACCGTTTCTTCCTCTAGATTACAACCTCTACAGATTGGGCTGTCTGTTAGTCTTATGCGATGCATATGCTTGTTCAATTTGCAGTGGCCCGAGAGTATTCCTACGAATAAACGTAGTCTTTTCCTGGGTAGTTGCATACAGAATCGTGTCAGTTTAAGCGATGGGGCCGTTATAGCCTCTTTCGCTTGGCGACACTTGTTTAGATTTGCCCATCTATCGGTATGTCGATTCTGAGATCTCTGTTTCAGTAAGGCATTGAACAGACTTGATGACGGCATTATGGCCGGTTCGGGGCCCCAAAAGGGTTGCCCGGCTCCCTGTCTAGCTAGTTCATCTGCCTGCTCGTTGCCAAATGTTCCAGAGTGTCCTTTAACCCAAGTGAGTTGCAGGGTGTTATGTTTTGCCACTTGTTCTAATGTGCTGTGGCATTGGAATGTTATCCCTAAGGATATTTTGTTGCTGTTTAGAGCCAATAATGCCGCTCTGCTGTCGCTAGCTATTCTAATGATTTTGTTCTGAATGTCTCGATCCAGAATTGCTCTTGCACCTTCTGTGATGGCAACTAGTTCTGCTTGAAAAACAGTTGTCAGTTGGCCGAGTGCTATGCTTATATGAAGGTCTAGGTCATCGGAGAAAATTCCTGCGCCTGTTCCTTTTAAGGTCTTAGATCCATCAGTGAAGATGGATATATCGGGTTTGGGTGCATCGTCAGTATTCAAGAGAACGCTGAAGTGCTTCCTGAATATATATGTAGGTGGGAGGGAGTCAACTGTCACCCCAAAAAGAGGAGTCTCTTGTAGAGCCTCCTCCAGAATAAGGTGGTGCCTACCTCCAATACTTTTGTTATTATTATTCCACACCTTTTTTGCCCGCAGCCTCAGGGCTGATTCCAGTGCCATCTCCTCCACATATATATCCAGTGGAGGGAGACCAAGGATGGCCTCTAAGGCGGCGGTAGGGGTGGATTTCAACGCGCCGGTAGCATTCAGACATGCAAGTCTTTGTACGTGCGAAAGCTCCGATGCTGTTGTCGATAGTCTGGTTCTGGGCCACCAGACCAACGCTCCGTAGCAGAGCATGGGCCTTATAACGGCAGTGTACAGCCATAGGGCGGCTTTTGGTGATGGTCCCCAAAGTCCGCCCATCGCACGGCGCCACTGCCAAAAGGCGACACACGCTTTTGCCACTTTTACATTAACATGTTTACCCCAATTCAATTTCCGGTCAAAAATGACTCCCAGATATTTGACTTCATCTGAAAAGGTTAGTTCCGTTTGGAAAAGTTTAGGAACTCTACGGATCTCGACTTTTCTCTTTTTTGTGAACAGAATCATTTCCGTCTTTGAGGAATTAATTGTCAAAGAGTGTTCTGCGCACCAGTTTTCAGTCAATTTGAGTGCTGTTTGCATTAGGTTGCACAGCACTTGTTCATATTTCCCATTAAGCAGGATAGTTATATCATCTGCATATCCTACTGTGTAGAAGCCTGCTCCATTAAGTTGGCGGAGGAGGCTGTCCACTACTATGTTCCATAGTAGGGGTGATAAGACGCCACCCTGAGGGCAGCCTCTGCTTACCGTTCCCCTAAGAGACACGTTTCCAACAGTAATATGTACAGCTCTACATTTCTACATTTCAAGAGCTGCAGAATCCATTCTCTAAGAATGTGGTTTACTTCATGTTCACGTAGTGAACATTTCGACACTGTTCGACACTGTTGAAGGTGGTTTTGTCAAACGCACCTTCTATGTCTATGAAAACTCCTAAGGTGAACATTTTTTTGTTTATGGCTTTTTCTATCCGCCCGGTTACAGAATGTAGGGCGGATTCTGTAGATTTGCCTGCTAAGTAGGCATGTTGGTTGTAGTGTAGAGGTTTGTTGACTATAACTTCCTCTCTCATGAGCCTGTCGCATAGTCTCTCCAAAGTCTTCAAAAAGAAGGATGTGAGACTAATTGGGCGATAGGATTTTGCGAGAGAGTAGTCTTTTCGTCCTGGTTTTGGTATAAATACCACTTTTATTTCCCTCCAGTTCTTAGGGATGTATCTTCAAGCGATACACCCTTTAAGAATACGTATCAGGTAGGGTAGAATTGTTTCCAGTCCCCATTGGAGGAGGACGGGAAAAACGCCGTCCAAACCTGGCGATTTGAAGGGGTGAAAGGTTTTAATTGCCCAGATTGTTCTTTCTTTCTCCACTACTCGGTCGGCAAACTCCCAATCCTCTTCCGTTAGGAGTGTATCGGGAGCCTCCATCCATGCAGGTACGGGATTGATATTGCAACCTGGGAAATGTGTGTCCATCAGTACCTTTGCTGTTTCCTCAACGTTGGTGGTAAAAGAACCATCCTCACGTTTTAGACTAGCTGGTTGCTGATGTGGGTCTTTGGCTAGTATTTTGTTGAGACGAGCAGAATCTCTGGTAGTCTCAATTTTGTTGCAGAAGGATCTCCATGTCTCCCTCTGTCTTTCCCTAATTTTCTTTTTATACAGTCTTTGGTGGCGTTTATATGCGGCCCAGTCGTCTGTATTTCTAGTGTTTTTTGCTTTATTGAACAGTTTGCCCAAGGTAAGTTTCAGTTTATCAAGCTGTCTGCACCACCATATGGTGGGCTGGCGTGCCTGGACTGTTTTTACCGGACATGCCTGTTCATAGGATTTTTTAATAGAGTCTTCAAGAAGGTCAACTTCTCTTTGCAGCTCTACTATTGTTTGAATTCTTCCGGAGACAGGAGGAGTCCGAAGTCTGTCCTCCAGGCACTTCAGATAAAGCGCTCTGTCGGTAGATCTCGGATTTCTGTACTCCTTAGGAATAGCTTCGCAGGTATTAATTTTGAAGCTAATCATTCTATGGTCTGACATGGTAATTTCTTGTGAGACCTTCCAGTTTTCTATGTAGTTGAGAATACCGGGGGAAGCCAAAGTAATATCAATTACTGTCTGGCATCGGGAACTTACAAAAGTAGGTTCGCTACCCCTATTAAGTATCTCCATGGTTGTACCGGAAAGATATTCCAGTAGTGATCTTCCACGTGGGTTGATATTGGCACTACCCCATACAGTGTGGTGTGCATTTGAGTCGCATCCAATTACAAGATGCTTTTTGTTCCTCTCACAGTATTTTATGACCTCCATCATCTCTACAGTGGGAGGGGGATCCGTCGAATCTCCTGGGAGGTAAATTGACGCCAAAAGGATCTCGTTTTTCCCTTCATGTCACAACTGATTTGAACAACCGTGATATCTCGGCCGCTCAAGTGTGGTACTAGAAGGGCTTGAAGGTTTCCCTGTACATAGATGCATGTCCTAGGGTTATTATGTTTTTTGTCTACGAAGATAGTACCTCGCAGATTACTTGACTATCCAGGGTTCTTGAATTAAAACAATATCCGGCTTACTACCAAGGTGTCTGCATAGAGTTGCTGCAGCCGCCCGGCAGTGATGCAGGTTTAATTGTTTAATGTGTATTCCCGCCATTGGGACTTATGGGGGAGGATTAAGTTTTTAGGTCGCGTCACTGGAAGGGGAATCCGGTGGCGAAACTTGGAGTAGGTCCCACCACTTCTCACTGATCTGAGGTATCGCAACCGGGGGTTCGACTGCCTCAGTCTCCATGTGGCTGATGGGGACTTTCACTTGTTGCTCTTGAGGCTGTTGCTGTTCTGTTTCTTGCAGTTGCAATTGGTGTGTTTGCAGCTGCTCGGTGTCTGCAGAAGCCGTCTGTTGCTCGACAGGCTTCTGGATTTTAATTTTTAAGGAGGTGAACTTATAATTCAGCTTCCCTCCTTTGCTGTTTATCTCCTTCACGGCGTCATCTCCAACGCCAAAAACAATCAGCCTCCCAAAAGGTTGATCGCGAGTGGCCGTATGGAAGACGCACCATCTGGAGATATTTGTCCAGGGGTTCTGCAGCTCCAGGCGTCTTTGGACGACATCCATTTCTTCCAGTTCATCCGGAATCCATAGTGTCGCCTTCCAGAGTCTGGGGAGCCGACCCACCTGTACCACTTCTAGACGTGCAGCCTCCCACGGGGGTGAGAGGTTGCCAACCGTCTTATTCAATAAAGTTGTCCAAAGCCCTCCCCAGTACTTTTTGGATTGCCTCGTTTTGGGGTTTTGTTAATTTACCCCACGGGTTATTCTTGTCGATGATGGCTACGTGGAGGTGTTTGTTAACAGCCTCTTTGTAGCCACCATCCGGTCTTTTAGAGGGTCCTGCTGTGATTTTACCTGCAGTTGCGACCCCCTTTGTTTTCGAAGGTAAGGGAGGCTGGTTAACAGCACTGCCTTTCTTCACGGGCCTCTCAGATGGTGGGGTACCATCTGATCTTGCTCTTTTTTTGGGCTGCCCTTCTTTCTTACCCGGGTTAGCCGTGTGGGCCAGCCTCTGGGTTGGAGCGCCGGGCTTGGAAGTGGGTGCACTCGAGCTTTTTGGTGCATCACTGGTAGACTGTCTGACCGTTTGGTCAGCCTGTTTTCCAGACGCATCCGCAACTCTGAGGCGCGCCAGCTTCCTTCTTTTTTGTTCGGCTCCACTAATTCGTTTCCGGTGAGCCTTCTGTTGTTGCCACTCCTGTGGCTGTTGTTCTTGGCCCAGCCGTTGTGGTGAGGCCTGTGAATGAGAGGGTTGAGTGGTATCCGAAGACGCACCCTCTGTTTGTTTTATTACACTCTTTTCGGTGTCCATGTTTTTGTATAAAAGTTTCGTGTATTAACATGTCGTAGTCCAAAAGTGATTGCATTAATTCAGTATTTTATGAAAATGACTAGAAAGAGTTTCCGAATTTTTAAAAGTTAGTTTTATTCTTAGAATTTCGAAAAAATAATTTAACAGAAAAAATTTCGTCACATAGGAATAGTGTAATAAGAGGTCTTTATGAATCGAACGGAGTTTAACGCCGGGAGAGCCGGAAAAGAGTTCGAAGTAAGATAGCGCCTTATACTGCTTACGTGGTACGTGTCGCTAAATTATTAAATATACCGAGTACTTTCACAATAAGATAAGTGTAGGCGTGGCTATGTGCAGTAGACGAATTCGAGACAGACGAGTCCAATTTAGAGATGTTAGGTATGGTCGGTAATTTATAGCGAATGTTATTAAATAAATTTCATTTTACATTTCAATATTTTTTAATTTTGCACTTTTCATTTCTAATTTTTAAGATGGTTTTAATTTATACATGTAATTTAGTCCATTATCCCTTGAAAATCATATTTGATAAAGAAAATGTGTTTTAAACTGAAGTATTAAATCAAGTTATGTAACTAATTTGAACCAAACTACGTGGTATCGATATTGTGCCATTTTTGTCACACTTAGAGGATGCTCAGTCTATCTTTCTCTTTCTTTGCACTCATTTCCGTCACAGTATTCTTCAAAATCAAGTTGAAATAGACATTTGATTTCGAGCGAGAAGCTATGTTGATTACTTCTTATTTTATTATTTATTGTGAACCAATTTTTTATTTTTATCAGATTACAATTAATTCTAATAATACAATAGACGTATAAAATTAAAATTTTTAAATCTATGAATTACATACATACATAGGCACATACCGGTTGTCTACTTGACAATGAGACATACACAGTGGCGTATCTAAGTGACCAAGGGCCCCGGTGCAAAAAGAAAGCTGGGCTCCTAACCAAAATAATTTTTTAAGGTTTTTACACGTATCTACTATTTAGAAAAATAACTAATTTTTGAAAAATTTTTCGTGATTTTTACATGCAACTAGAAAAATGAACAAAAATTATGACTCTTTTTGTACATTTGTTTGTGGTTTTTACACGCATCTAGAAAAATGAACACAAATTATAACAATTTTTGTAATTTTTCTAGATGCGTAAAAACCATAACTTTGATTTTGAAAATAGGGCGATTCCACGAAAATGTCAACCTGACTCTAGTTTTGTAGAGATTTTCTTATGGGAGTAGTAAATATTTTTTCATAAGAGAGTGATATAAATTTGTTTCGTATACCTTTACTTTTTACTTGTAATTATTTTATCAATCAAAAAAGTCTATTAAAGCTTACCGAAATTTATACGTAGAACATCGTAAAAAGTTTGCAAGATGATTCATATAAAAAATAATATTTTAAAATGAAGTAAATCATTATAGGTACTATGGCTGGGAGAGGGTTTTCTTTTACTATCATTTTGAGCAAAATAATCTGAAATGTTTAATGTATTAAAAAAGAAATTGTGAATATTTATACTAAGAAATGCTTGTCGCCTGATTGACGTTAATGCGAAAAGTTTGTTTAATTGATACATATCCTAATTTTCAGCCAAACAGTTTACAGAACGTTTTAGTTTTTTTTTTTTAATTATTTACATTTTCGTATCATTTTTAATATAACATTTTGCACTGTCGCCATGGGCGTAGCCAGACTTTTTTCTAAACCCGGGCATATTTAAAGTAACATGTATGTACCTATCTATACATATAATTATTAATACTATTAATAATAATTAACAGATGTTTAGCAGTAGGTATAGATAGATTGGTTTTAAAAAAGCCTAACATTTTTTATGTATTTGAAAACAAAAATTGCAGTCTTCTAGGCTGTTGATGTCCAAAACTTTCAGTCACTTCTTTTATAATCGATTGCTCATTATTCTGCAAAAGCTCTCGATGAATACTCATCAGACAAAATCCTGATAATCGATGGTCAACCATAGTAGATCACAACCAAGTTTTCACTCTTCTTAGGCCCGGCTTATCAAACACAAGTTAGCTTTAAGTTAAAGTTAACCTTACCACAACAACGATTGTCTTCGTAGTAGTTACTATGGGAACAAACTGAAAATTAGAGGAGTTAACTTGTGATTGATAAATCGGTCCTTAGAGTACCAAATGATCGTTCACTTGTACATGTAATTTCTGGTAAAGTTAATACGATTGTCAAAGCTGTTTGAATAGCAGGAAACATAGCATTCTTCCGAGATGAGTTGTACGAAATCGATATCTTCTGATACTTGTCGTATTCCATCTTCTATTCTCTGTTTCTAAATGGAGTACTACAACTGACTTTCTTCAGAAGATTTATTTATCTTGTACACGCCATTAATCTCTTTAATAATCGTTAAAAAAAACTTTTTTCCGACAATTTTATTAATTTGGAAGGATGCAATTCAAGGAGAAAGAATCCCGGTCTATTTCTCCTGAAGACTTTTAATTAATAAATTCAAATAAGGTATGTAAATACTTCTTTAAAAATACTCTTCTGGAGTATTTGCAGGATGATTATCTCTTAAAGTTTGACGACTACATTTACGAGGAATTTGTACTTCAATAATTAGGTCTTTGGCTATATTTTCAAATCTATTGTTTATTCTTTAAAACCTTTAACAACTCATTTATATGATTCTGCACATGAAGCTGCTTGTAAACTATTAGCAACGGATTCCAACGTTGAGGAGTATTTTTGCAATTACACCCAAAGGAATTAAAAACGTTGCATCTTCTGCTGATTTAAAAAGTTGATATGTTTTAGTTTTTGTATTGCTCGATGTGGTTGGATCAGTTGAAAATTTCTCTAATTTAGAAATAATGTCTTTAAAATTTTCGAAAAATATCCTAATAGTTCTGTATTCTGTCAGAATATTAATCCCGGGCAAATGCCCGGGCTTGCCCATAGCTGGCTACGCCCATGACTGTCGCCTGATTGACAGGAATACTGTCGTCTGATTGACGCGGTTTTCTAAATATTATAAAAGAGCCATTGCAGGAGTAAAAATTTGCAACAAAGATTTAGATGCAGTGCACCTTTCAATCTTCAAATCATTTTACAGAATTCAAATAACATTTATAAATTTAGAGAAATATGTATATATAGTGACATCTAAAAGCATGACGTATATAACCTGTCGCCTGATTGACGCTTACTTTGTACATAATATTTCATTTAAAAGAAACAATGTTTTAAAACATTACAAAACATTTTAACAAGTACATGGTATGCTCTTCTATCTGCGATTAAAAGAAAAAATATTAATTCTTATTGTATGTGTAAAATTTAAATATACTACTTCAATAACTGCTACGTATGTCGCCTGATTGACGCTGGAATCGCCCATTACTAATATTTTATATTACGAGTCTAATATTTTCAAAAGACGTTTTATAGAAATTTTTAATTATACTTAATAGCATATTTTAGCAACCAAAATTAATAATTCTCGTGGTCAAGGTGTTTAAGTTCAAATTTCGTAACCGTAGGGTTGTGAGATCAAACCCAGCCCATCACATTTTTTTTACTTTTGACATATTTTCAGACTTCATTTTTTCTTTAAAACGTTGGAATATTCTATCAGCCTTATTTTGTTTGTTTTAGTTTTTTAAATTTTTTTATTTTTATGAACACAGATTTATATTTCGATATCTTAATTTCTAATTAATATTACCATTAAATATGCATTCAGGAACATTTTTACATAGCCATCCCTCTAGCGCACAATTCAAATTAAGCGCCAACGCCCTCCCGTCACACTATGGGTGCGTTCCGTTTCACGCATACGTTACTTGAATCTGCATTCAATTCGATGCGTTTGTAAAAGCGTTCCGTTTTAAATTTGCCGTTGATGCGTCAAATGAATCGGAACGCTTGATATAAATTTTTGTTAAGGGAGGATGACAATATATTTGTAACAGTGATTTAAAATCTTCACACTACTTGTAAAATAGTATTAAATATATCCATTTGAATTAAAAATTAAAAAAAGACTAACCCTGATTTAGTTTTACTGCTGTTTCAGCAATATGGACTTAAAATTGTAATCTTCCGTTTGTTAAGACAATTTTCACGAAATCCATTTTAATTACAAAAAGAACTTGCTTTTGTTTGCTTAAAAAGACCCAACCAGTTAGGTACTTTAACCTCCCAGGATACAACAAGCGCATCAAGTGCACTTCATTTTGACATGAGGCGTTTGATGCATTAAAAATAGTCTCCAACAGGGACTTCATTTGCATTGGTACGTCAGTGTGATGCGCACTACCAATGTTTAACGGAACGGTTTTTGTACGCATTAAACGCATAATGCGATTAATGCGGTGAAACGGAATGCACCCGAAGTCATGTGCAATCTACGATTTTAGCCGCTCGTTATATTTGTGGTCTCATTTACATATAATTTTTCTTACAAAGTAGGTATGGTTCTTATCTAGCATGTCGACGTTTTATATCGTTAGAGGGAGCCATCAGCTTACCGGCAAAGTGTGGGCAAGACACGAAGGGGTGCGGAATAGGTAGAGTCACGCATTTTTATATTGGGTTAGGTATCTTAATTCTCTTATAATCATTGGTACAACGAACATTCTAAAGTCATACAAGACCTGACTCACTTCGAGTTGGCAACACTGGTTATAAGTTTTTAACGGATTCCGCCGATGACTCTTCGAGTTGTCAATGTCATGTCAAGGTCATCTTATAACAAAATGAGAGCCTTCCGAATATCGTTAAACTTCTTGGCAACGCATCCTTCTTTTCATCAAACGACACGCGGTATGATTTTTCAATTGTTTTTAGTTTTCCAGTCCCACCCGAATCAACTCGTCGCCTCTTTTTTAACGAGAGTAAACAATCACTCAACATTGAGGTTATTCTATCAAAAGATTCACGTTATCGTCTTCTTCGCGCAGGGTTGCCAAACGAGACTTTTCACATCCTGGCAATATAAATCAAACTATCCTTAGAAATCGCCAAGTATTTTCTAAATTGTTTGCTTTCTTACGATCCCTCGTTTATAAATCACAAGACAGCGTACATTTTTCGAAAAATTTGAAAATTTGTTTCATCTCGGTTCTGATTTCGAGTTTTAAAAACGGCCACAACCTAACCTTTTTTTTAACTTTCAAGTTAAAAAATAAACATCAATGAAATTGTATTTAAAAAAAATTAGTTTGTTTGACAGATCAGTTTCTTCCTTGCCCACCGAACACGAAATTAAAGAAATGAAAGTTGAGGGCGTTACGTTACGTTACGTATTTGGAGCAAATTTTCTTTTTTTGTATCCGAACCATTCTGGTGTTTTTTTTTAATAAATTTAATTCATTCTTTGCCGAAAGAAATTGGGGGCGATCTCTTTTTTATTCATATAATTCTATTATTCTTTGTATTTCCGCGATTTTTTTTCTTTCATACTTTCGATCTTTTCATTCTTTCTAATATATTGCTACCTACCTGCGAAGATAGGCAGTAGTTTCACATCGGGTTGTACTTCTCCGATGTGGCCAGCCAGCTGCAATGGGACGGGGGGGTTCAATTCCGAAACGCGAGGCCAAAACAAAAAAAAAATAGGCGCCACTTAATTTTTTTAAAGGGGAAATGAAAATTAAGAAAACCCGTTACATCCAAAACACGTTAATTTATTTACACACAAAAAATAAAATAAAACATAAACTAACTAAATACTACACAGACAACACCAACAAATGTAATTATTTTACATTAAATTTAAATCGTAACTAATTCAACAGATTATAATCACCGAAGTGTACGTGATATCGTTCATTTACGTATGACGGTTTGAAATTTACACCGGAGTGTACACAATAAGGTGCATGTTGAAATGCGGCAACATCAAAGAAAAGAGTCGGCAAAACAAATCGCGAATTAACGCTCAAAACTACATATAAAAAAAAGTAACGCTTCCACCTTTATTCCGTCGGTGTCCGATTTGTTTGTCGGCGTATGTGTGTCAATGCCGCCGCAAACCCCTTTGACAAATGCCGACTGCCGCGTAGCGAGACGGGAAGGGAGCTTTCAAAGTCGCAAGCCGCCGTACTCCTGCATAATTCGAAAAAGCGTCATCCCATAAATCTAACTCTTGCAAAAGCTCACGATAGAAGTAGCTCTTGTTAAAAATCAGCAACAAAAGTCCCCAATAGAAGTCTATAAGCGAAAAAGAAAACGAACGTAAGGGCCAATTCGAAAATTTGCGTCGTACAAAACTTACCTCGGCACTTTACCGAAGCTTGAAACAAAACACGAGGCACGCGTTTTTCTGTCTCACACGTGGGCCTATTCAGAATCGGCAATCAGCCGTAAAAATGCATTACCATCCCTTTGATGTAATGACACGCACAAACGAATTGTTTAACGAAAGAAACGTGCGGCCCAGGAGACGACGAATTTCGTTCTGAAAAATGGCGCAATATTTCTCGTTCGACCGAAAAGGAACGATTACCAAAGAGAGAGAGAAACACGTTCCATTTTACCATTGGCGGAATTTTCCTAGCAACTGGGAGAACCAATCAGCTCAATGTGTACAGTGACGTGGTTTCCAAGCAACCATCCAGCACGACTAATTTCGCCTATACAGGGCGTGTTCGGAACAGTAATGAAAACTGAGTAGTGACAACGCATATACAGGGTGTATTCGAAACAGAAAGGAAAAATGAACTGTAACAATATATATATATATTTTTAAATTATTTTTATTTATTCTCCGACGAACTAAGTTCTTACGATTCTGGAAAACAATCGACATTCATTTGTTTTTCGTTTATTCTTTTATTGTGGTATTTTATTTTATTTTTTTGTACAGAATCATTCTTTGTCATAGTTCTTTTTTTAATTATTTTTATTAATTCTCCTATTATTATTCGGGCGTTTTTTTTTTAATATCGAAATCATCGTTGATAAATCACGATTTAAAAAATATCAAAAATCACGATTTAAAAAATATCCAAAATCACTTGTTTAAACTAAAAAAATCTTGATTTTTTGGGGATATTTTTAAATAAAAACAGAATGTATTTTAAAGTAACTTTTAAACAAATTTTAAAAAATCATGATTTTTAAAAATAAAAAATGTCTTGATTTTAAACATGACTTTAATCAAATGATTTATATAAATCAGCTCGGCCTTGAACAAACTGTTACTTAATTTTAGAAAGTCGAACCTGTTTTGTTTATTTATTGAGATTTAAAATTTTTTTTTTTTAAATATTATAATTTTTTTTTGTTTTACACGTTTTACGTCAAAAATTGCGCAATTGTCAAATGTCTTAAAAAATATCTTAATTATAGAAAGTCGATCAGGTTTTGTCCATTTAACGAGAATTTTTTTTATGTTACTTGTTTTTGAATGTTATCAATTTTCTTTAGTTCTCGATCGTCAAAAAATTGCACTATCGTCAAATGTCTTAAAATATTGTATCTTGATTTTAAAAACGAACCCAGTTTTGTTTACTAATGAGAACTTTTTAATTTTTTAAAAATCATGATTTTCAAAAATAAAAATCGCCCGATTAAAATCATCTCGACTCTGATCGAATTGCTTTTTTTGACAGTTTTTTTTTTGTTTTCAACCGTCCTCTATCGGATAAAGTCGTTGATCTTTTGTTTTCTTTTTCGTGAAATCGTGGAGAATAGTCGACGTTATTATATTTGTCGCCCATCCTATTGTTTTATATTTGAACGTCTCGTTTATTTCAAATTTCTTTCATTTGTTTTTCTATCGAATTATTTTTGACATTTTGTTTTTTAGAATTACTCTTTTTGATAGTTTTTTTTTTTTTTTTAGTTATTTTTGTTCACTCTCTGCGGATGAAATCGTCAATCTTTTGTTTTCTATTTAGAAATTTAGAATTTCGTAGCTGTATCTTTCGATTTCGAGTAATTTAATATACTGGGTGTTTTTGAAAGTGTGGCTGAAAACAGAACCTTGATGTCTACATGTACTGAGTATATGATTAAACATTTTATTTTTGCTTAAAAACAAATTTAATGTGTATTTTTTTTTGTGTTCTACCTCGATTCCGGCGGCGCTGGTGAATAAGGAAATTTCTTTAAATGAATTATTAAGAACAAAAACATAATAAATCTTAGAAAAACTCGTCGTTACGGTCTTAATTATTAAATCTGAAACAAAAAACTAATGACATCAGCTAAAGATAAACTGTCTCTATTGTTAAAATATGGAAAAATTAGTAAAAATTCAAAATCAGTAAAATTAAGTCGAGTAGTCAACATTGGTCGCGTTCACCAGAACAAATCACCTTGTGATGCGTTTCTGAAACGTCTGTGATTGCTGTTGCCTGTCTGGTGAACGATTACTTCATTTGTTGCTAGCAGCGCTAATTCAGCGTTAAACTTGTACGCTTAAAAAATGACGTCTGAGAGCAATCATACACCAAACATATTTGCGATATAAACACAGTTTGCAAGCAATTATTTCCGGTGAACGCGACCATTAGATTTGGAGCAAAAATGGCTGCTTGCAATATTATTCGTCACGTATTTATTTCGATCCCACCTTTCGAGCGAGCAACAAAAATTAAGTCCAAGAATTAACATTAGATTTGGAGCAAAAATGGCTGCCTGCGACGTTACTCTAAACTTATTTATTTAGATCACCCCTTGTGAATGGGCAACCAAAATTACTCCGACGTATTTCGGCGGAACACGTAACTGCCGTTTTAAAAATTTCTTTTTTCAACAAATTATTTATTTTTAAAGTTGGTTCTTGTCCGATGAAATTTGTATCACAAAATCTTTTAACCGGACACTAAATCTCGCACTAAACACTTAACGTTTCACCGTCGTTCGACAGCTTCGTCAGAAGTGAAAAATATAACACGTTGTTAAAATAAACAAGGTTGTCAACGGAAACTGAAAAGGTAAATTGATTTTTCTTTTCTCTTTCTTTTTTTTTAACGTAATAAATATTTTATTTTAATAAACGTTAAAAATTGACAGGTCTATATTCTATTTAAAGAATCGAGAAAACCAAAAAATGTATCGTTTAAACTCGCAAAATCTGTACGTTTGTTAATAGAATTCGACATTCTCAATATTTGGAGTCACACCTTTGTCTGATATAATTTGGCCCATATATTTTACTTTATTCATTTTATATTGAAATTTTTCAAAATTAAATTTGACATTGTTTTGAATAGCACGCTCTAAGACTGTAAATAAAGCAGTATCATGTAATTCTTCAGTCTCTCCTGAGATTATTAAATCATCGAAGTAAATATCAACTCCAGGAATATCTCAAAAAATTTGAAAATTCTTTCGTTGAAATATTTCTGGAGCGCTAGAAATTCCAAATGGGACACGTTTGAACTTATAACGCCCAAAAGGAGTGTAAAAAGTACATAAATCAGAACTTTCTTTGTCAAGCTGTGACTGATAAAAGCCATCTTTCATATCAATAACAGAGAAAATTTTTTTTTCAGACAATTTACTAATTATATCTTCACTACTGGGAATATGAAAATGTTCTCTTTTAATAAATTTATTAAGTGGTTTTGGATCTATGCATAATCTAAGACTTTTATTTGGTTTTTCTACTATTAACATACTATTTACCCAATCAGTTGGATAATTGACAGACTCTATGATATCTTTCTTTTCTAAGATATCCAACGCATTTTTTAAGAGTTCTCGTAAAGAAAAGGGGACTCTACGCTGACATTGTACTATAGGTTTTGCATCATCGCGTAATTCAATTTTACAGTAACCAGGAATTTTACCCAATCCTGTAAAAACTTCTTTGTATTCAAGATATATATCATCTTTACTTTTCATTGATTTCTGTAAACTACAAATCTTTTGTACTATGTTAAAATCTACACAATCAGATAATCCTAATAAGGGTTCTGAATCAAAATCTACAACAACATATTTTACAACTTTCTGAATATTGTTAAATAGGCAGTTTAATTTTATTTCACCGACAGATGTCAATTTGACGTTTCCAAATGATATTAATGTTATTAAATTGATTTGTTTAATTGGCAGTATTAGAGAAATAGAATATCTTATAAATCACGTGAATTATTTCAGCCTGATTGGGCCTCATCAGAGATATGTACTAAAAAAATTACTTTTTGAAAGGATAATAATTAAATTATACACTTACATATTTTTGAATATTTCTCTAATACTGCCAATTAAACAAATCAATTTAATTACAATTTCATTTGGCAAGAACTACAGCTGTCGATATTAATGTTATTTGACAGTTTTTAATTTTTGAAGTGAGATTTAAAGAATTTAATATACTTTTTGGTAAAATACTTGTATCTGATCCAGTGTCTAATTTGAAGCGAACAGACTTACCTTCTACAATTAGTTTTACAAACCACGGTTTTTTATTACTAGTAGTACATTCGCTAATGTAGTATTGCTCCTCATCACTTTCAGGAATTTCTTGTGAAACCATTCTTACTTTTGGTATTGGAAATTGCTGATTTCTTTTATTTTTATTTTCCTCTTTTCCTTCACTTTTTCTTTCTTAGGTCTCTTCTCTCCATATTTCTTCTCTAGGTTTATTTTTATAACATGCTCTGGCGAAATGTCCTTGTTTCTGACAAACTGTACAGGTTTTTCTATATGCTGGACATCTGTTAGGTTGGTGTTCATAGAGACATCTTCTGCATTGAATTTTTTTAACTGTCAGAACTTGTTCTTCGGGATTTAAAGTTTCCATATGTTTCTTGCTTAATTCAACCGACTTGCAATAGTCCAGTACCTTAGTAGTAGTTATATCTGCTTCTCTTATTAATCTTGATTGTATTTGTTTATCAAAAATTCCTACAATTAATCGGTCTCTAATCATTTGTTCTTCGTAACTTTGTTTGCAGTCCAGATTAGTGCACTGGAAATCACATAATTTTGCTTGAGTTTTTAGTATCATGTAATATTGCTCAATATTTTGATCTTCGGCCTGTGTTAAATTATTAAATTTAAATGTCTCCATTGGAATAACTTTCGTTGGTAAGAAATGTTCATCATATGCTTGTATAACTTTTGTTAACGTATTCTTCTGATCTTCTTCAAAGGAATTATAGATATGCAAACCTTCATCTCCGATGCAATTGAATAAAATTTGCTACTTTCACATCTTCTTCTACATTTTCCTTTTTCGACGCCTTCAAATAGATTTGAAATTTTTGTTTCCATAGCTTCCAGTTATCAGTTGTTGCTTCGCTTAATATTTTTGACGGCTTAAACTCCATCTTGGTTTATAAAAATTCTTATCTTTTCTTTTTTTTAGGCTAATCGAGCTGATTTTTCTTTTTAGTATCAACTACTATGTGTTCACTGTACACTATTGATCACACCTAACACCATGTTTAACATCCAAATACTTTATATTTGTGATAATTTATTAATCTTTGTAGGTACACGTTTATAATTATTGATTGATAGATGTTGACACATCACTACTGTTTTATGCTATGCCTGCTATCTTAAAACATGTACATAACAGGGAACAGGGCCGAAGACGTAGAGAAATTCCTCCACATGTTCCTGCAGAGGCTCGACCTGGATTACATCGACCTATACTTGATCCACATGCCCTTCTCGTTCCGGTATTGTCCGAAGACGTTTCAACCGTTGAGGACCTCACCAACGATAACGTCGCAACATGGAAGGTTAGCGAGCTCCTCAAATAAATCCAAATTTGAAATTCGCGCCAAAAGAACTCGTTTAAATTTCCCGCCAAATTTGACGTCCCACTAGGCAACTTAAATTCACTTTTCACGTTATCCTTTGTAAAAAAAATATTGCAGATTTGATCAAAATTTCGAGAATTGTTTGCGAAAAAACAACTGACCATCGCAAAGTCAGCTTTTTAAATGAAATCCCGTATATTATTAAATTTTTGAAATCGCGAGAAAATTCTAGCCTGAATTTATGTGTCGCAGCATGGGTCTGACGCGAATAGTTTTCGACTTACAATTTTAGATCACCCTGTATTGACTCCAAAACAACTTGCGTTAAACTCACGTTGCGATACGTGAATTCAGGCTAGAATTAACTCACGATTACAGAAATGTAATAATATACAATATATAGGGTGTTGCTTACAGAAAATTAAAGTCTGCTTCACAAGTGGACGGTGCGATGTTCCTTTGTTGCTTCCGAGCACGCAAACATTGCAGATTTGATCAGAATTTCGAAAATTGCGTGCGAAATAACAACTGACGATCGCATTCTCGAGTTCTGCAACAAAGTTACAACTTTTTAAATGACACACCCCGTATATTTTTACATTTTTGAAATCGCGATTCAATTCTAGACTGATTTCATGTGTCGCACTATGGGTTTGACGCGAATAGTTTTCGACTTACCATCTTAGAACATCCTGTATTGAGTCCAAAACGAATTGCGTTAGACCCACGCTGCGACACATGAATTCACACTGGTAGTATTAACTCACGATTGCAAAAATATAATAATATACAGGGTGTGCCATATGAAAAATTGCAAGTTTCTTTCACAACTGGATGGTGCGACATTCCTCTGTTTCTTCCGAGCATGCAAACATTGCAGACTTGATCAGAATTTAGAAAATTGTCTGCGAAAAAACAAGTGACCATCGCATTCTCAAGTTCTGCAACAAAATCCCAACTTTCTAAATGACACACCCCGCATATTATTAAATCTTTGAAATCGCGAGTCAATTCTAGCCTGAATTCATGTGTCGCACTATGGGTCTGAAGCGAATAGTTTCGGCGTACAATCTCAGAACACCCTGTATTTACACCAAAACGAATTGCGTTAGACCCACGGCGCGACACGTGAATCCAGGCTAGAATTGACTGGCGAGTATAAAAATGCAATAACATACACCGTATTCCTAACCTCGAAAATTATACGATTGCAATTTGAACTGTCAAATTTGAATTTCGCGCCGAAATTTGTTTTAGGTGATGGAAGAACAAGTGAAGAAAGTGAAGAACTGGTGAAGACGATAGGGCTGTCCAACTTCAACGCGGAGCAAGTCCGCAAAATCTACGACAGCGCAGAAATAAAACCTGTCGTCCTCCAAGTGGAAATGCACACCCTCTTCCAACAGAAGGACTTGCTGGCCCTACGCAAGGAATTAAACATAACCTTAACCGCCTACGCTCCTCTAGGAAGTCCAGGCTCGGACGCTATATTTTAGATAAATACGGCTACAAGTAAGCAGGTTGCTTTAAACCAGTGTTTTTCAACCTTTTTCATGACACGATCCCCCTAGTATCAAAAAATATTTCGCGACCCCCCGACCCTTTTTTTTCATGTATGTTAAAAATATTTAATCCATACAAAAATTTTAGGCGTTTGCGTTATTAGGATTCGGATATAAATATATAATTAAGTACGTAAAACATATAATTTTAAATCGAATACGTGGCCAATTGATAACTAACAAACAAATACAAACATATTGTTAGGGCCAAGACTCCCAGCGCCATCTGTTGGTAACACTCGGAACTAGTACAGGTTCCGAGAGTACCAACAAATGGCGCTGGGAGTCCCCCGGGCAGTCGAGTGCAAGACCGCGAAGTAAGTGGTAGTGTCGTCTGCTGTTTAGTTGTTTGAAGAGCGCGAATCACTTGTTTTACGTATTTATTTGAGTTGTTTGTTATAATTGAAAATGGATAAATTCCTGAAAAGATCATCAGAGCCATCAACGTCTAAGTCTAGCGGGAGTAGTGGAATAAAGAAAAAACGTCTTTATGACGACAATTATTTGAAATTTGGGTTTACTGTGATTGAGAATAAACCGCAGTGCGTAATTTGCTTTGAAATTTTGTCAAGAGAAAGCATGAAGCCATCGAAGTTGGTACGCCACCTGAACACAAAACATCCTAATGAAAAAAATAAACCCGTGGAATTTTTTGAGCGAAAATTAAAAGCTCTTGAATATCAAAAAACTGCTATAGGACAAATGTCCAACCTAAATGAGAAAGCGTTGCTCGCTAGTTATCGAGTAGCTTGTCATGTGGCTAAAGCAGGAAAACCTCACAGTATTGCCGAAAATTTGATTTTACCAGCGGCTTTAGATATAGTAGAGATTATGTTTGGCAAGCAAGAGGTCGAAAAGCTCAAAAGTATACCTCTCTCTGACAATACCATTCAACGCAGGATAAGCAATATGGCGACTGACGTTCGTGATCAAGTCATAGAAAAAATAAAGAAAAGTTCTTTTGTGTCCTTGCAATTTGATGAATCAACGGATATTGCGGGTTGTGCGCAGTTTGTAGCTTTTGTGCGTTTTGAATCCAATGAAATATTAATGGAAGAAATACTATTTTGCAAGGCACTTCCCAAAAATACTACAGGTCAGTGCTTGCATGACATGTTCCTTGAAGCTACGCAAAATATGAATATCGATTGGGCACAAAAATGCATTGCTATTAGTAGTGATGGAGCAAAAGCCATGACTGGTGCGAAGAGTGGATTTATTGCTAGACTGAAAGAACAGATGCCAAACGCTTGTTGGATGCATTGCTTTCTCCATCGCCAAGCTCTTGCAGCCAAAACCTTGCCACAAGAATACAGTCAAGTTCTAAATATTATTATTAACATTGTAAATTCTATTAAAGGAAAAGCGTTGCAGACTCGATTGTTTCGAATCATTTGTGAAGATATGGGGGCACTACACCGCAATTTGCTTTACCATACAGAATTTAGGTGGTTATCAAAAGGCAAAGTACTGACCACAGTTATGGAACTTCGCGCTGAACTATTAATATATTTACAACAAGCCAAGTCACATTACTCTGAATTCATTTCTGACCCGGAATTCTTTTTGAAATTGGCTTTTCTTTCTGACTTATTTGAGCATTTAAATAACTTTAATAAAAGTCTTCAAGGGCGGGATGAAAATGTCATTACAGCAAAAGACAAACTCCATGGCTTTATAAAAAAAATTGAATTGTGGTCATCATCTATAAATCAAAACAACTTTGATTCATTTTCGTCGACACAGTCTTTCATTGAAGAAGTCGGAAGCGAGATAAACATCAACTCATATATATCTGGTATGAAAATGGTGTTAGATAATTTGAAGAAAGAATTGTGTCATTACATCTCATTGCAAGAGATATCGGATAACACTGCGCAAAGATGGATCTTAAATCCGTTTTTAAATGCAGCTATAAATGAGGCAAATTTAACAACTAAGCTCAAAGAGAATCTGCTGGAATTATCTACCGATGGGATGTTACACTTGGAATTCAAGTCTGAAAATTTGGATACCTTTTGGTTAAAAAGAAAAACAGAATACCCGGAATTAACAACCGAGGCTTTGAAGTGTTTGATTCCATTTTCTACTTCGTACTTGTGCGAGTTGGCATTTTCATCAATGGCCCAAATAAAAAGTAAACTAAGAAATCGCTTAAATTTGGAAAACGATTTAATACTTAAAGTTGCAAAAACGGATCCACGATGGGAGAAATTAATTGAACAAACTCAAGCGCAACCTTCACATTAAAATGAATGAGTACTCGAAGATTTTATTTTTTGTTAATGTGTTTGTATAAATAACATAACGAGTATCATTTTGTTAACTTTTTTTTAATATATCTACCTTTTTAAAATTTATTGATTTTTTTACTGAGTTCTCTCGACCTCTCGCGCCCCCCCTACAGAGGCTTCGCGACCCCCCAGGGACCCCCAGGGGGTCGCGACCCACAGGTTGAAAAACACTGCTTTAAACTATTTACTTGGCACCAATTTTAAGCTTGATTGCATATTCCGAATCTCCTGAGGCTTTCCACAGTGAAGGCGATAGGGGACAAACACAAGAAAAGCAGCGCGCAGATTCTACTGTGCCATCTAGTGCAGAAAGGCGCAGTGATCATTCCTAAGAGCACGAGCGAAGTCCGGCTGAGGGAGAACATCAACATATTCGACTTCGAACTCGACTAACAAGACGTAGACGAGCTCAACAAGCTCGACAAGGACGAGGACGGACGCATAATCAACTTCGCCTTCTTCAAGGGCGTCGAGAAGCACTCCGAGTATCCTTTCAAGGCACCATCCGCCAAATGACGGGACGTAAATTTTATTAAGTAAAAAAAAAACCAACAGTTTAACTACGACGGTACAGCTTCTTGCGCTGCATCCGGTGCTGCAATTAGCCTCGCCTTATCATGGTGTGTATGACCTTGTTGATGGCGCGCTCCGGGTACTGCTGCTGGACGAAATCCTTCATGATGTTGTGCTGGGAGACTTGCGTTCCGATCGCGAAGCGGCGCTTGAGTTGTTTCTCGATTCGGGTCAGCATTTCGTGCTCTTCTTCCGTGATGAAGCCTTCGGCACCTTCAGAATAAACTAATGTTATCAAACTAAACAAACAAGTATTCATTAAACACCCCGTTTGCCCTCTACTTATCTAAAAGCTGAAGTTATTTATTCAAATGTTCTGCGCGCCCGGAAGAAACAAAGGAGCATCCTGTTCGCGAATTTTTTATACAAGACACCCTGTATATTATTGCAGATTTGAACTCGCGAGTCAATGCTAGCCTGAATTCATGTGTCGCACTATAGGTCTAACGCGATTGGTTCTGAACTCAATATAGGGTGATTGATTTTTTTTATTAAAGAAGATAACCTCTCAACATGAGCGAATTTCTTTTTTAACCAAAAAAGATCAAAAAAAAAATTAAAATGAGGTGACATTAGCGGTATAGTTACAAATCAATACACGATACCAACCTACTAAGCTACTGCTCATGGCGGCATCTAACGTGGACACCTGGAAGAGTCTGAGGGCCTCGTCGACGTGCTTCTCGGCGGCGAACGAACTCAACTGCATCTTGGCCAGCCTCTCCGAGATTCTTATCACCGCCTCCAGTTGGCGAATGCTGATGGGGATCGTATTCTTGCGGTGCACGACCTTCTCGTGCTGATGAGCGCCGGTGCGCATCATGACGTAGCGCTGCTTGAGTTTATCGCCGGCGTCGGCGTCCAACTGGGGGCCGCAGTGCCTGAAAAACGATTGCGGTCTTCAACTGTCGCACTCGTTTGTTTGTCACGCTAACGCTTACGTGCGGCAGTAATGGATGTACTTCCTGATGAGGTCCAAGAACAGTTGGCCTTCTCTTGTTTCCTGCGCGACTCGGTTTGCGTTCATGTGAACACCAACAATATGGCGGGCGAGAGTCTATGACAAGATAATATTAATAATAATTTGCTCAAAGGAGCGCGAGCTGATTGGTTGGAAAAACTGTACAAGTAAAAGGTCACATGCAAAAAAAATGAACATCGATTTCCACATTAGAGTTGTCATTTTTTAATGGTACACTCTGTATATTCTCATATTTGAATTCGTGAGTAAATTCTAGCCCGATTAGTTTATAATTTCTGTTCTGTTTCTGTAGTAAGTAGAAAACTAATTGGGTTAGATCTACGATGTGACACACGAATTCAGCCTAGAATTTACTGGCGAATACAAAAATGCGAAAAAACAATTGAACATCGTATTCTTGAATTCTGTTTTGCACATTTTTGAAAACACGTCCTGTATATTAATACATTTTTGAACATTTGGACTGATTATTTTCGAACACTCTGTGTTACGGCTAAAACCAATAACGTTAGGTCCGCGATGCGGCACATGATTTCACACTAGATTCACTCGTCGATTCAAAAATGCAATAATATACAGGGTGACCGTACGAAAAAGTTTGCTTGACAACTTGAAAATGCGATGCTCTTTTGTCTTTCTCTTCTGTTCGGGTTTCTGGCAAATATTACAGATTTAGTCGAAAATTCGAATACGGTCTGCGAGAAAACAATTGCACATTGTATGCAACAAAATTTAGAATGACATCCTGTATATCAATGCGTTTGACTCGTGAATAACTTCTAGCCGGAATTCATGCATCACATCGATAGTCTGACGTGAATAGTTTTTGACTGATAATTCTCGATCATCCTGTATTGCCTCCAGAACCAATCGCTTTAGACCCCTAGTGCGACACATGAGTTCAGGCTAGAATTGACTCGCGAGTTCAAAAATGTAATAATATACAGGGCGTTCCGTACGAAAAATTGCAAGTTTGCTTTACTACTTGAAAGCGCGATGCTCCTCTGTTTTATCCGAGCATGCAAACATTGCAGATTTGATCAAAATTTCGAAAATTGCCTGCGAAAAAACAACTGAACATCGCATTCTCGAGTTCTGCAACAAAGTCACAACATTTTAAATGACACACCCCGTATATTATTACATTTTTGAAATCGCGAGCCAATTCTAGCCTGAATTCATGTGTCGCATCACGGGTCTGACGCAAATAGTTTCGGCCTTTGATCTTCGATCACCCTGTATTGACTTCGGAACCGATCGCGCTAGACCCACGGTGCGACATGAATTCAGGCTAGAATTGACTCGCGAATTCAAAAATGCAATAATCTACAGGGCGTACCATACGAGAAATGACGACTTCGCTTCGCGACTCCATAATGCGATGCTCGATTGTTTCTTTTTCAATCAAAAACATCACATTGCGAAAACACAAGCCGAACATGCTGCATTTTGTAATAGAACGTCCCGTATTTTTTATTACATTTTTGAATTCGTGCGCGAACTGCTTCGCGATGTTAACTTTTTTAATGACTGACAGAGCGAACGACTACAACCGAAAGTCAGTCGATCGCTGAATTGAGCTTCAAATATTATCGATCGCTCGTTACATTTCATTTAACATCCTGCGTTTATTTGAAACAAATCTTACCATGTCTCTTTCTTTATCGTGTTCATCCTTCACTATGAAGATCATATCGAAACGGGACAGGATCGTCGGCATGAAATCAATGTTTTCTTCCCCCTACAAAAGACCATAATAATTCTCTAGTGTATGATGATCGCTTCGTAATCGAAATGCGCCCAATTACACGGAATGACAGAAAAACAAGAGACCTTAGTTTCGTCCCACCGTCCGAAAATGCTGTTGGCGGCAGTCAGGACGAAACACCTGGACTTCAGCGTCGTGGTAATCTCCGCCTTCGCGATCGAAATTGTTTGTTGCTCCATCGCATCGTGAATCGCCACCCTGTCGTCCTCCTTCATTTTATCGAACTCGTCTATGCACACCACCCCGCCGTCGACAAGGACCATGACAAAGTTTCGCTGAAACAAAATTCAGCTGAACAAAAAAAAAACACACAAGTGAAAGTAGTACCGTGGCAGGATCTCCCATGATTGACGCCGTGAGCCCCGCTGCAGAGCTTCCCTTACCAGAGGTGTACACCCCGATGGGCGAGACGCGTTCCACGAATTTCTGAAGCTGCGACTTTGCAGTTCCGGGATCCCCCAGTAGGAGGACGTTGATGTCACCTCTGCGTGTCAGTCCATCCGGCAGCCTCTTGCGAGACCCTAAGAAAGAAAAACAATCGTCAGCTCATGTTTACGCTCGCCAAAGATTGACTCGACAAGCGATGGCCTTTTTAATATCCAAGGCGCCGTAGATATTAAAATTGGGGGGGTATGGACTTATACGTTTAATGCATATGATAATTCCTTTAGCAGATGGCGCTATGCTATTCGCCAAGCGTTCATAGATGTTTGGCGATGCGGCCAATCTGCGAAACAGATCTTCCTCTTCTAAAGACACCGAACCGACTCCAAGCGCGCTTACGCCCTCTGCGTCTTTAGCGTCCTCTACCTTTGACTGTTTGCTGACTTTATGGAGTAAATCCCCAGGATGAAGACGCGATTACCGGGAACGACCTTCTCGCACAGGTACCTATCACAGTAGAGGTGCAAATGCCTCGGGACTTCCCCCTGCGGCACACCGTCGGGTAATTCTTGGAGCTTCAAGACTTGGAAGTCGACGCACGTGCACTTGTCCGGTATGATGAAGTACGGATCGAGGGGCACTTTGGTCTACCCGCTTGCTCACTGAAATACAAATATACAGGGTGATCCACGCATCTAAAAACCAATTTACCCCTTAACCCTCGTGTATCTCCCCCCATCGCTTAATAACTCGCACGGCAAGTTATCTTGAATCAAAACAAGCGCAAGTGATTTATTTCTTCGAATTCAAAAATGTATACAAAATATAGAGCAACTTTGCTTCGTAACTTGAAAACGCGACGTCCTCGCTTGCAAATTATACAAATTTCGGTCGACTTTTAGAGGCCGTCCTCGCAACACGATTGAACATTGCGTTCCCCAGTTCTGCAGCAAATATCAATTTTTTTTATTTAATGACACCCCGAATATTATTGCAGTTTTAAGTTCTTCGGTAAATTCTAGCCTGAATTCATGTGTCGCATCGTGCATCTGCGATGTTCTGATCTGAGTTTGTACTTTCGAACACTCTGTATAAGTCCGAAACAAATCGCGTGAACCCCAAGGTGCGACGCACGAATTAAGGCTACAATTGTCTCGCGAAGTCAATAATATTCAATAATTCAATAATAAAATGATTTTTTTTTTAAATGAAATCACATGAAAAGTACAACAAAAATGCATTTTTATGGAGCAGCCTGTATATTTACGTACTTTTTAATTCGGGAGACAATTCTAGCCTGAAATCATGTGTCGCACCATGGGTCTGAGGGATTGAATTTTGACTTGGACCTTTCAACACCCTGTACAAGTCCGAAGCTAATCGCTTTAGACCTACGTTGCGACACATGAATTCACACTAGAATTGGCTCGCGAAGTCAAAAATTCAATAATATACCACAAACATTTTTTTTTAATGAAATCGCATGAAATATATAACCAAAATGCATTTTTATGGTACACCCTGTATATTTGTGCAGTTTTTAATTGTCGAGACAATTCTAGTTTGAAATCATGTGTCTCACCGTGGCTCTGAAGCGATTAAATTTGACTTGGATCTTCCAACACCCTGTACAAGTCCGAAACTAATCGCCTTAGACCTACGATGCGACACATGATTTCACGCTAGAATTGTCTGGCGAATTCAAAAACGCATAAATATTTAGGCGTTTCGTTTGAAAAAACGTAACTTTTGATTCGTAACGCGATGCTCGATTGTTTCTTACAAATTCGCTAGGGTTACAGGTTTCGATAATGTTCGTAGACGGCCCACAAAAAAAAAAAAAACAAACAACGCATCAATTCAGGCTAGAATTCGTTCGAGTGTTAAAAAATGCAACATTATACAGGATGTCCCATCTGAAAAATCACAAGTTTACTTCGCAAATCGAAAGCACGGTGCACTTTTGTTTTTTCGAGCATCCATGCAGATTTAGTCAGAAATTAGTCCGTAAAAAAAACAATTGAACATCGCATCCTCGACTTCTAAAACAAAGTTCCAACTTTTTAAATGACATCCTGCGTATTATTGCATTTTCGATGAATTCGAGAGACAATTCCCACCTGAAGTCAGGTGCCGCACTGTGAGTCTGAAGTGAATAGTTTTCGACTGGCAATTCTCGAACACTCTGTAATGTCTCGAGAACCAATCGAGTTGGACCTCTGGTGTGACACATGATTTCACGCTAGAATTGTCTCGCGAATTCAAAAATGCAATAATATTCAGCGCGTCACACATGAAAAACCACAGTGTCCTTCATCAATCGGAATTGCGGTTCTCTTTTGTTTCTTCCGAGCACGCAAATATTGCAGTTTTAGTCAGAAATTAAAACAATGTCCGCAAAAAAAAAGGAAAACAATTAAGCAGCACATCTTCGAATTTGACGTGAACAGTTTTTGACAATTATTCTCAAACACGCTGTATTAACTCGAGAACCAATCGCGTTAGACCCCTGATGCGACATATGTTTTCTGGCTAGAATTGTCGAAAATAAAATTTTCACTTGTTTTTTTAATTTTTTGTAGAAGGGCGTCCATTTATTGGCGAACCATTTATTTGCATAACGCGTGGCGCCATCTAAGAATAATTGCTTGAAGCACCGGAGATTTTTGTACGATTTTATTTTAGCAGAACTCAACGATTGTAAACGAACACAACTTTTTGATCGTGGTGCCATCTATGAATAATTGCTTGAAACAGCGGCGATTTTTGTACAATTCCTTCGAACCAATGATTATACCATTGTTTATGTATTTATAGTTAGTCAACCTAGTCTTCAGAATGTGCTGCCATCTAATAACTGTTGATTAAAACAAAATACATGAACGGCATGTGTTTATAAAGTTTGAAACTCGGCTGAAAGAAAAATTATTTTATCTACTGTCACTGAAATCTAACGAGCGGCTAAAATCTCCGCACGACTCCTTGTGGTGGGAGAGAATTAGCGGTTAATTTGAATTGTGCCTACCGAAGTTAGGATTTCGGAAGCTCTTAAATACATATTTGATCATAAGAGTAATTAGAAAAGACACTGAAGAATTTAAATTAAAAAATAAATTGATTGATTAGGCTAAAATTTTCCACAAAAATTAATATATTGAACCAAGTTCATTTCAAAATTACTTAAAATATTGTTTAATTTAAGGGCATAAAATATTTCATTATAACATACTGAAAAATTCAAATATTTATTTATATGTTATTACAAAAAATATTACATTATGAAAAAAATTACAAATAACTTATAATGTTCAAGTTCTCAATTTCTGTCTACCTGTTTTTTTTTTTAGTTCTTTCTCTGTGGTTTGCCTTTTTCTTTTAGTACTATGGAAAGATATCTGCTATTTTTATTTGCTGATTCTGTAACTGATATTACTAAGGTCTAGTTTTACAATCGTTGAATAACTGTTCGCCGAATATCCTTTAATGTTCCTTCATATCTACTCACACCTACATGGGGCCTTTTAATAATATTGAAAGTGGTATTGTTTCCTTCAATTTTCGGTATATTTCAGAAAGTGATTGTTCATCTTCTTTAAAAAAAATACATCTTTCAAATTATTTATTAAATTATCACTTTTATTTTTAACCTTATTGCATGTGTTATTTTTTATACTTGATGTAATAGGTGCAGACAGCAAATATGTTTCTGGTTGCTCATTTTCATTACAATAATTATTTTTTTCGTAAGTATTATCCCTAGTGATGTTCTCAACAAGAGAGTGAGTATGTTTACAAAATGGGTTTGTACTCAAATTTTGCAATACTGACATTAATTTACAACATATTTGGGTTTCTTATAACAATATAAAATTTTTCTTTGGTATTTAACTGATACGTGTTAATATTGATTTGATTGATATCAATATCAATATTGAAAGTTAACGATGCTCTGTGATGATTTATAATTTTTGTTATATGGCAATTAATCTCTCCTGTAGTAATTTTTAAAATTCTTTCGACCGTCTTATCATGAATAAAATTAATTACAGTATGTGGTTTCTTATCCAATCTCTGTACTTTTCTACCTTCCAGACAGAAATATCTAATTACTTTAACATGGATTATACAGGATGTCCCAAATCTCGTTTGATACTGAAACAGTATATAGAGAGGCGCAAAAGAAACAACTTTTTTCAATACTTTTCTTCCAAAAGTCAATAATAAGGGAGTTATAATTCCCTGAAAGAGGGATGAAACTTATTTTTCTTTTGGCAACATCTTCTGAATCCTTTAAGTTATCAAACTAATATTTGAAACTTAGATATAAGGTACCTAACTGAACATTTACAATGCATTTGTCAGATCCTTCCTCCCTTGTGACATATCAAGCTGTAAGATATGGCGAATTAAACTTCAATTTTACTTAACTACTCAAGAACTGGACAATATTTTAATGTAAATAACGTAATAATTTATCTTCCATGGCCTACCTTTATCAGAAATTTATTTGGACATATGTTATAACCCCAAGGGGACACTTTTCTATCCTTTACCGAACTGTCATACGTGATCCCCCTCCCTTCCAGCTCTCTAACCAATAGAATTTAAATAGGGAATGCACCATGAATGGCATGTCATTGAAAAGGTAATTTTATAGAGAATTCAGTAATGTGAATATGCATGTCCGAAAATTTTATTTTAGCGCCCTCTTTAGGGAAAAAAATTGTTAAATAATCCAAAGTGTGTCATATGAAAGCTAATTTTAATAGTAATTCACTGCGCGAATTGAAATTACGTAAAAATATTGAAAACTGACTAATGGCGGATTTCACAAACGTTACTTAAATTTAATTAAATTTAATTAAACTGTAACAATTTTTTCCCCGAAAGAGGGCGCTAAAATCAAGTTTTCGGACATTCATATTCACATTACTCTATAAAATTACCTTTTCAATGAGATGCCATTCATGGTACATTTCCTATTTAAATTCTATTGGTCAGAGAGCTGGAAGGGAGGGGGATGACGTATGACGGTTCGGTATAGGACAGAAAAGTGTCCCCCTGGGATTATAAATCGACATATTTTTGCGTTTTTTCAAACAAAAATTTTCTTGGGAGATATTCAGTTTGTTTCGTTTTCGTTGGGCTACCCTGTATCTGCAGTAAAACGAGAGCCTGTGTTTAATTACTTTAGTTTTGGAACATTTGAGACTTTTGTTTTATTTGTTATCACACTAAAATTTACAAAAATATCGTACTACAGTCGCGGACAAAAAAAGTTTACTTTTTTAAGCCAATTTTATAATATAAAATTTTTGCTAGGTTGTTGTAATTATGAGCTGATATTTACGGATGACAAAAAATAAATATTACTGATTGTAATCCATAAGTTTCAGTTCATAATTACAACCACCAGGCAAAAGTTTTATATTATAAAATTGACGTAAAACAGTCCACTTTTTTGTACGCGATTGTATATTTAAAAAAATATCAAAATCGCCTGCATTTTGTTTTATTTTTATTTATCGTTTTACATTTAAAGAAAAATTCATTACAAGATCCTATTTTTTTGTTAACTTTCTGTGAAAAAATTTTTAATTAAATTTTCTTATTTCTCCGTCACAAACTATTTTTAAGAGTGTGTATAAATATATTGAGAGTCCCTCGACATGTGAATTCCAGAATTTTTATTTTTAAACCTATTTACATGAAATTTGAAAAGTATTAATTAAGCAAAAAAAAAAATTTCCAGCAAAATATCGAGCATAGAGTGTTCCATTTAAAACATGTAGAGTGCCGCAATGGAAATAGGATCCAAATGGTTCCAGTGTCCACCAATAATTTTTTTTAATTTTCATTTGCTTTTGTTGTGTTGTAAATATTTTGTCATATAATTTTAATTTTTATCTCTATCGGTTGCCGAGTTATTTGCAGAAAACCGAAAATCGCAGAAATTTCAAAGGGTGTTGTTGCTCACTTAGGGCTTTTTTGGGCAGGTAAAATAATTCCGTGTTCACCGTAGGGTGAACTACTAACCCACAAAGTTTCAGTATTTTTTGAATTTTCGGGTTGGGGACTTTCCCTTGTTAGCGGCAATGTTCGTTAACCTGAATTTATAATCCATTTTTTACATCGTACATCGTAATGAATGGGAAAAATAAATTTTCTAAGTCCAGAGTTTCTTCTCAGGCTCTTTTCGCACATAAAATAACTACATTTGTTCCCCGACATCCTAAAAAATTCGTCGAGAAATTTGAAGAAAATGTGACTAATTTAAGTATTATGTTCACAACTATAACGAAACTCGGTGAAATACACGGCAACACCACAGTGCAACACAGCGCAAACAAATCAAGACGGCATTTATTGGAAACAGTTGATGAGTGGAGATTCAAACCTGTTAACGTCTGCTGGAGTGCTACACTTCTAGTCCATCGCCCCCTATCAATCTTGGTCCAGAACTAAAATTAATTTCCGTCGGTTGACTAACTAGACATATATAAGCAATGATTATACATATACTCTTATAATCAATGTTCGAACTGAAGCCAACGATTGTAAACGAACAAATCGTGTATTCTTTCTCTGTCAAAGCGACATGCACAAACAATTGCAAAGAAAATGTTTGACAATAGTGCATGAACACAGTATAAGAATCACACAGTTGCGTCACTAGAGTATAACTGTCACATTTGCCATTTTGTTTGATACTTCAATTAGGGTATCAAACAATATGGCCGCCTTTTTTGGCACTGACATTTAAGTGACATTACTAGGTAACTACTTATACTGTGGCATGAACATGTGGATGTGGCTTTTGTTTTAGTGGCCTTGGCTGTAATCTCCGAAGCGCTCACTATGATCCTGGGTATTTTCACCAACTTTGACACGACGTCGGACTAATAGAAAAGAAAAAAGACACCCAAGAGATGACATAAAAAAAAGAACACATCCAAGAGATGTCACTCTCACGAGACTGCAAATATGTACCTTCATGGCTCGTAGATTGGCCGGATGAGCATCGGACGAAAGCATTATTTGTATGTCCTCGACGTCTTCCTCGCCTTCAGGACGGGGGGCTGTCAACTCGTCGGCGACTTCCCTGGCGGCCTCCTCGAACAGTGGAAGGTGCTCCGATGGTTGCTTGGAGAGCTTATCGGCGAGGGTCTCATTGAAACTATCGACATCCTCGATGTTGACTTCCAAGTAGTACTGCCCCACGGTAAACTATAACGGTTACCTCATGCCGGGACTGTTGAACGAGGGACGGGTGGAATGCGGGGTAGCGTTTGTGACGTCAGCCATAGACCGGCCAAGGTTTGCTTGTTGAAGTTAAATGCAGTTTTGATCAGTTGTCAAAATTTGGAAAGGAAAATGACACTAAAATAATACCGATTGAAGTACTTGATATGCAGATTAATCGCTAGTTGCACCAAACTCTTAAGCTGAGCATAAATTTAAGCTATGTTACCAATGTGACATTTCAGATACTCAACATTATGTAAGTTATGCTTTGTTCCTACACAGTTCGTGACTCCATAGTTCGAAACTGTCAAATATATTCGCCCGTCAAATTAATTATCGCTTTCAAGAGATGCGTTAAATGGTGGTTAAATGTTAAACATTGATCGGCGCATGCTTTTGACAGTTTCGGACTAGTTAGATGCTGGCCTAGAATTGTGACGCTTAAAGGTAAATTGAGCTTAAATATTTGATGCAACTTAGCGGACCTTATCTTATTGTTATCGTTATCGTATGCGTTCCCATTCCCGGGAAATTTTAGCTTTTACTTTAATTGATTCGTCGAAGCTGTCGAACGACTGCGAAACGTTAGGTGTTTATGCGCCATTTAGTGTCTGTTTAAAAGAGTTTGTGATATAATTTTCATCGGACAAGAACCAGCTTTAATTAAATAATATCAATTATAATTTAAAAATTCAATTTAGTACGAATTTTCTGATGGTTAAACAAAATGTCTAAGTGACGTTTTACCGCACTCACTCTCCTGACTGAAATTTACCAGTTGGTTACCAGGCAACCTACGGTGATCGGTGCTACGAGTAAGGCCTAGCAATGACGTTGTATGTAGCTATATGTTGGTTCGCGGATGAGACAACCGCTATAGTTTACGGACCGTGGTACTGCCCCAGGTTGTAATTCCTCTTGAGCGTGTCCCTGTCGACGCAGCACATGTCAATTATTAACAGCGAGCAAACGAAAAACAATATTACTGCCGACCTGTATTTGTAGTTGAAGTTATCGTTGTGGAATTTTCTTATGAAGCCCTTGAATTTCTTCTTGACGCCTTGAAAGTTGATCTGGGCGGCATTGTTCTCGTCGACGGAGAAATTGTCGCTGAAAAAGACGCCCGGGTCGTCGAAACCTTCCATTTCTTTCTTTAACGAAAACCTGTGACGAAAACAAACGGGCGGCGAAAAACCGCTTCGTTTGGTAGGTTTGGCGCCAAAAGAGACAGTGTTGCCAACCGCTTGGAGTGAAGATCGCTACAATTAGAAACAAAAGTCGCTAATTTCGTTTGCGAAAACTTAAAGTCGCTAAATTTTCGCTATTTAAAGAAAATTTTTAAAAAATTCAAAATCAACCTTAGGTTATTTTTAAACTCCCGTTTTTTGTTAGTTCTTTTTTTTAAGATTGTATTCCGTAAATCAACTATTTTAACCGTACTTTCGGGTTTGCGTTCGTTCCATAAATAACAATGTTCCTGAAATATGTCTATTTATGAAACGCGGTTTTCTGAAAACGGTAACTCGTGGTCATAACCAAAGTAACCATAACAGAAAAGTAGTAAGTTGTGGTTAAAATGAAACCCGCCAATTTACGAATTGTAACTGGGTATCTATGGGTGCGTTTCATTTGCACGCTCACATACTTTGAGTGCTCATAAGCATTGGCTTCGTTCAGATGACGGAAAATATCATAAAAGGTTTACGATTTTTCATCTGAACGTTTACGCTCCAAGGATCGCGATGAAACATGTTTAAGTACCGGACGCCATTTTTTGGAGCGATTCGATTTTACGCTACCCTAGCGAAAACGTGTTTAAAAGCATGGCATCTACAAAGTCTGATATGATTTATACAATAAACGGAGTGTAATATGAAGTGTTTGGTGATAGAGAAGTTCATGAACGATTAAGCAGTTTATTAATTCTCATTTCGGGTCCATTCATTTCTGCTCTGCAAATTTTGCATGAGTTCCCAGAGGTTTATTGCGCCCAAAATAATTATTGTTGGATTCACTTTTATTTAATTTAGCTCGAAATGCTTCTTAGACAAGACTTACACACTAGGCCCTAGAATACTTATATTTAATAAAACGGTCTACGCTACCGATCGTTCAACTGAAAACTGTATTTGCAGCGTAAACAGTTTATGATTAATCATAAACTGTTTACGATATTTTCTCCATCCGAACGAAGCCACTGCTTAAATCGTTCCCTTTGAGTTTGCAAACGCTCACAAAACGCCGGCTGACAAAATAGTAACGTCATTATGACGTCATAGTCTTCGCTCACAATCGCTTATTCCATCGAGGTAGGGCAGCAAAAGCGTAAGCGCTTATGTTCCAAATAGAACGTATGAGGACATCAGCTAATCATAATCATATTATAAACAAACATTACACTTTAGAAATAGCTACAGCAGATATGATTGAATCAATTTCACTATTGAAGTTTTATTTTTGAGGTTATGAATTCGTTGTGCAAACAAAAGTCAAAAGAAACACCTTTGCGTATAACGGCTTAAGCGACTAAACCCCAAATGTAACAACAGAAAACAGCGCATGTAAGCGTAAGCGTTTAAAGCGTGTGAGCGCGCAAACGAAACGCACCCTATGTATGTAGTATACAGTGCGAGTCTCTAACTTGGAGTAAATTCGATAAAGCAAAGACAGGTTTCTTTTCGGAAATATGCTCGGACACGTCGATTAGTATTTTAAATCGCGCTCTTTTTCATCTAAGAACATTTTATACAGCGTGTCCCAAATTTGAGATATGACGTCATCGACTATTTTCTTAAATGGCAATCCTATTTTTCTATGACTAATTCAAATTTTTATTCCTTGTCATTTGAAAGATATTTGACAAACATTAACTAATTCAAAAAATGAAGGTATCTGAAACTCAATAGTCATAAATTCCTTCACTAAATGCTCAAAATGTTATCCATGTACTAACTGACAATACCCTAAACGGAACTTAAACTCGTTTTGAACATTTCTAATTACTTCGGCGGAAATTAGCCTACACTCCTGTCTTATTCGTTCTTTCAATACCTCAATATATTCTGGTTTGGTCTTAAAAACTTTGCTTTTCAAGTACCCCCATAAGAAATAGTCCACCGGTGTTAAATCCGGAGGCCCGGGTGGCCATTCAAAGGGTCCTCTTCTACCAATCCATCTGCCTGGAAATTCAAAGGGTCCTCTTCTACCAATCCATCTGCCTGGAAATACATCATCTAGATACTCACGGACAGGTCTTGCAAAATGAGGAGGAGCACCGTCTTGTTGAAACCAGATGTTTCTATTTGGGACATCAGCTTCAACCGGATCAGGAAACAGAGTAGCCAAATTCGGAACCAGTTCTTCCTGTAAGAATTCTAAATATCTCGCTCCATTGAGATTTTCTTGGAAGAAAATTGGTCCTATTACTCGATCACCAACAATCCCTGCCCAAACATTGACTTTTTCTGGATGTTGAGTGTGGCCTTCCCTCATCCAGTGTGGGTTGTTGTCTGCCCAATAACGACAATTTTGACGATTTACCTGACCATTTAACATAAACGTTGATTCATCAGAAAACAGGGGACTTATTCTCAACTCGTTCGAAAAGAATCGCATGCGAAAATGACGTCAAAATGACGTAGACTCTGGTACAAAACTATACAAATCGTTCGGAAAATACGTCATTTTGACGTCATTTTCGCATGCGAATCTTTTCGAACGGGTTGAGAATAGGGCCCCAGGACGTTTTCTATGTTTAGAAAATTTCTGTTTAGTAGATCCATCATTTGTTCGCAAAACTGGAGTCTTCTATCCGGATCATCTTCGGTGAGTTCCTGGAGGATTGCCATTTTATAAGGATGCAATTTTTGCGCTTTAAAAATTCTTGCCACTGACGACTGGCTAATTTCGACTTCCCTCGCTATCTGCCTAGTGGGGACATGACAATTTTCTTGAACAGAGAGAAGTACATTAAGTTTGACCTCCTCATTGAGCGCACTCTGACGATGATTATTGGTTTTTCTTAAATGCCCGTTTTCCCGAAACTGTTTTATCACAAGACGACAAACTAATAATCTCCTCACTCAATACAAGTCGAATGCGATGCTGCTTTTTTTACTTGTTCTTAATAACTTAAGTGTTTTTATAACATTGTGATAAGACCCATTTTGATAAATAATTAGTTGATGTTTGTTAAATATCTTTCAAATGACAAGGAATAAAAATTTGAAATTTGGTACGCATGTGTAACTTGATTATACACTTTAAGAACAGTCATAGAAAAATAGGATTGCCATTTAAAAAAATAATCGATGACGTCATATCTCAAATTTGGGACACGTTGTATAAAATGTTCTTAGATGAAAAAGAGCGCAATTTAAAATACTAATCGACGTGTCCGAGCATATTACTGAAAAAAAAACTGTCTTTGCTTTACTGAATTTATTCCAAGTTAGAGACTCGCACTGTATAGATATTATTACTCTATGTTACGAAGTAGATTTCTACTATTACTTTATGGTATTTACTGATAAGAAATTGACTATTTGAAGGTATTATAACTAATTCTTTTTTTCATAAAACCATACGTATATAGATTTAAGTATTAATCAAACTTTATAAATTTTAGGGAGTATTACCACATTACTGAGGTGTGTTTATTGTTTTGCAGAATTAGGTTTTTTATTTGATTTTTTAGCTATAAATTCACACACATTTTTCTAATTTTAAGACCATAATAATAGATGAGTCGTCTGTAATAGTGAAATAGTACAGGATGACCACGCGAGAATTCCTACCCCTTTAAATCTTTTATTTTTGATTTTAGGAAAAAATGTTTAATACAAAACTTATAGGGATCAATTAAAAGTTTCTTTGTGTGCTCACAGAAAAACAATTGATGGCCGAATAAACGAGATGTAAACTAAACTTAGATTTTTTAAATGGAACACCCTGTATATTATTGCGTTTTTGGATTCTAAATTAAATTCTAATGGGACTATATATATAATAAAACTAACAATGTAGAAGGTTGCGATGAGTAAATGATACTTCCTAATTTTTTGTAGAATTTATTCTTAACAGCTACCGGTTTCGGCTTCTCAAGCCTTCATCAGGCTGTTAAACGTCTAAATATCATAAATAACAGTAATCATTGGAGAGAAAGAAAAGAAAACTTATAAAATCGTACGCAAAATTTCAACGGAGTGAAGTTGTAAAAGTATAATTCGGATATGTCTCAAAATGTAGAAGGTGTTTATCAAATAATTCCTATTTCATTTTTTTATTTGTGAATTTAGAAAGAAAAAAAGATAAAAAAAGTTGTAGAATTTATTTCAATACTGCTACAGATATTCACAAAAAACAATTGAGCGACGGATACCCAAAAAACTAGAATTTGAAATGAAAATCGTATAGTCGGAAAAACAAAATGTGCATTTTTAACAAGAATATTGATAGATACCTTCTACATTATTAGTTTTATTATATACGTAAATTTAATTTAGAATCTAAAAACGCAATAATATACAGGGTGTTCCATTAAAAAAAAACTAAGTTTAGTTTATATCTCGTTTATCCGGCCATCAATTGTTTTTCTGTGAGCACACAGGGAAACTTTGAATTAGTCCCTATAAGTTTTGTATTAAACATTTTTTCCTAAAATCAAAAATAAAAAAGATTTAAAGGGGGTAGGAATTCTCGCGTAGTCACCCTGTACATATTTGATTTATTTTACAAAAACATTTATAAGTAAAAGAAGTAAATAGCGGCTTAGCTGGCAAGGAAAAGTAACTGTCGACGTACGTTTCGGTCTTATTAGACCTCATCAGGGCAGTATAACCAAGGTGTAAGGTGTTGACACTTGGAGATAGAAAACAACAAATGAAGCAACAGACCAGGAGACCGAATGCACATTTGCTGCAACCACTGAGAAGACTCGCATGTCGAGGGCAACATCACAGTATAGCAACGGAGACAAACAAAGTCAACCTGCGTTACTTCAAGAAAAAGCCGGGATATAAATAACGAAAAGGTTAGCACCAGGAAAATACAATAAGTAAATAAAAAAGCAAATGTGCATTCGGTCTCCTGGTCTGTTGCTTCATTTGTTGTTTTCTATCTCCAAGTGTCAACACCTTACACCTTGGTTATACTGCCCTGATGAGGTCTAATAAGACCGAAACGTACAGCTGTTCTTTTTTTCGTGGGGGCTTTTAAAACCAAATAGTTAGTTTAAAAAAAAATTAAATTAAATTGCATTTACAATTACAATTACAATAGAACATAAACATTGCGATCCTTAAGTGGAACCTACCCACAATCTTTACCTCCGACAGCGTTTTGGGCGTATAATCGCGTTTTCCAGCTCATGATTTTTAACATATTTTGCATCTCGCTCATCCGTTTTAAAACGTCTTATGTTTACATAATTTCCATGACAATGGGCGCACTTTTCATATTCCACTTGCAAAGTAGGACGCCCATTGTCATGGAAGTAATGTAAATAAAAGACATTTTAAAACGGATGTGCGAGACGCAAAAATAAAATGTTAAAAATCCTGAGTGAGTTGTGAACTCACTCCTGTTGGTTTGTGGACGTTTCAGAATTTTGTAAAAGCTTGTGTGCGCCTATGACATCACAGTATGACATACAGCGGCCACATTTAGTGACCAGTTTGGACGAGAAACTACTATTAGTATGACTCTCTCCTGTTATTCTTAACTCTTTGGAGAATGTTGATTAAATTTGAATTTTTGTAAATAGTTAATTACTGTTGATGATATTCAGTTCGTAAATTAAAAAAAAGTTAACATTTTTAATTTGGCAGCAAAAATATGATTTTATCGTATGTAACTCACCAACAATTAATGATTTTTAGAAAGTTATTTAATTTAAAATTAAAAAATATGTTTAGCGTTTTTCTGAAAATTTCGACGCGCACTTTTACCAAGTATGTACAGTCTACAAAAGTAATGAAACGTTCAAAACTGAGTCAGAGAGAGCGCAACGTGTTGAGGGGTTTTCGGAAACATTCGGACCCTATTGTTAAGATATTAATTGTAGTTAGCAATGAAATAAAAAATGAAGTAATACAGATGTAAACATCGTTAATAAAAAAAGTTTTTAACAGAATCTTCTTCTTGGCATATTTCAATTTTTACTCTTTTACTATCTGCCACTGGACAAAGATTTCAACAGGTTACGGGCCCAGTTATCGCCGAAGATAGTAAATTTGTTAAGAAAACATTAAGTAAAGGTAATGGATAGTGAACTTTTGAAAACTGATAAACTGAAAAATGAGCGCATAATTGGGCGCAGTGGAAATTTGTGGTAAAGGTACACTTAAAATCCAGCGACTTATTTGGAGTAGTGAGTGGAGAATTTGAAAAACCTGTAATGTCAAGTTATGACACTGATGCTAAAGGCAGAAGGACTTTTGAAATGGAACTTCAAAAGTGGGTGCGAGCGGATAGTAAAGCTCAGAAAATAATAGTGTCAACGGTGGATCGTCAGCCGCTATTATACATATAGTTATAATGACCTGTGAAACTGCAAAAGAGATGTGGGAAAAATTGCACAGTGTTTTCGAACAAAAATCTGATGCAAGTTTACATCTGGTGCAACAAAAATTTTACAGGTATTATATATATATATATTATATATATATATATAGATTTAAACAGAGGAAACCTATATATATATATATATATATATATATATAGTCGACCACCGTATCTTGTGACATCCAGTAAAAATGACGACGTTTAGGCATCCACTCTTTAAAGAGCAAATAGAGATAACATAAAAATATGACTTTATGGAAATCTGGAGATGGCGCTAGTGTGAACAAAAAAATTGAAAGATACACAAAATTAAAATCAAAATATTTACTATTTCTTTGACATCCGGTGTATATCCAGTATATATTTTTATGTTATAAGTCTTGTGACATCCCTAAAAAAACTTGCAGTACTTGTGACATCCGTACAATGTTGCCAGTTGGAAAGATTTTATGAGTCACATTAAATGCTAACAGAGAAGAAGGATACAGAAACTTAACGATATAATGTAATTTTATTTATTAAAAGTTCTATTAACATAGAAGTATTATGTTATATTTGAATAGTTTAAGGCCGGTATTTATATTACTCTTACATTATTTTCTAATTGTCTTATGTACTTATATTTTCTTCTTCTGATATTGATTAACAATGAATATCTTTATTTGCGGCCAAGTTTTGTTGTGAAAAATTTCAGAGTGGAGATTTTCGAACTCTTCACATTCGTTTTTCTTTGGTGGTTTCTTAGTGGCTAAGTGTTTCCTGAAAAAAGCTTGAGCGAACCTTTTCTGTTCGCTTGTCCATGGTATCAAAACACGACCTTTTTTGAGCTGCTAAAAATACAACGGAATGAAATTGGGATTACTAAAATCAACTGGAAGCGTTGATGTTAAACCGAATTGCTCGAAAACTGTTATTTTGCAAAAAAAAACAAACAAACAAACAAACAAAATTTAAAGTTGGTTCTTGTCCGATGAAATTTGTATCACAAAATCTTTTAACCGGACACTAAATCGCGCACTATACACTTAACGTTTCACCGTCGTTCGACAGCTTCGTCTGACGAAACGTTGAGTGTATAGTGCGCGATTTAGTGTCCGGTTAAAAGATTTTGTGATACAAACAAACAAAAGTTTATTATTTTCCTTATAGAACGAATGTCAAAAAACTGAGTTGACTTTAAAACGACCTGTAACAACGCCTCCAGCTGAAACCTGATATCGCCACCTTGATGCCAATAACCTAGAGTTGGAAGATTTTCTAAAATAATTAGAGAAAAAAAAAACAATTTGAGGTGGCAAATTCAAATTGGTTTAACTTATACAGTAAGAGTAATTTCGGATATTTCTAAATTATGCAGTACGAATGAGTAGAAAAAGTTGAATCAGTAGAGATTCAAAAATTAATAGTTGAAATTTGGAAAGTTCTTGAGTTTCCTTTTAAGCTGCAAAATAAAACATTTTTTAGTTAATCTTTTATTGGACACCTTCTTTGAAAGGTTCTGAAAAAAAAATAGAAGAATCATTCAAATTACCACAACATAATTAATTCGTTTTCAAAATGTTTCAATAAGGCCCATCTGTATTCAGTATTTAGTTTTCTGTGTCTATTTTTGGTAAAAATGAAGATCATATTTTCTCTTTAACCGGAAATCTATTACTTTCTTCTTTCGAATGCTTGCGCGGCCGTTGTCCATCGATACTTCTTGGCTTCCGGGTTGGACCGTTTCACTATTGTTCATTCTGCCGGCGATTTTCTCTTTCAAGATCGCACAGAAAATCTTCAGCAGAGCTCTGGAGATGTCCCATGAGATCGTGCACAAAACATCGGTAGAAGAGACAACAGTGACGAAGTTCCAATTCGAAAGTCGAGAAGTATGGACTATTATCCTTTTAATTTTAATTTATATTTACAGTGCTCGCCAAAAAGTCGGCATCAATTGGGAAAAATTTTTATTTCTGATTTTTCGAAAAAACTTTCTACGGCAATAATTTGTGCTTTTCTGAAAACCTGTTTAACCCCTATTAGATATACTGAGTGATTTTTACTTAGTTAGAAAATAGCTTTTTTCGAAATTGCCAAAATCCTAAAATTGTTATTTCTTGGAAATTAATCGAGATTTCAACGAGACTTTTATACTATGTATTGGTTTTAGCTTACTGAACAATTTCAAGGCCAGAAAATAATGTTTTTTCTTTAACTTCGGCAAAAATAGAATTTTTCAATTTCTGAACTTTTCACAAAATTTCACATATCATAACATAATTTTAAATTTCAAATGATTTTAGATGAAAACTTCAAAGATTTGTAATTGGAAAGAAAAATAGAGAAAGCTATTTATTGCTTTAGATATTTTATTATTTACCGAAAAGTAATATTTGCACCTAATCGCAACTTTTTTGATGCAATATGCTTTTTGGGAGAAATATTTTTTAATAATAATTAACAGATGTTGGAATGTCTTCTAAAAGCTCTAATCTACTCCGGTTAATGAACTCCTGTCACAGAAACACCCTAAATATTCTTTTACAACGACCTAAATGAGGAGTTTTAAAACAATTCATTAAAACAATTCGTAGCCGACTCATCAACTATATAAGGAAAAACTCTCCTTATTTAGGTCGTTGTAAAAGGACATTTAGGGGGTTCATTAATAGGAGTAGATTAGAGTTTTTAGAAGAAATTCCAACACCTATTAATTTTATTAAAAAATATTTTTCCTCAAAAGCATATTGCATCAATAACGTTGCGATTATGCACAAATATTACTTTTCGGTAAATAATAAAATATCGAAAGCAATAAATACCTTTCTCTATATTTTTTCCAATTACAAATTTTTTCATCGAAAGTTATTTAAATTTAAAATGAAGTTGGGATACCTGAAATTTAGTGAAAAGTTCAAAAATCGAAAAATTCAATTTTTGCCGATGTTAAAGAAAAAGAACGTTACTTTCTGGCCTTGAGATTGTTCAGTAAGCTAAAACTAATACACAATAAAAGAATCTCGTTGAAACTTTGATTAATTTCCAAGAAATAACAATTTTAGGGTTTCGGCAATTTCGAAAAACGCTATTTTCTAACTAAGTAAAAATCACTCGGTATATCTAATAGGGGCTAAATAGGTTTTCATACAAGCACAAATTATTGTCGTAAAAAGTTTTTTCGAAAAATCAGAAATAAAAACTTTTCCCATTTGATGCCGACTTTTTGGCGAGCACTGTATATGTATTTTTATAGTTTTTAATTGATATTTTTGTAATTGAATAACTTTTACTAAAAATAAAATATGATGTTCTGCAAAAGCACTCAAGACGGAAGAGTGAATTTTGGATATGAAATGATTAGCAAAATAAAGTAATAAAACTTTCTAGTTTTCAAGCTAGTGTACATGCTTTAAATTAGAAGCAATTAATTTTTTTTTTCTTGTCATTGGATCGATCACAATAGATTTTAATGAAGTTTAGTATTTTATTTTAAACAAATAAGGATCAGAAATTATCAGCCACATCAGACATTATATTTTACATAAAATAGAACACGGGTAGAACATTTTTGTATAATGAAAATAATTAAATTACATTACCGCCATTTAAAATTTTATTATTTTAAATGTCCTCTTATTTATTCATTTTCAAAAGATAAAATCATCCAAATTCTTTACCAGAACACACTTTTTAACCGCTTTAATTTTTATATTCTTACCAGCGTGAATAATTTTGTTTAAGTGAAATTTTACCGAAATTTATAGTTTTAATTTTAAAAAATTTAAAATTCATTTTGTTAATTTTAAAATCTCGAAAACTTTTTATGTTTTTTATATTATTATTTTTTTGCGAATCAATTTAGTGAATTTAAAGTTAAACGTTGTCAGTAAATTTGCAAAAAAAAACTGTGTGAACACATACGTACACGATTTTCTTGGTCGCGGCTGTATATCGGGTGTACGGTAAAGAATGGGTCATACTTCAAGGTGGCTTCTTTGGATCAAAATAAATCGATTTAAATCAATTTATCTTAGTACAATTTTGCTTCATTAAAAAGTTATGGCCTGTCAAAGATAATTTTTTTATATCAATATTTTAGCAAAACTCGCTCATTTTTGGAAACATTTAATTGTAATTTGGTATTTAGAGGTTTCTTGTACTGCTGAATCTGAATATCTGCTTATTTTTAACGTCTAGACCCTGACATTCTCTTGTTTATTGTCGTACTTTTTTTTACGTGAATATTTTTAAAATATGTTTCGTTTTCTTGAAACGACATTTAATTTACTTTAAAAAAGGCATACTTCTCACATATCGCTAAAGTACACCAGTTTTGAGAAAAATGGCTTTGAATGTGAAAATGCTGAATACTTACTACACCAGTAACGCTAATTCAGGATGAAAAGACAATTACCTGAAGTTGCACTACTTCGTAAATTACTTAAAATTGAAAAAAATTCACAATTCCACATTTAAATCAACGAGACATTACGTAAAAAATTCTTATTATGTTCGCTATTGCCGCGTATTTCACTGAATAGTTTAACTTTCAACTCCAGATTACTCCCATAGTAACAATTATAAAAACAGTTGTTCCCATGGAAATAAAGTGAAGATTAAAGTTAAACTGTAACTGAAATACGGGTCAGCATTATTATATTCATAGCCATTTTTCTCAAAACTGGTATACTTTAGCGACATGTAACAAATATGCCTTTTTTAAAGTAAATTAAAAATTCTTTCAAGAAAAAGAATATAATTTTTAAAATATTCACGTTAAAAAAAGTACAGCAATAAACAAAGGATATCAGGATCTCGAGAGCGCCCCTAAATGTTACGTTAAAAATAGGAAGATAGTCAGATTCAGCAGTACAAGAAACCTTTAAATACCAAATTACAATTAAATATCTCTAAAAATGAACGAGTTTTGCTAAAATATTGAAATAAAAAAATTATCTTTGAAAGGCCATAACTTTTTAATGAAGCTAAATTGTACTAGGATAAATTGATCTATATTGATTTGTTTTGACCCAAAGAAGCCGCCCTTGAAATATGGCCCATTCTTTACCGGACACCCGATATATTCATCTAAAATTATTTGATAAATCACACATTTTGACTGACGGTGACTACTTTTAACAATTATAAACTTAAATAAGACATGTTTTGTGCAATATGTCGCACTTACCGAGAAAAGTAATTTTCAGCTCATCTATATTAATAAAAAGTGAGCAAATAAAAATCAGATTAGAGTAGGTGGTGCAAAGAAAATGTATGTCTGTGATTAACTGAATTGATTAATGTAATACATTCATGGACTGTCAAATTTATTGACTTTTCATTTAATCACAGACATGCATTTTCTTTGCACCGCCTGCTCTAATCTGATTTTTAGTTGCTTAACATGATTGTAACTTCTAATAAAAAGTTATAAGAAATATTGCGTTGCTTAATTAAAAGTTTTTATACGGTTTCCACTTACCTGCTCACTTACAGAAAAGAAGAAGTTACAAAGCCTGGCAAACGGTTAAATCAAACAATATACGACGCAAATAACACTGTTGCCAATTTTTGGATGTTATAAAGCGCGGTAAGTTAAACTATGAAATACACCGGATGTCACAAGAATTTGAGTGCAAATATAAAATATACAACACCGACATTTCCGCGCGCCCCCTGGAGAGTAAACTCCAGAACTAAAAATATATAAAAATTTTCAAATTCCGGTTTTTTAACATCCACCTAAAATTTTGCGTACTTCATCCCTGCCTCTTCACCTTTCAATTACATGCAAAAACGTTATGACATCCGATTTTGGATGTTACAACGTCGATGGATGTCAAAGAGCTAACACTTTTTTCGCGCCGTGATGCCACAACGTCGACTGGTCGAATTTATATATATATATATATATCCAGCTATCATTTGAGCGTCCCTATATTGTCAATTTGCCGTCAATTGGGCGTCCGAAGTAATTGAGCGTCCGTATGCGGACGCTCGATTATATACCATGTTAAAAATTTTTTGGGGCATCGTGCGACCTCTGCCTATCATTTAAAAAAATTCTTTCTGGACGCCCGAATGAAAGTTCCGTATATCCACCTGTTGCGCTAGTGTCGTTTGCGTATATAGGAGCGTGTATATTCGGCTTTCACGTATAGCACAATAAGGCGTCCAGTAAATCTGTCAACACTGTTGTAATTGAAATGTGCAGCGGACGCTCCCTTGTTGTGCATATCATTTATGCAAGCGAATATTTATTACACTTTTAAAAGCGAATGAAATTATAAACGTTGTCTATAATCTTAATGCCCTTCAAGTGTGTTACACAATGCAATACTGATACAACGCAGCAAGAAAATGCAAAATTTTCACATAGAAAACAGAAAATAGAAAAATTTCAATGGCAAAATTTTCACATAGAAAATAGAAAAATTTGAATGGCTTCAGTCTTGTTACCTTTCTTGAAAACAGGTATAACCTAGTAGACTGTGCAGGCTTTTTGTTCATACTTTAAACGGTACCTACACATTTTATTATTAGAAAATGTTAAATACAAAAGTTTTGTGGATTTACCTGAACCGCCAGAATTTACTTTTAAAAAGAACAAAATGACAGTCGGAAACCTAACAAATGAGTTTCAACTTTGTTGAAAAATACTACGTAACTTTTTTATTAGAGATCCTACCACTTACATATTTTACATGTTGCTTCTAAGGAGCAACAAAAAAGATAATCTGAGCACAAATTCGTTTTATCGGCGTTGGGGGCGGCGTGGTACTACGTAACATTTTTATTAGTGATCCTACCACTTCCATATTTTGCACATTGCTTCTAAAGAGCAACTAATAAAATCAATCTGAGCACAAATTCGATTTATCGGTATTGGGGGCGGCGCGGTACTACGCAACATTTTTATTAGTGATCCTACTACTTCCATACTTTGTACATTGCTTCTAAGGAGCAACTAAAAAAACATTTGAGCACAAATTCGTTTTATTGGTCTTGGGGGTGGCGCGGTACTACATAACATGTTTATTAGTGATTCTACTACTTCCATAAATTGCACTTAGCTTCTAATGAGCAACTAAAAAAACAATCTGAGCACAAATTCGTTTTATTGGTGTTGGGGGCGGCGCGGTACTACGTAACATTTTTATTAGTGATCCTACTACTTCCATACTTTGTACATTGCTTCTAAGGAGCAACTAAAAAAACATTTGAGCACAAATTCGTTTTATTGGTCTTGGGGGTGGCGCGGTACTACATAACATGTTTATTAGTGATTCTACTACTTCCATAAATTGCACTTAGCTTCTAATGAGCAACTAAAAAATCAATCTGAGCACAAATTCGATTTATCGGTATTGGGGGCGGCGCGGTACTACGTAACATTTTTATTAGTGATCCTACTACTTCCATACTTTGTACATTGCTTCTAAGGAGCAACTAAAAAAACATTTGAGCACAAATTCGTTTTATTGGTCTTGGGGGTGGCGCGGTACTACATAACATGTTTATTAGTGATTCTACTACTTCCATAAATTGCACTTAGCTTCTAATGAGCAACTAAAAAAACAATCTGAGCACAAATTCGTTTTATTGGTGTTGGGGGCGGCGCGGTACTACGTAACATTTTTATTAGTGATCCTACTACTTCCATACTTTGTACATTGCTTCTAAGGAGCAACTAAAAAAACATTTGAGCACAAATTCGTTTTATTGGTCTTGGGGGTGGCGCGGTACTACATAACATGTTTATTAGTGATTCTACTACTTCCATAAATTGCACTTAGCTTCTAATGAGCAACTAAAAAAACAATCTGAGCACAAATTCGTTTTATTGGTGTTGGGGGCGGCGCGGTACTACGTAACATTTTTATTAGTGATCCTACTACTTCCATACTTTGTACATTGCTTCTAAGGAGCAACTAAAAAAACATTTGAGCACAAATTCGTTTTATTGGTCTTGGGGGTGGCGCGGTACTACATAACATGTTTATTAGTGATTCTACTACTTCCATAAATTGCACTTAGCTTCTAATGAGCAACTAAAAAAACAATCTGAGCACAAATTCGTTTTATTGGTGTTGGGGGCGGCGCGGTACTACGTAAGATTATTATTAGTGATCCTACCACTTCCATATTTTGCACATTGCTTCTAAAGAGCAACATGTTTATTAGTGATTCTACTACTTCCATATATTGCACTTAGCTTCTAATGAGCAACTAAAAAAACAATCTGAGCACAAATTCGTTTTATTGGTGTTGGGGGCGGCGCGGTACTACGTAACATTTTTATTAGTGAACCTACTACTTCCATATTTTGCACATTGCTTCTAAAGAGCAACATGTTTATTAGTGATTCTACTACTTCCATATATTGCACTTAGCTTCTAATGAGCAACTAAAAAAACAATCTGAGCACAAATTCGTTTTATTGGTGTTGGGGGCGGCGCGGTACTACGTAAGATTATTATTAGTGATCCTACCACTTCCATATTTTGCACATTGCTTCTAAAGAGCAACATGTTTATTAGTGATTCTACTACTTCCATATATTGCACTTAGCTTCTAATGAGCAACTAAAAAAACAATCTGAGCACAAATTCGTTTTATTGGTGTTGGGGGCGGCGCGGTACTACGTAACATTTTTATTAGTGAACCTACTACTTCCATATTTTGCACATTGCTTCTAAAGAGCAACATGTTTATTAGTGATTCTACTACTTCCATATATTGCACTTAGCTTCTAATGAGCAACTAAAAAAACAATCTGAGCACAAATTCGTTTTATTGGTGTTGGGGGCGGCGCGGTACTACGTAAGATTATTATTAGTGATCCTACCACTTCCATATTTTGCACATTGCTTCTAAAGAGCAACATGTTTATTAGTGATTCTACTACTTCCATATATTGCACTTAGCTTCTAATGAGCAACTAAAAAAACAATTTGAGTACAAATTCGTTTTATCGGTGTTGAGGGCGGCGCGGTACTACGTGACTTTTTTTATTAGAGATCCTACCACTTACATTATATAGCACGTTGCTTCTAAGGAGCAACAAAAAAGATAATCTGAGTACAAATTCGTTTTATCGGTGTTGGGGGCGGCGCGGTACTACGTGACTTTTTTATTAGAGACCCTGCCACTTACATTATATAGCACGTTGCTTCTAAGAAGCAACCAAAAAGATAATCCGAGCACAAACTCGTTTTATTGGTGTTGGGGGCGGCGCAGTACTACGTGACTTTTTTTATCAGAGATCCTGCTACTTACATATTTGGGCACGTTGCTACTAAGAAGCAACTAAAAATATAATCTGAGCACAAATTCGTTTTATCGGTGTTGAGGGCGGCGCGGTACTATGTAAATTTATTATTAGAGATCCTGCCACTTACATATCTTGCACGTTGCTTCTAAGGGGCAACAAGAAAGATAATCTGAGCACAAATTCGGTTTATCGGTGTTGGGGGCGGCGCGGTACTACGTAACATTTTTATTATTGATCCTATCACTTCCATATTTTGCACATTGCTTCTAAGGAGCAACTAAAAAAACAATCTGAGCGAAAATTCGTTTTATAGGTGTTGGGGGCGGCGCGGTACTACGTAACATTTTTATTATTGATCCTATCACTTCCATATTTTGCACATTGCTTCTAAGGAGCAACTAAAAAAACAATCTGAGCGCAAATTCGTTTTATCGGTGTTGAGGGCGGCGCGGTACTATGTAAATTTATTATTAGAGATCCTGCCACTTACATATCTTGCACGTTGCTTCTAAGGGGCAACAAGAAAGATAATCTGAGCACAAATTCGTTTTATCGGTGTTGGGGGCGGCGCGGTACTGCGTAACATTTTTATTATTGATCCTACCACTTCCATATTTTGCACATTGCTTCTAAGGAGCAACTAAAAAGACAATCTGAGCACAAATTCGTTTTATCGGTGTAGGGGGCGGCGTGGTGCTATGTAACATTTTATTAGAGATCCTGCCACTTACATATTTTGCATGGTGCTTCTAAGGAGCAACTAGAAAGACAATCTGAGCACTAATTATTTTTATCGATGTTAGGGTCGGGGCGATACTACGTTTTTTTTTTATTGAAGATCCTGCCACTTACATATTTTGCACGTTGCTTCTAAGGAGCTACTAAAAAGACAATCTGAGCACAAATTCGTTTTGTCGGTGTTGGGGGCGGTGCGGTACTACGTAACTTTATTATTAGAGATCCCGCCAATTACATATTTTGCACATTGCTTCTAAGGAGCAACTAACAAGATAATCTGAGCACGAATTTGTTTTATCGGTGTTGGGACCGGACCTCACACACGGACCTCATCTTGGAACTCAAGATGGTATCGACTTGTGATGTAGGACATTTGCGACGAAGAAAAAATCACACATATGACACATTAAAAGAAAGGTTTGCAGAGGCGAATCCAACAATCACACGGAACTCATCGTGGTATTCAAGATGGTTTTGATTTATGACTTGAAACATTTACGACGAAGAAAAAATCACACATGTGGCACATGAAATGAAAGGTCTCGAAGGGGCGAATTCGACAATCACTCGGACCTCATCTTGGAATCTTATATCTTCGAGATTTTTTGTTTGATGTGACACTTGTGGGGTTTTTCTTCATCGTAAATGTTTTTGGTCATAAGTCGACACTATCTTGAATTTCAAGTTGGGATCTGTGCGATTGTCGAATTGCTTCTTCGAAACATTTCATCTAGTCTACCTAATTGCAAACATCTTGAAATTCTTCATTTTATGATCTCATATTCAAGAAGACTATGATGCATGACCAATTGCACTTAATAAATATGGCAACATTGCTGGAGCTTACATTGTCTATTGAATGAAAACGTATACAGAAATAGGACGCCTGGTTGATGATTAAGTGGAAGTAAGTGTATATCACCGGACGCTTTAAGTATAGCAATAAGAAAGGAGCTTTAAATGATAGTACACTTGCAATACCCACCGCGTGTCGCCATATTGGACGCCGCATGGAACAGTTATGAAAGGAGCTTCCAATGATACCGGGATGTATATATATATATATATATATATATATATATGTATATGTATATGAAGAAAACAAGAAAATTTTCAACAAGTACAAAAATAAGGAACCAGGAAAATGCTTTTATTGTAATAAACCAGGTCATTGGAAAAGAGAATGTAGAAATAGGAAACAGAAAGAAGAAAATGGAGAAGATAGAGGAAATACCAATATTCATGCTTCAACTTCAGAAAAAGAAGCTTTTATTTTGGAAGCCATGTTAGCTGAAGATCATGAAGAGTATATGTGGTTTATGGATTCAGGAGCCAGCGATCATACATATGTCGAAAAGGTACGAGTGGTTTGATAATTATGTTCCCTTTGACAGTCCGATACCTGTCAGAATTGGAAATGGGTCAAAAATAAGTGCTCATGGTAAAGGTGACATAAGAATTTCGGCATTTGCAGAAGGTAAATGGACGGAGAAACTTTTAAAAAATGTATTGTTCGTTCCGGAAATTAAATTGAATCTGTTTTCAACTGGTACAGCTTTGGATAAAGGATATACATTATATTCTGATGAGAAGAAATGTCACATTAAAAGTAATGGTCGTATTGTAGCAGTGGGAGTACGAAACAAGCGTTTATATCAACTTCTGTTTAAAGTTATTTTACCTGAAGGAAAATCTGAAACGAATGTCATTGTTAAGGAATCACTGCAACTTTGGCATGAACGCTTAGGTCATCAGAATGTTAGTCATGTAAGAAAAGTTCTACAAAATTTGAACGTGAATGTACCAGATTTAAATAAAAACATATTTTGTGAAGCATGCATGTATGGAAAGCAACACCGCCAACCCTTTCATTCTAGTTTGACAAAAACAGAAAAATGTGGTCAATTGATACATGCAGATTTGTGTGGTCCTATGCAAAATGTCTCACTTGGAGGTTCGTATTATTTTCTCTTATTTAAAGATGATTTTTCAAGTTTTAGACAAGTTCTTGCGTAACAAAAGCGAAGTAAAAGAAAAATTGGTTGAATATCTGACAGTTGTCAAAAATGTCTGAAAAGGATCTGAAGTGAAAGTCATTAGGTCGGACAATGGAGGTGAATTTGTAAACAAGAACGTTGATAGCATTCTAAAATTTCGTGGTATACGTCATCAGTTGACAGTGCCATATTCACCACAACAAAATGGTGTCGCAGAAAGAGATATGCGGACCATTGTTGAATCTGCAAGAACACTACTTTACTCTAAAGGCCTTCCACTGAAGCTATGGGCTGAAGCAGTTAATACGGCAGTTTACGTAATAAATAGAACAGGAGAGAGCTCAAGGTTTCATTCAACGCCTTATGAACTATGGTATGGTGAGAAACCAAGATTCAGGCACTTGAAAGTATTTGTAACTGAAGTATTTGTTCACATTCCTAAAGAAAAACGTAAGTAATTCGATGCTAAAAGTAAAAAGGGAGTATTTGTGGGATATAAGGAAAATGTAAAAGCATACAGAGTATGGTTTCCAACGGAGAATATCATTGATGTAAGTAAAGATGTAGTTTTTGCAAAAGAAATAATTTTAGAAGAAGAAAGAAAATGTGACATTGAAGAAGCTGACCATAAAGAAAACAAATATGAGAGAGTAGAAGAAGTTACAAAGTTAACAGAATCTGAAAATTTTGAAGAAAATGAAGAAACCGAAACAAGATACAATTTGAGAAATAGGAATGCGTTAAAACAATCCGATAGATACGCAAGTTTAGCTGAAAGTATTGCTTTAATAGCAGAAGACTGTGAACCTATTACTTTCCAAGAAGCCGTTACAAGCAAGCATGCTAAAGAGTGGAAGCAAGCCATGGAAGAAGAATTAGAATCACTAAAGAAGAATAATACTTGGACTTTGATCGCATTACCATCAGGTAAGGTGGCAATCTCAAATAAATGGGTATTCAAAATTAAAAGAAAGGCAAATGGAGAAATTGATAGATTTAAGGCCAGACTTGTAGCTAAAGGTTATACACAAAAATTTGGGATTGATTATAAAGAAACATTTAGTCCAGTTGTTAAATATGATTCAATCCGTATGATTTTAGCAGTTGCAGCAAAACGAAAGTTAAAATTGATGCAATTTGATGTAAAAACTGCGTTCTTGTACGGTTATTTAAATGAAGAGATTTACATGAATCAACCTGCTGGTTTTGAAGATAGTTCGAATATGGTATGTAAACTGAATAGAAGTTTGTATGGATTGAAACAGCCTCCATGTTGCTGGAACAACAGGTTTATTAATTTCTGAAAAAGATATAATCTTAAAAGTAGTACTGCTGATGAATGTGTATTTTTAAGCAATGATAAGAATTTTAAACTTATTGTGGCAATATACGTAGATGATGAAATTATTGCTGCACAGAAACAAAATGATATTGATGATTTACTAGTTTATTTGCACAATGAATTTGAAATTAAACATTGTTATTTAAACAATTTTCTTGGACTTGAAATTGTACAAGAATTAGATGGTTCAATATTTTTACATCAGTCCGGCTTTACTAAAAGAATTTTAAGCAAGTTTCAGATGTTAGAATCCAAACAAGTATCAACTCCTGCAGATCAAATATTATGTAGAAATCTACATCCTGAAATAAGAAAAGAAAAGGTGCCTTACAGAGAAGCTGTAGGAAGTCTAATGTATTTAAATGTAGCTGCAAGGCCAGATATAACGTTTGCCGTAAATGCAGCAAGTCGTTTTCTAGAAAATCTAGTACAAGTTCATTGGAAAGCAGTGAAAAGGATTTTCAAGTATTTAAATGGAACTTTGAACTATGGAATTTTATTTCAGTGTAATAATGAAGCTAATTTTCATGGATACAGTGATGCAGATTTTGCAGGTGATGCTGATAGTAGGAAATCAACTACAGGATACGTATTCATGTTTGGATCAAGTGCCATAAGTTGGTGCTCTAGAAGACAAACATCGGTGTCGCTGTCAACTACTGAAGCGGAATATGTTGCTGCTTGTACTACAGTCATGGAATTGATATGGCTTCAACGTCTATTGAAGGAGTTATGCAAATGTGAAGAGAAACCAACTTTGTACATTGATAATCAAAGTGCAATACGGTTGATTAAAAATCTGAGTTTCACAGACGAACAAAGCATATTGAAATAAAGTATCACTTCATTAGGGAAATATATCGAGAAGGCTTAATGGACATCAAGTATGTAGGAACTGAGAAACAAATTGCTGACATATTTACAAAAATATTAACACCGGTCAAGTTTAACAAACTTAGATGGATGTTAGGATTGAGAGATTTATGCCAACATTGAAGATATCACTAACAATTAAAGTGGGAGTGTTAAGATATTAATTGTAGTTAGCAATGAAATAAAAAATGAAGTAAAAAATGTAAATGTCGTTAATAAAAAAAAGTTTACAACAGAATCTTCTTCTTTGCATATTTCAATTTTTACTCTTTTACTATCTGCCACTGGACAAAGATTTCAACACCTATAAGGTTTCACTCGTATCTTCTCTTTCTGACCACAGCGTTTCGGTTTTGAACGTTTCATTAGTTTTGATTGAGGCTGTACATAACAAGAAAAGATAATATAAAGTTTCAAATTTGGATGCAGAAACTAACGAGTGTTCACTTAAAAAAACGGTCTAGATGGCTATGAAATTAATCTGAAAATCACAGAGACAAGACGACGTTTTTGCTGCAGGTGGCTGTTCATAGATGGCACAACTACTATACGCAGTCATGGCCAGCTACATCTGATAGCTAACGCTATTATGGCCGTCCCGTTCTACGATTTTCCGTATAAACTTTTGTTCTTTTAAGACCCTGAGTTTTGTTCCTCATTTGGCGCCACCTATTGATAACTTGTATAGGAGATGTGTCAAAACTTCTCGTTTTTAGGTTAAAGTAATGTCGTAAAGTTTTGTTTTGTCAGTTTGATTTTATTTGTTTCCCGGATATAAAAAAAACAGGTACTGATAAATTTGGAAAAATTTATTTACATAATTAAGGCACAGATTAATATCATAGCAGACACGCATACAAAATTCTAACCATTTTTGCTTTGTTGGCAAATCGCTTGGAACTTGGCAAAGAGGTTTATTTTTATTTCCACAAACAAATCACTTGTTGCCCATCTTCAGAAAGAAAAATCTTTAATTAAAACAAACAACGGATCTGTCGCTTTAGTCTAATATGTCAATATTTGGCATACTGAGGGCGCTACTTAGAGTACTCTCCATGGCCAACTTTATAGAAACAGTTTCTTTGCGAAACGAGACGGCCATAATAGCGTTAGCTATCAGATGTAGCTGGCCATGACGCAGTTTCCTCTTTGTTGAACGAACGAGGCGACAGATAAATGAACTTAAACTCGCGATTTTTTAAAGTGACTATTATTTTAGAAACATTTAGATCAATCAAATTTCTACATAGGCCAAGAGAGGGAGCTCTTAAAATTCCCTTTTAAAACTGCTTTCTTTGTCGAAGACCTAAAAAATATTGTAGAAATATTTGTTTTTAATAACGATGACTGGAAGAAGAGTTCACTATTCGTCTATAGATGGCGTTCGCTTTGAAACATTTCAAATCATTCCATTTTTTAAGCAATGTTGGAAGCGCCAAAAAGTTCTTCCGAGTGTTTTCGTTAAACTCGCAATTTTCAAAGAGAGAATTTTAATGTCCTCTTTCATATTCTGCAAGAAATTCTGGTGTGCAACGTTCCAATAAAAAGTTGTGCTCATTTATAGTCGACTCAGCGACCGTTTTCTATAGAGAACGGTCCGGCCAAAACTCGGGACTATCTCAGATCGATAGATTTGAATGCTCTCTTTCATATTCTGCAAGAAATTCTGGTGTGGAACGCTCCCATAAAAAGTTATGCTCATTTATAATCGACTCCGCGGCCGTTTTCTATAGAGAGCGGTCGGGCGAAAACTCGGGACTACCTCAGATCGATACATTTTAATGCCCTCTTTCATATTCTGCAAGAAATTCTCGTGTGCAATGCTCCAATAAAAAGTTATGCTAATTTTTAGTCGACTATAAGGATTACTTGAGGAAGCTTTTACTCGTCATCCATAGATGGCGTTCACTATGAAAAATGCCAAATTTCTCAATTTTTTAAGCAACATTAGGCGCGCCAAAGAGTATTTCCGAGTGTTTTCGTTAAACTCGCGATGTAATTACAAATCTGCAATTCGTTTTAAATTTTCGTGTATTTATTTTGGTGATAGTCGTCATTCCTCACGTTCTTTGGGAATTTAATTTTTTTTCGTTTCTATTGTGTTTCTTGAACGTCAAGAATGTTTTCAATTCCTTTTTGGTTTTCGATTGTTTCCTTTTTTCTGTCCTTGCTTGTTATTTTTCTTTATTTGTGAATTTCATCCCAAATGTTTATTAGGAGTGCTTCGACGTATCAATTTTTTAATTCCTCGGTAAATTCTAGCCTGAAATCATGTGTCGCATTGCGGGTCTAGCGTGACCAATTTAAGAGCTCTAAATTTTAGAATTCTCGAACTATTCGCGTCGGACCCACGAAACGACACATGAATTCAGGCTAAAATTTACTCACGAATTTAATAATGGAATGATATACAGGGTGTTCCGTTAAAAAAATGCAACTTTGCCGTATCAGTTAAAAATGCGACATGCAAGTGCTGGAAATGACAGATTTTTTTCTATGCCATCGAATGTCCGCTATGAGAGAGCCAACTAACAACCTCATCGTGGAAATACGACATGACCTGGGCGTCTTTTCAATGGAACGCTCTATATTTTATTACGTTTTTGAATTCGTGAGTAAATTCTAGCCCGAATTCATGTGTCGCACTGCTTGTCTAGAGTGGTCGTTTCAAGAACTCTAAATTTTAGAACTCGCAAACTATTCGCGTCAGGCCCACGATGCGACACATGAGTTCAGGCTAAAATTTACTCACAAATTCAAAATTCCAATAATACAGGGTGTCCCATTTGAAAAATTCAACTTTGACGTATATTTTGGAAACGTAACGTACGATTGTTTTTCTAAAACATGGAAGTGACAAATCTTTTACTGAGCTTTCGATTGTCGTCCAACAGAACAATAGACTATCGCAATGCAAAGATACGACCAGAAATTAGCGTTTTTTCAACGAGACACTCTACGTTTTATTGTATTTTTGAATTCGTCAGTAAATGCCTGCCTGAATACACGTGTCACATCGCGGTTTTAACTCGAATTTACTTTCGCTCTAAATTTTAGATCTCGTGAACGGGTGGTGCTAGACCCATGATGCGACACATGACTTCAGGCTAGAATTTACTCGCGAATTCAAAAACGCAATGATATGTGGGGTATTCCATTTGAAAAAATACAAAACTCGAGAGAACTTGACAAATCTTTTACCGAGCTTTCCACTGTCGCCCAACAGAAAACAATAGATCATCGCAATGCAGAGATATGACCTGAAATTAGCGTTTTTTCAACTGGACGCTCTACGTTTCATTACATTTTTGAAATCGCGAGTAAATTCTAGCCTGAATTCACGTGTCGCATTGCGGTTTTATCTCAAGTTCACTTTCGCTCTAAATTTTAGACCTCGTAAACCGGTTGCGCTAGACCCACGATGCGACACATGACTTCAGGCTAGAATTTACTCGCGATTTCAAAAACCCAATGATATGTGGGGCATTCCGTTTGAGAAAATGCAAAACTCGAGAGAACTTGATGTTCAATGGTTTTCCTGAAACTATGAAATTCGTTTTTAGATTTCCTTCAAATCTGAGTAGCATGAGGAGTTGGAGCTCTGAAGAAAACGCCCGATTTTCTGGATGTTTATTAGGAGTGCTTCGACATATCCATTTTGTTTCGTTTCACATGACTGGCCATAGATGGCGCCGCGCAGAGAAACGACAAAACGACGAGATTCGATTTTATCGAATGTAAATGAAACGACGAATGAATGAAAAACGTAATCAACTTGAAAAATTCGGTTTGTTGTCCTCACGTAACCATCAACAGATTGAGCCACTTAAGAAAACGAAATCGCAGCAGATCAATATTTTTTTTTGCTTAACGAATGAAACGACGTTACATTTAATTCGTTAGCTACACGTGGCGATCCATAGATGGCGCCACCACGTTCGTCGCACAATCATTTTTATTCTTTAATGAAAACTACCGATCGATGCCGGTGCCAACACAATAAATAAAACTTCACTCCGGAAAAATGATTTGAATTTTGTGTCTTAATTGCCAAAACGGTTATTTTTAAATATTATTATTTAAACCGAACGCTTTCTGTGATGTTTGATTAGACGTTAAGTGTCAAACGTTTGTTTAACCTCGCGATAAATTGGGTGCGGACTAAATATAACGCGCGTTCTCAAAAATAGCAAACTCATATTTGATTTAAATATTTACGCCCGGCTGTTATCGGCCCAATTAACACCCGCTACGTCGCACCGCGTGCTCGCCCTCCTTCCTTCCCGCCACCAAAAACATTCGCGTTTCTGCGTTTTGTTTTCAGCGAGACGATAATCGCTTGCACAATATTTACACCGTTACGCCAGATAATAAGTTTCGATTGTTTGCTTCGCACCACCCGTGCTAATTTTTCTATTAACAGTTTAATGAAATGACATGATGTTTATGGGGAACTATAACTGCCTAACATCTAGAGTTGACTCACACGATCTGCCGTAGTCGCGTTTTGTTTATTTTTAAATGTTACTCTCTTGTGGAAGGGAAGATATATTTAGATTTTATGAACTCACCTAAACACTATTATTATTAAAGCTGGTTCTTGTCCGATGAAAATTGTATCACAAACTCTTTTAAACGGACACTAAATGGTGCATAAACACTTAACGTTTCGCAGTCGTTCGACAGCTTCGAAAAGAGTTTGTGATACTATTATTATTATTATTAAATTAGACTGACGTTAAAAAGTTGGCTTTTAATTAGCACAGCGCTTTTGTAATTTCGAATAAAAGACAATCTTGCACTCTTGCTAATGGTGTTGCCTACTCAAATCAAGCGAGTGATGTCTCACCGATTAGCCCATCGATGAGTTAGTATTATTAAAAGTTCATTGATCGAGTTACATCGAGTCGGTTAATCAACGCGATTAATCAACACTGAGCCTGGACTAGAGTTTCAAATTTAAAGATACATATACGCAGTAATATACGGGGCGTCTCTTTTAAAAAAATTCAACTCTACTACAATACTTGACTTCAAATAATGAGCCAACTCGCAAATACGATGCTTGATTGTTTCGATAAATTTTCAAACGCCGCCCGCGAAAAAACAATCGAACAACGCATTCTAGAATATCGAGTTCAACAGCAAAGTCGCTTTTTTAATGGGACGCCCTGTATATTATTGCATTTTTGAACTGGCGAGTAAATTCTAGCCTGAATTTATGTGTCGCATCGTGTATAGATTCTTCACTTTTATTTTCGAACACCCTGTACGAAAGTCCGAAACCAATCGCGTTAGACCCACGATGCGACACATGACTTCAGGCTAGAATTGTCTCTCGAATTCAAAAATGTAATAATATACGGGGCGTCTATTTGAAAAAAAAAAAAAACGCAAATTTGACTTGTAACGCGCAAACGTGACGCTCGATTGTTTTTTTTACAAACTCGCGAGAGCCAGAAATATCCATGAATTTTCCAACGCCGTCCGTGCGAAAACAATTGAACGTCACAATCTCGAGTCCTACAACAAAGTTGCAATAGTTTTAATGGAACATCCTGTATATTGATACTTTCTTTTGAAGATTCCAGGAAATTAGACCTCAAATTCTTGTGTCGCATCGTGGCACTGTGCTTATAGGTTTATGAAGTTAATTTTCGAACACCCTGTATAAGTTCGAAACCAAACACGCCAGACCCACGATGCGACACATGAATTCAGGCTAGAATTGTCTCGCGAATTCAAAAATGCAATAATATACGGAGCGTTTTATTTGAAAAAACGCATAGAAACGCAATTTGGCTTCTAAGTCGTAAACGCGATGCTCGATTGTTATTTACCAACCCGCAAGAGTCAGATATTTCGATAATCTTCAAACGCCGTTCACGCGAAAACAATTTAACTTCGCAATCTCGAGTTCTGCAATTGTTTATTGGAACACCCTATATATTAATGCATTTCTTGAAATTCTAGCCCGAATTAGTGCGTCATGTCGAGAAGAGGTGATGGTAGATTTTTTACTTTTATTTTCGAACACTCTGTATAAGTCAAAAACCACTTGCGCTAGACCCACCATGCGATACATGAGTTCAGGCTAGAATTGTCACGCGAACTCAAAAATGCAATAATATACGGGGCGTCCTATTTAAAAAATTAAATTTTGATTCTCGAGTTCAATTCGCGATGTTCAATAGTTTTTTTAGTGACATTATCCGAGAGCAGGCGTGTGCCATATCTGTACGTAACACCTGAAAATTTTATTTATCTTGCGAATTCAAACATGTAATAATATACGGGGCGATCTATTTAATAAAGCGCAGATTTTGCTTGTGACTCGCAAACGCTACGTTCGATTGTTTCTTGCAAACCCACAGGGGCTAGATATCTCGAAGTAAATTTTCGAACAACATATACGCGAAAATCGACTATCGCCATCTCGTGTTCTACAACGGAGTTTGTTTACAACAAGTTTTAATCGAGCACCCCGTATATTGATACATTTTTGAACTCACCTGTAAATTCTAGCTTGAATCCTAGTGTCGCATTGTGAATCTGCAATGACAGATTTTTTTATTTTATTTTCGAACACCCTGTATAAGTCCGAAACCACTCGCGTTAAACCCGCGATGCGACACATGAATTCAGGCTAGAATTGTCTCGCGAATTTAAAAATGCAATAATATAGGAAGCGTTCTATACGAAAAAACGCAAGTTTGGCCTGAAATTCGCAAACACGATGCTCGATTGTTTTTCTACAACCTCGCGATAGATAGATATTTCGATAAATTTTCGAACGCCGTCCACGCGAAAACAATTGAACGTCGCAATCTCGAATTCTACAACAAAGTTGCAATTCTTTTATTGGAAGACCTTGTATATTGATACATTTTTTAACTCTCCAGTAAATCCCAGGATGAATTCATGTGTCGCATCGTGAATCTGCGATGGTAGATTTTTTATTTTCTTTTCGAACAGCCTGTATAAATCCGAAACCATTCGCGGTAGAGTCGCGATGCGACACATGATTTCAGGCTAGAATTGTCTCGTGAATTAAAAAATGCCACAATATACGGGGGGTACCATTTGAAAAAACTCAATTTTGATTGGCGAGTCGAAAACGAGACGTTCAATTGTTTTTTCAGTGGCGGTATTCGAAAGCATACGTGTGCCACTGTGCTGTACGTAACCCCTGAAAATTTTACTTGTCTCTTTCAGTAGAGAGACGTCCTGCTACCTACCTGTGAGGATAGGCAGAGTTTATACACCGGAGCGAAATACTCCGGCGTTGCCAGCTAACGTCAGTGGGACGGGGGGTTCGAATCCAAACCGCGAAGGCCACTCAAAAATAGGCGCCACTTAATTTTTTTTGAAAGGGGAAAAATTAAGAAAAACACGTTACGTCCAACACACTTTTCCTTTATTGAACACTTTCCGAACGCACCCAAATTAACAAGTAAATTCACGACATGAGATCGCAATACATAAAACAACTATTTCTACCGGATCCGGGTTCCGTATTCTTACTTTATCTTAAAATTATCCACACCAAGCAAAGAACAATTCTTAATTTATTACGAACGACAACGTTCGTCTACGTATTAACTAAGCATCCGAGAAAAGAAAAAAATAATATTAATTGACGGAGACGTACACGCAACAAAGTTACATATCCAATTGCGGCAATTTTAAAAGGAGCATACCGAAACAACAAGAAAAATTTAACTACGCGTGATTAATGTACATAAATAAGGTGTAAAGAAAATGGCCCGACCTGTTTTTCACAGTTATCCCGAATCGTCCGTCGTCATTTTTGCGGGAAACAACAGCGTAGTTGAGTGAATTCCCGGCCTTCTCGTCACGGGGCGGGGCTTCCAACGACGCAGTTTCAAAGTCGTCGCACAACTAAATCAGGACCAGATCCTATGGCTTCGCATCGATTAATTCACGCCAAAATAGCTCCTACTAATATAGCTTTCGATGGAAATAATTTGCAACGAAATTATCTCCCAATAAAAGCCTATAAGCGAAAAAGAAAAGCGAACGTAAGGGCCAAATCGAGAATTGCTTCATGCAGAACTTACCCCGGTACTTTACCGAAGCTTGAAACAAACCACGAGGCACGCGGTTTTTCCTGTCTCACACGGGGCCTATTCAGAATCGGCAATCAGCCGTAAAAATGCATTACCATCCCTTTGATGTAATGACACACACAAAACATGAGTTAATGAAAGAACGTGCGACCCAGGAGACGGCGAGTTTCGTTCTGAAAAATGGCGCAATATTTCTCGTTTGACAGAAAAGGAACGATTATCAAAAGAGAGACACCTTCAAGTTTTACCAGCGAGGAACTGTCTTAGTAACAGCCGGAGCCAATGGCCGACAAGGGCAAAACTCTCGAAAAAGACGCGTCGTGAAATAGGACTTTGTTATAATCTGTCCAATTCCCCACATACACGCGATTCTGCCCCTAAATAAGGATGGATTATTTATGTAAAATGAATTTGTTTAAATAAAGGAAGGCCCTGTTAATGGAAATATACTAGAACGAAATTTTAGGCAAATTACGCCGGCAAAATACGGCGTATTCAATGTGTGACAATGCATATACATGGTGTATTCGAAATAGAAAGGGAAAATGAACTGTAACAGTCCATTTATTGACAGAACGTTGCATCACTTGGCGAATTGGGTTGCCTACATGGAACAACCGTGAAATCTCGTTGTTTACATTGTCATTGATTAGTTCTTCACTGAGTCGGGGGCGGGAAATTCCTTGATTTGTTTTAATTTTTATTGTTTTTTAATTCTCAAAAATTATACCTAACATCAGTAACGCTCAATACTTCGAGCGGGAAATTTGAATTTAAAATTCACCGTCATCCTCTTCCTTGATTCTTCTTTTTTTGTTTGAGAAACAGTTAGTGTTGAGTCCTAGTATATTCGCTTACACAGTGAATGCGTTCGAATTCGTTGAAACAGTAATACTAGTTTTGCATTGTAAAAAAACTCTGTCTGTTTATTTTCAAAAACATACATCAGACTGTCTTTTATTTTAAATCGATAACATGATTTCAAACTACTAAAACCCTAACAGTTAGGTTGCCTACTTAACCGATTGGCTAACCGATGAGTTAGTAGTATTAAATTGCGTTACTTACAATCGAGCTGGTTGGATTGCATCACTGAATTAAGGTGGGAAATTCGAATTAAAAAAATTATGAAATCACTCTCTCCTTCTTATTGATTCATCTTTTGTTTTGTTTGGCTGACGTAAGCCGGTAATGAATGAGGCGGTGACACACTTGTTGCCCCAAATTCGTACGGAAGGGATTTTAAGGATCGTAAAGGCGTCATAAAAAAGAAGCCAGAACTCACCGGGAAATATAAACAAATTTTTAAAAACGACTGCATGACATATTCTAATTATACAGTCTATTATTATGGTTTTTGTCTATCTGCCAGTTTTGATCACATTGCCACAGTGCGGGGCAGGACCGCGGCGAGGGCGCGGATCAATATCGGCACGGCGCGGCGGCAGATTGACGCAGAATTAAAACATACGTCGTAATTAATTACGTCCGTCGGGGCGAGTTAAAAAGCAAAAAAAAAAAAATTGCGTGTACTTTCCATCGATTTTCCCACGCGTTCCACGTAGACCCCTCATACATTCCGGTGGACGACGCGGAGCTGTTCGCGCTCGAAATATGCAACGCCTGAAATGTGATTTAATCGGTTTGGTGTTGTTCGGTTCACGCTCTTGAGACAGTTCCGGTGCGAAATTGTTAATCGTGAATGGCCTATTATACTTTTGGACTTACGCCAGACGTACACGGCTCCTTCAGTCCTGTAACCGCCGCCGCGCGTGTTTGCGAAAGTAATAGTTACGTCGGCGTTCCTCGAAAAACTCTCAGAAATGCAGCGGATACTCAGCGTCGAGACGAGCAGAAACGCCAACACCACCACGGAGTTCGTCTCCAAGCGCCTCTGCTTCAGCCTGCTCTTTTCAATCGCCTTCATGTTCTTGCTGGCAGGTACACGCACGACAATTAGCGTTAGTTAGTTCCGGTTAGAACGGGCTCACTCCGTGCTTCAAAAAACTAAAGAAATTAATTTTTGTGATTTTTCTACTCGAGCCCGCCCCACCCCTCCGTGATCGAAATTCCGAATTCAAACCTATGACGTGACGCGCTAGCATTTACCTGCAAATTCAGAAATGCAATAATGCACAGGGCGTTTAATATGTTCGATTGTTTACCGAAGGCGCGGAAACTGCACATTCTTTAATGTACTTTAGAATGCCGCACTTCCAAAAACCAATCGAAGGTCTTTTCGCGTAAATACGAACCATAACTGGCTTTTTTCGATGGAAAACCCAAAATTTTATTGCATTTTTGAATTCGGCGGGAAATTCTAGCTTGAATTCATGTGTCGCATTGCGTGTCTGGCGTGGTTGGTTTAAGAGCTCTAAATTTTAGAACTCGCAACCTATTCGCGTCAAACCCACGACGCGATGCATGAATTCGGGCTAGAATTTCACGGCGAATTCAAAAATGCAATAAAATTTTGGGTATTCCGTCGAGAAAGTGATTTACGGTTCGTTTTTCCGCGAAGAATTGTTTTCCGAAGGCGCGGGAACTACAGATTCTTTAATGTACTTTATAATCCCGCACCATCGAAAACCAATCGAAGGTCTCTTCGCGGAAATGCGAACCGTAACTCACCTTTTTCGATGGAAAACCCAAAATTTTTGCATTGCATTTTTGAATTCGCCGGGAAATTCTAACCTGAATTCATGTATCGCATTGCGGGTCTAGCGTGAGGGGTTTAAGAGCTCTAAATTTTAGAACTCGCAGATCCATGAGAAACATGAGAAACATGAATTCAGGCTAGAATTTACTTGCGAATTCAGAAACGTAATAATATCCTGAACGTCTCTTCAAATATAACTTAAAAAGGCGTTGTTTGAATGTCTTTTCAAATAGCGGAAGTGACAGATTCTTTCACATTGCGGAGCTATAACGTGATGTTAGGCGTTTTTTTTTCAACATTTTTGAATTCTTCGGTAAATTCTAGCCCGAAATCATGTGTCGCATTGCGGGTCTAGCGTGACCAGTTCAAGAGCTCTAAATTTTAGAACTCGCAAACTATTCGCGTCAGATCCACGATGCGACACATGAGTTCAGACTAGAATTTACTCGCGAATTCAAAAATGCAATAATATACAGGGTGTTTCATTTGAAAATATGCAACTTTGGCGTATAAGTTAACAATGCGACATGCGAATGTTTTTTCAAGTGCTGGAAATGACAGATTTCCTACTGTGCCATCGAATGTCCACTATGAGAAAGCCATCGGGCAATCTCATCGTGCTGATACATCATGACGTGAGCGTTTTTCAACGGAACGCCCCATCTTTTATTACATTTTTGAATTCGTGAGTAAAATCTAGCCTGAATTGACGTGTCGCATTGCGAGTCTAACGTGATCAGTTCAAGAGCTCTAAATTTTAGAACTCACAAACCATTCGCATCAGACCCACGATGCGACAGGCTAGAATTTACTCACGAATTCAAAAATGCAACAATATACAAGGTGTTCCATCTGAAGAAATGCATAAGTTAAAAATGCGACATGCGAATGTTTTTTCAAGAGTTGGAAATTACAGATTTTTTACTGTGCAGTTGAATGTTCGCCACGAGAAAGCAATCGAACAATCTCGTCGTGGAGATACAGCATGACGTGAGCGTCTTTTCAACGGAACGCGCCATGTTTTATTGCATTTTTGAATTCGTGAGTAAATTCTAGCCTGAATTAATGTGTCGCGTTGCGGTTCTGGCATGGTTGGTTTAAGAGCTCTAAATTTTAGAACTCGCAAACTATTCGCGTCAGACCCACGATGCGACACATGGGTTCAGGCTAGAATTTACTCACGAATTCAAAAATGCAATAATACACGGGGTGTCCCATTAAAAAAATTCAACTCTGACGTATATTTTGTAAACGTAATGTACGATTGTTTTTCTAAGACATGGAAGTGACAAATCTTTTACTGAGCTTTCGATTGTCGTCCAACAGAACAATAGACTATCGCAATGCAAAGATACGACCAGAAATTAGCGTTTTTTCAACGAGACACTCTACGTTTTATTGTATTTTTGAATTCGTCAGTAAATGCCTGCCTGAATACACGTGTCACATCGCGGTTTTAACTAGAATTTACTTTCGCTCTAAATTTTAGATCTCGTGAACGGGTGGTGCTAGACCCATGATGCGACACATGACTTCAGGCTAGAATTTACTCGCGAATTCAAAAACGCAATGATATGTGGGGTATTCCATTTGAAAAAATGCAAAACTCGAGAGAACTTGATGTTCAACGATTTTCCTGAAACTACGAAAAAGTGTACTTTCGTTTTTAGATTTCCTTCAAATCTGCGTAGCATGAGGAACTCTGAATTTATTTTTTAATAAAACGAAATGCCATAATTTGAAAGAGTGAATCGGCGCAGTAACGCTCACAGTTCGAGCAAGTGGACTTTTAAAAATTTATAAAACGTCGGAATGTTCAACACGCGACGATATAATCCGCGTTATTAATAGTCGGGGGGGCGTGAAGTTGTTTCATGTTTGCGAAATTTTAGGTGCGATTAAACTTCAGAAAATTCTCATAACTGAGAAATGAAACCGTGCTGAAATGTCACTGTTGTAGTCGTTAAGCGTTTTACTGGCGATAGTTGGAATAAGCATGGAAAAATGCCTGCGAGCACATAACGTCTTAAAATACGTCGAAACTGTACATATTTAATTCCGATCGCGTCCGTGATTCAAGGCCTTATAATTTTATTGTTCCTTTGATCTTCTCATTTCATCGCTTTTCGCAATACCGAAAAGCTGGCTTCCAAGAGCGAAACTGAATTTATGATCCCGCCGGCGGGTGACCTTTCGTTTTCTTTCAGTTTCTTGTTTCTTGGCCTAATTTTATTTGAAATATTTCCGGCAATGTTAGGGATGCTTTTCAACGCATTAAAAAAATCAAACACTCGTCTTTGATTTTTCTTTTCTTTTCTTTCAAATTGCATACCTACTAGTACTTATTTAAGAATTAAGGGAACGCCAGAACGGTAGGTTTTATTTTAAGTGTTTTCTTTGTGAACTAGCGCTTACGTATCCGTACATACATCGTATTTCATTCCGCTATATTATTGATTTAATAATTTAACAAACCCGAAATAGATTTAATGAGTCCTCGGAAATGCACGTTCGACCGGAACACGAATACGAACGCAGTTTTCCGCGACGGGAAACTAGAAATTCGAGTCGCAAAGAGCGGAGCCGGCCTCAAGTTCTGTCCGCGTTTCTAGCGACTAAATAATGCATTACTTTCTTGCATTCAATTGACCTAAAAAATGACGCGACATTCAGTTAACAATTTAGGGGAGCACGCGATGAATTTATTTTACGGCGAACGTATAATAATAATAATTCAAAACGATCGCGCTTAGATTTTTCGAGCAACGCAAAAAAATCGCGCTGTTATCCAAACGCCCTGTATATCATTGCATTTTTGAATTGCCGAGTAAATTCTAGTCTGAAGTCATGTGTCGCATCATGGGCCAAGAGCGAACGGCTGAGGAGTTCTAAAATTTACAACAACTGAACCCTACCATACAGCACATGTGTGTCGTATCTTCGCGGCGCGACAATCCATTTTCTTCAACAAACGAAGTTCGAAAGTCCATTAAACTACTACAACTTTTCCGTTGCGAAACGAAATCGCATTTTTTTCTAATGGAACCCCTGTATATTATTGCATTTTTGAATTCGCGAGACAAATCTAGCCTGAATTCATGTGTCACATCGTGAATCTAACGCGAGTGGTTTCGAAGATCTAAAATTTAGAACCTCGTGTCGTGCTTTGCTCACGAGTTCTAAAATTTAGAATAGGAAAATTTTCGAGAACCAATCACACTAATGCCCGCACGCGACACGTGACTTCAGACTAAAATTTCCTCGAGAATTCTAAAATGTAACAAAATTTGGTCCGTTTAGCTTCGTGATGCGACGTTCGATTGTTTTTTTCACATATGACGTTCTACACATTATAGAGGTAAACTTCCGCGGAATTGAATCAAGCGACTAATTTTACGCAACGAAATCGTGTTTTTTTTTTCTAACGTATACAGTGTGTCCCAGATTGAGTAGGCTACCATGGGTAACTTTCTTATTAGTGAAGATAGAGATTTGGTTAAATGGGCAATATTTTGCAGTTTTATGTGCTGATTCAGATTCCGTTGAGAAAATTTGAAAATTCCGAATAGTTCAGATATTATCGCAGAAAAACTGTAAATCGCTATTTTCTTTAATGTCCAATAACTTCGCAATTATAAAAATATGAAAAAATGTTTCATATGAAAGTTACTATGTTTGATAAAATACAGCTGAAAATACAGTCAAAATAAAATTCAAGATGGCGGCTGTCAAGATATTGATAGCAACTTTCTTATTTTAAATATTGGATTTTTGTACGATTAAATAGCATTTTTTTTCTCGTTTCAACCGTGTATCACAACCCATATCTAAAAAAAAAATATTTAAAAAATATTTTAAAAATTAATAGTAATAATACTTATTACTAATCAAGTAAGCGGGTTGCCTTTACTTGATTAGTAATAAGTAAAGGCAACCCGCTTACTTGATTTTAAAAAAATATATTAAATTTTTTAAATAATTTTTTATTTAGATATGGGTTGTGATACACGGTTGAGACGAGAAAAAAAATGCTATTTAATCGTCCGATTGTTTTTCCACATACGACGTTCGGCAGTCTACCAAAGTACTGTGATTTCTACACCAGCGGGATTCAATCGTACGACTAACTTCCCGTTTACGTAACAAAATCTTTTATCTAATGGAACCCCCCGTATATTATTGCATTTTTGAATTCGCGGGTAAATTTTACGCTGAAGTCATGTGTCGTACCGTGGATCTAACGTGCTTGGTTCAAGAGCTCTAAAATTTAGAACTTCGCGCTTTTCGAAATTTATTCTAATGGAAACCCCCGTATATTATTGCATTTTTTAATTCGCGGATGAATTCTACCCGAATTCATGTGTCGCACCACGTGTCTGATACGAGTGGTTTACGAGCTCTAAAATTTAGAACTTCATGTCGTAACTTTGCGTTGCGACTTTCGATTATTTTTTTCACATGTGACGTTCGACAATCTATCAGAGTACGGTGATTTCTAGCACGGAATTTAATCGAGCGACTAACTTCCCGTTTACAAAACAAAATCGCGTTTTTTCTAATGGAACCCCCTGTATATTATTGCATTTTTGAATTCGCGGGTAAATTCTGCTCCGAAATCATGCGTCTCACCATGGGTCTAACGTGCTTGGTCTAAGAGATCTAAAATTTAGAACTTCGTGTCGCATCCTTGCTTTTCAACATTTTTTCTAATAGAACCGCCCGTATTCAAATTCGTGGGTGAATTCTACTTTGATTTCATGTGTCGCACCACCTGTCTGATACGAGTGGTTTACGAGCTCTAAAATTTAGAACTTCATGTCGTAACTTTGCGTCGCGATATTCGATTTACTTTTTCACATACGACGTTCGACTATCTATCTAAGTACGGTGATTTCTACGCTCGCGGAATTTAATCGAGCGACTAACTTCCTGTTTACGGAGCAAAATCGCGTTTTTTTTTTTTCTAATGGAAACCCCTGTATATTATCGCGTTTTTGAATTCGAGGGTAAATTCTACTCCGAAGTCATGCGTCGCACCATGGGTCTAACATGCTTGGTTTAAGAGCTCTAAAATTTAGAACTTCATGTCGTATCCTTGCTTTAAGACATTTTTTCTAATGGAACCCCGGTATATTATTGCATTTTTGAATTTTGAATTCGCCGGTAAATTCTACTCCGAAGTCATGTGTCGCACTGTGGGTCTGACGTGCTTGGTTTAAGAGCTCTAAAATTTAGAATTTCGTATCACGGTTCTAGTGGAACCCCCTTAATATTATTGCATTTTTGAATTCGCGTATATTCTACCCCGAATTCATGTGTCGCATCGAGGATTTAACGCGTTTAGTTCGCGAGTTCTAAATTTAGAACAAGGGAAAGCTTGAGAACCGATCACGGCAACCCTGGATGCGACATATGATTTCAGACTGAAATTTGCTCGCCAGTTCAAATATGCAATGAAACTTGAGGTATTTCATCGGAGAGAGAAGTTAAATTCGGTCAGCATTCTTCAATTGTTTTTTGACGGACAGTTTTCGACGGCTTAGAGAGTAGTAGCGAATAACATTTGCGTCCCCATAAAGCAATCGAGCATTACGTTTTCCAGATATAAGCTGAGACACGATTTTTTCCATGAAACATCCTGTATATTATTGAATTTCGCATAATTCTATGTGTCAAATTCGACTCTATTTGAAAGGGGTTTCGATTTAATTCCTTTGATCGGCGAAAAGTTGACGTTTAAACGGGCAAGTGGCAAATTCTGCTCTTCTTGAATATCACTTACTGCTTGAATAAATGACTCAAGTCTAGTAACACCCTATATAAGCGTTCGTGATTCAAGTAAGGGAACAAATGAAGTTTTTCTCTCGTGCAAATTGTTTTCTTTCAAGTGATCGTTCTTTTTTCTTGCAGGTTATCTTCTGGGAAGGTACACCACGGACAGGGCGCTCATCATGAAGAAGGCGTACATCCAGCAGCTCCTGCTGGAGGTGAGGAACTCCGCCGACATAGTGAAAACAATCGCGCTCTCCATGAAGAACATAAACAATATAACCCCGCACGTTCACTCGGGGACTTTAAATTTCGGTGAATTATACGAGCTCCTAAAGTGCGACAAATTCACCCCCTCGTTCCCCGACTTGGCGCACTTCGAGGGCAACTTCAGCGCCCTGACGGGAAAGTTACTCACCTCTCACCTGCAAGAACTCAGCAGCTGTTTCGACGGCATCGTGACATACTTAAGGAACGTCACGAGTAATGGTTAATGAAAGAACTCTAAGCTTTAAGTATATCTGTGCGTTTTATATTTAATTATAGTTTGGTACATATGTAATAAAAATATTATTTGTATTTTCTGTACTAACGGCGAACATTTCTTTGTCGACGGCGATGAGAGCGTTTTTCAATTTTTGACAATCGAGCATCTAACTTCCCAGTTACGAAACAAAACCGCGTCTTTTCTGATATGTTGCTCATATCAAATGAAACTTCGGATTTTTATTACATTTTTGAGTTCGCGAGTAAATTATAGCCTGAATTCATGTGTCGCATCGTAGGTCTAACGCGATTGGTTCTTGAGTTATCTTTAGTCTAAAATTTTAGAACTCGAAAACCGGACGCCTTGGAATCATGATGTGACATATGAGATCAGACTAGGATTTACTGACGAATTCAAAATTGCAATAATATACAGGATATTCCATCTAGAAGAAGTGCCATTTAGGATCGCATTTTCAAAATGTGTTGTTCGATTATCTTCTCAAGACGCAAGAATTATAATAAACGCATTTTACTAAACTTTCGAGAGCTTTTCGCAAGAAAACAATGGAATGTCGAATCGCAAAAATGTGAGCCATGCCATTTTATTAAATTTTTGAATTCGCGAGTAAATTTTAGCCTGAATTCATGTATGTGACACATAGGTCTAACGTGATCAGTTCGATGATCGAGTTATCTTCGGTCTAAAATTTTAGAACTTTAAAATTTAATAATATACAGGACGTTCCGTTTGGAAAAATTAAAACGAAAACAAATGACGATCGACAAACAAAACAACTGTCTACAGAAACGCAATCTTTGTAAAACTCCTCAGTTTTACCGTGAAAAACAACAAAAAACGATCGGCAGATGAATAAAAGAAAGAAACGAAGGTCAAAGGTCAAGGTCAACTTTGAGATGACTCGACCTAATGCAAGGAAAATCTATAGAAAATAGAAATTTCAAGGGACGTGTTTCAAAAAGGCCAAAGGTCAAGGTTTGAAATGAAACTTCAAGGTCAACTCAACTCAAGCTAATTGTATTTAATCCAAGCAAAATATCAAGATTGAAAAAATTAAAACTTAAAAAATTAAGGTCAAGGTCAAGTCAAATTTCAAGGTCAACCAGAACCAATTCAACCTCTGTTCAACCCAAGATTGAAATTGAGATCGAAAAGAAATTAAAACTTGAAATTTTCGAAAGTTAAAGGTCAAAGTCAAATCAAATTTCAAGGTCAACCCAAGCCTATTCAACCTGACTCTGTTCAACCCAAGCGGGAAATTGAGATTGAAGAGAAATTAAAACTTCAAATTTTCAAAAGTTAAAGGTCAATGTCAAATGAAATTTCAAGGTCAACTCAACTCAACCTAACTGTATTTAATCCAAGCAAAATATCAAAATTGATAAAAATAAAACTTAAAAAATTAAGGTCAAGATCAAATCAAATTTCAGGGTCAACCAAAGCCAATTCAACCTGACTCTGTTCAACCCAAGCTGGAAATTGAGATTTAAAAGAAATTAAAACTTGAAATTTTCAAAAGTTAAAAGTCAAGGTCAAATAAAATTTGAAGGTCGACCCAACCAAATTCAACCTAACTCTACTTGAACCAAGCAAGAAATTAAGATTGAAAGAGTTTTAAAAACGTTCAGGTCAAGGTCACGTACCCGAGCAAATTCTTCATCAAATCTCTAGGTGCCGCGAGCCCCCCGAACGAGCGGCCCTTTAGCGCGAAGCCCTTTCTTCTTATTTCTTCTATGCGGAGGTCGTTGAAAATGATATTTATGTACTTCAACTAATGCGAGAGCTGAAGGCACTCGTTTCCTCATACCAATATTTCGTTTAGAAAAAAAAACTGAAAATTTTGTATTTTCTTTCTCTCTTTCTTACTTTCATAACAATATTTTTCCGATTAAAAGAAAATTAGTTCTTTTCATGTAATAATAATAATAATATATTTTTATTTATCACCTCTGCTTTGTACATAAGAACATACTTACAGGGTAAGAGAATATGTCATAAGAAAAGTAGTAGTAAAAATATAATAAAAATAAAATTAAAATAATATAATACAGTATTTACTGATTGTATAAGTATTCTTGTTAATTTAATGTTTTTTGTCATTTTCTTCCAGTTACGTTTTCGATGTTTCTCGGGGACACTCTGTACATGTAAATACGTAAATCGAATCGAAAGGTGAACAGAAAACTAACAACTAACTACTGATAATTAACCACCATTACAGAATCCTGTAACTATCGGGCGCCACTAGTTTTGCTCTTCTCTCAGAGATGACAGCACCAGAAGGACTTACTTACTTAAGAAAGTAATTTAATTAGATCTCGATTTTAGCTTTCGGTCTGTTTTTTTTTGTTTTAAGTTATACTTTTTTAAAGTTCGTTTCAGGAACTTATGGATAGTCAAAAAGGTGAATGAATAAAATCACTCGTTCGTTTCGTGATTGGGGCGCGCCGACCCGGTCCTGTTCGACGCGGGAAAAAAATGACGACTATCTCCGAAATCCAGGTGTGTTCCGTTCACATGAACGCGCACACACATGCTCCCAGAAATACAGACTAAATATGCCGTCAGATTGCGTCACATTCAGTTTACGCACTCACGGTAAATACGGGGGCGCTAAGTAACGGATAAATACGGGGACGCTAATGGGTAATAATTGGGGACGTTTGCCGTGCTCATTATCCCGCCAGGACAACACAAAACATATTCAAATCGATCGATATAATAAATGTCACAGTCACAGAATGCAATCAGTTAATAAATTTGCATCACATTCTTCTCTCCGGCGCGGCGGCGAGCTCCCAATAAATTCAGAGTGGCGGGAGAGTCGTTTTATTCTTCGGCCAACGTCCAAGCGTAAACCGTTAACAATCGCATCGTAAATAAGCCGTAAAGATAGCAGATTGCATTCTAATATCACTCGATTGGTAAACATTAAAGCCGTGATTGTTCACTAAAATCGACAAAGTACGACGATCGATAGAGGTTTAAATTACGCCGAGAGTTGCGCCCACTTAGTTCCCGGTTGATTTCTCAAGAATGTCGTGTGAAGGTGAAAAATGTAAGAGGATTTTGGTGTTGTACACGGGGGGCACCATCGGCATGATGAAAAACCGAAGTGGAGGTAAGATTTCTTCATTCATTCGCATTTTAACCAAAAGGCATTATTTTTAGACAAGAAACGCTTTAGAAGAGTATTTAATGCGAAAATCGCAGATAATCCGCCAGCTTTACGAAAGACGCTTGCAAAAAAAATTGAATCGCGAAAATACGCATCGAGGAGCGGAATGGCTTATATTTGAAAGCAATCTTGAATTCGCGAGCAAATTCTAGCGTGAAATGATGGGTCGCATCGTGGGTCTGACGTGATTGGTTCGCAAATTCTAAACTTTAGAACTCGGAAACTAATCGCGTCAGAGCCATGAAGACGCACGCGAATTCGGGGTAGAATTTGCACGAATTCAAAAATGCGGAGAGACGCAGGGTGTCAGCTCACCGAGAAACAATTGAGCGTCGTTTTACGAAGAAACGAATCAAACTTGGACTCCCTCAAGTGGAATAAACCACTTTTAATCAAAAAAACGCAGCATATCTTTTATATGTCGCGTTAGGAGAATATTTGACGTGAAAATCGCAGATGATCCGCCAACTTTGCGAATGACGCTTGCAAAAAAAAATTGAATCGCGAAAATACGCAACGAGGAACGGAATGGCTTATATCTGATGTCATTGTTGAGCCATTCGTAAGCCAATTCTAGCGTGAAATGATGGGTCGCATCGTGGGTCTAACGTGATTGGTTAGCAAGCTCTAAACTTTAGAACTCGGAAACTAATCGCGTTGGAGCTATGAAGTCGCACGCGAATTCGGGGTAGAATTTGCCCGCAAATTCAAAAATGTGACATGCAGCTAGTTCCGCTCGTCGAGAAACAATTTAACGTCGTTTTATGAAGATGCGAAGCAAACTTGGCCTCCCTCGAACGAAATATGTAAAATATTTTTTAACAAATTTTTTAGTTCGCGAACAAATTTTAGCCTGAATTCGTGTATCGCTTTGCGGGTCCTTGAATTATCTTCGATCTAAAATTTTAGAGCTCGAAAACTACTCGCCTTAGACCCACCGTGTGACACATGAATTCAGCTTAGAATTTGCTCGAGAGTTTAAAACTTCAATAATATACAGGGTGTTCCGTCTAAAAAATTGCAATTTTCGTTTCTATTTCGAAAATGTGATGCTCGATTGTTTTTTCAAGACGGGTATTTTACTGAAATTTCGAACACCTTTCTCAAAAAAACAAATATATAGGCCATATGTTGTTTGCATCGAACTCTATATATGTATTTTTACATTTTTGAATTCGCGAGTAAATTTTAGTCTGAATTCATGTATCGTATCATGGGTCTAAACCGATTGGTTCTCGAGTTCTCTTCGGTCTAAAATTTGCCCGGACACCTTAGTCCCACGATGCGACACATGAAATCAGGCTAGAATTTACTCGCGAATTCAAAAATTTTATAATATGCAGGGTGTTTCGCTTGGAGAAATTTTATTTTTAATAGAAACTCGAAAATGCGTTGCTCAATCGTTTTCCAAGAACGCAGACATTTCAAACACGTCACCAGAGAACAATCGAACGTCATGCATGTTATGGCTTTTGAAATCGGGTTAGAATGTGCTGACGAATCCTAAACTGCAATCATATACAGGATGTTCCAATAAAAGTTAAAATTTGCCCGGTCATCTTAGACCCACGATGCGACACATGAAATCAGGCTAAAATTTACTCGCGAATTCAAACATTTTATAATACATAGGGTGTTGCGTTTGAAAAAACTATATTTTTAATAGAAACTGGAAAATGTGTTTTTCAATTGTGTTCCAAGAGCGCAGACTTTCCAAACACGTCACCAGAAAACAGTGGAACGTCGTACGAATCGAGGTTTGCATTTTATCTGGCACAACCTGTATATTATATAAAAAAAATTGTGTTGATCGCGTCCTAGAATTAACGTGATTGGCTTTCAAGTTTTCTAGGGTTTTAGTGCCTGAAAGCCAATTGAATTTTCAATTGTTTTCTTGTGGATTGATTTCTTTCGGTTTTGATCATTTGTTTTTAGTGTACATACCTAAGCCTGACGCGTTCCTCAAGAAAATAAAGTCGTTTCCGGAGATGTACAACAAGGCCACGGCCAAAATATACCACGACGGAAACGGCAACGCCGAGTATTTGATTTTACCGTAAGTTAATGGGTGTCACAAACAGTCCTGCGAAGTACTTGCGGAAATTCGAGTACGAGTATCAATAAATTTTACTTAAGAGTACGGTACTCGTAAGTATTGTAACGATAAAAAGTATAAGTACTAGTAATACTCGAAAAAACATCAGAAATTCGAGTAATCGAGTACGAGTACTCGTATTTATTATTAAAATTATAATTTTTTTTTGTGCAAATCGGTTTTGAATGCAGCGGATTCCCCGAGCAGGCTCTGTACAGCTGTTTCAGGCCTAGTTGGGCCTTCGTCAGCAGAACCGTAGCCCGAGAACTCCACTGCAAACCAAACCGATATGTTCCAGGGTTATTCGCCAATGCGATGTGAAAGTAATGGACATTGAAGTAGCGACATCTTTCGATCGCTTGTTGACCTGATATTGCATTAGGATTGACAGCACATGGCCGCCTTGCATTGGGATGACTTATTATGTGGCGGACTGGCTTCAATTTGTCAATCCTACTGCAACATCAGGTCAACAAGCGATCGAAAGATGTCGCTACTTAAATGTCCATTAAAATTATACTATGTTAATTAAAAATTTGCATTTTATTTTTTCTTAATGCCAATATTTTAATTATACAAATCAGTATAAAAAAATCTTTTCTGTAATCAGACAACAGCTTTAATTCAATCAAACAAAACAAATAAAAATATTTCCATTCCTAATGATATACAGTGTGTCCCAAAAAGTTTTATACAAATGGAGAAAAAGTTTATCTTACATTTCACAAAAAAAACTATTCTTTATAAAAAGCTCTGCATGACTTGTAGATCCATAATCAGGTACAAAATTTTTAAAAAATTGGCTGGAATACAGGGAAAATAAAAAATTATGATTTGTATAAAACTTTTTGGGACACACCAGTGTGTCTCAAAAAGTTATAAAGCATAATTTTTTGCTATTTAATCACAATTTCATTGAACATTTTGTTCTCCACTACAGTTTGAACGTATTTTGCTCTCCTTCCGAATCATTATTTTTTATTTTCCCTGTATTCCAGCCAATTTTTAAAAAAATTTGTACCTGATTATGGCTCTACAAGTCATGCAGAGCTTTCTATAAAGAATAGTTTTTTTTTGTGAAATGTAAGATAAACTTTTTCTCCATTTGTATAAAACTTTTTGGGACACACTGTATATATATATATAGATTTAAAAAGAGGAAACCTGAGATCATTTCGCGATATAAGTTGGGCAAGATGAGATCCTTTTGGAAAGGCGAGATCCGAAATCGGATCTCACCTTTCTTAGCGTGTATATCGGCATTGCTTATATATGTCTAGTTAGTCAACCGACGGAAATTAATTTTAGTTCTGGACCAAGATTGATAGGGGGCGATGGACTAGAAGTGTAGCACTCCAGCAGACGTTAACAGGTTTGAATCTCCACTCATCAACTGTTTCCAATAAATGCCGTCTTGATTTGTTTGCGCTGTGTTGCACTGTGGTGTTGCCGTGTATTTCACCGAGTTTCGTTATAGTTGTGAACATAATACTTAAATTAGTCACATTTTCTTCAAATTTCTCGACGAATTTTTTAGGATGTCGGGGAACAAATGTAGTTATTTTATGTGCGAAAAGAGCCTGAGAAGAAACCCTGGACTTAGAAAATTTATTTTTCCCATTCATTACGATGTACGATGTAAAAAATGGATTATAAATTCAGGTTAACGAACATTGCCGCTAACAAGGGAAAGTCCCCAACCCGAAAATTCAAAAAATACTGAAACTTTGTGGGTTAGTAGTTCACCCTACGGTGAACACGGAATTATTTTACCTGCCCAAAAAAGCCCTAAGTGAGCAACAACACCCTTTGAAATTTCTGCGATTTTCGGTTTTCTGCAAATAACTCGGCAACCGATAGAGATAAAAATTAAAATTATATGACAAAATATTTACAACACAACAAAAGCAAATGAAAATTAAAAAAAATTATTGGTGGACACTGGAACCATTTGGATCCTATTTCCATTGCGGCACTCTACATGTTTTAAATGGAACACTCTATGCTCGATATTTTGCTGGAAATTTTTTTTTTGCTTAATTAATACTTTTCAAATTTCATGTAAATAGGTTTAAAAATAAAAATTCTGGAATTCATATGTCGAGGGACTCTCAATATATTTATACACACTCTTAAAAATAGTTTGTGACGGAGAAATAAGAAAATTTAATTAAAAATTTTTTCACAGAAAGTTAACAAAAAAATAGGATCTTGTAATGAATTTTTCTTTAAATGTAAAACGATAAATAAAAATAAAACAAAATGCATGCGATTTTGATATTTTTTTAAATATACAATCGCGTACAAAAAAGTGGACTGTTTTACGTCAATTTTATAATATAAAACTTTTGCCTGGTGGTTGTAATTATGAACTGAAACTTATGGATTACAATCAGTAATATTTATTTTTTGTCATCCGTAAATATCAGCTCATAATTACAACAACCTAGCAAAAATTTTATATTATAAAATTGGCTTAAAAAAGTAAACTTTTTTTGTCCGCGACTGTAGTACGATATTTTTGTAAATTTTAGTGTGATAACAAATAAAACAAAAGTCTCAAATGTTCCAAAACTAAAGTAATTAAACACAGGCTCTCGTTTTACTGCAGATACAGGGTAGCCCAACGAAAACGAAACAAACTGAATATCTCCCAAGAAAATTTTTGTTTGAAAAAACGCAAAAATATGTCGATTTATAATCCCAGGGGGACACTTTTCTGTCCTATACCGAACCGTCATACGTCATCCCCCTCCCTTCCAGCTCTCTGACCAATAGAATTTAAATAGGAAATGTACAATGAATGGCATCTCATTGAAAAGGTAATTTTATAGAGTAATGTGAATATGAATGTCCGAAAACTTGATTTTAGCGCCCTCTTTCGGGGAAAAAATTGTTACAGTTTAATTAAATTTAATTAAATTTAAGTAACGTTTGTGAAATCCGCCATTAGTCAGTTTTCAATATTTTTACGTAATTTCAATTCGCGCAGTGAATTACTATTAAAATTAGCTTTCATATGAGTTATCACACACTTTGGATTATTTAACAATTTTTTTCCCGAAAGAGGGCGCTAAAATAAAATTTTCGGACATGCATATTCACATTACTGAATTCTCTATAAAATTACCTTTTCAATGACATGCCATTCATGGTACATTCCCTATTTAAATTCTATTGGTTAGAGAGCTGGAAGGGAGGGGGATCACGTATGACAGTTCGGTATAGGATAGAAAAGTGTCCCCTTGGGGTTATAACATATGTCCAAATAAATTTCTGATAAAGGTAGGCCATGGAAGATAAATTATTACGTTATTTACATTAAAATATTGTCCAGTTCTTGAGTAGTTAAGTAAAATTGAAGTTTAATTCGCCATATCTTACAGCTTGATATGTCACAAGGGAGGAAGGATCTGACAAATGCATTGTAAATGTTCAGTTAGGTACCTTATATCTAAGTTTCAAATATTAGTTTGATAACTTAAAGGATTCAGAAGATGTTGCCAAAAGAAAAATAAGTTTCATCCCTCTTTCAGGGATTTATAACTCCCTTATTATTGACTTTTGGAAGAAAGGTATTGAAAAGTTGTTTCTTTTGCGCCTCTCTATATACTGTTTCAGTCTCAAACGAGGGTTTGGGACATCCTGTATAATCCATGTTAAAGTAATTAGATATTTCTGTCTGGAAGGTAGAAAAGTACAGAGATTGGATGAGAGACCACATACTGTAATTAATTTTATTCATGATAAGACGGTCGAAAGAATTTTAAAAATTACTACAGGAGAGATTAATTGCCATATAACAAAAATTATAAATCATCACAGAGCATCGTTAACTTTTGATTGCAATATCAATCAAATCAATATTAACACGTATCAGTTCAATACCAAAGAAAAATTTTATATTGTTATAAGAAACAAATATGTTGTAAATTAATGTCAGTATTGCAAAATGTGAGTACAAACCCATTTTGTAAACATATTCACTCTCTTGTTGAGAACATCACTAGGGATAATACTTACGAAAAAAATAATTATTGTAATGAAAATGAGCAACCAGAAACATATTTGCTGTCTGCACCTATTACATCAAGTATAAAAAATAACATATGCAATAAGGTTAAAAATAAAAGTGATAATTTAATAAATAATTTGAAAGATGTTTTTTTTTTTAAAGAAGATCAACAATCACTTTCTGAAATATACCGAAAATTGAAGGAAACAATACCACTTCCAATATTATTAAAAGGTCCCATGTAGGTGTGAGTAGATATGAAGGAACATTAAAGGATATTCGGCGAACAGTTATTCAACGATTGTAAAACTAGACCTTAGTAATATCAGTTACAGAATCAGCAAATAAAAATAGCAATGTCTTTCCATAGTACTAAAATAAAAAGGCAAACCACAGAGAAAGAACTAAAAAAAAAAAAAACAGGTAGACAGAAATTGAGAACTTGAACATTATAAGTTATTTGTAATTTTTTTCATAATGTAATATTTTTTGTAATAACATATAAATAAATATTTGAATTTTTCAGTATGTTATAATGAAATATTTTATGCCCTTAAATTAAACAATATTTTAAGTAATTTTGAAATGAACTTGGTTCAATATATTAATTTTTGTGGAAAATTTTAGCCTAATCAATCAATTTATTTTTTAATTTAAATTCTTCAGTGTCTTTTCTAATTACTCTTATGATCAAATATGTATTTAAGAGCTTCCGAAATCCTAACTTCGGTAGGCACAATTCAAATTAACCGCTAATTCTCTCCCACCACAAGGAGTCGTGCGGAGATTTTAGCCGCTCGTTAGATTTCAGTGACAGTAGATAAAATAATTTTTCTTTCAGCCGAGTTTCAAACTTTATAAACACATGCCGTTCATGTATTTTGTTTTAATCAACAGTTATTAGATGGCAGCACATTCTGAAGACTAGGTTGACTAACTATAAATACATAAACAATGCCCGATATACACGCTAAGAAAGGTGAGATCCGATTTCGGATCTCGCCTTTCCAAAAGGATCTCATCTTGCCCAACTTTTATCGCGAAATGATCTCAGGTTCCCTCTTTTTAAATCTATATATATATACATCCCGGTATCATTGGAAGCTCCTTTCATAACTGTTCCATGCGGCGTCCAATATGGCGACACGCGGTGGGTATTGCAAGTGTACTATCATTTGAAGCTCCTTTCTTATTGCTATACTTAAAGCGTCCGGTGATATACACTTACTTCCTATTAGTCATTAACCAGGCGTCCTATTTATGTATACGTTTTCATTCAATAGACAATGTAAGCTCCAGCAATGTTGTCATTTTTATTAAGTGCAATTGGTCATGCATCATAGTCTTTTTGAATATGAGATCATAAAATGAAAAATTCCAAAATGTTTGAAATTATGTAGACTAGATGAAATGTTTCGAAGAGACAATTCGACAATCGCACAGATCCCATCTTGAAATTCAAGATAGTGTCGACTTATGACCAAAAACATTTACGATGAAGAAAAACCCCACAAGTGTCATCAAACAAAAGATCTCGAAGATACAAGATTCCAAGATGAGGTCCGAGTGATTGTCGAATTCTTCGAGACCTTTCATTTCATGTGCCACATGTGTGATTTTTTCTTCGTCGTAAATGTTTTTGATCATAAGTCGACACCATCTTAAATTCCAAAATGAAGTCAGTGTGATTTTAGAATTCGCCTCCTCGAGACCTTTCATTTCTAGTGCCACATGTGTAATTTTCTTCGTCGTAAATGTTTTCTATCATAAGTCGGCACTATCTTGAATTCCAAAATGAGATTCGTCTCTTCGAGACCTTTCATTTCATGTGCCACATGTGTGATTTTTTCTTCGTCGTAAATGTTTTAAGTCATAAGACAAAACCATCTTGAATACCAAGATGAGGTCCGTGTGATTGTCGAATTCGCCTCTGCGAAACCTTTCTTTTAATGTGTGATTTTTTCTTCGTCGCAAATGTCCTACATCACAAGTCGATACCATCTTGAGTTCCAAGATGAGTCCGTGTGTGAGGTCCGGTCCCAACACCGATAAAACAAATTCGTGCTCAGATTATCTTGTTAGTTGCTCCTTAGAAGCAATGTGCAAAATATGTAAGTGGCGGGATCTCTAATAATAAAGTTACGTAGTACCGCGCCGCCCCCAACACCGACAAAACGAATTTGTGCTCAGACTGTCTTTTTAGTAGCTCCTTAGAAGCAACGTGCAAAATATGTAAGTCGCAGGATCTCTAATAAAAAAGTTACTTAGTATAAAACGGATTTGTGCTCAGATTGTCCTTCTAGTTGCTCTTTAGAAGCAAATTGCGAAATATGTAAGTGACAGGATCCTTAATAAAAAAGTTACGTAGTATCGTGCCACCCCCAATACCGATAAAACGAATTTGTGCTCAGAGTGTCTTTTTAGTTGCTCCTTAGAAGAAAATTGCAAAATATGAAAGTGGCGGGATCTCTAATAATAAAGTTACGTAGTACGGCGCCACCTCCAACACCGATAAAACGAATTTGTACTAAGATTGTATTTTTAGTTGCTCCTTAGAAGCAACATGTAAAATATGTAAGTGACAGGATCTCTAATAAAAAAGTCACGTAGTACCGCGCCGCCCTCAACACCGACAAAAGGAATTTGTGCTCAGATTGTTTTTTAGTTGCTCCTTAGAAGAAATGTGCAAAATATGGAAGTGGTAGGATCACTAATAAAAATATTAGGTAGCATCGCGCCGCCCCCAACACCGATAAAACAAATTTGTGCTCAGATTGTCTTTTTTGCTGCTCCTTAGAAGCAACGTGTAAAATATGTAAATGGCAGGATCTCTAATAAAAAAGTCACGTAGTACCGCGCCGCCCCAAACACCGGCAAAACGAATTTGTGTTCAGATTATCTTTTTTGTTGCTCTTTAGAAGCAACGTGCAAGATATGTAAGTGGCAGGATCTCTAATAAAAAAGTTACATAGTACCGCGCCGCCCTCAACACCGATAAGAGAATTTGTGCTCAGATTGTTTTTCTAGTTACACCTTAGAAGCAATGTGCAAAATATGGAAGTGGTAGGATCACTAATAAAAATGTTACGTATATCGTGCCGCCCCCAACACCGATAAAACGAATTTATACTCAAATTATCCTTTCTGTTGCGCTTTAGATGCAACGTGCAAAATATGTAACTGGCAGGATCTCTAGTAAAAAAGTTACATAGTACCGCGCCGCCCTCAACACCGATAAGACGAATTTGTGCTCAGATTATCTTTTTAGTTGCTCCTTAGAAGCAATGTGCAAAATATGGAAGTGGTAGGATCACTAGTAAAAATGTTACGTAGTACCGCGCCGCCCCCAACACCGGTAAAACGAATTTGTGCTCATATTGCATTTTTAGTTACACCTTAGAAGCAATGTGCAAAATATGAAAATGGTAGGATCACTAATAAAAATGTTACGTATATCGTGCCGCCCCCAACACCGATAAAACGAATTTATACTCAAATTATCCTTTTTGTTGCTCTCTAGAAGCAACGTGCAGAATATGTAAGTGGCACGATTTCTAATAAAGAAGTTACATAATACCGCGCCGCCCTCAACACCGATAAGACGAATATGTAATAAAAATATGTAAGTGGTAGGAACTCTAATAAAAAAAGTTACGTAGTATTTTGCAACAAAGTTGAAACTCATTTGTCATAAATCCACAAAACTTTTGTATTTAACATTTTCTAATAATAAAATGTGTAGGTACCGTTTAAAGTATGAACAAAAAGCCTATGTGAAAATTTTGCCATTCAAATTTTTCTATTTTCTATGTGAAAATTTTGCATTTTCTTGCTGCGTTGTATCAGTATTGCATTGTGTAACACACTTGAAGGGCATTAAGATTATTAAACAACGTTTATAATTTCATTCGCTTTTAAAAGTGTCATAAATATTCGTTTGCATAAATGATATGCACAACAAGAGAGCGTCCGCTGCACATTTCAATTACAACAGTGTTGACAGATTTACTGGACGCCTTATTGTGCTATACGTAAAAGCCGACTATACACGCTCCTATATACGCAAACGACACTAGCGCCACAGGTGGATATACGCTCGAACTAAAAATATACACTAACTTTCATTTGATCATCATTCGGGCGTCCAGAGAGAAATTTTTTAAATGATAGACAGAGGTCGCACGATGCCCTAAAAATTTTTTTACATGGGATACAATCGATCGTCCGCATACGGACGCTCAATTACTTCGGACGCCCAATTGACGGCAAATTGACAATATAAGGACGCTCAAATGATAACTAGATATATATATATATATATTTACGGCCAGCTATCAAAGTGAGGCCTCATCGTAGTGCGTACAATGTGAGGACCACTAGAAGGAATGATGCTACAAACGCTAGTAAATTACTGTAACCGTAGTTTGGCAAGGGCAATAGAGGCCGCACCAGTATACTCCAAAATTAAGAAAGATGACGAACTTTTTTTTCCGGCGTATATCAGTACAAAGTGAGGACTGCACTATTTGTCTATTAAAGTGAGGACCGAATATACATTTCGTAATCCCAACAATGCGAGGTCCGTTATGCGTGTATAAAGATGTGAAACTACTAAAGTGAGGTCCATGCAACGTTGCCATTTTTCGCGTTCCTATAAACCAAGTGCGCAGTATAGTAGCATACAGATGATCACAGATTTTCCACAATTTCGACTATTCAAAGGAAGCCGCTCGTCAATAAAGAAATTTATGACACCTTTGGGTTGCGTTGTCGCTAACCAAAACAGTGCGGTGCTTTCAGGGTCAGTTAATTTGTCCCCCCCCCCGTAACGTTTTTCAAAGTTTTCTTACACCAAATTATTGCATCCTTATGCACCACCAAAATAAATTTTCCCTTCAAGATAGAAATTGCAGGCAAATTTCACTGGGAGGGGCCAAGTTAACCGTAACCCCCCCCCCCCCCGTGAAAATTTTCGAAGTTTCTTTAGTGCACCTTGTTGCACCCCTTATGTACCACCATTTTTAACTTTTGCACCGCTCAAATAACTGAGAAAAAAATAAAACAGAAAGCCCCCCCTCCCAGCGAAAGTTTTCTTGTCGCACCTTGCTGCACCCCTAATGCACCCTTATGCACCACCTTTTTTAATTTTTGTACTGCTTAAATAGCTGAGAAAAAAAATTAAATAGAAAGTTAAGTTGGCACCCCCCCCAGTGAATGTTTTGGAACTTTTTTTGTCACATCTTATTGCACCCCTTATGCACCACCTTTTTTAACATTTGCACCGCTCAAATAGTTGAGAAAAAAAACAAAATAGAAAGTTAGCCAGCCCCCCCAGGGAAAACAAAGTCGTTTGGTGCACCTTGTTGCACCCCTAATGCATCCTTATACACCACATTTTTTTTAACTTTTGCACCGCTCAAATAGCTGAGAAAAAAATTAATAGAAAGTCAGCTACCCCCCCCCCCAAGTGAAAATATTCGAACTTTTTTTGGTGCACCTTGTTGTACCTCTTATGCACCACTTTTTTTAAACTTTTGCACCCCTCAGAGAGAACACAAAAATAGAAAGTTAGCTAATCCACCCCAGCAAAAATTTTCAGTTTTCTTGTTGCGTCTTATTGCATCCATTACCTACTGGGTATCATCACCGTTTTTAACTTGGCTTATCTCAATCTCAAAATTAATTATATGATACTAAAATATGTTAATGATACTTTAAATGTGTACTCATCAAGAAAATGAAACAGAGAAGTACGTCTTTCTCGCTTAACAGCCTTTCCTACATTTTGATATTTAAAAATGATTATTGTATTCTATTTTGTAGTTCATTTTGAATTTAATCATTTTCTTAACAACATTCTCTTCTCAAAAAACTTTCTAAATTTAGTAGACTAATTTTATTATAGTTAAATTTATCATTATTCACTTTTGATAAATGAAAAACTTCAAGTACTTAAGTTTTGTTTGATATAAATTTATTTCCTTTTCCATATAATAAAGAACTTAAAATAACTGAGCGATAGGGAAGAGGATGCTAGCTAAGTTTTTCAATTGTCTGAGCGTGCAAAAGTCAATCAAATATAGTGGTACATATGGGTACATAAAGGATGCAACACAAAATCAAAAACTTTTGAAAGAACTTGTACGGGAAGGTTAACCAAGTCTCTATTTTATTTCCTCTTCATAAAAAAAATTCACTGGGGAGTAGTTAAGTTTCTATTTCTATTATTTTATTTTTCTCAGCTATTTGACTGGTGCAAAAGTTAATAATGGTGGTGCATAAGGTGCAACAAAAACACTGAAAATTTTGACTGGGATCGTCTAGCTAACTTTCTATTTTATTTTTTTCTTGGCTATTTGAGCGGTGCAAAAGTTAAAAAAGATGCTGCATACGTAAGGCTACTTACGGTTCTAAATATGATAGAAAAAGATAGATCAAAGATGAATAGTATTGAGTATAATTTCTCTATTTTGCAACGTAATTGGCTAATAATTTAAACGGAACTCTCGTTTCAAATTCCTTTTCTATTACACGCGAGAAGGTACAAATTAGTCAACGAGAAAATACTGCTATACTTTCTATACTGGAATTTAACCCTCATACTACCATGGGGTCACTGAAGACCCCATGCGTGATTATGAATATAATCATTTTTATTGAAATTTAGTTTTCAAAAACTTTACCAAATTTGACTTTTCCTAACTTTATGTGTTCTAACTCTAGCTAAAAGCCTAATTTTTTGTAGTTTGCATAGTTTTACAAAAAAATAAATAAGTCACACGCAATACCATTGGGGTTACCAGTGACCCCACTTATTAAATATGCTATTCTATTATCTTTTTTTATTTCTTAACGCACGCATTTTTAAACAAAATCCATTTTACATTTTACATTTTACTTTACGCACTAGTGCGTAAAAAGTGACACTTTACAAACTAAAATTAACCTTTAAAGTATCTACTTTACGCACGGTTCTAGAAAAAATATTTTTTAGAAACTGCAGGTCGAGAAATAAGCTTGAAAATTAGCACTTAGATCCACAAACACATTAGAACGGGACGACGACAACTATGAAATGTAATGTATCAAGAAGGAGGGCCTACTAGATACGCCAAACGAAACGTGGACACAATTTGCAGTACTTTTAGATAATATTGTAAACCACGTCGTTCAGTGGACTAATGCCGAAGGTAGACTCAAGCATGGAGATTGGAGATTTATGGAGAATTCTGGATTCCGAAGAGTTTCTACGTTTTTCTGGATTGTTGATATTGGCAGGAGTTTTCAAATCTCATATCATAACGAAGGAATTACAAATTAGTGGAATGTAGAAGATGGGCGCCCTATATTCAACAAAACTATAAGCAGACACAGGTTTACTACAATTTCTCAATGTCTGCGTTTTGATAATGCCGAAATCCGAAGAAAAAAAATCGAGATTTAGATAAATTATCGCCAACTAGAGTTTTTTTTTACTATGGCTACCTACACTACATGATGCATATATACCTCACGAAAATCTAACCGTCGACGAGCAGCTGCTTACTTTCCGTGGTCGGTGTCCATTCAAACAGTACATACCTTCCAAGCCAGGAAAATATGGAATAAAAATCTGGGCAGCATGCGACAGTAAAACTTTATATGCTTACAATTGCCAAATATATACTGGTAAAACATCAGCCAGAAATGTTACCACTGACAATTTTTTCACAAGCCTAGATCTTGCAAAGGAAACGGAAAAGAAACCTTTAACTTTGCTAGGTACAATTCGAAAAAATAAACCAGAACTTCCTAATTAATTAAATTAGTGACTACGTGTGGGAGGGAAGTATAAACAACAAGATTTGTTTATTAAGACAAAGCCATGTTAGCCTCTTACTGTCCAGAAAGGGAAAAAATGGTTACTTTGCTATTCACCATGCATGACAGTGGTGAAGTTCTTGAAGATGAAAAGAAAAGCCGCAAATAATTGTTGATTACAATAGAACAAAATCAGGTGTGTACACCATGGATGGCCGGTGACAGTTTTTTATAACTAGTAGATATTAGTACATTGAACACTTATATTATATGAGTTCATCTAAACGATGAATGGAAAACAAGAACTGGTTACAAACGACGCGAATTTTTGAAGCAACTAGAAAAAGAATTAGTTACTACTGGAACAAGCGCAAAACACGCTTCGACATCACAGAGTCATCCGCACAAAAATCAAGAAATAAAACGTACCTAGCAAATGTTCTAAATGCCCCAGAAATTTGGACAGAAAATATTCTAAAAAATGTCAGAGTTGTAATAGATTCGTTTGTAACCATCATGAATATGTAACTCCTTATAACCCGTGATCAATATCTTTTCTAATCAAGTAACCTATGGATAAAAATGTCTTTGTTTGGTTGATTATTTCAAATGCCATTTGAATTATTTTTATTGCACTTCTATCGTTTTGTATAGGAATGCAATATAAATATGTAATTCAAGTGGCGTTTGAAATGATAAACTAATCAAAGACACATTATTTCATTTCCACAGGTCACTTGATTAGAAAAGATATTGATCACCTCTTATAAAATGATTAAATTCTTATAATAAATTTCGAAAATATTGAACTACTACTTTGGTACATTTTCCATATGTACTTTATTTTTCTATGAATAGCGAATGTTGAAAGAATTAGTATTTACAACTATAAAACTCCTTTTCTGATCGAAGATTTGCTCTGTGCTTAAAAAGTTCGAAAGCACGTCAAATATCTACAGCGTGTCCACCGAGTGCCGCGGTCTTCTCTACCGTCAACAGTATATAAGATTAAAAAAAAAATCAAACGAGCCAGGATGTCACTCAGTCAGCGCTACTTCAGAAAATTATTTTTAGCTATACAGAGTGTTCACTAACTGGGAGCCATACCAAAGTTATATTTTTCTAAATGGAACACCCAGTATATTTTCAGATATTTCGAAAGTACGCATAACGAATAGGTAATAACCAAAAATTCAGGAAGTTTTACTTAAGAGTTTGTAAGATATTGAAGTTTAAGTGTGAAAAATTGCCATAATATGAATGCTTATATCTTTGTTATTTATTTACATTTCGTCTTGAATTTTTGTAGATATTCAATACAATATCTTTTCTACAGAAATTTCAAAACAGATTCGGTCTATCAGTTATTATGTGTACAGGGTGTTGAGTTTTGTAAAAGATAATTTTTCTCAAAATTTTCAAATGGAACACCCAGTATATCTAGACTCTCGTGAAACACTGATTTAATAAGCTTTCATAAAACGCCAAATGTATTTGCCTAAACTGAAGAAATCGTAAGACAAAATTAATAATCTTTCTTTCTTTCAATATTGACGTTATTTAGCCTTTCTGTCCGGTTCTTCTGTTTTGATTAGCTGATATATCAATGAGTATGTTTTATTTTTTGTTCAAAGTAATTGAATATGTTCCTGTTAAAATAATTTCTATTTTTCTCTACTTTGAAAATATCTAAATAACGTTATAATAATAATTTTAAAAAATAAAATTTTAAATCACGTTGCCGTTTGCTAGAAAATAGGAAAACAGTTGCTATAAATTTTTAATTGACAGAACAATTATTCAATTAGTAGATAACACTACTTTTACAGTTTTGTATTTTTTTATGATAACAAAATGCATTCTAATAATGAAGAGTTACGTGACATGACATACCTACTAGGAAAAGGCAACTAAAACTGTCTTTTGATATCAAGATTACATTCGCAGCATTATCCTATGAGAAGACACCTGGATTATAGAGTTTTCCAAAGATTGAAAGAAAGATTCTAAACGCCAGGAAACATTAAATACACTAAAAATGTTATTAAAATAACGACATGTAAATATTTTCAAAATAAAGAAAAATAGTAATTAGTTTAACAGGAACATATTCAATTATGTACTTTGAACAAAAAATAAAACATATTCATTGTTTTATCAGCAAATCAAAACAGGAAAACCGGTCGGAAAGACTAAATAACGTCAATATTGAAAGAAAGAAAAATTATTAATTTTTGTCTCACGACTTCTTCAGTTTAGACAAATATATTTGGCGTTTTATAAAAGCTTATGAAAACGTGTTTCACGAGAGTCTAGATATACTGGGTGTTCCATTTGAAAATTTTGAGAAAAATTATCTTTCGCAAAACTCAACACCCTGTACACATAATAACTGATAGTTCGAAGTAGTTTTGAAATTTCTGTAGAAAAGATATTGTATTGAATATCTACAAAAATTCAAGACGAAATATAAATAAATAACAACGATATAAGCACTCATACTATGGCAATTTTTTACACTTAAACTTCAATATCATACAAACTCTTAAGTAAAACTTCCTAAATTTTTAGGTTGTTACCTATTCGTTATGCGTATTTTCGAAATATGTAAAAATATAATGGGTGTTCCATTTAAAAAAATATAACTTTGGTATGGCTCCCAGTTAGTGAACACTCTGTATAGCTAAAAATAATTTTCTGAAGTAGCGCTGACTGAGTGACATCCTGGCTCGTTTGAATCTTATATACTATAGACGGTAGAGAAGACCGCGGCACTCGGTGGATACCTGTATATGATGGACTTTTTCTTCAGTTATTTTCTGGACGTGTCTTAACAGTCGATACAGATCCTTGAAACGATACCAATGCACTGTTGCCAAATATATGGTCCTCACTTGATGCGCGGCACATCGTACAATGCAAGAGTGAGATAAACACGGTTACAAAATATACGCGCCTCAGCAGCGCCCTCAAGCGGAGAAGCGCCGAACTAAAATATACAATTTTGAGCATGGCACGTACAAAGTGAGGACCACGTTTTTCTTGTAGAATTTCAATCTGTAAGGTTAGAACATCAAATTTTGATGACTTTGCAAAGTGAGGTCCGTATATTGGTCCTCACTTTGACATGGACCTCACTTCAACCGTGAATTTCCTTCATGTGGGGCTCACTTTATACGGTGGAAGAAAATATATATATATATATATATATATATATATATATATATATATCCAGCTATCATTTGAGCGTCCCTATATTGTCAATTTGCCGTCATTTGGGCGTCCGAAGTAATTGAGCGTCCGTATGCGGACGCTCGATTGTATCCCATGTAAAAAAATTTTTGGGGCATCGTGCGACCTCTGTCTATCATTTAAAAAAATTCTTTCTGGACGCCCGAATGATGATCAAATGAAAATTAGTGTATATTTTTAGTTCGAGCGTATATCCACCTGTGGCGCTAGTGTCGTTTGCGTATATAGGAGCGTGTATATTCGGCTTTCACGTATAGCACAATAAGGCGTCCAGTAAATCTGTCAACACTGTTGTAATTGAAATGTGCAGCGGACGCTCTCTTGTTGTACATATCATTTATGCAAGTGAATATTTATGACACTTTTAAAAGCGAATGAAATTATAAACGTTCTTTATAATCTTAATGCCCTTCAAGTGTGTTACTGATACAACGCAGCAAGAAAATGCAAAGTTTTCACATAGAAAATAGAAAAATTTAAATGGTTTCAGCCTGGTTACCTTTCTTGAAAACAGGTATAACCTGGTAGGCTGTGCAGGCTTTTTGTTCATACTTTAAACGGTACCTACACATTTTATTATTAGAAAATGTTAAATACAAAAGTTTTGTGGATTTACCTGAACCGCCAGAATTTACTTTTAAAAAGAACAGATGACAGTCGGAAACCTAACAAATGAGTTTCAACTTTGTTGCAAAATACTACGTAACTTTTTTACTACTTTACCACTTACATATTTTACATGTTGCTTCCAAGGAGCAACATAAAAGATAATCTGAGCACAAATTCGTTTTATCGGTGTTGAGGCCGGCGCGGTACCACGTAAAATTTTTGCTAGTGATCCTACCACTTCCCTTTTTTGCACATTGCTTCTACTCTAAGTAGTAGACTAAGTACACTAAGTAGTAGTACTCTAAGGAGCAACTAAAAAAACAATTTGAGTACAAATTCGTTTTATCGGTGTTGGGGGCGGTGCGGTACTACGTGACTTTTTTATTAGAGATCCTGCCACTTACATTATATAGCACGTTGCTTCTAAGGAGCAACCAAAAAGATAATCCGAGCACAAACTCGTTTTATTGGTATTGGGGGCGGCGCGGCGCAGTACTACGTGACTTTTTTATCAGAGATCCTGCTACTTACATATTTGGCACGTTGCTTCTAAGAAGCAACTAAAAATATAATCTGAGCACAAATTCGTTTTATCGGTGTTGAGGGCGGCGCGGTACTATGTAACTTTATTATTAGAGATCCTGCCACTTACATATTTTGCACATTGCTTCTAAGGAGCAACTAAAAAAAACAATCTGAGTACAAATTCGTTTTATCGGTGTTGAGGGCGGTGCGGTACTACGTGACATTTTTATTAGAGATCCTGCCACTTACATTATATAGCACGTTGCTTCTAAGGAGCAACAGAAAAGATAATCTGAGCACAAATTCGTTTTATCGGTGTTGAGGCCGGCGCGGTACTGCCTAACTTTTTTATTAGAGATTCTGCCACTTACATATTTTGCACGTTGCCTCTAAAGAGCAACAAAAAGGATAATCTGAGTACAAATTCGTTTTATCGGTGTTGGGGGCGGCGCGGTACTACGTAACTTTATTATTAGAGATCCTGCCACTTACATATCTTGCACGTTGCTTCTAAGGAGCAACTAAAAAAACAATTTGAACACAAATTCGTTTTATTGGTGTTGGGGACGGCGCAGTACTACGTGACTTTTTTTTAATCAGAAATCCTGCTACTTACACATTTGGCACATTGCTTCTAAGAATTAACTAAAAATATAATCTGAGCACAAATTCGTTTTATCGGTGTTGAGGGCGGCGCGGTACTATGTAACTTTATTATTAGAGATCCTGCCACTTACATATCTTGCATGTTGCTTCTAAGGAGCAACAAGAAAGATAATATGAGCACAAATTTGTTTTATTAGTGTTGGGGGCGGCGCGGTACTACGTAACATTTTTATTATTGATCCTACCACTTCCATATTTTGCACATTGCTTCTAAGGAGCAACTAAAAAAACAATCTGAGTATAAATTCGTTTTATCGGTGTTGAGGGCGGCGCGGTACTACGTGACTTTTTTATTAGAGATCCTGCCACTTACTTTATATAGCACGTTGCTTCTAAGGAGCAACAAAAAAGATAATCTGAGTACAAATTCGTTTTATCGGTGTTGAGGGCGGCGCGGTACTAAGTAACTTTATTATTAGAGATCCTGGCACTTACATATCTTGCACGTTGCTTCTAAGGAGCAACAAGAAAGATAATATGAGCACAAATTCGTTTTATCAGTGTTGGGGGCGGCGCGGTACTACGTAACATTTTTATTATTGATCCTACCACTTCCATATTTTGCACGTTGCTTCTAAGGAGCAACAAAAAAGATAATCTGAGTACAAATTCGTTTTACCGGTGTTGGGGGCGGCAGGGTACTACTAACATTTTTATTAGTGATCCTGTCACTTCCCTATTTTGCACATTGCTTCTAAGGAGCAACTAAGAAGATAATCTGAGCACAAATTTTTCGGTGTTGAGGGCGGCGGGGTATTAAGTAACTTTATTATTAGAGATCCTGGCACTTACATTATATATATAGCACGTTGCTTTTAAGGAGCAACAAAAAAGATAATCTGAGTACAAATTCGTTTTATCGGTGTTGGGGTCGGCGCGGTACTACGTGACTTTTTTATTAGAGATCCTGCCACTTTCATTATACAGCACGTTGCTTCTAAGGAGCAACAAAAAAGATAATCTGAGTACAAATTCGTTTTATCGGTGTTGAGGGCGGCGCGGTACTAAGTAACTTTATTATTAGAGATCCTGGCACTTACATATCTTGCACGTTGCTTCTAAGGAGCAACAAGAAAGATAATATGAGCACAAATTCGTTTTATCAGTGTTGGGGGGGCGCGGTACTACGTAACATTTTTATTATTGATCCTACCACTTCCATATTTTGCACATTGCTTCTAAGGAGCAACTAAAAAAACAATTTGAGTACAAATTCGTTTTATCGGTGTTGGGGCCGGCGCGGTACTACGTGACTTTTTTATTAGAGATCCTGCCACTTACATTATATAGCACGTTGCTTCTAAGGAGCAACAAAAAAGATAATCTGAGTACAAATTCGTTTTACCGGTGTTGGGGGCAGCAAGGTACTACTAACATTTTTATTAGTGATCCTATCACTTCCCTATTTTGCACATTGCTTCTAAGGGGCAACTAAAAAGACAATCTGAGCACTAATTATTTTTATCGATGTTAGGGTCGGCGCGATACTACGTAACTTTTTTATTAAAGATCCTACCACTTACATATTTTGCACGTTGCTTCTAAGGAGCTACTAAAAAGACAATCTGAGCACAAATTCGTTTTGTCGGTGTTGGGGGCGGTGCGGTACTACGTAACTTTATTATTAGAGATCCCGCCACTTATATATTTTGCACATTGCTTCTAAGGAGCAACTAACAAGATAATCTGAGCACGAATTTGTTTTATCGGTGTTGGGACCGGACCTCACACACGGACCTCATCTTGGAACTCAAGATGGTATCGACTTGTGATGTAGGACATTTGCGACGAAGAAAAAATCACACATATGACACATTAAAAGAAAGGTTTGCAGAGGCGAATCCGACAATCACACGGAACTCATCGTGGTATTCAAGATGGTTTTGATTTATGACTTCAAACATTTACGACGAAGAAAAAATCACACATGTGGCACATGAAATGAAAGGTCTCGAAGGGGCGAATTCGACAATCACTCGGACCTCATCTTGGAATCTTATATCTTCGAGATTTTTTGTTTGATGTGACACTTGTGGGGTTTTTCTTCATCGTAAATGTTTTTGGTCATAAGTCGACACTATCTTGAATTTCAAGATGGGATCTGTGCGATTGTCGAATTGGCTCTTCGAAAAATTTCATCTAGTCTACCTAATTGCAAGCAGCTTGGAATTCTTCATTTTATGATTTCATATTCAAGAAGACTATGATGCATGACCAATTGTACTTAATAAATATGGCAACATTGCTGGAGCTTACATTGTCTATTGAATGAAAACGTATACAGAAATAGGACGCCTGGTTGATGATTAAGTGGAAGTAAGTGTATATCACCGGACGCTTTAAGTATAGCAATAAGAAAGGAGCTTGAAATGATAGTACACTTGCAATACCCACCGCGTGTCGCCATATTGGACGCCGCATGGAACAGTTATGAAAGGAGCTTCCAATGATACCGGGATGTATATATATATATATATATATATATCTCGCCTTTCCAAAAGGATCTCATCTTGTCCAACTTTTATCGTGAAATGATCTCAGGTTTCCTCTTTTTAAATCTATATAGATTTAAAAAGAGGATGAGATGAGATCATTTCACGATAAAAGTTGGACAAGATGAGATCCTTTTGGAAAGGCGAGATCCGAAATCGGATCTCACCTTTCTTAGCGTGTATATCGGGTCATAACCGACTTTGTTGGTAATAAAGAGCTCAAATTCAAATTTTATCCCGGATCTCGTTTTGCCGGTTTCTTTGCAGTTTTATACACCAGTAGTTCACAATTAGTTATGCAGAGGGCGCATGTGAGCCAAGTATACACGTACATAGTTTCTAACCTAAGTGAGATCCGACAATCTCGCAACATAGCAGAACTCTACTTTACAATAAAATTTCTAACATGAGAGAATTATACGTTTTTAATTAAACTGAACTCTTGTTTAATGAAATTGTGTAGTACAATTTGTTTATAATTTTTTAACGCACAGCTTAAAAATCATCGCGTGAAACGTTTATAACTCTATTTTTCTACTTAATAATGATTATGTGAGCTGTTTGTAAATTTTATAATTACTTCAATTCATTATGAGATTTAAAACGAAACGCTTTCTGAGTCTTTTAGGAATTGCAGTTTGCTTGATTCGACATTGCAAAATACCATCTAGAGACAGTTATAATCACTATCTGATAGCAGTACATTTTAATTTAAATAGTTTACAATAAAATATTATCGATTTTACACAGCAATAAAGTTACAATAAAAATAATTCCATCTATCAAATGTGAATTTGCAAATTTCAAATAAATTATTGCAACTATTATCTGCTGCAGTGGGATAATTTTTTTAATTTTTTATATTAACAATGAAGGCTTTCCTGTCGATGGGAAATTTCGTTATATTAAAAAAAAGCCTGAAATAAATTATTTTACAATGAAGTGAAGAATTTAGATTTAGATTTAGATTTAGATTTAAAAAATCTCCAACTGCCAAATGTGGAATTGTAAACATCACATAAGTTATTGCGAATGTTTTCTGCTACAGTGAGGTATTTTTAAACTATCATCATTTTTGCATAACAATAAAATAAATATTTGCGTCGATTGGAAGTATCCTTAGATTAAAAAAGAAAAAGTAGCTGTCAAATTTGAATTTGTAAACCTCAAATAAATTTACACTTTATTGTCATATAAAAATTGCAGTAGTTACTCGAATATAGCAGAAAACATTTATATTAATTTGAGGAGCGTTCTAGAAAACATGACATGTCCATTTTATATGAAAAAATGGAATTTTAGTGGTCAATAGTCAAGAATTAAGTGGTTTCAATAAAATATGTACATAGATGTAAGCAATTCAAATTGACCATGGGCTATTTTAAATGCTTAGAAAATTATTGTATTCAATAAAAACTTGACAAATTATACCTCTTAAATGTAATATTGGTGTTCAATCAAAGATGGATATGTCCTGCTTTGCTAGAACGTTCCTGAATTTGTAAGCTCCAAATAAATATTTGGAGCTTACAAATTCACACTGAAAGATGATTTTTTTAATCTACCGAGATTTCCAATTGTCCCGAAAGCCTCTTTATTCACATCATTTTTACACAAAAATGATAATAGTTTTTACTCCACAACACCAGGTGTCCCACGCCATGTATTCATCTTTCTAAAATTCTTATTTTTTAATCGACTTATATGAAATTTGGAAAGGATAAATTAAATCAGAAAATGAACATTCCGACATACTATTGAGCACAGTAGGTCTTCCGGTTTTGCTGGAAGTGATGTTAATTAGTTTATATTTTAAATAGAACACCCTATAGGTATATTTTTACATGTTTGGAATTTGTAGATCATTGCGAGTCCGAAAATGTATCACCAGGTGAAAAAAAAAATGGTTTTCCAATCTAGAAAGCTAGGAATTGTGTATTTTCGTTCGGCTGCGACCAAGTAGGGTAAATTGGGGCACCTCCGGACAACATAGAGTGCTACAAAATTGGACATTTCGAGAATACCTATCCTACTACAGTAGTAGTGTCGTGGTCCATTATAGTTGAACAACTTGGATCACATACAATCCAATTACTTGAGAAAATTCAAAAGTTCCTCTTATAACTTTTACTGCAGAAATCGTAAGCTTTAATGGCTTGAGGTAATATTCATACTATTTACCTCAGACTTGGATACGTTCAGCGATGTAGGTCTAGGTCTAGGCCAGATTTTAGTCATAAGAATAATATTGTGATTAAAGAAAATACTCAGTGGTGTCCAGTTACTGTTGTCAAAAAGTTAGAGGCACCGCGATCTTATCTAGTTGAAACTGACACAGGTCAGGTACTGAGACGAAATAGCAAACAAATGAGATTGGCTTTGAATCCATGTAAAAGAGTTAATGGGCGCGTTTAGCGAACAGCAGCTGCTGAGTTGCTTACTCAGCAATCGTTTGTGATTGGTTCACATTAAGGTAATAGCCAATCACAAACGATTGCTGAGTAAGCAACTCAGCAGCTGCTGTTCGCTAAACGCGCCCATTGAAGATGTTAGTTGTGATACTGAAGATCCGGTTCATGTCGGTGAAAGTACTAGTAATAAGGTTAGGGAAAGTATAGATAGTAAGAACACAAGTGCGTTTAATTGTGCAAATGAAGAGCAAAACGGAAAAAGTGTTGCAAGACCGAAGCGAGAAGTCAAATTTCCTACGAAATTTAATGATTTTGTCTTAGGCTAGAATAACTTTTCTTTTAAGGGGTAGGTGTCAAAATCATAACACTATTTATAAAAGATTTAGTAGTTTTGGTTGTAGCAGTTGGCAATAAAGAGGGCAGGGCTAGTGGCCACATGGTTGTCACTAGTCGTGATACATAAGTTTGCTTTATTTATGTGTTTGTGTATCTCCAATTGAACCAATTCCTATAATGTACAGTATTGCTAAATAGCTTAAATATCACATAGTGTACATTTGAACTTGAATATTGTAATGTATTTCAATACCAGGAAGCTCAAGTATTATGTACTACAATCGTAAATTGTCATAAGAGTGATATTATTCCCATGCAATGAGTCTCAAGAAATATTTTCATATCACTAATACACAAATTACCACGCCAGGCGGCGCTGAACTCAAAGACGTGCATGGCGCCTATAGTCTCAAAATTACCTAATCCAAAGTCAAGGCCAGGAATTTCAAAGATGCCTTCAATTTGCAAATTTTATGTCAATATTTATGGTTACAACATTCAGTAAACCTTCTTTTACGGGAAAATATAACTGAACAAAAACTACTGTATTTTTTTTAAGATAAGCCCTAAATATTGGAAATAGACTAAGGTATCAGTAGGACTCGAATTAAAACCTGAATTTTCTCTTAACTTTGGAATATTAATTTTTGAAATTACATGTCCGAACCTACCCCACTTTCCCCTAATTCGAGAAAATCACTGCGTTGATTATATTTTGATTTTGAAATTAATTGAAGTTTGAAATTTTTGTAACATTTGAAATTTTCATTAGGTCGTAGCCCATCTTTTAATAGAAACTAATGTGTTTCTTAGTCTAGTTCAACAGATTTTTTTCTTGTTGACTACTCTGATACTAAATACTTCATAATTTCCTTGAAAATAGTTTAAAACAGAGAGGTCGTAAACCTCAATAAATTATGCTCTATTCCAAGTATGTAAAAATATATAGGTAAGGTACTCCATTTAAAATACAAAAAATGACATCACTTCCGGCGAAACCGGAAGTTCTACTGCATTCAATGCTATGTCGCAAAATTCATTTTTGTGTTTAATCCCTTCCAAATTTCATGTAAATCGATTAAAAAATTAAAATTCTTTAAAGATGAACACATGATGTGGGACACCTGGTATAACAGAAAACAATTTTGCAATAATTTATTTAAAGCTTACAAATTTAAATTTCACATTTAACCGCTGGACTTTTTTAAATATAACGAAACTTTCAATTCAGACGAGAATCACTTTATCCACTAGACAGTAATATAAAAATGATACCTATTAGATTGCTTCACTATAGCCGAAAACTTTTGCAATAATTTATTTGGAACTTACATATTCACACTGAGGCTTCCAATTGATATGAAAATCTCTTTATTCACTAGATTATAATGTAAAAATGATATTAGTTTACTCCGCTATAGCGAAAAACATTTGCAATAATTTATTTGAGGCTTACAAATTTACATTGATAACTGGAATTTTTCTTTAATTTTTTTTATTCTAACGAAGCTTCCAAGTGATACGAAAATCTCTTTATTCACTAGATTGTAATGTAAAAATATTAGTTTGCTCCACTACAGCTAAAAACATTTGCAATAATTTATTTGAGATTTACAAATTCACATTGACAGCTGGAGTTTTTTTTTAATTGAAACGAACTCCCAATTGGCACGAAAACTACTTTATTCATTAGATAGTAATGTAAAAATGCTGCTAGTTTGCTCAACTATAGCCAAAAACATTTGCAATAATTTATTTGGGGCTTACAAATTCACATTGACAACTGGAGTTATTTTTTAATGAAACGAAACTTCCAGTTGGCACGAAAACCACTTTATTCACTAGATAGTAATGTGAAAATGCTGCTAGTTTGCTCAACTATAGCCAAAAACGTTTACAATAATTTATTTGGGACTTACAAATTCACATTGACAGTTGAAAATACATGCAATTTATTAACTATTGAGTGAACGCACGGAAATATACATAGTTCAAGGTTATGTTACATATGGCAACACCGAAGGATCTCATCTTATCTCACACATATCATTTTATACACTAACGGATCTCGTCTGTGCATGTTTTTCTAACGGATCTCATGTTAATCAATGTTTAACACAGAAAAATATACTCTGAATTCTTTTACCCCTCTGTGGCAGTAACGCTTTGAGTCACCATTTATAGGCTATTGACTTAAAATATACTCTGAAAAATAAAATCCCTATGGGGGATCTCAGGTTGTCCATGTTTTATCCGGATCTCGACTTGGATTAAAAAAGGATATATATATATATATATAATAGCAATTTATTGGTGAACAGTTTCCTGTTTTTTAATAGATATAATTCAGCCCGCAACCGTTACGAGGGCGTTAAAACTAATACTTCGTTCATAGTATAGTGCCTTCTCTTCTATATTTATATCCTTTTTCTATGCACAGATTACAATACAAACCGGTGACGAGTACCTCGTATCATTGAATATAAACCTACTCTAGAAGGGCAACGCAATGCTTAAAACTGGCAGCCTGAAATTGGAGGTTCACGCGGTCAGCTGATGGAGGTTGACGCTAAATAATCTGGTTGTTCACAGAGGGCAGGATAATTTCCAAAGACGGTGACTTTAAATGGTTTGCATATTCGATAACGCCAATGAGATTTATCTTTCACTATTACCACCACTATTACGCAATGCTATTACTTAGTTCTATAAACAGATGTATTACATTTTCATTAGCTACTTTTTGTCCGCCACTAAATGAACGAAATTAGTTATGGCTGGAAATCGTTGCGAATATTTCAATTGTGGAAAAACTGCAAGAAAATTCCCTGGAATAAATATGTATTTGTTTCCAAAAGACGAGGAGCGACAAAAACAGTGGATTTTAAATTCTGGTAGTTACAAAAATTTTGAAAAAATAGTAGTTTTACTTTTAAAGCGGCAGTTTTTTTAAACTTAATTAAAGGAAGTGCCATCATAGCCGGCACCGGTTTCAAAAGTTTTTGTCGGCGCCACTTTCAAATACTGTTCCCGGCACTAGTCTTCTTTATATATTTTTACTTTGTCCTAAAGAAATTAGGATTAGAATATAACCGAATAAAATGTAAGTTAGCAATTCTTATTTATTTAAATAATATTTAAATATGTACATACATTTTATTAAACTTCAATCATAACTTCAATCATGAACTGGTTCGTGGATTGTTCACAAACCGGTGGTTGGAACAAACCTTATATTTCTCAAAAATATAAATTATTAGAAAGAAAACAGTGCCAGTTATTTATAATTCACCTATTAAATGGAAACCGGCGCGGCGCACTATGGGGCCAAAAGCACTTTCGCGTCTCAAAAATCTGTAACTCTTTTATTTACTGATTTACTTTAATGAAATTTGGTACACAGATTAAGAAAACTATAGGCTTTATGGCTGTGATGTGACTTTTTTTAAATTTTTATTTACTTCTTTATTATAGATGTTGTAACGGTCCGTCAATCTTCGGGTCGGTCTGTAGATGCTGATCGATGCTCTGCTTGACGGCGGTTCGGGTCTGCTCGTCGGAGTCCAGGTTCAGAAATAAAAGCGTCGATCACTTAGCAAATCCAGTTTTATTTACAAACAGTTCATAAATGCACGTATCCACAATTTGGGATATTTTACAGCGGTAACACTCACGTACAGGTAAACGAAATGTTAAACTCTCGGACGGTATTTTCGGTAGCGGTAATATACGGTGTGTCTCGTGGACAACGGTAAGATACGGTGTGTCTCGTGGACACTTAAGCAACGGTAATATACGGTGTGTCTTAAGGACACTGAACAACGGTAAAATACGGTGTGTCTTAAGGACATAAACGGTAACTCTAAACACCATGCAAACTGTGCATGCGTTTCGGTTTCGGTTCCCGGGTTCGGATCAGGTAAAGGAGAGAACGAGACTCCCATTCAGTGATCAGGAAATGCGAGACGCCCGCACTCGGAAAGAGAGAGTGAGACTCCCACTCTGGGATTGGGATGTGTGAGACGCCCACACTCAGGTAACAGAGAGAACGAGACTCCCGTTCGGTGATTAGGAAGTGCGAGACACCCGCACTCGGAAAGAGAGAGTGAGACTCCCACTCTGGGATTAGGATGTGTGAGACTCCCACACTCAGGTAAAGGAGAGAACGAGACTCCCGTTCAGTGGTCAGGAAGTGCGAGATGCCCGCACTCGGAAAGAGAGAGTGAGACTCCCACTCAGGAATCAGGATGTGTGAGACTCCCACACTTAGGTAAGGGAAAGAGAGAACGAGACCCCCATTCTAAGGAAATGCGAGACACCCGCACTCGGTAAGAGAGAGTGAGACTCCCACTCAAGGATCAGGATGCGTGAGACTCCCACACTTAGGTAAAGGAAAGAGAGAACGAGACTCCCGTTCTATGGTAAGGAAGTGCGAGACACCCGCACTCGGTAAGAGAGTGAGACGCCCACTCAGGGATCAGGATGTGTGAGACGCCCACACTTAGGTAAGGGAGAGAGAGAACGAGACTACCGTTCTATGGTAAGGAAGTGCGAGACACCCGCACTCGGTAAGAGAGAGTGAGACACCCACTCAGGGATCAGGAAGTGTGAGACGCCCACACTTAGGTAAGGGAGAGAGAGAACGAGACTCCCGTTCTAAGGTAAGGAAGAAGTCATGATAAAACAGGAGGAGCGGTTGGAAATAACACGATCGTAGCACAGGTTACCCAGCGTGTTAGAGTCAGAACACCGTCAGGAAGATAAGCCGGTGAGCGACTAACTCAAATGCGCTCGCAACGCGCCTTTATAGGCGAGCGCGTGGAAGGGGAGCCCTACTCCTCTCAGTTCTCCCGCTCTGATTTTGTGTCTTTTGAAACTGCGCAATGCACCCTAAATATACAGACTAAGTAACTTAACTATAAAACAAAGAAAAATTCTAAATAAACAGTAACGGAGTGGTTACTTCGTTACAATGTTGTAACAACGAAAAGTGAAGATTGCTTAAGAGTAAAGTGCCCTTATTTTAAAAGATATATAAAAATGTCATAAGAAAATCTTCTTTAGAATTAAAAGTTATAGTCAAATACAAATATAAATATATATAAAATAAATATTTCGGCAACGAGGTGGATATAACCGAAATCCAACAGTTCACACTTTACGAACTAGCTTTCGTCTTGTTGCTATTACAGGATTACTACAACCACCAGAATCTTCTAATTGTGAACCTGATGATGACGTTCATTTATATATACCTGATATCACAGAAACAAACCTCTCTCAAAATCCAAAATCAGTGATTTCAGATGAAACTTCTCTACCTTCTCCATCTTCTTCTTTGTCGTCTACATCGTCTACACCTTTTCAACACGATTTAATAGAAAAACAAACACCAACATTAGAAGAATGTTCCATAACATATTTTGCAGGTTATTTAACTAAAAAATGTTTAGATAAGTATAACTGTAACTTCTGTATGGAATCACTCTTAAGTCCAGCAAAAGAAGAACTAAACGATTCTCGAGAACTTCTTATAGTTAACAAAAACTATTCGCGTTCTGAAGAAGTTTCCTCAATAATTGCTTTAAAAAATCCTTCTCAACAATTTTCAGATGTTTGTAAGTATTCATTAAAAACATTTGAAAAGGTTTTTAATGAAATTAAGGAAAAACAAAAAGTAAAACAACGCATCATTGCGGCAATTGAGAAGTTTCTAAGAAGCAATGCTTCTTACTGGGTAGAAGAGTCTGTATGTCAGGAACATAGAAACTTTATTATAAATCATTTAGTAATGACAAAACTATATTTTCACTGTAAATGGTTGTCAGATGCAAAAAAAATTTAAATCGTCGGATAAAATTTCCCAAAAGTTGCAAATTTTAAAAAACCTTTAAAATATAATTGATTAAAACTTAGTTTAATTTATATTTTTTAATTTATTAGTTTTGACTTTTAATTAAAACTATTCCTGTATTTCCACTGCTCATTATTTTTTTTTAGTATGAGTATAATGTACAGTATAAGTGAAAATGATTGAGTTCATTTGGGTAATTAAATTAGAAATAATTATATAATTAATAAAATGACAACACATTTTATTATGTAACCATGCAAGATTTGATATAAGAATTAAATTTATCGTTGTAGTAAAATTTCAGATAGAGGTATTCATTAGTGAACTTTTTTCATCTTTGCAACTTTTGATACGTGTTACAATTTTGGTCACAAATTAGAAAAAGCAGCCATTTTAATTGTTCTATTTTTTGACTAATAGCGTTTTCAATTCACTTGCACCGGTTGCACTCAGTGTATTTGCATCTCCTTCTAACCTCATGTAATAACACGAGATGAAGATATTCTGAGTGCGCACTAGTACGGTCAATCGAAAACGGTATAAACCATAACAAGTGTCAAAATTTGCAAAGACGCAAAAACGTTCACTAAAGAATGACTCTTTCTAAAAATCAAATAGTTATCCATATAAAAGGTATTTGTTCTTCGTGTATATTCCGTTCACGTTTTTCTTTTGCATTCTAGTAGGCCATTTTTTTCGTTAGGTTACGTGCATGTATTTTGAAGGAAGTCAAAATGTGACAGATGTAAAATTCTGACACTTTAACGTCAGTTCCATCGACTATAGGTGCTTTCCTTTTGCCACAAATCTCATCTCAGATCAGATAAACGTCATTTCCGTTATCACGAACAAGTGAATTTGAATTGAGATTTCAACCTCCCACCTTGCCGCTCGAGCATTCCCATTCGTTGTTAGATTGAAATATCTGTTCAAACTTACTTGTTCGTGCTAACGGAAATGACGTTTAAGTGATGTGAGGTAAGATTTGTGGCAAAAGGAACGCAGCTTATATTGCTTCTTATACTCTATGATGGCATGAAGAAAGTAAAATAATAACATTAAAACAAATAATTACTTGTGACTTTTTAATACCAGTCAACCAAGTCAAAATGCTAAAAATCATCAATGTTTTTCGGCGTCAGTTTTCAAAAATATAACCACAAAATTAAAAACGAACGTCAATCAAATTTCTGACAAGTATATTTTTTTGTGGTACCAACAAAAATGTCACCCTAACACGGCCCACTTTGAATGCAAAAAGAACGTGAATGAATTATATGAGCTACTTTTTTTAATAAGAGGCGCTCCACCCACTTAGATTTTTTTAGTAGTTACCGAGATATGGCCCGAGAACACACTGTTGAGACACCTGTATATGTTATTAAAAAGGAAAAGCAGTTAAAATACTTCGTGACTTAATGAAATCACTTTTTGATTACACGATATTATAGAGTCAATGGAAAACGCTATATGTTAATAGCAAACACATTATAATATAGTATATAAAAATTTATTTTTGCTTTTGTAAAATGTTGTTTTTAATTCGGTATTTTAAACGGGCTTTAAATTTTTTAACCAAATTGAACGAAATAAATTTTAAAAAATCGCGTCTGCAAAGTGTTAGCAGCCGTCTGAAGGTTAAGCCATTAATATGCCGCTCGTGTTAACTACTTTCAGGATTCCAAAATCAAATCTACCTAATTTCCATTTGCAATTTGGTTGTAATCCGCATTTATTTTGATTTTTGCTCCATAGATGGATACCACATAAATAATAATACATTTCCAGATTTCTTACTATAAAATGTAATAGACAATTTACATCAAGAGATGGCAGCAGTTCCTAATGGAAAGATGCGGTTGCCAATTCATTCATTTACGTTGCCCTTCTAGAGTAGGTTTATATGGTGGTTTATATTCAATGCTCGTATTAAGTCGACATAGCATGGTCGTAGTGGAATCATAGCTTGTCAGTTGTCACCTTATGTGTTTGAATCATTGGTACAGTTTTGTTGAAATATTTAAAACAATTTTTTCACTTTTATGAACAATGGCAGCAAAACGTGCGTGCTGTGTTCCAGAATGTTTAGATGATGCAAGTAAGAGACATCGGTTCCCAAAGGAAGACGGGGAATTATTTAAAGTTTGGGTAAGAAATGTGAATCACCCGAGTTAACGCTTCAACAAATATATCGCAGTTATTTTGTGTGCGATAGACATTTTCTGGAAAAATTTATTGTTCCTGGTACACTACGAGGACTCAGAAAGGATGCTGTGCCCACTCTTTTTCTTTGTAAGTACATACGCACATCGGAATTTATAAAAAGGTGTATCATATTTACAAATTCTAGCAATTCCCCAAGATGCTGTTGTAAAAATGCAAAATAGTTCAAGTGATCTTATTACTGAAGAACTTATTCCTATTTCGAGAAAGATTCCAAATAATTCAATTGGCGATATTGGTAATGAACCTATTCTTAGTACAAGATATGATCTCTTAGGTATGTAACAAATTTTATGCAAAAATACATTAACAGTTCCATCATATTTACAGACCATACAGCAATTATAAATGTGCCTACTGAAATTAGAGCTGATGTCCTGCAGCAGGAATCGGAAGGTAAAAATGTTCAGCGACAAAGAACAGGGTGCCTATTCTAATTCAACATTTCGATTCGAAAACTGTTTTAATACTGAAATCAAAATTTTGCATTGAAAAGCAATGCAGGATTTCGATATCGAAACAGTTTTTGATTCAAAATGTTGAATTAGAATAGGCACCCTGTTCTTCGTCGCATAGGGCTATCTATGCCTTGCATACCGGGTTATATGTTTCATGATTCGATGATTATTATAGTAAATTTAAACTCATAATTACAGTAAATCTTTTATTGGTGTGGGAATACCTTAGATAGGTAAAGTTTTTGTGTAAATTTACTGTAATTATGAGTATAAATTTAGGAATTATCGGTGGTCACTGGCAGCCACCAATATTCCCAGTAAATTTACACAAAAACTTATCAGTGTAGGTACTTTTAAACGGGTGTAATACCCGTCTTAAAATAACAAAAATAGCAGAGTCGCAATGAGTCGAGTATTCAGAATCCGGGGCCAGGGCACTGATATTTGTTAGATTCTGCTTGTCATTTATTTATTTTTCTTTTGTAAATTCTGCTTTTTAAATAGATTATAAATTCTGATCAGATGGCATTGGCTGAAATGATTCTTTTGTTTGTAGTTGCATCATATCCAACTAACCAAAGCATTGGTGAGAGCTCTCCAAAAAGGAGAAAGATTGGTATTTTATCAGAAATTAATGTAAGCAGAGAAAAACATCTAACTCCTAGATGTAGGAAATTGTACAGAAAAGCTGTTGAGTGGTCACAGAAGGCCACAAGATTAACAAGAAAATTTGCCGCCTGTAAAAATCGTTTAGAAGCAGCCCAGAAATTTTCCAAATCAACAGATTTTAAGAATTTAATTAATCGAGTGAATACTTGTACATACAACTTCATCTTGCAACAAGTGCGTAATAAGAATATTCCACCTAAAGGACACAGATTCACTCTAGATGAAAAAATTTTTTCATTGAGTCTACTGAAAAGTAGTCCTAAAGGCTATCGATTCTTGGCTAAAATTTTTGCATTGCCTACCTCTCGAACATTGTGGAATTTATTGAAAAAAATACCAATGAGACCTGGCATCAATAATCAAATTTTTAAAAATATGTGCAATGCAGTAAGAAAGATGAAACAACAGGACAGATGTTGTGCATTAGTATTCGATGAAATGTCAATCATGCCACATTTGCAATATAACAGAAACTTAGATGTCATCGAAGGACTTGAAGAAAATGATACCAAACGAAAAACATAAAATTGCAGATCATGTCAATTTATTTATGTTGAAAGGTGTTAGCAAACAGTGGAAACAACCAATTACCTTTACGTTCAGTTGCAGACCAACAAAGGCAACAGAGTTAAAAAACTTAATAGAGAAAATAATTGTCAAATGTCAATCTATTGGCCTTGATGTTGTGTGCACCATTTGCGATCAAGGGTCTGCTAATCAGGCAGCAATAAACTTGCTGCTTAATTCTGCTGCAAACGAAAGAGCCAGAGCCATGAACACCTTTTTTCTCTTAAATAACGAAGAAATAGTTCCTCTCTTTGACATACCTCATTTGTTTAAAGGTATTAGGAACAATCTTTTAACAAAAATGTTACGATTTACACAGGATGGAATAACTAAAGTTGCTAAATGGGAGCACATTAAGCAGTTTTATATGCTGGACAGTTCTGATGCAGTACGAATGTGTCCAAAATTAACAGATAAACATGTTTTGCAACATAAAATGAATAAAATGAAGGTTTCCTTATGCATGCAGGTATTCAGTCATAAAGTTGGCAGCTTAATGAAGCGATTATCACAGTGGGGTAAAGTTAAATATTTTTAAATATATTATCATGTATAATTATATGTTATCATCTTATAGGAGTACCTGGATTAGAAGCATCTGCCAGCCATACTGCTGATCTCATTTTATTCATGGATACACTATTCCATAGCTTAAATGGCAACAACAAAAATGCACCACTGGGCAAACCATTCAAAGGTGGAATCACACTCAAATCAGGGCATGTTGATCTGTGGAGAAATGCTATTGTCTTACTCAACTCGATGCAATTCTTCAATCCAAGGAAGGAACGATTTGTTAACATACCATCAATCAGCAATCTGAAGAAAACTTTGAAAGGATTTATATACCTGACAAATGTATTACTTAATAAGAAGAATTTTCAATATGTATTGCCAAGAGCATTGAATCAAGATTGTATTGAAAATTTCTTCTCTGTGTTCGAAGTCAAGGTGGATCTTCTTCAAATCCTTCTGCTGCTCAATTTATGGCAATCGTAAAATCCTTAATAATAACAAATTTTTTGTCAAAACATTCCCCAAGCGCTAATTGTGAGGAAGATCATCATGAAGGAGCACTTGATAATTTACGACAATTTCTTTTGGACGAAGAAATTCCAGGAGTCATCCCTCTTCTAGAAACTCAGGAAATCAGCTTTCCTTTAAACGTGAGCTTACAAAAAAGAACCCGGATTGAAACTTGTACAATAAATTACGTAGCTGGTTATGTAGTTCAACAGTGCCTGAAACAACATGCTAATTGCTCACGTTGTGTGGAACTACTGACATACAGAGATATAGAGAAAGACGTGGATTTCATTGACGCAACTCAATATGTAAATTGTCATCTACAAAAACCAGGTTCTTATATGATTTTTGTGACGTCTCAAAGTTTAAGTAGGTTATTGTATATTGTACCAAGGATTGCCAAAGAAAACAAGATTTTTGAAATACTCTGTAATTATATTTCTACGAATATAAATTTCAGTGTATTAAATTGTGAAGTTCACACTAATTTAGTGTGAACATTAGTATGTAATATTCTTTGTAAATTTATTATACAGTGTGTCCCAGATTGAGTAGGCTACCATGGGTAACTTTCTTATTAGTGAAGATAGAGATTTGGTTAAATGGGCAATATTTTGCAGTTTTATGTGCTGATTCAGATTCCGTTGAGAAAATTTGAAAATTCCGAATAGTTCAGATATTATCGCAGAAAAACTGAAAATCGCTATTTTCTTTAATGTCCAATTACTTGGCAATTATAAAAATATGAAAAAATGTTTCGTATAAAAGTTTCTATGTTTGATAAAATACAGCTGAAAATATAGTCAAAATAAAATTCAAGATGGCGGCTGTCAAGATATTGATAGCAACTTTCTTATTTTAAATGGACGCCATATTGAATTTTTGTATGATTAAATAGCATTTTTTTTTCTCGTTTCAACCGTGTATCACAACCCATATCTAAAAAAAAAATTATTAAAAAAATTTAATATATTTTTTTTAAATCAAGTAAGCGGGTTGCCTTTACTTATTAGTAATCAAGTAAAGGCAACCCGCTTACTTGATTAGTAATAAGTAAAGGCAACCCGCTTACTTGATTAAAAAAAAAATATTAAATTTTTTTAATAATTTTTTTTTTAGATATGGGTTGTGATACACGGTTGAAACGAGAAAAAAAAATGCTATTTAATCGTACAAAAATTCAATATGGCGTCCATTTAAAATAAGAAAGTTGCTATCAATATCTTGACAGCCGCCATCTTGAATTTTATTTTGACTGTATTTTCAGCTGTATTTTATCAAACATAGTAACTTTGATATGAAACATTTTTTCATATTTTTATAATTGCGAAGTTATTGGACATTAAAGAAAATAGCGATTTTCAGTTTTTCTGCGATAATATCTGAACTATTCGGAATTTTCAAATTTTCTCAACGGAATCTGAATCAGCACATAAAACTGCAAAATATTGCCCATTTAACCAAATCTCTATCTTCACTAATAAGAAAGTTACCCATGGTAGCCTACTCAATCTGGGACACACTGTATATGTTTGGTGTAAGAAGGTAAACCGAATATTGTTGGGTACTGATAGTAAATTTGAGTTATTTTTAAAAACAAATCCAGACTTAACAAAAGTTGACCCTATTAAATTGTTGGCGCATAAAATGCATGTAAGCAGAATTAAAAGGAAATTGTGAGATGTTTTAACTGAAAAGGACAAGTTCTGAATTGCAATAGGTTCTCAAATTTTTATCAGTAACAACTGAGATGTAGGATATTGAGGAGAAAAATGTTTTTCTTTTTATCTATACACGGTTGTTTGAATAGTAACCTGTGAGCAAATAAAAATCAGATTAGGGTAGGCGGTGCAAAGAAAAGGTATGTCTGTGCTTAAATAAAACGTCAATAAATTTGACAGCCCATGAATGTATTACATTACTTAATTCAGTTAATCACAGACATACATTTTCTTTGCACCGCCTACCCTAATCTGATTTTTATTTGCTCACTTTTTATATCTTAAAGTTAAAACGATTTTTTGCCACACCTGGCAAACGGTAATCTAAAAGAATTCTTTTTTGAAATATTCAACAAATAGGGAAAAAAACTGTTGCAATTTCTTTTCTCCTTTATATTGTATATGTTCGTTTGTCGCCAAAAAAGACTGGTGCAGAGTCGAAAATGTGACATGATTTAAGTATTTTAAACTGTGTAGTAGGAATTTAATACTGAAGTTTTACTGATATTACATTACTTAGCTATCGTTCTTATTGGCATTATTCCGTCAATCTTTCGACAATACTACTCTTTTCGAATTTATTTAAATGCCGAAGTTACAACCGACAATTATTTCAGTATTATTTCTTGAAATGAAATAATAAATGTTTAAATGATTCTTTAAATACCTACATACGTTTTATGTGAATAAAACATATATCTCAATTTGCTTTATTTATTTCACGTTTTTTTTTTATGTTTATCATAGTTTGTTTTAATCGGCATGTACAGTCGTTCAAGCCTTTGCAGTTAGCCGTTCAAGTAATAAAAGAAAATTTAAAATTATTTTATTATATATCATGTGCAAAGAAGGTACACTAACGTTTCCCTCTTCCACAGGGAATTTAATATATTCATGGTAGGTGTTGAAAATCTCGAGAGAAATAATTCATCTTTCCTTCAGAGATAGCACAAATTTTGTTGTCCAGCGACTATACCCCTAAACTATCCTTCAGCCTCCCTTTCGTTAAAAACATAATTTTGTGCCATTCCTGAAGGCAAGACGAATGAAATCCTCGAGATTTTCAACACCTACGATGTACATATTAAATTTTTACAAAATTTTCAATAAATAACGGTTTCATTCAAATTCAAATGCAAAGGCCTCGTAGGTAATACAGTACTTACTATTATCGACTGTGTTTAGTGTTTCTCTGCTCACCCACCGGGAGCGCTAGTTTTAGTATTCCATCTTTTTCTACACACTTTCCTTGTGTTCAGAATGGAACGATCAGTGAAGCCAAAACAATACTTTAGAGTTTTATTATCAAATAGATCGTTAAATGAAGACGAAATTTAAAAATATCCTAAAATAAAATCAATAAAGCAAAAATGAACCGTAACAATGGTTATTTAAAAAAACGACGGAGATACGGCAGTTTATCTCTTTCGAAATTGTTAATATGGTTGGCCATGGAAACAAACGGTGAGCAAATAAAAATCAGATTAGAGTAGGTGGTGTAAAGAAAATGTATGTTATTAAATAAAAAATCAATAAATTTGACAGTCCATGACTGAATTAGATTAATTAATTCAGTTAATTAGAGACATTGCACCCCCTACTCTAATCTGATTTTTATTTGCTCACTTTTTATTACTTTGACGTTTTGTTCGCAGTTTCTTTTTTTGCATACGTTTTCAGAATCTAATACCAACAATGGTTCAATATTTCAATAGTCTCCCAGAAGAACCTTCAACCTCTGCATATCATTTATTTGCGGTTGAGAAAACTTCAGTAATTTCATGTTTTCTTCAATTTTGGAAATTTTTAACATTGATTTAATGTCAACTCTTTTTTGTAAACACTCACTTTATGACCGCTTTTTGTTGAGATAGGGTTCATTTTCATCACCAACTCAAAATGGTGTTAAGTATCACACAGCTATGTGAAACACATTGAAATACAAAACCAATAATTCGTACATATAATTATTTTATAGTTTACAAACACGAAGCAGCGAAACCTTGGAAGATCATTCTTGTGGTTCTGAAAAGAACCTTTCAAAATTCACTGAATGAACAACTGCAAGTATACCAGGATCGGAGAGTAGGATTTGACCTTCATATTGCTAATCCGAAGCCTTTTTAACAAATCTAAACTATCGAGAACAAAATTAAACTAAAAATATTTCTAAAGATGTTCGAAAAGACCACCATTATTTGCAATACATAAATTACACCTCTTTAAAATCGAATTTACTGCTTTCTTAGTAGAACGTCCGTCAATATTGGCAAAAGCTTCTAATACACCTTCCCTCAGGTCTTCTATTGTTGCATACGATCTTCGATAGACCTTATTTGTTGTCGCTCCCCATAAATAAAAGTCTAGAACAGACAGATCTGGAGATCGAGGTGGCCAAGTAACTGGTGCATACCTTCAATTCATGAGTTGGGAAAAGTTTCATCTAAATAATTTCGCACTGTTAATTGATTATGCGGCGGTGCACCATCATGTTGGAACCATTCTAGCATTCCTCGAATCTGTAAATTTAATTCGTCCAACATATTTTCAAAATCATTCCGTAAGAAATCAAGATAGCAGTCACCGGTTAAGGTATCATTATAAATGTATGGACCGAGAATTGTTGATCCAATGATACCGCACCAAACATTAAATCCAAATTTAATTTGTGGTCTTCTTTGTTCAACATGAATTTTCTTTTAACCAGAGATGCTCATTGTGTCTATTGAACATGCCACAATTTGTAAATCGGATTTCATCTGTCCAAAGAACCCAGTTCTTATACAGTAAAATCTTGTGGCACTGTAAATGCAACAATGACAGTTGATGGGGTAGAAGCGAATGATGTAAATTTAAGAGTGGTCCCAGATGATGTGCAACCGTTAGACATAATTGTTGGCAGAACTTTTACGGAACAACCTCATATAGCTTATTTTAAAGTAAACGACAAGCTTTGGTTTCAACATAGGGATGATTTGCAGTTGCCTTTGGTAGAGTCCCAGGAAAAGCAAGGTGAAAATTTGAAATTGGTAGCAAAGCAGAACGCAAGACTACCACGTAATTCGATGAACTTTATTAAGGTACAGGAGTGTAACAACAATGTCTGTTTGCCAATCATGAATATTTCAGGCGAAGAGAAAAGAATTGTTATAGGTGAAGAAATAGGCAGAATTACAAGTGCTGAGACCATGGAAACAACGGTTCGTAAGGTAGGAGATGACATCACTGCAAAAGAGCTGAATACGGGAGATATTACAAACGAGGAATTGGAAGAATTGGTTACCTTGATGAATGATTACAGAGACTGTGTGGCCAAAACCGTTCACGAATTAGGAAAAACTGAATTGCTTTATATGGATATTAAAGAAAAACCAGGTAGTGTACCAGTGAACTTAAAACCATACAGAGCGAGTACAAATGAGAGAGAAGTTATTAAGTCTATTGTGAGTGATTGGAAACAAGCAGGTTTAGTCACAGAGACCACTTTGACGTATGCGAGCCCGGTTTTGTTAGTGAAGAAGAAAACTGGAGAATCTAGACTAGTTGTGGATTACCGGAAGCTAAATATGCAAACAGAGAAAATATCATATCCGCTACCAAACATAGATGAACACCTAGAAATGCTGGCTGGAAGCAAAATGTTCACCGTGATGGATCTAGCGCATGGTTACTTACAATTACCTTTAACACAAGAAGCTCGGGAGAAGGCAGCTTTTATTACTCCGGATGAGACGGGAGAATTTACACGTGCAATGTTCGGATTGATGAATGCGCCGTTCTATTTTTCAAAATTAATGCAAATTGCCTTAGGCCCTTTGGGAAATCGAGTTGTGTTATTGTATCTAGATGATATTTTAATACCCAACAAAAGTTGGTCGGACCTAACTTCGAGAAGTGTTTGAAGCTTTGCGACAAGTTCATTTGACTATTAAGCTATCTAAGTGTCAATTTGGAAAAACCAGTGTGGAATACTTAGGATTTATAGTGTCAGCAGAAGGTATAAAACCAGGACTAGGAAAACAAGAAGCGATCAAGAATTTTCCAAATCCGCAGAATGTACATGAGTTCAGACGTTTCCTAGGTCTTACAAGTTTCTTTAGACGATTTGTGGAAAGATTCGCTGAGAGGCAAAACCACTTACAAAGTTGACGAAAAAGAATACAGACTTTGTCTGGAACGAAGAACAAGAAAAAGCATTAGACTTGAAAAGTGCTTTGACGTCTCAACCATTACTACACATCTACAATCCAAAATCGAAGAATACGGAACTTCACACAGATGCTAGTTCAGTGGGACTTGCGGCAATGTTGATGCAAGAAGGGGAAGATGGACTAATGCATTCAGTTTATACCATCAGTAGAAGAACGTCAGAAGTAAAAAAATCATTCCATTCCAGCAGATTGTTGGCGATAGTATGGGCTGTAGGACGTTTACGAATATTCCTAGTAGGTATAAAGTTTTTGATAATTACTGATTGCCAGGCTTTAATATACTTAAATGCAAATCGTACGAAGAATCCTCAAATAATATGATGGCATAATTTGCTAAGCGAATATCAGTTTGATATAAAGCATAGACCCGGAGACAAGATGAGGCATGTCGATGCACTGAGCCGTGCACTGCCGGAAAACTACAACACCAAGCACAAAGATGAGGAGCTAGTGGTATTATCCGTACTACACTGAGAAGAAGAGCTGATATTATTTCAGTATTCGGATGTGTAATTAAAAAGAAAAATTGATATTTTAAATTAAAATGAGTAAAAGTGAGCAAGACTTGGTAAAAGATTACAAACTGAAACATGACTTTTATACAAAGAGATAGAAACGAGTGCGGGAAATAAACAATTGATGTATGTAGTGCCAAAATCAATGCGAAAGTCGCTAACCATCAAGTATCATGACCTTAAGGGACATCCAGGGGTGGAAAGAACACTTAACATGCGACGATACTATTATTTTCCAAACATGCGTGGGTTCGTTAAAGAACATATCAAAATTTGTGTTGAGTGTATATTAAGCAAGAATCCAGTAGGACCACAGCCAGAAGATCTGCATCCGATCCCACCAGGAGACCGACCCTTCTCAATTATTCATGTAGATCACGTAGGACCCTTTATCAGTACCAAGAAAAATAATAAATTTGACCAAGTAACAATAAGCCCATTTTGTGGTAAAAGAAATACAGCTATAATAGCGTTTTCGATTGTTTAACTGACTGTCCACTCAGAATATCTTCATTTTGTCTTATTACACGAGGTTAAAGCAAGATGAGAATATTCTGAGTGCATATAAGTGCACCCCTATCGAAAACGCTATAATATTCTTCGCATGTAAGCTTAGGCCATTCGAATAGTTAACGAGTGTTGTTACGCTTTACGCTATCTAAATGACCTTTTATCTGTGATGACTGATGAGACTTTTGATCATATCCTAGTGCCAGTTATCGCCTGAGATTGTTTACGTTAAAAAGAAAAGTTTGAAATTCTTTTGCGAATACGTACGAGTAAAAGGCGATTCTGATTTTAATTTAATAATTTAGTATCACAAACTCTTTTAAACGGACACTAAATGGAGTACAAACACTTAACGTTCCGACGAAGCTGTCGAACAACTGCGAAACGTTAAAGTGTTTGTACGCCATTTAGTGTCAGTTTAAAAGAGTTTGTGATACAATTTTCATCGGACAAGAACTAGCTTTAATTAATAATTTAGGGTCGAAATTTTCGACATTTTGGAATTACATGCGTCAAAAATGTGTCCTCTTTTTTGGCTCCGAAAACTCATACAGTCGCTTGCTAGATAACGTGGTAGATAACATTAACCTTAACAGTCTATTGAAAAACTGGGCCTTAGTCATTCGTCCAACATCCTTAGTATTTCAGTCTTGTTGTATCGCAGTAGGTAATTAATGGAAAGTACATACCATCAATTTCCACGCAACTTAGCAGGTTCAAATAAGCACTGGCGCTTCTATTGGCTTTGTTGCTTAGCTTTGCGATAAGTCACTCGGCGACGCTCACCACAGACGCTCACAAGCGGCTAAATCCTCGACACGGCACCTATTACTGCGCATGCGTTATGATTTGAAATAACATACATTACATTAATCTGCAATATTTATGTAGTACACAAAAAAAACTTAAAAAGAAATGGGTATTATGTGTTTAATATGCACAAGAATCTTAACAGACATTACAAAAATGTGCATAACAAGTCATTTACCTATATAATTAATTTTAAAATGTCGTTTATATCGACACGATTACACGAGATGCAGTGATTATATATATAACGAACTTTTCTAGAGCGTTCCATTACGAAATTTGGTAGTCGATAAGACCAATCAATTAAAAAATGTTTTATTGAGAACTAAGGTGTTACATACATGCAGTGTAAATGTGAAACTAATAGCGTTTTCGATTGACCGCACTAGTGCCCAGTCAGAATATCTTCATTTCGTGTTATCACATGAGGTTAAAAGAAGATGTAAATACACTGAGTGCAACCGGTGCAAGTGAATCGAAAACGCTATAAGACTAAAGATAAAAACGTGTTGCGCGCACTTTATGCGAACTCGTTATCTCCTTGGATTCCTGGAATGGCCACACCTAGCAGTACCATCTTACAGATGTTCCAGGGTCATAACTTATGTCACTGATGCCCGTATGCACAAACAAATCTCAAGGTAGACTTAAGGAAAAAGCGTTGAGTTAGAATTCATTAGGTGCTTTCCAGGTAAGCGTTGGAATAACTCCGAGTTACTCCAGAGCAGTTCCGCTGCGTTCCATGTACAATTACCTTTAGTTTTCGAACTGCTCGGAATATACCTACTCCCGTCCCCTTAAGTACCTACCTAAAATTTTGAACTCCAAGTTTTGAATGGAAGAGGAAGCGAATGAAGCGTTAGGTCATTAAATATCAACCAACCATTTGTCACGACAACAACAACATTTCAAATTTACGTTCCATGCTGAAATTGCGCAGAGTATTACACTCTCGAGTAGTTCCGGAGCTTGAAGTTCCAACCTGGAAAGCACTTATTGTGTACTGGCCTTACTCCTGTATTTTCGAACACGCCCCTATGGAACAAGTAAATGACGAGGGCAAGAGAGGACGTTCCACAATAAACTTTAACTAAAGTTTAAGTAGATAAAAATCTCTAGATTGATATTAATTTAAGGTCTTTTGGATTAAGTACCTGCAATATCCGCTTTAAATTTCTTCAAAAAAAGCATAAAATAACCGAATAAATAAGAAAGCAAATACTCGTAAACGATGAAGCACTCAAGAAGAAAATATGTATAATAGTTTTTTCTCGTTATTTAGTTCAAAGCATAGTTCAAAGGTTGGCCATGTGTAAATTTTCAATTTGACAAGTTCTTAAGAAACTTTCTAAAGATGTTAATTAATTCTTGCATTTACCGTTACCATGGCCTTCTAAATGAATAACGAGTTCTATCTGGCCTGGGCAAAAGGGCAGTTCAAGCGTACTCCGCCAAGCACTGCTTACGGGGCGCTTTCTTAACCTAAAATCTTGACAGTTCTGTCACATGTGAATGGTGGATGAGTTCATCTAAGAACAATTAATAGGTCTGTTTGGTAACATTACACGGGATAGCATTCGTGTAACGAGTGCAGTAACGCGAGTGTAGGAAGTGTACAGCGATGAAGTTGGTGCTACCAAACTGCTTGAGTGTAGTTTGTGCTGTTTATTTTTCCACGTGTTATAATCGTTGAACTTTGTAAACATCAACTATAACCTAAAATCTTACATGTTACTTCAAAATAGAATTAAAATGCATACATGGCAGTCTATTTTAGTTGTAAACGCATCTGGCGAAAATAAAACCTTTGTAAACGAGTATTTTACGTTTTGAATAAATCATTTTGCATTTCCTTGTGAGATTTAGCAAAACATATCCACGTGCAATCGATCACACTAATGACGTTTAATAATCTATTGCGCATGTCTACCCTATCTGCACTCGTTACTCTTTCTCCCGTGCTGGTGTAGTTTGTGTAACACGAAATACACTACACTAACATAACAAACAAGGTAGTGTAACTGCAATGAATAATACCAAACAGGTACTAAGAAAAAAGTGTACACTGGTTTGCACTAGTGCAGGATAACAAACACACCTAATATACCTGTTTGGTATTATTCATTGCAGTTACACTACCTTGTTTGTTATGTTAGTGTAGTGTATTTCGTGTTACACAAACTACACCAGCACGGGAGAAAGAGTAACGAGTGCAGATAGGGTAGACATGCGCAATAGATTATTAAACGTCATTTGTGTGATCCATTGCACGTGGATATGTTTTGCTAAATCTCACAAGGAAATGCAAAATGATTTATTCAAAACGTAAAATACTCATTTACAAAGGTTTTATTTTCGCCAGATGCGTTTACAACTAAAATAGACTGCCATGTATGCATTTTAATTCTATTTTGAAATAACATGTAAGATTTTAGGTTATAGTTGATGTTTACAAAGTTCAACGATTATAACACGTGCAAAAATAAACCGCACAAACTACACTCAAGCAGTTTGGTAGCACCAACTTCACCGCTGTACACTTCCTACACTCGCGTTACTGCACTCGTTACACGAATGCTATCCCGTGTAATATTACCAAACAGACCTAATGTTATTGTTGTAAAAATTTGAGCATACTGAATATTATTTACGTTGGAATAAGGTGGAGTATTTATGTCCAATTTCGACAACTTAATTTAACGTGGACAAACTTGAAGAACCTGAAGATTGGGCAAAATGGAAATGGCATGTGTCAATGTTGTTGCGGGCGTATGCACTTGAAAACATTGTTGACAATACGCGCAAGTGTCCTGTACTTGAGGAAAATGCGACCACGGAACAAAAGGCGACGCATCAGGTGTGGTTCAAAGACGACGCGAAAGCAGCAAGTATATTAGCGGGTACGCTGGGAAAAATCTGTTGCTGAACTTGTGTTGACACGCAACCACGCAAGTGAAATTTGGGACAAATTACGCGCACGATTCGAACGTAGTAGTACGCAACGACTAAATATGTTGATCGAAACCTTTTTTCGTGTTCAACGTGACGAAAAAGAAGACATCAGTTCACATGTCGCAAAGTTGCAGAAGCTTTTCGTGGATTTGAACGACGAACTGAAGAAACACAATGAAAATATATTGTCCGAAAGAATTTTAAACGGTCGAATTCTATCCACCCTAGGGAAAGAATACGACAATTTTAAAGATTTGTGGGACACGATTCCGTCTGAAAATCAAATTGATTGAAAAATTGTGCACGATTGAATTGCGTGACCAAGATACTGAAAAATCGGCTGCGTTTGTTGCACGCAATGGTTTTAAGAAGAAAAATCAGCAAGCAGAAGTGACAATAGTGAAAAATTAAAGAAAAACGTTGAACGTGCAAAACAAAATTTTCCGTGTCATAAATGCAAGAAGATAGGTCATTGGGCATCAGAGTGTCCGAAAAAAGGGACAGAAGGTAGAACAGGCAACAGTAACAACAGCAAAAACAACAGTAAGCCTGAAAAGAATGCAGCATTTTTGTCATATGTTTTTGGTGCCTCAGTTGATAACGTTAAAGCTGACAAATGGTATTGTGACAGTGGTGCCACAAATCACATCACTGCAAATAAACAATATTTTTTGTCATATACAAAATTTGGTGTTCCAGAAAAGATTTCACTTGGAAAACGAGGTGTAAGCATGCTGGTTCATGGACAAGGAACTGTGAAAATTCAAATACATCTGAACAATGCTTGGAAAAATGCTGAATTTAGAAACGTTCTTTATGTTCCTGAAGCAAGTGCTAATTTACTCTCTGTAAAAGCAGCTGCATGAAAAGGTTTTTGTACAAGGCTGGATGATAAAAGTGTAAAACTTGAAGACACAGTCACTGGGGAGACGATGATGACTGGACATGTTAGCAGTGGCTTATATGAACTTGATATACGTGTTGTAAAACCGGCACAACCCGTTCAAGTGAATTTGGTGACATCTTCAGATACATTGCAAGTTTATCACGAAAGATTCGGACATCAATACAAACAACACATAAAAAACGTTTTGAAGCGAATGAACATCAACATGGATGGGTGCAAGGAAGAATTCTGCGATGGATGTGCACTAGGAAAAATGCACCGGCTGCCATTCAAGAATAGAACAAATCGACCAACGGTTACTGGTGAGCAAATTCATGCCGATGTGAATGGACCTATGTCTATAGAGTCTCTTGGAAGAGCGCGCTACTACGTATGTTTTAAAGACGATTTCAGCAAATTTCGTCGAATTTACTTTCTGAAACATAAAAGTGAAGTTAGCACCGTCCTGGAACAGTTCTTGAACGAAGCCAAGACAAATGGCCATGTTATCAAACAATTCAGGTGTGACGGAGGAAAAGAATTTGATAACAAGAAAGTTTCTAAATTGCTTGCAGACAGATGAATAGAGCATTGTATTACTCCACGATATACACCACAGCAAAATGGTGTTGCGGAACGTGAAAACCGCACAATTGTGGAATGCGCACGTTCAATGCTGAATCCAAGTAAATTACCAAAAGAACTGTGGGCAGAAGCAAGCAATACTGCCACATACCTTTTGAATCGTACTAGAAAGTCTACCATTGAGAACAAACCACCTTATGAACTATGGTATGGACGACCAGTAGGAAGCTTAAACCACCTGAGAATATTTGGTACAGAATGTTATGTACATGTGAACAAGAACTTCAGATCGAAGTTTGACGATAAGGCCGTTCATGGTCATCTAGTTGGGTACGTGAATGAAAGGGACGGATTTAGTGTCTGGATTTCATCTCAACGGAAAATTGTTCGAAGCCACGATGTAAAATTCAAGCCTGAAGTTGTCTGCAATTTGCGCACCAACAGTGTTGAGTTTGACGCTGCTTGCGAAGAAACCATGACACAAAGTCAATATAATTTGACTTCCGACGTGAAGAAAAAGTCAGAAGAGGTCAGCCACAATGAAACGATAGAAGGTTTAAGGGAAGAAGAAAAAGAATTTGGCACAGTATCCAGTTCCGGAGGAAGTCAAGTGTCAAATGAAAATGAAGAAATAATAGAAAAACGAAAAAGCAAACGCGAAAGGAAGAAACCAGGATGGATGACCGATGAAAATTACGTGTACACGACAGGACCTCCTAACATCAAAGACAGTGATCCAAATTCATATTCTGAAGCATTGCAGTCTAGCGATAAAAATGAGTGGCTGAAGGCCATTCATGAAGAATTGGAGTCCCTAAAAGAGAATAGTACTTGGGTATTAGTTGAGCGTCCAAATGGTGTACAGATTTTACAGAATCGATGGGTTTTGCGTCAGAAAATTACAGAAAATGGGAAAACTCGTTTCAAGGGTCGACTGGTGACCAAAGGATACGCTCAAAAACAGGGAATGGACTATGGAGAAACATTTAGTCCTGTTGCACGTTATGATACCATTCGGACCTTGCTGGCGGTGGCTGCTGCAAAGAAAATGAAGCTTGACCAATTTGACATCAAAACAGCTTTCTTGAATGGTGTGCTCGAAGAAAATGGAACAATCGGAAGGCTTCGAAGATGGTACTGGACGAGTATGTTTGCTGAAGAAAAGTTTGTACGGTCTAAAACAGGCACCACGATGTTGGAACAAACGTTTTGAAGAATTTAAAAAAAAATCTGGCTTTAAAAACAGTAATGCTGATCCGTGTCTCTTTTACCGTAGGAAGAATGAGAATTGTTTATATGTTGCAATCTATGTTGATGACGGTCTAGTTGTGGGCAGTGACAGAGCAGAAATTGAAGAATTCATGAAAATGTTGCAGTTGGAATTTCATACTACTAGAGGGTCTCTCAACAACTTCTTAGGTATGAAGATACAGCAAAATAAGTGTAATATAAATGATCTAGTTAGTTAGTACTTGTTATTGTCAAAATTATATTTATAAAACATTAATTGTTTATTGTTATATTGTGCATATTTCCGTTACATAAAACCAATCTTTTGGTGTATAAAATTTAATTAACTTCACTACAATAAGGATGGGTCGATAGCAGTGAATCAAGAGGAATATACGAAGAAAATTTTGAAAAGATTTGGAATGGCAGAATCGAATGGTGTCTCTATTCCAATTGGACGCGAAGAAAACGACATCAAGGAAAAGATCACTGCAAAAATTCCTTATCGTGAGGCAGTGGGTTGTCTGCTGTATTTAACTACAGCCTCACGTCCAGACATTGCTTTCGCAGTGAATAAAGTAGCCAATTAAATTTAAATAGCCATTGGAAAGAGTCCGATTCGAGATGCTACGTGAAAGGATTGGAATGCAGAAAATTAAATCTGTGCAATATTAAATAGTTATATTTTTTTTTTGGAGGAAGTGTTAAAAATAAAAGACAAATATAAAAATATGGCGGATCAACGTGTGTCTTGAAAAGATTAGAAGTCAATCACGCACTACTAAAAATTTTGTATTTGTCATTATAAAATGTTCACTTTAAATAAATAATTAACAGTGCGTAATTATCAACGCCCTTTTTAACACGTTTTATTCATAACACGAAAGCTTTTTGAAATGATAGTCATTCTCTATTGCGCAAGCGTACCTCACTCCGACGCGAGTGATCAAATAATTTGTGCATGAATCTATAAAAGTTTATACCATATAAATTATGTTGCATACGGTAATTACAATATTAATTAATTTTGCATGAACTCATTTTGATTGACAGTAATGACAGAGCACTTCACTCAGTGCCGTCAGTGCTCCGTAACCAGCGCCCAAGTGTCGACTTTTGGCGTTTTCTCGAGCACAAAAATTCAATGTAAATTTTTCAAAACGCCCAGGCCAGTTAGAACTCGCTTTTCATTTAGGAGGCCACGACCGTTACAATCGCAAATAATATGTTTTTCTTAAGGAGTTTGGGCATCTTTCTGTGAGCAAATAAAAATCAGATTAGCGTAGGCGGTGCAAAGAAAATGTATGTCTGTGATTAAATGAAAAGTCAATAAATTTGACAGTCCATGAATGTATTACATTACTTAATTCAGTTAATCACAGACATACATTTTCTTTGCACCGCCTACTCTAATCTGATTTTTATTTGCTCACTTTTTATATGGCACCGTTGAAACGAAGACACACTGAAAATGGATGATAAACAATCTGAAAAGAACGAGGTCAAAAACGTAAGTTCTCAAAATTCAATAAAAACTAGTAATAATAGCCACAATTTCACTGCAGGAGGAGGAAAAAAAGAGTCAGCAGAAAAAGAAAGTTCCACCACTTTAGCCGATTACGTTAATTCCTTTCAGATGTACAACGTGCTGTCTGTAATTATAGTATTTGTAGCCATAGCCGCAATTATATTTATTGGTTTGGATGAATGCCGCACGTGTTTCAAAAAACTAGAAAACCAAAACCCACATTCCGAAAGCGACCCCCAAAAAAAGACATACTGGGCAAGAACATCGAAAGCGGTTACCTAAACAACCTATTCTCGGTACTAGACAGGTTAGGCTATAAAACCGACCCGAACTCATCCGACTGGGATTTACTGTGGGCCCATGATTACCCCTTTCACGCCTTTTATTCCCGCTTCAATGATTTGAAGCCCCACCATCATTTCCCCGGGTGTGGCTACATTACTAATAAAGTGGACCTCGCCACCAGCGGATTAAAGTACATCCCGCCGGCCTTCAAGTTACCAGTCGATAAGGAAAGGCTCTTGAAGTATGTGCGGGAAAACCCCAATGTCAATGTTCGTGCAAAAAAATAACGATCACAGAAACATAAGGATTCAGGATGTCCGTACCATCAACTTAAACGAAGAAGATACATTCATACAGAAGTTTATAGAACGTCCTTTGTTAGTTGAGGATTACAAGTTCGATATCGGTATTTACACCATAATTACTTCGGTAGATCCTTTGAGGGTGTACATTTATAACGGCGATGCTCTCCTCAGGTATTTTAATATTTTTGTAAATTAATTTGGGGATTTAGTGTTTATACATAGTTGGCGTTGTAGGTTCTGCTCTGTGCAATACTACCTGTTCGATCCTGACGTTCTGGACAAGTATGTACGTCGTCGGAGACGATTATTTGCCAAGCTGGGAAGTCCCGGCTTTAAAATACAACTACGTCAACCTGGGGTTCGGCATGCAGGAGAGCCTGAACATGTACTTGCGTTCGAAGGGGAAGGACACGCGCTTGATTTGGGAACGAAACAAAGATGCCATTCGCGTCGTCGTTTTAAATAAGGAACCCAACATTTTAAGGTGCGTTTAGACTTGAGCACGCACGCACTGAGCATACGAGCATGGTATTCGTTCGCGCTCGCGAAGAGCGTTGAAAATCAACGACAAGATAGCCGCGTTTATTGTGATGTATACTTTCATAAAAAAAAGGAAGTTCGAAAACGTCGTTGGTGGCAAACGCCAATTTTTTTGCAATAGATAAAATAATTTATTAATCAATGTAGTGTCAGAGTGTCGTTATGACCAATTCAGAGACTTTACAAGAATGACCAAAACCGATTTCGAATATTTGCTCAGCTTGATAGCACCAAAGATTGTCAAAAAAGATACAAGATACCTCGAACATACGCTGCAAATTCAGTGTGGTACAAATTGAGCATTCGCGAACCAATTAATTCTTTTGAGCGTGTACCCGAGACCGACATCAAGCAGATCGCGCTCGCTGCTGTTCGCACATAGAAAAACATATAGTGAGCATGCGCGCATAACCGTTTACACTTGAGCATTCGCGGTGGATCAGTGCGTGCGTGCTTAAGTCTAAACGCACCTTTAGACGTCGTCTCCAGGTTCAAATCAAAGCGCAACTTTTTTGAAATGATGCGCTTCGATTTCTTCGTCGACAAGAACCTGCAGGTTTTTCTAATGGAGGCGAACATGAGCCCCAACTTGTCGTCCGCCCATTTCCCTCCCAAGAAGCTCCTGTTCGAGCAGGTCATTTTTAATTTGATGGGTTTAGTCCGCGTCGGGGAACGTCTGCAAAGGAATTCGTTATCTGTGAGGTACTTTAATTTATTTTCTTTTATTGCCAGCCTCCGTATGCTTTGCTTTTAGATCAGAATCTGAAGAGCACATGCAGGCCAGCGATAAAAATATTGCAGTGTTTCTGATTGAATGCAACAGCGGTTTGTGTAGGAGCGGTTGCGTTGCGCCGAGCTGCCAGCTGTGCAGGTATTGTATTTCGCCTGAAACCAGGGCGAGTCTCTTGCAGGCCTACAAGGAACATGTCAATAGGGGAGACTGTAAATGGATTTTTCCACCACCTTTGGTAAGGGCACCTCTTCATGAATGGCTAAATGTAAAATAAATTTGTAATATTTTTAGAATGTTTCCGTTGGACTTCCCGAGGATTTCGAAGACTACTCAGCTGAAAACCAGTTAATGTACAGGTGGTTTTTTGGAAAATGTCAGTTAGATTCTGCTTGGTGCAGCTGAAACTATTCAAGTCATGAAAAGAGATCCTTTTAGGAATCACGAATTTTTATTTGTACAATATATAAATAATTATACCAAATTTCTGAGGGTGTTCCATCTGCCAAAGTACACCCTGCATGTGTACATATATCAAAGCTGCTTTTTATTTAAGTCTAACCTAGTAATCGAGGAAAGAAAAAGCATTTTACGTCCTGGTTTATTTAATTTTGAACTAAACTGAAATAATTACAAACAAAAACAAGCTTTAATTTTTTTTTAAACCGACCTTGAAAGAATTAGTGTTGTTATTCATCTCTTTTATCATGTTTAAAAAAAAAATTCCCTATACTACATCCCACTAAGCAAAATTTCATGCTTGAAACATTTCTGAACCTTTGTGTTAAGTTGCTTTTAGATCTCAAATATGTTGGTCAAACATCTCAGAGACTGCTAATGTCCGCATTCAAACAGGTTTTATCTGTTACGTTTCAGAGTAAATTTATCTGTAACATGAAACTAAAATTTAATAACGCGTCCTTCAAACGTATCGATGTTACTCGTGCCTTCAGTCGACGTGTACCGTTTCTTTTTTAACTGCGGCGTGGCAGTGACTTGGTTCTTAGCATCTTTGGCCCTCTTATCCTTCGCGGTAACCCCGGCGGCCATGCTCAGGTCAGAATCGACGGCCATAGTCCACCACCCCTTCATATTCTCACTCTTACAACTCGACTCTTATTACCACCACCAACGTTATCCGATTTCAAGGCGGTTGAGAATGACACGTACTGTTCAAGGATATCCCCAAGCATCACGTTGGTGCCCAAGTAGAGGAGAGCACGATCGTGGGTCTGCTTGAAAGCCGGATGCAACGGCAGGTAGGGATGGATAGCAGCCGAGTTCTTATACAGAGTTTCGTTGGCCTTTATGCTGACCGGCACCTTTTCGTTTTCGAGCAGGAGCTGCAGGATTAGTCTCCGCAGGACACCTGAAATGCCATTGCTTTGTTGAGCAATGACTTCACACAGGACCTTCGCCAGCAACGCCTGGTTATTCGGGTGGCACAGGCAGCATTTCGATAGGAATCGCACACAGACCTCCTCCAGTTGAGTGTAATTCTCAGACCTCAAGTTTGATGATTTTTTACTGAACTGCCTCTTGCACAGATAATGGAGGAGGGGCAGCCAGAAGGAAGAGCCATCGGGGGACCCGAGCCAATCTCGCATTGTTTTTTCCTCGCTGATGTCAGCGAAGAACTTTAATATGGCTGTTACCTTGTCTAGGCGGGCCATGGGGGAAAGGTTTTCGGAGCCGAGGGAACAGAATTGCCAGATTGCAGTGTTTAGTAGTCGGGGCAGGCCCGAGTCTAGTAACTGTTAGATTGCAGTCGGTGACCGACTCACTAAAGCGATGGTCTCAAGCTGGTCGTTCGTTAACACGAGGTAAGGCAACTCACGAATCACCAAGTGCCCGTACCATTCGGAGTTACGCTCGAAGCTCTACTTTGTGTCATCTGTCATGCTTTCGCAGTCCTTGCGGTCATCTGAGATCGAAGCACCGTGGTCTGTCGATAGGTTCGGGACTAGCACGCTCATTTTTTGTAGGAGCAGCGGAAACAGTTCGGTTTTTATGTAGCACAGCGAGCACAGCAAAGAATCCAGGGAGTACTTGAGGGCTATGTTGTTGGTTTAGAGCAGGTTGAAGTTGTAAACGGCTTCGAATAGCTCTAGCGTGATCATCCCTTGAAGGTTGTAGGTGACGTTCATGTGATTCGCCGACCATATTATCGAAGCGATGCTTGATATGTAAGCGGGGCTGCAAGAGTCAGTTATTCTCGTGCAGACTGCTTGTATAGCTACGTTTTGTAACCATACCAACACCAAAGCAACTCGATACGATGTATCAGGATCCTAAAATACAATTTAATGCTATAGTAAGTAAGTAAGTAAGTAAGCTAATATCCTACAAGGCAGATACTTAAAACAATTATAGGTAAATAGAGGAGATTGGCTACTCTACTCTTAGAGTATCTCTATTCTCAACCATTTTAAGAAAATAAAGCAATAATTTTTTTTTTTACCTGATGTCCACAAACTTGATACAATAATTCACAAGCAGACTGCGATCTGGCTGAATTCATAAGCAACCGTCCACCAGCAAGGCTCATCACGATATTGATGGGCTCACTAATACTGATTCTGCTCTGCAATAGCATCTTGATTGTGTTCAAACCATTCTGCCTCTCGTACAGGCTCAACTCACACAGAACTTTTTCTAAATTTGGCAAGTACAGGGTAGGAATGTGCGTGGGCACCTGCAACATGTGGTCAACACATTAGGAACCTGCGCAGCGCTTGCAATCACTTGCTTCTCGAGTTCCTTATCGCTGGAAAGGGTGAAACAGTGGTGCAGCAGCCGCAGCCAGCCCAGGCTGTATTTACAGTGCGATTCGTCTTCTGAAACGTCGAGGATTTGCTGCTTGACGTTCCCGCCGAAAGCCGAGGTGCCCAGCAGGCGTATCTGTGATAAACCGATGTTGTTGGCATCCCTGGGCTTATACGTAACTGGATGCAATTGACGACTTCAGGAACTGGAAGGTGTAGTCTTATGAAAGTCATTCCACTTGTCGGTAGTGGAGGGCAAGCTGGTACGAGACGAGAAGGACCATCTGCAGAAACCTACAACATAAAAATTCAGTTTGTTTTAATGACACGCACAGTTCCCAGAAAAAAATTAACTATGTAACAAAAGTTCTGTTTACTTTTTAAAAGAACTTACCTCCAAAGCAACTGCAGAAGGACAAGTAGCCAAAGCACTAAGGTGAGGTTGTAAATGCACTTCCCTAAGTAGCACAGCGCTTGGTAACTGCAGAGTAAGTTCAGTGTGCGCTTCCTCGGGGTAAAAATGGTAAGACCACTGCGGAGTCCTCGCTCTTCTGTGAGTAGCCGTGGAGCCACCGTGAATCAAAACGTCTGCAGGATGTGCAGTCCCTGACTGGCATCTAATAAAGGTAGCGTTAGTATCGAAGAAGTAACTAAAAGTTGTTATCTTCACACACACCTGATACTACCGTACGGGGCAAAATTAACAAGCGATAGCGTATTCTCGAGGCACGCCTGTTGGAGCTTCTTGGTCGAAGACGAAGCAGCAATCGCAGTGCTGGCATCGGATCTCACGTTGAACCCGACGAAGTGTTGCATCACCATCGAGACAGTCCCGGCATGAGATACAGTGTTTGGGGCGTTACTACTGTGGACTAGACTTTGGGCTAAAATCCGGATTCCACCTGAAACAAGTGTGATAAGTGCGAAGCCCCTATAAGTTTTTGGCCCCCGTTTACTACCTGCATTGAGGAAACTTCTTAGTGCCTCTTTGGTGTCGAGGACTTGCAGAATGAACCAGAGAAACGGCTCGCTCAACTGGGGGGCCTGTGATAAGAAAATCAGCAGGGGCTCCATGACGAATTGCTTTTGAGATGCCTTGCGTGCAAGCGAGGCCAAAACACTGAAGACCGCGTCGCCTACAGTTCCGGGTTCCCCCAAATCGGCGAACGTGTTCTAAAATTAAAACAAAGCTACACTTGGGAGCTCTTGGAAATTTATTTAAAAAAAACCTGCTGTGATATGTTGGCAAGCATGGAAAGCGATGAGGCTTTACATGCTGCCAAAGCCTGACAAAGACATATTATACACGGGTGGTGCTGTAATACTGTGTCAGCAAGGCACGGGACTGGGGGGTTGCTGCGGATGGAGTCTTTTTGGATTTGCTTCGCTTTGCTCTCGTCTGTTTACGATGTTACGGTAGACTCGATCCATCCATCGCTTCCTAAAACAAACAGTCTGCTATTTTTTTTGTGTATGTGTAGAAGGGGGCACAATCGTCACCTGTGCTTCCCCCGAACTTGGCAAAGGCGTCTGTACTAACTTCCCTATCAACTTCAGCAAGGAAATGAGTAAGACGTCCCATGAGACGGGCCTATCTTGTTTGTTGGCTTCGCCCCCAAGCACCGACGCGAAAATTCCACTGAACGAATGCGAAGTTGGACTCAAACGCTCCCCAATATTGACGCACTTAATTCTATCGCTGTTAGACACGTAAGAATGAACGAGGATTCCTAAGCAAAAAAAAATAATGGCTTTACACAGTGGACGCTCAATTCACAAAGCTCACCTGTGCTTTCAAGGATGCTAATTGCTATGCTCAAATCTGCATTGGCATAATCGAGGTAGACCATCGTGTGAATCAACTTGCACTGGGCGTCCAGGGGGCCTTGCCTTACGGCTAAAGGCCCCGAGGGTTGAACGAGTTGATACACGATTTTTAGCAGGAGGTTCTTCAACAGACTCCCCGAACGACTGTTGGGGCTAACAACATCGCAGCGTATGTGTAAACGCACCATGAAATCATGGAGGGCTTTGCATAAGGAGGGGCCGGCCTAAAATTATTGGTCTTGCTAAATCGATTAACAACAAAAAAAATAAGTACTCACCAATCCTTTATCAGAAAAAACCAACCCCGATCCGGAGAGCAACCTCAAAAACATCTGGGCGAAATCCGGATGGTTAACTATAAAGCCCGTCCTGCAATACAGCCCGTAGCTTTCCGACCATTCTGCATTGCTACTGGCAGAGCCGTACATGATATTACAAATGAGGGTTAGAGTTTGCAGGGCGGAGCACCAAGTCCTGAGTGACAGCCCCGAGCTCCAAGCGATTGCAGAAATCAACGAATTAATAGCCTCCGGGCTCAGGGCTATGAATGGGATTGTGTTGGGGTTGAATTTCTCATCCGTGCTCAACGAGAGGGTCAACCACAGTTGGAGGGTGTGCTCGATGTTCGCAGACGACTGCATTCGCAGGTCTTTAAATAAATTATCGAAGCAATTCATCATTCGGTTCCTCGAGACCGATTGCGTCTGTAACTGCCACGGTATTAATAACTCAGCCGGCCACATCGGTAATTCCTGTTCGGCCTCGGTGGGGGTGTGCACCATATTGATGTTCTGGGTTAAATTATGCGTGCTCACGGTGATTAGCCTGCGCAACATAACTTCGGTTTGCAGCTCGACGGTGATCTCCAAGCGAGAGTCCATGGCACACGACCCGCTGTAAGACGCATGCGAATTCTTGGACGGTTTCTTCAGGAGCGACCTTCCGCGTTCTAGAATGTCGTCGAGGAAGTCTTCCAGCTCGGAGTCGTCTGATTCGAAGACCGAAGGGAGGGGGTTGTTATTGTTGTTGTTGCTCGACGAGGACTTGGTCACTTTCGGGATTTGCTCTGCGATTATGTGGTCTTCGATGTCGAATGATTCACATAAGCTTTCTACATCTGACAAGATATCTGAAAGATAACTTCAATTTAATACAAAAAAAAAATATTGTGTGCAGTACAGTAAATAACTGATCAATCTCTCACTAGTTTCTTGACCAATAAATGAAATCGTATGAAACCAACATAATACATAAATTTTCTTTAATTTACCGAGTCAAATTAGTTTTAAAAAAACTGGGGCCATCTAACACCGATGTGCAATAAAAGCTTACCATTGGTCCCCCAGCTAGTAGACGCAGGTGAAGGATCCGTTCCCATATCGGACTCACTACTCGGCGTGAAAGCAACGTCGACTACGTCTTGGAGAAGACAAGCCAACGCATGAGGAGCCCAAGTAAGTTCCGAGCCTATACAAAGATTGACGAGTTTGTTAAGTTGCTCTTCAGTCATCAGATTCCCCAACGTCAATCCAGACATACGAACCAACCTCGCAATCACCTTAAAAAAAAATTTTAATCAATGTACACTCGAAACCACAACCCATTTGAACTTGTGACGTCCCGATGCTTCTTTTGAAAAGAAACACAGAACTTAAAACCCTCTGGAGCTACTTCTTTATGTGAAAGGAAAGCATCCAATGTTATTAATCGAAGCTTCCGACGCTTAAGGAACACTTTTGGGTTCTCGTGAAAAGAAAGCATCTAATGTTATTAATCGAAGCTCACTTACCTTACATGATAATAAAAACATGTCGGCACTGCAGGAGTGATTCATGGCAAGAAGCAGAGTGAGCAGGCCCTTTGCTACCGCAAGGCAATGAACGCTGTCGACTCGCTGGGGCACAGCCTGCGGACTCTGTTTCCCACTACACTCAGCCGGTTCTCGCCTGCGCTTGCCCGCTTGCTTCGTACTGTCCGAGTCAGGTTTGGTCTCCTTCGATTTGTACTGTTTCATTTTCTTCAAGAAATTATCCTGGTGTGTCAGGGCGGCCTCCAGTTTCGAAGTTAAGTTCGCAGCGTGGTTCGACAGGGCGGATAAGGCCTATATGAATACAAAGGTCACAACTGAGTAAACCCAGCACGGATGGGATAACAAACCTGTACCTGTGCGGATGTCTGCACGACTTTATGAGTGATATCCAAGTTGTCGAGTTGCTGCTTGTACTGCAAGAAGCGCTTGTGCAGTTTCTTCCGGTACCCCGAGCTCATATTATCACCGCCTGCCTTCCCGGCCATCTCGCCGGTGATCCAATCCCATCGCGATGCGTTATTCGAAGTGCCCTTGCACAAATCCAGTTGCAAACTCAGGAACAACAATAGCCACCCTAACAGTGGCAAGTCGACAGTAACGGCAAGCAACGACTTCCTACTCTGATTTATGGGCAGCAAAGTCTGAGCGACCACGCGGAGGGTTGCATCGAGTATCATGCTCCTATCTACACTCTTTTTACCCAGGAAGCCAACAAAATAAAAACTCGATCTTGGGGGAACTTGCAGGTATACGAAGAAGCGAACATAGTTGAAAGCGTGTCCGCAAGGAAGTTGCCCCAAAACTGCTGCTTCCTGCACGATCTATCCAGGAGGGTCGCGGTGAGAATCTGCACGCGCGATCGCTGCGAAACGCACAGTCCTTGAAACAGTTTCTGGCAGACGTCTAGATTTATTTCCGCCACGGAATCAACCGACAGTAAAACTTCCAGGAGTCCCTCGGCTATCGATCTCAGTTTATCGGTGCAGGTGTCCGATAGGCCGTTGAATCTCGTGGCGTGCGTCGATTTGTGCAGGGCGTTCTCAATCCTGGTCATAACGGTCTTGACCGCGTTGAGTTGTCTTTGATACGTGATGGCTTCCTGCAAATTACATTCACATTGCGTTTAATTTGTTTGTGGGAGGGCGGGGACGGGGCGTACCTGGTAAACCGTGAATATTTTCATGTTGTCTGCAGTGGATGTGTTAGATTTTTCTTTCATGACTTCCATGTACGTGGATAGGTGAGATGCGTTCGAAGTGTCTGACATGAGAAACGGGTAAAGCAAGTCTTTGAGTTTCGAACAGGCTAGGCTATAGCGACAGCTAACGTCCTCGTAGAGCATTGTGAGGACGTTGAGTTGGCTTTCAAGGTCGTTGGTGGTTAAAACGGTGATGTTCTGGGCTTGGTCCGGGGGAACTTCTTCGGGGAGGACTATTAGATGGCCGTAGAAATTACCTACGGGTATCCGACATCTAGTGGTCGACATGCCATATCTTCCAACTGTAGTAATCTTAGAGAAAAAACATTACAAGTAGTGTCAGTGAGTATATAGGTACTATTAAGAGAGATCGTGCGATAGGTTTCAGCATACGTAGTAAAATGTAGACGAGAGGAAAGCAACGTGAAGAGTGTGTATGTAAAATGCTGCCGCTGTCGGACAGTTTTGAACCGATAGATGATACCCGTTTCTGAGGGGCTAAAGGGTGAGGGGAAGGAACAGTCAGTAGGAGTGTCGCTGAAGACAAATGCATGTATTTGTCGCCGTTGAAATTTTCCATTTGCATTCAGTGTTGACTAACGAGTTAAGAATAACAGGAGAGCTATACTAACAGTAGTTTCTCATCCAAACTGGTCATTAAATATGGTCGCTGTGTGTCATAGGGCCAGTTGTACTATGTGTCTTTTTAAAAAATGCCATAAGGGGTGGCTGTGGAAAAGAAAATTCATGTCTTATATAGCTCCATTCATATACTTTAAATTGTCAATTTTGGCACGTGTTAGATGCCAAGCTACGGCATGAGTTTTAATTTTCATGGCCAACCTTTATGGCATTTTTAAAAAAATACATCGTATAAAACGAGTTGACCACTCGATCAAACTTAAAAGTTTTCAGTAGTTTCTCGTTCAAACTGGTCACTAAATATGGTCGCTGTATGTCATATTGCCAGTTGTATAAAATGAGTTAACCACTCGATCAACTTTCCTCCACAATTAACTTGACCGAGTGATTACCTCGTTTTATACAACTGGCTCAAAGGCGCACACAGTCGTTTTACAAAATTCTGAAACGTCCACAAAACCCACAGTTCAACATTGTTTATAAAACACTTACTATATTAAGTTTAACTAAATAAGATGCGAGAAATGTCAATTGTATTCCTAGGTTGTTACGTTCGCAAATTACACCTCCTAGAGCATCTTGGGCATATAATCGCATCTCTCACTCACGATTTTTAATATAATTTGTGTCTCTCATCTGTTTTAAGAAGTCTTGTGTTTACACTATTTCCATGAAGGCAGGTGCATTTTTTACACTGTACTTACAAGTGGGATGTGAAAAGTGCGTCGTTTTTGAGACAAAAATTCTCTTTTACGCTTTTTCCCTGAAATTGTCAAGATTTGCCTTAATTTTTTTTTGGACAAAACGATAAACGGGATTCTTTATTTCCCGTTACCATTATATTACAGTTTTGACATATATACCTGCTGGCACTTACATACATACTTTTAAAGAGCTTATAAATAAACAGTATGCCTTAAATAAAGGAATATGATTCGTCAAGCGTTACGCGCATGCCTATAACTTTTCGATTCTCTTATGGTCTCTATTACCAAATAATTACAATAAACAAATAAATCACGGCACTTGTTACTTCTTTCGCAGTAAAAATAATATAATAATTAATTAGTTAGTTAATTAAGTAATACTCTTATTATTATTAAAAAAATCTACTATTAAAATGGCTCTCAACTTGCTTTTCTAAAACTCCATCATGTTACTTTTCTATTCCATATGTCGGTCCTTTATCGAATAAAATTAAATCATTCTTAAAATCTTTAGAATTAAATGTTTCTTATTCTACAATGTTAACATTCAAAAATTTATATTCAAACAACAAAGATCATTTAGATAATTTTTCTAAAAATGGTGTCTATTCTTTAAAATGTAATTCATGCGATGCTACATATGTAGGACAAACTGGAAGAAGTTTGCTTATTAGAGTTAATGAACATTTAAGATCGTTACGTTTAAACAAATTAGATTCCACGTTTGCTAAACATTTGGCAGAAACAGATCACGATTTTGATCGTTGTAATAATGTAAAATTGTTACATAATTTACCTAAAGGAAATAAATTAAATATGGCCGAGAATTTAGAAATTTTCTTACATAAAAATATTTTTTCTATTAATAGTAAAACCATCTCTAGCACAGATAATTTTCTAAAATCAATTCAATGGAATTTATGTGAATGATCATTACGTCTATGATATAATAAAATAAAAATTTGTTTATTAACAACCCATCATATACATCAAAAAATTTTACAGAAAATTTATGTCAAATTCTTTAAAATATTTTTACATACATATATAATCTAATATTATAAATTATTATATAGTTTTTAAGTAAGTAATTTTACATATTTAAGACAATTACTATTAATTGATTATTTTTAGGTGTAATTTTATATATAACTTGAAAATGCCTTTTTAAAAGGCGAAACCGGTCCTTATATTAATAAAAAAACTTTGTGCCACAAGAATAGCATTTAATTTACCAATATTCTTTTATTTTTGATTTTCGGGGAAAATGTTTAATACAAAATTTATAGGGACTAATTCAAATTTTCTCTGTGTGCTCACAGAAAAACATTGATGGCCGGATAAACGAGATATAAACTAAACTTAGGTTTTTTTTAAATGGAACACCCTGTATAATATTACGCTTTTCGATTCTAAATTAAATTCTAATGGTCCTACATATACAGCGTGATTCAAAAGGGTCGCACCATCGCTTCGGTGTAAATACAGACCATTAACAGGAGCACAAATATGTTTTTAGAATTTTTTTGCCATGAATAGTTTTTAAGATATGAATGTTTAAAAATAACGCAAATAGGCAACGCTGCATCTTGTAGATGCACTTACAAATTTGAAATTATAGATCATAGGTACCCTCTTTTTTGTTGACAACCGCATATGCGCTTGTTTGTCAAAACGTTTGGAAATAAAATTTGACATAATAATAAACGTCAATTCTTAACTGTGGTTCTTAATATCCTACTTTCTTCAGCTATTGTAAACTTGTTAAGTAAAAAAAAAAGAAAGAAGTTGGTTGATTTGATCCAGCATCCAATGGCAAAAGTTAATACGAAGAGGAAAATCAGCTTCACACAGAGTTTGAACTTTTGTATAGTCGAAAGAATGGTAACCTTCTGTTTTTAATACATGCCGAACAACATTGTAATTTACATTTAAATATCGTCCAATATCTCGAATGCTGACGTTAGGATTGTCTTCAACGACTTGTAGAACAGCTTCCTCGACTTGGGGAGTTCTGGCGGAGCGTGGCCTACCTATCACTTCATGGATTACATCCAATCGACCTGTTTCCCTTACACGCTGATCAAGCCGTTGAAAAACATTTTTGCTGGATGTCTACGTTCACCGTATCGTTCAGTATAAGCTGCTGCAGCGCGTCGAACGTTTCCACCACTCTCTCCCAGAAGAAGATACATATCACAGTATTCATTTAAAGTAAACATTTTGAATTTGAATAAATTCTTCAAATCAATCAAAAAATTTGACTTTCAAAATGTGAACATCATTGATAAATTTTATTTGTCAGGTCACACTACGGTAACCATAGTAAAACCGAATTTTCGGTGCACCGTTGCCGGCTTTACTTCTAAAATAATGTTAACATTTCCAAAGACTTTTCCTGCTTTATTGCTTAATAAATATTATGTTTTATTAGCAAAGGATAATTTTAGAGGCGTTTATCTACACCTTTCATTAATAGAAACATAAAGTTACATTATCTAATTACTATAAAATGACCATCAGTTTCGTAACTTTGAAAGCCTATATCTTCGTGAAAAAATCATCTAGAAAATTTTTATTTACACTTTTGAGAACAAATAAGTGGGTCTGAAAACCACCTAAGTGATGGTGCGGTCCTTTTGAATCACGGTGTATAATAAAACTAATAATATAGAAGATGTCTATCAAATAATTCCTATTTAATTTTTTCATTTGTGAATTTAGAAAGAAAAAAGATAAAAAGTTGTAGAATTTATTTCAATACTGCTACAGATATTCACAAAAAACGGATACCCAAAAAACTAGAATTTGAAATTAAAATCGAACGACTGCGAAACGTTAAGTGTTTATGCGCCATTTAGTGTCCGTTTAAAAGAGTTTGTGATATAAAATCGTATAGTTGGAAAAATAAAATGTGTATTTTTAACAAAAATATTGATAGACACCTTCTACATTATTAGTTTTATTATATATGTAGTCCCATTACAATTTAATTTAGAATCGAAAAACGTAACAATATACAGGGTGTTCCATTTAAAAAAAAGTTCAGTTTATATCTCGTATCAATTATTTTTCTGTGAGCGCACAGAGAAACTGTGCTATAAGAAAGTGTGCTTGCTATAAGAAAGCACAAAGTTTCGGAACCCATTGAAATAATCCCTCAAAAGCAAATGAAATAATTGAGAAATAAGAACAAATTTTATGTTTTCCTAATCAAATTATTTTGGACACTTTCATCCCACAAGGATTTCCTAATGTATTGTGCATACAGAGTGATTGACAATAAATAGTGATTTCATATTTAGCTACATCTTTTAATTTTGAACGATTTATTCTTAGTACATTTTCTTGTACCTTGTAAAATAATGGCAGTTTTCTATTAAACCATCTTCAGTTCTCGGTGCCCATGCTGTGTACTATTCAAGATAAATTTCAACGGACATTTTCCAATTTGACTTTAAGTGATGCAAAAGCGTCCTGCGTCAATAATTTTTTACAAAAATCGATAAATAAACAAAATCCCATTTGTAACATACTTTTTAAAAGACAGTGTATAATTCTGATGAAATATTATTTTTCTGGGAATAATCAATCTATGTTATCCTACTAATGATTTTTAAAATATTTTCAATGCATTAGTTTTCTAAAGTTTCACTCCAGATAAAAACTAATGTGCAAGTTTGCCACATAGTCACGAGACACCACGACTGCTTTCTGACTGAATGTGCAAATTGTTTTTATTTTTTATTTTTATCAAATAAAAAGCATACGCATACCATTCAAATTTAGGATGATAATGAATCGATAACATTGCAAGGAAAGCATACTAATGACAAAGAACCTATAGAACCGATTATTACTAAGGTAATGAACAGTAAATTTATTATATATATATATATGTATGAATATAATTTCTTTATATATTTAAAGGAAAGTAATGTATCCAATATTATTACACATGCGCCAATAAATCTTTATGAAACTACCGGGACTAAGGTACAGTTATTAGAATTCTCAAGGTACACATACATTTCTAGTAATAATTATTTCAGAATTTCCAGAGAAAGAAAAATTCCAGTAAAATTGACAGTTACAGAATTGTGGACTTTCTTTATGTACTGAAACAGTTGCAAACCATTAACATTCATGCTTCACAGTTTGGATGTTCCATAAACAATTTGATTTTCCTGAAGGAAATAAGGACGGGTTTGAATTCTAGAATTCAGCTGGAATGTAACATGTGTAATATGACCTTTGAAGTTCGCTTAGCACAAGATGACTTCAATTTAGCTGTAGTTGAAGGCGCCATGAGTATAGGGATTGGATATTCCAACTGTGAAGAATTATTGGCGGTCTTAAATATTCCTTTTGTGTCTAATAAATTATACTTAAAGTATCATAATGAAGTCAATAAAGGTTGGAAGAAAACTGCAAAACATTTAATGAAGTAGGCAGCGAATGAAGAAAGAGAATACGCCGTAAGTAAGGGAAATGTAGATAGCGATGGAACACTTATATCAGTAGTTGCTGATGGCTGTTGGTCAAAACGATCGTATAAAAATAATTATAATGCTTCTTCTGGATCTGCAGCTATCGTGGGGTACCATACGGGAAAAGTATTATTTCTGGCAGTAAAAAATAAATACTGTTCTATTTGTAACTGCATCAGAGAATCAGAAGTTATACCAAATCATGTATCCTTCAAAAATTACGATGGATCATCAGCTGGTATGGAAGCTGCAAGCTTGGTGGAAGGTTTTAAAGCTAGTGAAGAAATGTATGGTATTAGATATTCTCTTCTCATTGCTGATGGAGATAGTAGTACGTACAGAAGAATATTGGATTCGCGACCGTACAAATCACTGACTGTCGAGAAAATTGAATGCCGTAATCACCTTCTTCGTAATTAATGCAATAAATTAAAAACTGTGTCGACTGAGACTAGATATCCCTTACAACTAAGAAAACTTATTAGTACTAATATTATGAGACTCAGAACTGCCGTCGTTTCTGCCATAAAGTTCCGAAAACGAAATAAGACTACGGAAAATGCTCAATTACTAAAAAAGGACATTGACAATAGTTTTTATCACCGATCATATCAACAAGAGATAGCTAACTACGTGTGCCATTGGCCTGTGAAAAGAAAAAGAACAAATATATTACTATTTCCATAATACATATATAGTATCCAGTGATTTTTAAAAATTTTTATCAACTCTTGCCATGAGATCTGGATGGCATGTCTTAGCTTAAGTTTGTTGGAGGGCAGGCTGTTCAAGAGATGGTAAACTTACTGTAACATTATCCAGAACTGCAAGTGTGGGGATAGCATTCCAGTTTAAGCTCTGAAAAGTATTGTTTCGAAATGACGCAGGATTGAAATGTCTTCCACATAATTTCCTCCTACTGGCAAATTCTTCTGCAGACTCATTCAGATCCAAAGCAGTAAGCCATGCTTGACATCTTGAAAAAATATATTAACATTAACACAACATGTACAGATGCGGAATTTAAAAAAGCGTACACTCAAAATGTCTCGCTGTGAACTTGGCTTAGTTTGAAATTCAGATAAAGTGTCAGTTTCGTCAGTGTTTGCTACTTTCAATTTTAGCGAATTTTTTTCTGTTGCAAATGGGAAAAATACAAAAATTAATTAAATCAATAAAATGATTTTTAATTTCAAAATTTTATTAATTATTACTTAACAAAGCGAAATGGCTGGAAAAGGATTACCTAAATTCGATTTTGGGTAATCCTGCAGTTTAGGCCTCTTTGAATGTGCATAAAATAGGAGTCAGGTATCAATCTTTGACAAAAATATATCGCTCGCGTCTGTGCTCGCGGTACATTAATTTTAACAGAATTAATAAACTATGTATGTACTAATTTGTTCTAAAGCAAAGATACTCAAAATTATCACGCCATTATTTTATCTGCTGTGACCAGAAATGACATGCGGCAACAATGCGATGTCTCGCATCACGATTTCAGCCATGCGCATTAAAAGAGGCCTAAACTGCAGGATTACACGATTTTGTAATTGTTTTTATTCATCTAGAAATTGAACCATAGTAAAAAGATATTTAGGTACTTGAATTATATGTATACTTACTTACTGATTACCGATGGAAACCAAAACAGGCGTACATTTTCAACTGCACCGCAAATAACACATAAATGTCGATCCATAGCAATTACTAATAAACACCACTAATTATAAACACTATTATAAAACTATTATAAACACTAATTTGCTTGTTAAAGTAACGCCGAAAATGTGATGAACACGTAAAAGAAGAAGCAACACTACAAAATGACCAGGGGGTAGTAACTTAAATGGGAGGAAGTGGTACTTAATTTATACAGAAATCTATTAAACTCTAGTTCTCTCGTCATCCATTGTATGACGCTGGTACAAGAAATTTTAAAGGTTGTTGGAACTGATGCAAAAGTGTGAAATGTCAAGTTGGTCAATCTGCGTGAGTTTTGAGTAATTCACCTGACTTACCCAACAGTTTATCACAGATTTCTGTTTTCAGCTTTAGAAATTCAGATTAAATTTGGTGTTCCTGTGATTATAGTGTTTTATAAACTGCTTCTCTTGTTTTTGTGGACTACCTTTGTGTCTTTGTTAATTAGGTAAGTTCGTTATCTTGTACTCCGGGCCACACCTAACGAGCGTGTAATGCATGTCTTGAGTTTTAACAACACAAATAGGACCGGCTAAATTAATTTAATTAACAAATGACTTATTGTTTCACAGCAGCTGTAATTTGCAATGGAAAGTAGACCAAAATGTCCATGTTGTGTGCCTGGATGTAAAGATCGGGTGAATAAAAGGCACCGTTTTCCTAAGTACAATGAAAAACTGATGAAAGTATGGATTGAAAATATTGCTCATCCTCGTTTTATTCAACTAACATCTCAACAAATTTATGGAACATATTATGTTTGTGACAAACATTTTTCCCAAAAATACATAGTGCCTGGTACTAAGCGAGGACTTAGAAGAGATGCTATACCAACAATGTTTTTATCAGGTATGTAAGTATAGAGTCACTATTGTAGTGCTCTAATCTGATTTTTATTTGCTCACAGGTTACAAATTCTATGTTTCATTCATAATTTTTTTTACTTCAGTTGCTCAGCAACGGAACCTTTGCTGTGAAAATGGACTGTCGACGTCTTATGCTTCGGCTGCAAGTGTTAAACAACCATCAACATCTTATATTTCGGAAGCAAGTGTTGAACAATCAGCATGTTCCACTTCTAAAGCAAGTATCAAATCACCTTCAACTTCTTCCTTTGTGGAAACAGCTGCAGGTGTGTCGACACCCCCAAAGAGAAGACGAGGTATTTTACGTACCATTAATGTCACCAGACAAAAATATCTAACACCAAAGTGTAAGATTTTGTACAAGAAATTGATGGAGTGTTCAAGAAAAAGCACAAAGTTGGGGATAAAGTCAAACAGTTTTCGAAGAAGATTATTTGAAGCTGAGAAGGTGGGTAGATCAAATTTTCAGGGGCTACTTCAAGATGTCAACGAGACCACATACAACTTTATGATGCAACAAATCCGGAACCAAAAATTAGCCCCAAAGGCCAGTGTAGTGAGTGTTCACATTTGATTTCATATACGGACAATCCAGAACATTTGGATTTTATTGAAGCAAAAGAATTCGAGCATTCTTCACTGAACAGGCCGGGGTCTTGCTTGGTTTTTGTTACTACGCAAGCATTGAGTAGACTATTTTATATTTTGCGACGAGTTTGCGCGCATACTAATATTTTGAAAAAGATAGTTGCACATATTTCATCGGAAGTTAATTTTAAAATATTTAACTGTAAAATACATCAAAATTTAGGAGAGTTTCTTTGTAAAATTTTATGTACATGCATTTTGTATTTTTGGTGTAAAAAAATTAATTTAATTCTAGTAGGTAAGGATGGTAAATTTCAATTATTTTTAAGAAATAAGCCTAATTTAACATATATAGACCCAATATAATTGGCTGCCCACAAAATATACTTAAGCAAATGTAAGTTAAAAAAGCATTAATGCTATGTTATACATACCATATTACTATGCAATGCGCCCTTTATTATTTATATTTTTTATTATTTTGCAATTATTGTAACTAATAATAATGCAATTATTGTAACTAATAGCAAAATGTGAACTAAGTGACTTTATTATTATTGTAATTTGTAATACAATTATATTACACTACAATTATCTGTTTTCTGTGTTCTCTTTCGTGCTTTTCCTTACCACATAATATTATTTTGTATTTTTTTTGTAGCATTTTCATTTGTATAATGGACAATTTACGTGTAATTTCATATTCATACAAAACGTGAAATTGCACATGTATATTGTTCAAGGGCTATATGATGAAAGATTTTTTGTGAAACAAAACTTTCTTCATAAAAAAAATTTGCATCTTGTCATAATAAGCTTTACAAATGAAAATGTTATAAAAATAAGAAGTAATTTTGTCTTCATGGAGTTTTTCCAAATTCAAATAACGCGGTAATTCGATGTAGTTCTGTCGTCATCCACCGCGAGCGCTGAAACTCTGCCCTCTGTCTCGTACACAGACTTTCTTATCTATAGGGGTGGTCTGTGAAAATGACTACAAATTCCAGAGAAAATTTGACAACATTCAAATACGAATTGCGTTCGACCATAGACTACATAATATATATATATATATATATATATATATATATATATATATATCCAGCTATCATTTGAGCGTCCCTATATTGTCAATTTGCCGTCAATTGGGCGTCCGAAGTAATTGAGCGTCCGTATGCGGACGCTCGATTGTATCCCATGTAAAAAAAAATTTGGGGCATCATGCGACCTCTGTCTATCATTTAAAAAAATTCTTTCTGGACGCCCGAATGATGATCAGATGAAAATTAGTGTATATTTTTAGTTCGAGCGTATATCCACCTGTGGCGCTAGTGTCGTTTGCGTATATAGGAGCATGTATAGTTGGCTTTCACGTATAGCACAATAAGGCGTCCAGTAAATCTGTCAACACTGTTGTAATTGAAATGTGCAGCGGACACTCTCTTGTTGTACATATCATTTATGCAAGTGAATATTTATGACACTTTTAAAAGCGAATGAAATTATAAACGTTGTTTATAATCTTAATGCCCTTCAAGTGTGTTACTGATACAACGCAGCAAGAAAATGCAAAGTTTTCACATAGAAAATAGAAAATAGAAAAATTTAAATGGCTTCAGCCTGGTTATCTTTCTTGAAAACAGGTATAACCTGGTAGGCTCTGCAGGCTTTCTGTTCATACTTTAAACGGTACCTACACATTTTATTATTACAAAATGTTAAATACAAAAGTTTTGTGGATTAACCTGAACCGCCAGAATTTATTCTTAAAAAGAACAGATGACAGTCGGAAACCTAACAAATGAGTTTCAACTTTGTTGCACAATACTACGTAACTTTTTTACTACTTTACCACTTACATATTTTACATGTTGCTTCTAAGGAGCAACATAAAAGATAATCTGAGCACAAATTCGTTTTATCGGAGTTGGGGGCGGCGTGGTACTACGTAACATTTTTATTAGTGATCCTACCACTTCCAAATTTTGCACATTGCTTCTAAGGAGCAACAGAAAAGATAATCTGGGTACAAATTCGTTTTATCGGTGTTGGGGGCGGCGCGGTACCACGTAACATTTTTATTAGTGATCCTACCACTTCCATATTTTGCACATTGCTTCTAAGGAGCAACTAAAAAAACAATTTGAGTACAAATTCGTTTTATCGGTGTTGGGGGCGGCGCGGTACTACGTGACTTTTTTTATTAGAGATCCTGCCACTTACATTATATAGCACGTTGCTTCTAAGGAGCAACCAAAAAGATAATTCGAGCACAAACTCGTTTTATTGGTGTTGGGGGCGGCGCAGTACTACGTGACTACTACTACGTACTATGTAACTTTATTATTAGAGATCCTGCCACTTACATATCTTGCACGTTGCTTCTAAGGAGCAACAAGAAAGATAATATGAGCACAAATTTGTTTCATCAGTGTTGGGGGCGGCGCGGTACTACGTAACATTTTTATTATTGATCCTACCACTTCCATATTTTGCACATTGCTTCTAAGGAGCAACTAAAAAAACAATTTGAGTACAAATTCGTTTTATCGGTGTTGGGGGCGGCGGGGTACTACGTGACTTTTTTTTATTAGAGATCCTGCCACTTACATTATATAGCACGTTGCTTCTAAGGAGCAACCAAAAAGATAATTCGAGCACAAACTCGTTTTATTGGTGTTGGGGGCGGCGCAGTACTACGTGACTTTTTTATCAGAGATCCTACTACTTACATATTTGGCACGTTGCTTCTAAGAAGCAACTAAAAATATAATCTGAGCACAAATTCGTTCTATCGGTGTTGAGGGCGGCGCGGTACTACGTAACTTTATTATTAGAGATCCTACCACTTCCATATTTTGCACATTACTTCTAAGGAGCAACTAAAAAAACAATTTGAGTACAAATTCGTTTTATCGGTGTTGGGGGCGGCGGGGTACTACGTGACTTTTTTTTATTAGAGATCCTGCCACTTACATTATATAGCACGTTGCTTCTAAGGAGCAACCAAAAAGATAATTCGAGCACAAACTCGTTTTATTGGTGTTGGGGGCGGCGCAGTACTACGTGACTTTTTTATCAGAGATCCTACTACTTACATATTTGGCACGTTGCTTCTAAGAAGCAACTAAAAATATAATCTGAGCACAAATTCGTTCTATCGGTGTTGAGGGCGGCGCGGTACTACGTAACTTTATTATTAGAGATCCTACCACTTCCATATTTTGCACATTGCTTCTAAGGAGCAACTAAAAACACAATTTGAACACAAATTCGTTTTATCGGTGTTGAGGGCGGCGCGGTACTACGTGACTTTTTTATTAGAGATCCTGCCACATGCATTATATAGCACGTTGCTTCTAAGGAGCAACCAAAAAGATAATCCGAGCACAAACTCGTTCTATTGGTGTTGGGGGCGGCGCAGTACTACGTGACTTTTTTATCAGAGATCCTGCTACTTACATATTTGGGCACGTTGCTACTAAGAAGCAACTAAAAATATAATCTGAGCACAAATTCGTTTTACTATGTAACTTTATTATTAGAGATCCTACCACTTCCATATTTTGCACATTGCTTCTAAGGAGCAACTAAAAACACAATTTGAACACAAATTCGTTTTATCGGTGTTGAGGGCGGCGCGGTACTACGTGACTTTTTTATTAGAGATCCTGCCACATGCATTATATAGCACGTTGCTTCTAAGGAGCAACAAGAAAGATAATCTGAGCACAAATTCGTTTTATCGGTGTAGGGGGCGGCGTGGTGCTATGTAACTTTTTATTAGAGATCCTGCCACTTACATATTTTGCACGTTGCTTCTAAGGAGCTACTAAAAAGACAATCTGAGCACAAATTCGTTTTGTCGGTGTTGGGTGCGGTGCGGTACTACGTAACATTTTTATTAGTGATCCTACCACTTCCAAATTTTGCACATTGCTTCTAAGGAGCAACAGAAAAGATAATCTGGGTACAAATTCGTTTTATCGGTGTTGGGGGCGGCGCGGTACCACGTAACATTTTTATTAGTGATCCTACCACTTCCATATTTTGCACATTGCTTCTAAGGAGCAACTAAAAAAACAATTTGAGTACAAATTCGTTTTATCGGTGTTGGGGGCGGCGCGGTACTACGTGACTTTTTTTATTAGAGATCCTGCCACTTACATTATATAGCACGTTGCTTCTAAGGAGCAACCAAAAAGATAATTCGAGCACAAACTCGTTTTATTGGTGTTGGGGGCGGCGCAGTACTACGTGACTACTACTACGTACTATGTAACTTTATTATTAGAGATCCTGCCACTTACATATCTTGCACGTTGCTTCTAAGGAGCAACAAGAAAGATAATATGAGCACAAATTTGTTTCATCAGTGTTGGGGGCGGCGCGGTACTACGTAACATTTTTATTATTGATCCTACCACTTCCATATTTTGCACATTGCTTCTAAGGAGCAACTAAAAAAACAATTTGAGTACAAATTCGTTTTATCGGTGTTGGGGGCGGCGGGGTACTACGTGACTTTTTTTTATTAGAGATCCTGCCACTTACATTATATAGCACGTTGCTTCTAAGGAGCAACCAAAAAGATAATTCGAGCACAAACTCGTTTTATTGGTGTTGGGGGCGGCGCAGTACTACGTGACTTTTTTATCAGAGATCCTACTACTTACATATTTGGCACGTTGCTTCTAAGAAGCAACTAAAAATATAATCTGAGCACAAATTCGTTCTATCGGTGTTGAGGGCGGCGCGGTACTACGTAACTTTATTATTAGAGATCCTACCACTTCCATATTTTGCACATTACTTCTAAGGAGCAACTAAAAAAACAATTTGAGTACAAATTCGTTTTATCGGTGTTGGGGGCGGCGGGGTACTACGTGACTTTTTTTTATTAGAGATCCTGCCACTTACATTATATAGCACGTTGCTTCTAAGGAGCAACCAAAAAGATAATTCGAGCACAAACTCGTTTTATTGGTGTTGGGGGCGGCGCAGTACTACGTGACTTTTTTATCAGAGATCCTACTACTTACATATTTGGCACGTTGCTTCTAAGAAGCAACTAAAAATATAATCTGAGCACAAATTCGTTCTATCGGTGTTGAGGGCGGCGCGGTACTACGTAACTTTATTATTAGAGATCCTACCACTTCCATATTTTGCACATTGCTTCTAAGGAGCAACTAAAAACACAATTTGAACACAAATTCGTTTTATCGGTGTTGAGGGCGGCGCGGTACTACGTGACTTTTTTATTAGAGATCCTGCCACATGCATTATATAGCACGTTGCTTCTAAGGAGCAACCAAAAAGATAATCCGAGCACAAACTCGTTCTATTGGTGTTGGGGGCGGCGCAGTACTACGTGACTTTTTTATCAGAGATCCTGCTACTTACATATTTGGCACGTTGCTTCTAAGAAGCAACTAAAAATATAATCTGAGCACAAATTCGTTCTATCGGTGTTGAGGGCGGCGCGGTACTACGTAACTTTATTATTAGAGATCCTACCACTTCCATATTTTGCACATTGCTTCTAAGGAGCAACTAAAAACACAATTTGAACACAAATTCGTTTTATCGGTGTTGAGGGCGGCGCGGTACTACGTGACTTTTTTATTAGAGATCCTGCCACATGCATTATATAGCACGTTGCTTCTAAGGAGCAACTAAAAAGATAATCCGAGCACAAACTCGTTCTATTGGTGTTGGGGGCGGCGCAGTACTACGTGACTTTTTTATCAGAGATCCTGCTACTTACATATTTGGGCACGTTGCTACTAAGAAGCAACTAAAAATATAATCTGAGCACAAATTCGTTTTACTATGTAACTTTATTATTAGAGATCCTGCCACTTACATATCTTGCACGTTGCTTCTAAGGAGCAACAAGAAAGATAATCTGAGCACAAATTCGTTTTATCGGTGTAGGGGGCGGCGTGGTGCTATGTAACTTTTTATTAGAGATCCTGCCACTTACATATTTTGCACGTTGCTTCTAAGGAGCTACTAAAAAGACAATCTGAGCACAAATTCGTTTTGTCGGTGTTGGGTGCGGTGCGGTACTACGTAACTTTATTATTAGAGATCCCGCCACTTACATATTTTGCACATTGCTTCTAAGGAGCAACTAACAAGATAATCTGAGCACGAATTTGTTTTATCGATGTTGGGACCGGACCTCACACACGGACCTCATCTTGGAACTCAAGATGGTATCGACTTGTGATGTAGGACATTTGCGACGAAGAAAAAATCACACATATGACACATTAAAAGAAAGGTTTGCAGAGGCGAATCCAACAATCACACGGAACTCATCGTGGTATTCAAGATGGTTTTGATTTATGACTTGAAACATTTACGACGAAGAAAAAATCACACATGTGGCACATGAAATGAAAGGTGTCGAAGGGGCGAATTCGACAATCACTCGGACCTCATCTTGGAATCTTATATCTTCGAGATTTTTTGTTTGATGTGACACTTGTGGGGTTTTTCTTCATCGTAAATGTTTTTGGTCATAAGTCGACACTATCTTGAATTTCAAGATGGGATCTGTGCGATTGTCGAATTGCCTCTTCGAAACATTTCATCTAGTCTACCTAATTGCAAACAGCTTGGAATTCTTCATTTTATGATTTCATATTCAAGAAGACTATGATGCATGTCCAATTGCACTTAATAAATATGGCAACATTGCTGGAGCTTACATTGTCTATTGAATGAAAACGTATACAGAAATAGGACGCCTGGTTGATGATTAAGTGGAAGTAAGTGTATATCACCGGACGCTTTAAGTATAGCAATAAGAAAGGAGCTTGAAATGATAGTACACTTGCAATACCCACCGCGTGTCGCCATATTATACGCCGCATAGAACAGTTATGAAAGGAGCTTCCAATGATACCGGGATGTATATATATGTATATATATATATATATATATATACATATATATATATGCGTTCGACTGAGCGTTGCGGAAATGAGAGGAAGAACAGGAAACATGAGTCAAGATGCTAAAGCGCCAAATTTAAATAAAGTGGCCAGCGCCATCTTAACATTCAGCGCGAGTAAACAATACTGAAAAAGGAAATCTGTAAACAAACTACGATGTGGCTAGCGCCATCTTCAAATTCAGCACAATTCCATACCTATTCCTTGCCTTTCACCCCCTTGGCCTACATTCAAAGTGATACCGTATTTCCCATGAAGTTGGACGGGCCTGGTTTTTATTATGTGTTTGGCCAACATAATGATTGTGACTCATATTTTTGTAGGAAAAGTAACGACGATCAAAACTTTATTCCTTCTATAAAAGCTTGCCCTGAACTGTATTCGCGATTGAATCAAATAATATCTTATATATCTAATCACAGTAGAAGCCTAATCGAAGACATTGACAGCAATATCGTCGAACAATTTCATTCCATAATAGCAAAGTTCATAGGTGGGAAAAGAGTGAATTTCAGTAAAAGGCCGTCATATTCTGCAAGATGTCATGCGGCTGTCATATCATTTAATTCAAGGAAACCACACAACGCACTGCAAAGGACTGCGTATGGAAAGAATCCAAACCGATTAGTGACAAATCTAGAACGACGTAAAACAGAAATGCAGAAGAAGAGGCAATTATGTAAACAAAAAGGTACAAGAGAGAAACCGAGGAAAACATGTACACAACGTAATATAGAATATGGAGAATCGTGTTTAACAACCGACATAGATGGTACACTATTGGAGCTAGAAAAACAAAATTTTAAAAATTTTCGATGTACCGATGCCGAACGTTTGAATCTCGAAAGAAGTATAGTTCTTCAGGCAGAAAGTGGTTTTTGGCTGGAGGAACGTCGAAAACTCCTAACAGCATCAATGTTTTACTCAGTATGCGTAAGAAGAAAACATAACGGTTGTGAATCTCTAGTCAAAGCTTTACTATATAATTCTTCTCTAAATATACCCTCTCTTCAACATGGAAAGAAAGATGAAAAAACTGCATTGAAACAATTAGAAGAACAAGAAAATGTAATTATAGAATCTAATGGACTTTTCGTAGACAAAAAGTATTGTTTCTTAGGTATTTTTGTGTTTTAATTATCTAATTTTCATCAAAGGTATATCTCCCGATTTTTAGGTGCAACACCCGACGCGACGGATTGATCGGAGACGATCTCATCGCAGAAATAAAGTGTCCTTATTCTATTTTTAAAAAAGACGTAACTACTGCCATTTCAGAAAAGAAAATGAACTTTTGGAAAGTAGGACGCAATGGAGAACATGTTATAAATACTAAGCATAAATGGTATTACCAAATTCAAGGTCAATTACATGTCACTGGAAGACGCGGTTGCTTGTTTGGTGTTTGGACGGGATGGAAGAAAAGTAATTAATTTTTATATGGATTGTTTTTTACCTGAATTAGTTGATCCTAGAAAATTACCTATTCGAAGTCCTGGGGTGCGTTTAGAAAAAGTCGGCAGAGCTTGGGCAGAGGGAGCGTGAAGGGAGATCACGTGACGATTACCTTCATATGAGTTTTTAAACGGTTAATGTTAGATTAGGGGAAAATTCCGAATATTTTTATAATGTTCTGAGTTGCTAGCACCTACACGCAAGCTAGTGCTAAAACATACATTACTTTTGTTACATAGATCTTAAAACTGATGAGTTTTGATCTTACTTTTTCTATTACACAACAGTATTTTGTTGTGATTTATGATTTCTCCGTTTTCATCGATCAATAAATTATGACTACACGAAGTTACAATTACATTTTTGTCACCACTCATTTTAATTTGTATAATTCTAGATGTGTAACACTACTTTCAGATTCGAAAACATAAACCTAACCTCACAAGGTAACTTTTCCCGCAGTCTCTGAGCACGGGAACTTGGGTTTACACAGTGTGCACGCTCCGGTGTTTAGAAATGTGGAACAAATCTAACCGGTAATTATTCATCTCCTTTTATAAACGGTTTGGGTACACACTGACAATACTCTACCTCTTTTCTAAACGCACTCCTGATTATATTATACAAGCCCAATCTGAATTGGAAGCAAAAAAAAATTCTGAAAGAAGCAAGCAAAGATGTAAGAGAAAAAGATAAAGTATTAGTGCATACAAAGAAGTTTGTAAATTAACATTTAATATTAAATATAGGTAGTAGAGTATGTTTCATATAATTTTTTATTTTAGGCTGCGCTCACACTGATGAAGCAGAAACATTTTCGGAAAAGTCGTTTTTGACTAATTTTGTTAGAAAGCGTTTTTTCAGTGTTTTAAATAAGATCAGGCACACACTGATACATCAAAACAAAAGCCGCCGAAAACGCCGAAGCAGTGCAGTCTAGATCTTTTTACTCACAACGTTTTGATCTAATGACTACGATTTTAACATGAAAACGTTTTTGCTTCATCAGTGTGAGCGCAGCTATATGTATAGTTAAGAGGAATCGTACAAAGTTACCTCTCAGAAGTTCGCAGTTTACTATCTCTACTTTGCTACGTTAAGGGGAAATATTTGTGATATTATGATTGGTTGGTTGGCAGTCGCCTTTCGACCTTGCGGCTATTGAAAAACCACCAACATTAGTTGCTTAGAGCTATCTCTGTTCAACACAAATTGAGGAAGAACGATAATAATTCTCGCGTGTCGGTGGTTCCGTCATCATAAGCAACTTACTAGGCTGCGTTCGGTCATAATGTTGGTATATTCAACGGGTTCAGAAATACACATACATGTACATAATTATATTCAAATACCTAACAAATTTTTTACGGTAAATTGTAATAAGACGCAATTATATCGTTCAAAGTAGACTTTGTTTTTAATTGCACATATGCGTCGTGTAATAGAAAAGGAACAAGCAGTTACCTATATTTGTAAAAATATTGAAGAGGATTAAAGCTGCAACACCAAAAATTTTACTTATAATGCTATTTCATGCCCATGCGCAATTTTAATATTACCTGCAGCTCAACACTGTAATGAAATTCATTATTTTATTTATTTAAATTGTAAACATGGGTAAATTAAACTCCATTAACAAGAAGGTCACATATAGGAAAAGAAAAATCGGCGGTAAATATGTTTCTTTGTAAATATGTATCTACATACATATATTTCTTCGAAAATTGTTAAAAAAATGTTGATAATTAAGTACATAACAAACATCATGACGCGAAGTGACTGTTCTTGGTGTCATCGAAACGCCAGTGTCGTTTATAACGTACTATAAAGTAAACGAAATAAATTTTTCAAAAAATTTACGAAGGTATAAACATAGATATAAATCTGCAAGGTTTGGATATTTCAAAATAAATGGTTGAGTATGTAGTAGTCGAAAAAATATTATATACACCACGGCAGCAAAGTGTCTTTATCAACCTCGTTCGCTTGCTCACCACGGCTTCGCCTTGGCTCGCAATTTGCAAACTCTTTTGATAAAGTGCCACTTTGTCACCTTGGTACATAAATAACTAGAAATCAAAAATGTAAAAGTATTTCGCATCTTGCAATTTTTGATTGAAGAAAAGGCCACAGTTTAAGAAAATATCATAAAAGTTTATTTCTTTCGAAACCGGTATGAAGTTAGCAATAACTTTCAGCAATAAAAAAAATTCTAAACTAATACCAAAACAGTTTCAGTATTTATGTATTACTATAAAAATCTACTCATTAAGTAATATTCAATAACTTAAAATGAATATTTTTAGAAATTGATTCGAAATTGACCTATCAAGTAATTTTGCGTTAGGCGTACTCAACTTCTTCAAAAATGACAGCGTTGTCTTATTTTTAAATCAAATGTTTATAGACGAAAGTAATCTATTAATAACTAGGCTTTCGATAATATAAAAACAAAAAGGGATATATTTTTTGTTCGGCCACAATAAAATCTTAAACTTTCATTCCGCATACTCCAGGACATCGAAAATCTAAGGTGATTTGAAAACTTGTTCAAAATAAGTATGTAATTGAAAATAAAAAGATACACAATGCTTTTTTTACAGTTCTAAACGCCTCTTTATTTGATTTAAAAATAAGACAACGCTGTCATTTTTGAGAAAACGAAACGCGCGTCCTGCGGAACTAAAGTTTAAGATTTAATTGTGACCGAACAAAAAATATGTCTCTTTTTGTTTTTACACTATCAAAAGCCCCTTATTGATAGATTATTTTCGTCTAAAAATATTTGATTTAAAAATAAGACAATGCTGTCATTTTTGAAAAAGTTGAGTACGCCTTGCGCAACATTACTTGATAGGTCAATTTTATTTTTATTTTATTTATATATATAATTAGACGTACAGTACATCGTATATAGTGGTCTAATATACAAACTTAAACATTAAATAAACAACTAATACGTTTTATAACATTAATAATACTTAAAATTTGCATTTTAAAAATTACGTCCTAACTTTTGTTTTCTTTGCACAATTTTCAATTAATTTTTTCAAATTTGTTCCACTTAAATTATTCCAATCTTGAATTGTTTTTGGAAAAAAAGAAAATTTATGATTGTTAGTTTTCGAAAATGGAATTTTATAGATGAATTTATGATTTTTTCTAGTGCTCGAATCATTTATTTGTAATTTAGTTAGAAAATTGTGCATCGAATCAACTTTGAAATGAATATAACAAAATAATTTTAATCTTGCTTCTTGTCTTCTAGAAGATAAAGTTTCCCAATTTAATTCCCATAGTATGCGTGAAACAGATGAAGTTGTTCTATGGTCATTCATAACATAAAGAGCTGCTTTATGCTGCAATATTTCTAGATCTTCAATTAAATATTGTTGGTGCGGATCCCAAACTTCGTGTGCGTACTCAACTTTGGGACGGATATATGTCATATAAGCTTTTTTAAGTACAGGATATGATTGTTTTGGACGATCTTGTTGCTAGAACTGCCCTCTTTTGTCCACGAGGTAGTATTTTCATTTGGATTATTCGCATTTATTACAGATTTCAGTTGATTTAACTCTTCTTGTAAGGTTTTGTTTTCTGACTTTAGACTTTCTATTTCCACGGTAAAAGCTTCATTTACTTTATTTGTTGCTTTGTTAATTAATTCTTCAAGTTTAAACAATAAACCTGTCTCATGATCACTATCGTTTACCTTCTCGACTGCCGTCCCAATCTTGTTTGTTCCCGCCAAATCTTCATTTTTGGAGGTTACTACTTGCTCACATCCTGTACATGTCCAAAGTTTTATGTTGCCACTTTCTTTAAGTGTTGTCAATGCTTCTATATCAAGTCCGACACATAGTATATGATAATTGCCACAATCACCTCTATATTTTAGGTAATCGTCGTATCTGCCAATATTTTTCTCGCACACTTGACACTTAATCGCCATTGTGTAACGTGTATACTTACAGTGTGTTCCCAGATGGACTAAAGAAGAGGGAAAACTTTTCTATTTTCAACTTTAGAGAAAAATATTATTCTTTATAAAAGCTTTAACTTGTTCGAAAACCATTAATTTTCTGAACAAAATCCTGAAATTGTTTTTCTTAAGTAAAATAAAGGAGAAAATTCTAAAAATTTAAAGCGAAAAATTTGTTCGGTAATGAATTAATAAAATCACGACATCTCTTATCGCAAATGTTACTCAGCTAAGAGACGAAGCTAGTATGGTCAATTATTTTTTTCAACAAGATGGATGTCCTGCCCATTCTATCGTGCCAATTTTACAATACTGTTACATTATGAGAAGCAGACTATATTTTTATATACTGGTAGCGCCACCTATGCCGCAGACAGGATTCTAATCTATTCTAGACACGCACCGAATTTACTGGAAAAATCTAGCAAGTCTTTCGAAGTTGTTCTCGAAGAGGGCTGACTGCTATAAAGAGGAGCCGGAGCGCGGTTTTTAAATCAGTCTTATTGAGGAAGCGATGTGTAGCAAGCGAATTTAATAACGTTGAAGCAGTGAGTATATAGGTACTATTAAGAGAGATCGTGCGATAGGTTTCAGCGTACGTAGTAAAATGTGGGCGAGGGGAAAACAACGTGAAGAGAGTGTGTATGTAAAATGCTGCCGCTGTCGGACAGTTTTGAACTGCTATGTTTGGGTTTGATGCATCACTTGTTGGATGACGAGAATCACGAGTATCAGATTTCACCGATAGATGGTACGCGTTTCTGAGGGGCTAAAGGGTGAGGGGAAGGAACTGTCAATAGGCGTGTCGCTGATGAACCCTCACCAAAAATTTTTACGAAGACAAATGCATGTATTCTGTCGCCGTTGAAATTTTCCGTGTGCATTCAGTGTTGACTAACGAGTTAAGAATAACAGGAGAGCTATACTAACAGTAGTTTCTCGTCCAAACTGGTCATTAAATATGGTCGCTGTGTGTCATAGGGCCAGTTCTACGTATAAAACGAGTTAACCACTCGATCAAACTTAAAGTTTTCAGTAGTTTCTCGTCCAAACTGGTCACTAAATATAGTCGCTGTATGTCATAGGGCCAGTTGTATAAAATGAGTTAACCATTCGATCAACTTTCCTCCACAATTAACTTGACCGAGTGATTACCTCGTTTTATACAACTGGCTCAAAGGCGCACACAGTCGTTTTACAAAATTCTGGAACGTCCACAAAACCCACAGTTCAACATTGTTTATAAAACACTTACTATATTAAGTTTAACTAAATAAGATGCGAGAAATGTCAATTGTATTCCTATGTTGTTATGGTCGCAAATTACACCTCCTAGAGCATCTTGGGCATATAATCACATCTCTCACTCACGATTTTTAATATATTTTGTGTCTCTCTCATCTGTTTTAAGAAGTCTTGTGTTTACATATTTCCTTGACGATAGGAGCATTTTTCACACTGTATTATCGTGGCCTTATAATTTCGCACGGTTTAATTTTCCGCTGTAAATATGGCTTTCTTTGACGGCTTGTCAAAAATAACAATTTTAAACGTGCTTTCTGAAGGAGAGAAGGGTTTTGCAATTTGCAAAATTAGAAGATGATTGGTCGCTACTTTTATTCTATTATTTCAGTTTTAATACCTTTATTATCTTGCTGTTCTTAAAATATAACCAAACAATCAGACTTTTGGTTAAATGTCTTTAGTGTCAAAATTGAGGAAAGACCCTGTTCTACAAAACTATAATTTAGAAAAATTCTGGCTACTTGATAATAAATCGTGCGAAATTTTAAGGCCGCGATAGTACCACGCGATCATTTAAATTTATATTTAGAGTAGGCTATGAATTTTGAATTAGTTTGGCAACACTAATTATTGACAGCTTTATTTGAGTTTGAATTGTCAAAGTGATGCTTCAAAATGTTTAATTAATTGCCGGGGACGAACCTTTGAACATTTTTTATGGTTGTCACTAAAACGGTTTCACTTCCTTTAAATTAAAGCGATCGAACCCGATGAGAATCCTATAAACGTCAAAACATTTACATAACCTCTAATCTACACAGCGAGTCGATTGGCAAGGTGCACAACCGTATAAAAAAAATCCCGCCTACTTTAATTATTAATTTAAATGATCGCGTGGTACTTACAAGTGGGATGTGAAAAGTGCGTCGCTTTTGAGACAAAAATTCTTTTACGCTTTTCACTGAAATTGTCAAGATTTAATTTTTTTTACCATTATATTACAGTTTTGACATATATACCTACTGGCACATACATACTTTTAAAGAGCTTATAAATAAACAGTATGCCTTAAATAAAGGAATGTGATTCGTCATGCGTTATAACTTTTCAATTCTCTTATTGTCTAACGTAAACTTATTGTAAATATGACATGGGGCTGTCGTCATTAATTATAAAAGGATACAATTTATTTAGAAAAACAATGTTGAATTCCTGTCAAATTTTGCTACAAATGCTGCAGTCCCGTGTAGATTATGATGTTTACTATACGTAGAAAAAACTTGGAATTAATACAATGAATATTAATTCTGTTATATTGATTGTTTATTGAGTATGTTTTAGGGCTTTTAGGCGTATATCGAGAAGGAAGTCGGGCCCCTTAATCTCAAAATACTATTTTACTGTCATATGATATAAGGACCTGTGGGCGGAGCTTATTTGCGCAGCCTTATGTAGCAATAGGTTTGATTTGATTATTTCGACTTTTGTTCACCTAATTCTACAGTTTCGCAAACCGTGCATCAGTTACTTTATTTACGGCTACGGCATTTACTGGGCATGTACGCCAATAATTACTTTATAATCATTTTTAATAACTAACATTTTTACGTTTGACACTAGAGGGCACCACGCATAATAGTAATCTGTAATCACCAACTGTACTAGACTCTTACTGACTCTCATAGCGACACGCCATCTATATAACGACTCAACTAACAGAAGAGTTCACGAAGAGCCATCTATCCAGCGACTCACTTTTAGGTATACGCATTTTTAACCCGTCGTGATCTCTCTTATTAGTACCTATATACTCACTGGTTGAAGTGTTATTTTGTCAGATAAGTGTACAGCTCGATATTATTGTACTTTTATTGTGTGTAATGATCGTAGACATTAAAGTGTTTTAAAATAAATAAATAACGTTTAAATTTGTGAACCCGAAGTCGTAACAAATTGGTGTCAGAAGCGGAAATTTTCAAAAATCGAAAATGAAGCTAGTTGATTTGAAAGTGAAGGAGCTGCGTGATGAACTGGACGAGAGAGGGCTGGAAAATTCTGGAAGAAAAGCTGTTTTACAAGAACGGCTTGAACAAGCTCTCCGAGAAGAAGGAAAAGATCCGCAATTATTTGAATTCGAAATTGAAAATACCACAGCTTTACTTAGAGAAATGAAAGCAAAAATGGAAAAAGTTGATGAAAATATAAAGAAAGAAATTAAAGAAATCAATGAAAATATGAAGGAAGGAATGACGCAACAAATGGAGCTTTCTAGAAAACAAATAGAAAGCTTGGAAATAAAAATTGAAACTTCCAGTTTAAACATCGATCTGAAATTACAGGAGGTGAAAAATCAAATCGATGAAAAGATTGAAGATCTTAAAACACAATTCGGTGAGGAAACTGATGGAAAGATTGAAAATGTGAAGAGACAATTTGAACACGCAATTTTTTATCAAATTGAAGATGTAAAAACTCATATTGGTGACATAAAAACTGAATTTGACTGCAAACTTGATGAGAAAATCGGAGGAATAGAAATTCAGTTCCACGATAAATTTAAAGACTTAACCAAACAATTGCATAAAGTAGGACTTGGTCGTTCTATTACACCATCTGTGTCGTCAAGCCAAAAACTGAAACCACCCAAATTTGAAGGGGACTTACCATGGTCTACTTTTATTAGACAATTCAAAATCGCAGCTGATGTAAATGGTTGGAATGATCGCGATAAGGCTGCAGCCCTCGTGTTGGCTTTGCGGGGCCCAGCATTGAGTGCATTACAATCAATTCCCGAAGAGGTTCAGAACAACTTTGATCAACTAGTAGAACACTTGGACATGCGATTTGGTGACGCACACATGAAGCAACTCCATACTATCCAACTGAAAACTCGTACCCAGAAGAATGGTGAGTCATTACAGGAATTTGAACTCGATGTCGAGAGATTGGTCCGAATGGCGTACGGAGACTTCCTGCCTGAACCTGTTTTCCACCGGCTGGCCATACAAGCATTCATTGACGGTACTAGAGACCAAGAGATGCAGCAAGTCTTGCGACTGGGTAACTTCTCCAAGTGCACAGATGTACTGGCCCGTGCTCTGGAATTCGAGGCAGCCAAGCAAGCCTCTAGAAGCCTGGTACGAGTGCGAGAGGTGAAAGCTGCTGACGACAATGCACTGACAGAAATTTTGGATAGACTCAAACAGTTGGAAGAAAATAAAACCGCAGGCAATGTCAAGCAAATAATGAGTTGCTGGAACTGTGGTCAGCAAGGCCAACTGCGCTCCAACTGTAGGCGCAAGCGGCCGACTACAATGATAGTGATTCGTTAAACTAATTCCAGTCAGCAAGTAGGGGCGCATGCTGACTGATTCTACGGATAGCCCCAAGATTGTCTCTATTTCTAGAATAAGAAATAATGAAAATAGTTTGATAGCAAATGGACAAATTGGCAAGAGATCCTTCCAATTCACAATCGATACTGGTGCAAATGCGTGCATAGTAAGAACAGATCTTTTACCAAAATGGAAACTAATAAATACTGGAAGAAGGTATCACATCCAGACAGCTACTGGAGAGGTTACTCCTGTTTGTGGGGAAGCCGAAATTGAATTGAAGATTGGAAGTATGAAATTTAGTCACAGGGTTTTAGTGGCTGATATCGTTGATGATTTCATACTTGGAGTGGATTTCATGAAGAAAAACGGCTTGGTTGTAGATCTAAAGGATAAAGTTCTACGCATTGGAACAGAAGAGATACCTCTCCATATCCCTGGAAATTCACCTACCGTATTGAGAATAAAACTGAAAGAAAGTGTGAACATTCCCGCCTTAACCGACAAGATAATCTTGGCAAAAGTGGAAAGCAATCTTGGTAGCTATTCTACTGGGATCATAGAACCAATTGAAACTAACTGCGCCAAGAAGGGAATTTTACTGGCTGGAACTCTGGTGAAGATTCAAGAAACAGTTCCTATCCGTCTTGCAAATGTCAACAGTTACCCAGTTACCATACCCGGCGGAACTGTAGTGGGCAAGTGTGAAGCAATTGTTTCTGTAAACCATATTGAAGTGAACGATGCATCCGCTCGGCATCAGTCTGACACGCTACCACCACTACTAGAGAAATTGCTGGCTGGTACATCAACATTGCTGAAACCCAAAGAAACAGAAGACGTACGAGAGCTGTTTCGAAAATTTAAAGGAATCTTTGCTTATACTGATGATGACTTAACCCGGACAGACATTGTACATCACAGAATAAACACTGGCAACTCGAATCCAATTAGACAACCCGCGCGTCGAATGCCGTTGGCAAAAAGAAAGGAAGCCGAAAATTTAATTAGGAAGATGCAAGACCAAGACGTTATAGAACCGTCGCAAAGTCCATGGGCATCTCCCGTTGTACTGGTGACTAAGAAGGATGGCAGCACGCGTTTTTGTGTGGACTATAGACGATTAAATGATGTCACGAAAAAGGACAGTTATCCCTTGCCCAGGATCGATGACACAATAGATACCTTATCCGGTGCGAAATGGTTTTCGACCTTAGACTTGAAAAGTGGCTATTGGCAAGTTGGTATGCATCGCGAAGACAAGGAAAAGACGGCCTTTACTGCTGGAAATGGTTTATGGCAATTCAAAGTGATGCCTTTTGGTCTTTGCAACGCCCCAGCTACTTTTGAACGACTCATGGAATTGGTATTGCGCGGACTTAGCTGGAAAACTTGCCTCGTATACTTAGACGATGTGATAGTTGTTGGAAGAACTTTTAAAGAACATCTTGCAAACTTAACAGACGTCTTCCAGAGAATAAAAGAGGCGAAATTGAAACTGAATCCTGCCAAAGCGAATTCTTCCAAAAGGAAGTGAAATATCTTGGACACGTCATATCAGAAGCAGGAGTCGCAACGGATCCAGACAAAATTACAGCCGTTAAGGATTGGCCACCACCAAAAAATGTGCATGAGTTGCGAAGTTTCCTGGGATTATGCACATATTACAGACGATTTGTGAAAGACTTTGCAAAGACAGCCAAGCTTCTGCATTCGCTGACCGAAGGAAAAACAACATTCTTTTGGAGTGAAGACTGCCAGGAAGCTTTTGAAAATCTGAAGGATCTTCTAATGTCTGCACCGATACTGTCCTATCCACGACTAGAGGGCCAGTTCATCATTGACGCAGATGCGAGCAATCACGGAATTGGGGGCGTGTTATCACAAGTGCAGGACGGGGAAGAACGTGTCATAGGTTACTTCAGTAAAGTTTTATCCAAAGCTGAAAGAAATTATTGTGTAACCAGGAAGGAGCTTTTTGCTGTGGTGAAAACATTGGAACATTTTCACAAATACCTTTATGGTCGACAGTTTCATCTTCGATCAGACCATGCAGCATTGAAGTGGTTGCTCCAGTTCAAAAATATAGAAGGCCAGCTTGCCAGATGGATAGAAAGACTGCAGGAGTATGATTTTACAATCGAACATCGCCCAGGTCGTATCCATAATAATGCAGATGCACTATCCAGAAGACCGTGTCCTGAAGATTGTCGGCACTGCTTGAAATTGGAGGACAAATAAGGAATAATTCCTATCAAAAGAACACGTGTCACAAACAACCAGTGGCAACCAGAAGTTATAAGCCAAGAGCAACGCCAAGAGGAAGACATAAGGGATATAATCTCTTGGAAGGAAAAAGGACAACGTCCAACTTGGGCCGAAATATCGAACAAAAGCTCGATTTTCAAAAGCTACTGGGCACAATGGGACTCTCTAAAGTTAGAGAGTGGAATTCCGAAAAGAGAATAGGAGTCACCTGATGGCAGCGAAATTAAAGAGCAGTTAGTCCTTCCAAAAGTAAGAATTGCCGAAGTTTTGGAAGAAATACATGGTGGTACGTCAGGTGGACATTTGGGCATCAATAAAACATTAGCAAAAGTCCGAGAAAGGTTTTATTGGGTGAAATGTAGAACCGATGTAGAGAATTGGTGTTGAGGTGTATTACCTGCAAGGCAGTGTCTGGACCTGCGAAAAAGACTCGAGGAAGACTACATCTGTATAACGTCGGTGCACCCTTCGAGAGGATTGCCATTGACATAGCCGGCCCGTTTCCAGAAACCGATCGCGGAAATAAGTACATCATGGTGGTAACCGATTACTTCACTAAATGGCCAGAAGGTTACGCGTTGCCTAATCAGGAAGCAACAACTGTCGCCACTGCTCTCATAGAGAATTGGATAACAAGATTTGGGGTGCCAATGGAGCTTCATTCCGACCAAGGTAGAAATTTCGAAGCAAGCGTCTTTCAAGAATTGAGCCGGATGCTTGGCATTTTTAAAACGCACACTACCCCGTTACATCCGCAATCAGACGGCATGGTAGAACGATTCAACAGAACTCTAGAGAGACATTTAGCAAAAGTGGTCTCCACAAACCAACGCGACTGGGATCAACATTTGCCCATTTTTCTAATGGCATATCGTTCCGCAATACATGACACTACTAAGCAATCGCCGTATCGAGTTTTGTTTGGAGGAGAAATGCGTTTGCCATGTGACCTGAAGTTTGGACTTCCAGAAGCCTGAAGGTCTGAATTGCACGAATATCTGCAGGACTTCGAGAATCGATTGGCGAGCACTCATCAATATGTGCGACGAAACATCAATCTGGTCACCAACAAAATGAAGACCCGGTATGATAGACGAGCCAATCAAATGGGATTCCAACCAGGGAACCAGGTCTGGCTGTACAACTCCAAAAGGACTCGTGGACTATGCCCTAAACTACAGGCGCCTTGGGACGGACCTTACGAAGTAATCAAGAGAATTAATGACGTGGTATACAGAATACGGAAGCTACCCCGTGGGAAGATGAAAGTGTTCCACATAGACCGTTTGGCTCCATATTCTGCTCGGGACGAACAGAATTAAGGAGGGGGCAGTGTTACATTATGAGAAGCAGACTATATTTTTATATACTGGTAGCGCCACCTATGCCGCAGACAGGATTCTAATCTATTCTAGACACGCACCGAATTTACTGGAAAAATCTAGCAAGTCTTTCGACGTTATTCTCGACGAAGCGCTGGCTGCTATAAAGAGGAGCCGGAGCGCGGTTTTTTAAATCAGTCTTATTTAGGAAGCGATGTGTAGCAAGCGAATTTAATAACGTTGAAGTGTTATTTTGTCAGATAAGTGTACAGCTCGATATTATTGTACTTTTATTGTGTGTAATGATCGTAGACATTAAAGTGTTTTAAAATAAATAAATAACGTTTAAATTTGTGAACCCGAAGTCGTAACAATACTGTAAGAAATATTTTGAAGGAACATTTTCCTAATAAATGGATTCACTGAATTTGAATCCATTGGACTCTTTTTGTGAGGATATTTTGCGCTAATAATTTAGAAAACGATGTTTCAATTTTAAAACAAAAATGAGGAATGCTGTCATTTCTATCACGGACAATGTTATTAATAATGTGTATAAAGAATTTTTGTACACAGTTGAAACTTGTGTTTAAATCGGGATGTTGATTGCAAGTCGAATAAAATACAGTCGAACCTTCATAATTCGAATCTCAGGGACCGGAAAATTACTTAAATTAGTTATAGAAATTTCGAGTTAAAGAAAGAAATTTCAGTTGTACACAATGTGCAGGGACATCAGTAAACCTCGACATACAGAAAATTTGGAGTTGTGGAGGTTCGAGTTATAGAGACGCGACTGTAAATATTTTTCCATAATTTTAATTTTTTATTTCAAGAAAAACAATATCTGGTTTGTTTAAAAATTATCTCAGTAAAAAGAAAGAAAATCTCTACTCAATGAATTACAAAAATTACTACATTACTATTTAAAAAAACATGGTTGTACAAATATTTTAACAAGTAGCAGTGCAATTGTTTTCTTTTATTAATTTCTTTTATTAAAAATTCAGACTCTTAGTAAACGTCGATTTTTTTATTCATGGCTCCTCGTGAGCCATGGTGATATAATGCTATACACCAACTATGTACAAATGTCGCCATAACTTCTTTATTATTAATTTTAAGATGAAATAGCAAGAATTATTTGTAATATCGGAAGGGTTAATGCCAGGAAAAAATAACAATAAAAGAAGTACATAACGGCTTAACTGGCAAGGAAAAGTAACTGTCGACGTACGTTGCGGTCTTATTAGACCTCATCAGGACAGTATAACCAAGGTGTAAGGTGTTGACACTTGGAGATAGAAAACAACAAATGAAGCAACAGACCTTACACCTTGGTTATACTGTCCTGATGTGGTCTAATAAGACCGCAACGTACGTCGACAGTTACTTTTCCTTGCCAGCTAAGCCGTTATTTACTTCTTTTATTTTTTAAGAATTATTTGTAATTAAAATTTAATGTTTTTTCATTTGCCAACAAAACGTCTTTTACAAACAACTACATATCTGCAAGTATTCTGAGAACGCGATGAGCAATAATTTTTTTCAGATCATCACTGTAATCCTGAGCAAAAACAGTTCATTTATGCTCATTTAACGACTTCGCAGCTTTGATCACCCTGTATATTAATTAATTAATTATTAATTGATTTATTATTAATTTATTAATTATTAATTAATTAGTCTGTCCTTTTTCAGAACACAAAATTAAGAAATTCAATAACACCTACAACGAGATTTCGTAAAACAGTTATACATAGATTTGTAGTAAAGTAGGTGCTTTTTAAACCACGTTTGAAAGTTTCTCGATAACGAATATGACATTTTTTATATACCTCTGTAAACATAACATGCCCTAAATGTGCCTGTAAACTTGGATCTCATTAATTTATTACTGTTTCTGTGTCACTTCAATACTACGTATATACTCGTCACTCCTACAAAGGAGAGGGGATTGGTTCGACTTTCAGTTCCTTCAAATTTGATGAATTTATTAGTGTTGGGAATAACCGGTTTATTTCAATAACCGACTACTGAGTATTCAAGTGATTTGAAAAACCGGATAATCACTTGAATGAAACCACTCGAATGATGATTGGAGTGTCGGTAATTGGCAGGTCTGGGCTATTCGCATTTGGTGGCACAAATCGGTGTTACTTCGTTCGTGATTCTCTTCGGTTAAACTGCATTTACATTTTGCAAGTTTTGTTTACACAAGTATTTATTTGATTTCCTGCTTGTAATAAAAGTATGTAAGACCACTGCTTAACTTTACTTACAAGCTGATTTTTTTTTTCGTGATCTAATCTGTATTAAATTGAATTAAAAATACCTATACTTAAACTTTTTTTAAGTAAACTAAAAAATTGAGTACATATTAAAATGAGCTGAGACGTTGAAGCTTTCTCCAAATTGAAAAACTTACTAATAATTTGGAAATTAAAATTATAAATTAAAACATACCTACTGCTTTGTAAAAATATAATTAAAATTATTTAAAAAAATAATGAACGTAATTTTTCTCCTGTTGTAATAATAATAAAATATTATTAAAGTAGCGACATCTTTCGATCGCTTGTTGACCTGATATTGCAGTAGGATTGACAAATTGAAGCCAGTCCGCTACATAATAAGTCATCCCAATGCAAGGCGGCCATGTGCTGTCAAAGCATATGAGAATTTTGAAATTTTTTTTTGTGCAAATCGGTTTTGGTTGCAGCGGATTCCCCGAGCAGGCTCTGTACAATTTTTTCAGGCCTAGTTGGGCCTTCATCAGCAGAACCGTAGCCCGAGAACTCCACTGCAAACCAAACCGATAAGTCCTAGGGTTATTCGCCAATGCGATAACCAGTTATTTATCACTTGAATCATAACCGGTTATTTATCATTTGAATCATAACCAATAACCGAATAATTCAGGTTATTGCAATAACCGGATAATAGGTTATTTTTCATTCAAGTGATCCCAACACTAGAATTTATATTGTTTGCGTAATTCGATGCAGCTAGCACATTTTTTAATCAAAATACATAATAATTTACGTATTTATAGAGAAATGTCTGCTCTACAAAACGTCTGTTTTACATTTTTATTATTATAACAAGAAGTACCAGAAAAAAAATGTTAAAGTTGATCTACAAAATACTAAAACATCTTAATTAATATCTATTAATTGACAGACAATATTGATTTTTTAAAACAGACGTTTTGTAGTTCATCATTTCTTAAGGAAGTACGTAATTTTCTTTCCGGGTTATCTTTCATAATAAAGGCACTACGTGCAATTCCGTTTCGTAAAAATGCATTGAAAACGCCCTATACTGAAACGGAAAGATCGCTCTTAATATAGGTTAAATTATTTTGACGTTTGTTTTAAAAGTAATCTTATCTAAGAAGCAAGTTTCCACATCTCATGGTCCACTCTAGCCTGTTTTCAATAAATCGCATGGTAATATAATTAATATACAGTGTGGTGATAAAGTAACGCACCAAGCGAAAAAATACCCTTAGCGTTGACTTTTTCGAAAAATACTCGGACAGGTCGATTTTATTTTTTAAAAAGACATCTTTTACAACCAATTTTAATTTTATGTCAGTTACCATTTTTGCGCCGTGACGTCATCGACTCTTTTTTTAAATGACAACCTATTTTTTTGAAAATGTCATTTGAAAGCATCCATTTTTCTGAGTACAAAAATGCTAATAAACCACTAGTTGCATAAGAAAATTTTGAAGAAAAAAATTATTGAAAAATGGAATGTGATTTTTAATCTTAATAAAATTTCAATGTAAAATAATACTTTCTTATAAAAACATAACAAAACAACTTAATAAAATTACAATGAATGCTGAAATATCCTCCACCAACCACTTGACAGTAACCAGCTCGTGTGTAAACGCCGTTAATGAGTCTTGCAATGGTTTCACAGCTAATGTTATTCATTTCCGTCCTAATTTTGTTTCGCAAGTTTTCTTTTTATGGGGTTATCTAAAAGGTCGAGTTTACGTGAACAGACCTGTAGGAAGGGTCTGGGGTGGAAGTAGAAGACCTTTCCCCGTTTGTAACCCTTCTTACTTCGGTAGTGTAATTTTAGCAAGAAATGTAACTAAACATGTAAACCAAAATCAAATTGAGAAAATAAAAAAAAAGAAACTAAAAATAACGGAGTTTTGCTGCCACCACCGGAGTTTTAAGGGAATTCCGGACCCAATTCTACTTAATTAAATTACATGGCCTATTGATATCTCTTTGGAAGTAGGTTCTTTCGGGCTGGAACTGTGCAAGCGCGCATTATATCCGCAAGCTACTCAGAAATAAAAGTCAACTGTGTGCTTAAAATAGGGTATATTGAAACTAACTTTTCATACGATCAAAACAGTAGTACATGAAGATTCCTACCTTTTTGGAGAGTAGAACGCAAAAGCAGAGAAAGCAGGGGAAGGAGCTCCAGGCGAAGGTGTTTCTTCTACACCTTTCTTTCCCCCCACACCAAAATATTAAAAGGAAAACTCTTGCGTAAAAACGGGTTGCGATTGAATTTAACTCAAGTTTAAAATTAATGAACTTTAATCACAAAAATTGATTTTTCATTTAAAGATCAGGTACGTTCGTTGAAGATATTCGTTAGGTGATTTAACGGTAATAAATTTTATTAATCACTAGTGTTTAAATTTTGAGAAAAAGCAAACCTTCTGTTTGCAGAAAAGGTTGAATGAAGACTAAGGATTTTGACTTCTTCTCTGACCGCGACAACCCCTTTGTTTATATTAGAATTTCGCGCAATTGATGCAATGTGCTGTCACCTATCTAAATTCCCTTTTTGATCCCGTTCATTTAAGTCACTCAAGTAACTTAAGTTGCCTATCTACAGGGTAGTAATTAGATAATTTTAAAATCTGATTGATCATTTTCTAACGCGCGGAGTTATAATCGCACGTGTCGATTGGTAATTATGCTAATATTTATCTTAGACATATCTGACTTTCCACTTAAGTTAATGGCTAATGCCGAAATCGTTTCTTTTCGCGCTTGTACTTTTATAGATTATTTATTATATTGGAACCGTCTGGAATACCACTTATGTTAATGACAACATGTTTAGACTGGGGATTTCTTTTTCGATATTGGCAAGTCATTTTGAACGTCGAATTCTTGCGTATAATTATGAAAAAGAATTAATACCTTCATTCTGATTTTCTGGCTGCTTACATCCCTTCCCCCTTAGAAAAAGTGTTGACCCCGATGGTTAACACCTTTTAAAGATTATTAAGGTCTCTGCTGCTGGGTCCTTTACAATAGTGTGAAATTAACCTATTACAAAATGATTAAATTATTATGACAATAATTTGAGAATGTCATAAAGCACAACATTATTGTTCATAGTATCATATTTAGAGTCAAGCATTTATAATGAGTGTAAAATGGCTTTTGCTAATATAAGACAAAGATAATAAACATAATATTAGTCTATCGTGACATGAGACTGTTTGACAGATGTAGTTCGAGGCACAACATTGGTATTCACAGGATCACAGTTATTGCAATACTTAACAGAGGGACACAGTTCTTTTCGGTTGAGAGGGCCCATTCCTTGAGAATGAAACAGCCATTACTTTCCAGAATTCCTTGGTTGGTTGGTTTCCTTTTTCGCTGACCACACCATCCTTGTCCAATTACATTGTTTGGCTCAGGTTTCTTTGCGGTAGGTTGGTTGCGTTTGCGGCTCCACACCGAACGTCATATCCCGATGGCCTACCGAGTTTAGTAGTTGACCCAATGTTGGTCTCAAGGGTGCCTCGTCTCGGGGGTCTCCATGCCAGGATTACATATAAAAATAAACGAGTATCAAATCCTTACAGTAGGTGACAAAATTTAAAATATATATATATATATACATATACAAAAGAAACGGTGAAAATTTCTAAATATCATTACGTGATGAGATAGCGAGAAAGAATAAGGGTGTTTGTGAAACAATTATTCCGGTTGGCCTAATTAATTTAAAAAAAAAGAATAAAATAAATAATTCCAATTATTTTTTTCTACTGCATGCATCAGGCGAACTAGGGTTGGTGATTAGGCTTTGATGATGCTTTGGTTTCTATGCATCCATCAGTGTCAAGGTTCGTCCCGAACAGTTTTCCACTGAATCACTGGCGCCTGGCGGCTGACTCTTACTAATACTGCCTATCCTTGAGGGCGGTTCGTTAGAGCACACCAGTTCAGACTCATTCTTTAGGTTACAGACCAGAACGCCTTTCTCGATTGTAGCGACGCGACGGCGTCTGTCCACCTCCTGTTTTCGAAATTTACGATTTCTCGTTGATTAGATTGAAGTTCAACGAATTCTTGAAGGAGAAGTAATTTCAAGGACACCATATTGCAGGTCCTTTTTGTATCTAACATTCATTGAATGGCGGTTCATTACACGCACTATACGTTGTACACCTTCGATATCGAACACAAGTTTGCGTTTCTCTAGTCTGTCTTCTTAACTCGTCACTAGAATTATTCCTTTTTATGATGACTGGTGAGGAAGCAAAACAGAACACAGTTTTCTTTCTTGGGAATCCATCGTGAGTTCCGGAATCTCCTCAAACAGCATATCGCCTTTTTCGATTCCAGTTGCCTTATGCATGCTCATACTATTCGAGATAATCTTCTCGCGGTATATTTTCCTACGCCCCTAATCTTTCTCTCATCTTTCTTCACCAAGAATAACACCTCCCAGTAGGTTATAATAATGGATTTACAAAAATATATAAGATTTAAAACTAGGATTATACATTTTCTAAAGATTTCCTTTAACCTTTTACTACTTTAATTACCATTGGATGTTTGTCTTAACATTCTTCTTCCTTTAGTGCAATCTCTTATACTTTAAAAGTTTATTCACAGTTCAGCCGCAATGTTTTTGCTACATATATTCACAACTTAAGAAAAGAAGAATGTTATACGTTAGTCGTACGCCAAAGTCAAAAGTTGATTCAATCAGCTGCTGATTGTATAATCAAGAAGAATGTATAATCAAGAATGTATAATCAAGCATTACGTTAAAACAAAAAATGATAATAAGTGATGATAAAACCATCCTTCATTAAATTTTGAATTTTTCGTTAAAAAGTGATTAATGGTCGTATAGGAGTTAGAAGGATTGGATCATGTTAAGGAAAATAAATAAATATATTATATACACCGTGTCCACAGAATATGGAATATGTTATTTACTGCAAAAAATACGCATTACATCAAAAAACCCTGAAACAGGTAAATTTTTGATTTTTTTTGCGGATCCTATGACATGATTAAAATTTTAATTTCGCTTGTCATTTGTCATTAGTGACGTCATTGACAATTTTTTTAAATGGCATGACTAGGTTTCATTTATTTCAAAGAAAGCACACTACTTTACTCTTTACAATGGTATCCTACTTTTGAAGTTTACATTCTTTTTTCACGTGAAATAGAAATTTTTACACCTTGTCCCAAAATATGCATTAATCAAAAAATGTTTCAAATAAAAGTTGTTTGACATTTAGTTTTCTATCATGAAACAGTAGCCAATCGTTATCTTTTTCACAGACAAAAGCACAACGAGTAACAAGTAAATATTTTTAATTGATAAGGTACCCCCATATTATACTCATTTGACAGAGATTTTTCGATGATATAAAACTATTATTTTATCCTTCCTCAATTTTGAGAAAACAGTAAACAATGTAACAAATTTAAATGATTCTTCGAATAATAAATGAAATCTTCAAACGAGGGTCACAATCAATAGAAAAGATCCAATTGCCGCTCATAAACTAGAAAAGTTGTTCGAATTGTATTCCATTTACTATTAGACAATGATAAACTCGATTTTCAAATCCATTAATGACATTATCAGTCATTTCTGGTGTGATAGCTCTCATCTCTGTTCTTATGCTATCTTTTAAGATTTCAATGTTTTCTGGTTTATTTATGTATACTCTGTCTTTAAGATAGCTCCAAAGGAAAAAGTCTAACGGGTTTCAATCATGTGAACGAGCTGGCCATTCTATTGCACCTCCTCTCCCTATCCATCGATTGGCAAAGGTAACATTCAGAAAATGATGGACGTTAATACCGAAATGAGGAGGAGCCCCGTCCTGCTGCAACCAAATTCTGTTATGAGGTATATCCGGATCTGCTTCGTTTGGATATAAAATAGCTAAAGCAGGAACTAATTCATATCTCAAAAAGTCTAAATAAGTTTCTGCAGTTAGATTGTTCTCAAAAAAGAAGGGTCCCAAGATTCGATTTCGAATAATTCCTGCCCAAACATTGATTTTTTGCTGGTATTGAGTATATCCCTCTACATACCAGCGAGGATTTTGTGAAGCCCAGTAACGTGTGTTTTGTTTGTTTAATTTTCCATTCAAACAAAACGTTGCTTCATCTGTGAAAAGGATATTTTTGTGAAAATTTCTATCTGCTTCAAGTCGATGCGTTATGTTTTCACAAAATTCAATTCGTCGTTCAAAGTCATCTTCAAATAATTCTTGAACAACGCAGGGTCGATACGCATGCCACTTTTCTTTTTTTATGACTTTATGTACAGTTGACTTCTTTAAGTTATGATTTCGAGCAATTTGTCGAATAGAAATATGAGTATTCTCTACTACAGCTAACATAACGTTTTCACGATTTTCATTCTTTTCAGGTAAATTTCTTACTGTTTTCGGCAAGTCTTTGACAGTACCGGTCATTTCAAACTTTTGCAAGATTTTACTAACAGTAGACTGGGAAATATGATGCTCGGGGTATACGTTATTAAATAAATTGCAAACTTCTTCCTGTCGTCTTCTTCTGTCTCCATATCCCAACATCATCAATATTTCAATTCGATGCTTTTCAGATAAATGCGCCATAAGTTTTATTACTTTCGTGCTTCTTTAAATCTTCCAAATCACAAGCGTAACTTTAAGTTCAAGTACCACTCTGACATTTAGAAGAATGCAAATGTTTTGATAAATAAGAAGGTTCAGTAGTGCCTTAACATGGATAACTAGAATACTTTTGTGAAAAACTTCAAAAGTAGGATACCATTGTAAAGAGTAAAGTAGTATGCTTTCTTTGAAATAAATGAAATCTAGTCATGCCATTTAAAAAAATTGTCAATGACGTCACTAATGACAAATGACAAGCGAATTTAAAATTTTAATCATGTCATAGGATCCGCAAGAAAAATCAAATATTTACCTGTTTCAGGTTTTTTTGATGTAACGCGTATTTTTTGCAGTATATAACATATTCCATATTCTGTGGACACGGTGTATATTATATTCGAGGTATCGAAGATCTTAGGTTTTATTCGAGGTTTCTCCTCATAAAACTCTTTTTCCACTACTAATGTTTTCGGCATGACCCATGGTTGTGGTTTTGCCGGACCTTTACTTCTTGTCCCGTAGTGATGTCCACTTCCAATAGCTTGTTTAAGTGGTTCTTTATCTCCTTCGTTCTCTTGGATCTGCTCATGCTGTCCCTGGACTTCAGCAAATTCTTCAGCGTCTGTTTCGCTATCCTCAAAACTCCTGTCACTCACCAAGTCTGGTGGTTCTTCGTCTTGCAATTGGTCGTCCTCTTGAACTTCGTCCAATGCATCAGGGTTGAAATTTATCACTCGCCGTCTCACCGGTTCTTCATTCAATGATACTGGTGTCCCTATCCAGGGCTCTATTTCCTCTGGAGGGTTTACGACATTTCCTTGTGGTAGTTGCTCTGGTATTCCGCCGAAATATGCTCTTTCCAATTCTTCCATATTACCCGAGATTCCAATGTCATCTCCTGACTCTTGATCCTCTGAGTCTTCTTGTCTTGGCACATCCCTTTCGTTTCTTCGAGTCTGAGGTGCGTTTCGACCATCGTCGCCATCTTCATACCACTTCAGCCTGTTAACATGAACTATCTGTTCTTCATGACCACTTATTTTGACGATTTTGTAAGTTACAGGACCTAATCTTTCCATGATTCGATATGGACCTTCCCACTTCTTGCTTAATTTTCTCGATAGGCCTGGTTTTACAGCTGGGTTGTACAAGTAGACTTTGTCTCCTAATTGGAATTCAGTAGGTCTAGTTTTCTTGTTGTACTGTTTCTCCCGCTGCTCTGCCGACTTCTTTAACCTCTGGCGGACGACTTCAAAGGTGGAATTCAGTCTTGCGACTAGTTCCGACGCGTAGTTTTCGCTGTAGTCGTATCGCTGCCTTGTAGAAGTGAGGTTGTCGTCATTGGGTAATCTCATATCTCTTCCGTGGAGTAGAAAATAAGGAGTCTCTCCAATGGATGAGTGGATGCTGGCTCTGTAGGCCATTAACACGTATGGAATCCACTTGTCCCAGTCTCGTTGTGACTTTGAAACATAATGAGACAACATATCCTTGAGCACACGGTGTGTTCTTTCTATCATCCCGTTGCTCTGAGGGTGGTAAGGAGTTGTTTGGATCTTCTTAATGCCCAAAATTTTGCAGACGTTTTTCATTAGTTCCGATACGAAGTTGGTCCCTTGGTCTGTCAGCAACTTTCTTGGCACTCCATGTCTAGCAACAACATTTTCCACGAATGCTCGAGCTACAGTGTCCGCTTTTTGGTCCGGTAAGGGTATTGCTTCCGGATACTTCGTAAAGTAGTCTTGGAACGTTAATACATATTTATTACCTTGATCTGTTGGAACTAGCGGTCCTACTATATCCATGGCTGTCAGCTCGAACGGGTACGTCACTTCGCAAAATGGCATTTCCTGATGTACTCTTTAACGTCATCTTCCATTCCTTTCCAGTACATCCGTTCTTGCATTAGTCTTAATGTCTTCGGTACGCCTTGATGTCCTGCGTACGGTAGGTCATGATGGTCGCGAATACACTGTCGTACCAAGTTCTTTGGGATGACAATCCTGTCATTTCTTTCACCACCTCGTCTAACTCGGAAAATAACTCCGTCCTCGTCGATGTAATACGGGTCCTCCACCTGTTCTTCTTGTATCTGGTCACGCAGTTTCTGCAACGCCGTATCTTGTTGCTGTTCTTTCCTTATGGCTTCTTTATTCAGGTGTGGTATGGGTGTTTCTTCAACATCAACTTGACCCCTTCTTAGAACTGGATGTATTGCTACTTCTTGTGGTTTCACTTTGAGAGGCTGGTTCATTCTGGTCGTGTTTTCTTTTCGATCTTGCTTTCTGGCTTTTCGTGCCCATTCTTGATATTCTTCATATCCTTGCCTCTTTTCTCGGTCTAGTTGAGAGAATGACCTCTCGTATTTACGATCCCCTGGTTCATCATCGCTGAGGTCTTCGTTGTGTTTCTTGACTTCTACTCGAACATCGATTGGTACTGTTATGTTCCTTTCTTCACTTCTAGGGTTTACTCTTCCCTCATTTTTATCCAGGAGCTTTCTTTGATCATTATTAAATACTTTCCTTACAATTCCATTTGGTGAAGTTACGCTCGTGTTCCTCCTTTCTTCGTTTGAAAACTCAGTGATTTCATCCATGATTTTATTTTTTCTTTGTATCTTTTGTCGTCGCTCCTTTTTTAACGCGTCACTTAATATATGAAGATTTGTCCTTCCACTTTTCTTCTCTGTACTTGCATCACGACCCTGATTTCCTTGAACTTCTTGTTCCTGTTGTGGGTTTCCAACTGTGGGCAACCGACTCATAGCATCAGCGTTGTTGTTCTTTCTTCCGGGTTTGTACTCTATTGTAAAGTCGTATTCCGACAAGAGTAACGCCCATCGGGCTAACCTTGATGTAGGATCCTTAAGTGAAAATAACCACTTTAACGGTCTGTGATCCGTGTAAATGGTAAACTTAGTCCCGTAAAGGTAGCACCTAAAATGCTTAATGGCCCAAACAACTGCTAAGCACTCTTGTTGAGTCACATCATAATTTCTCTCGGCCTTGTTGAGTTGTCGACTGGCGTAAGCTATAGGTCTTTCGTATTTGCCTTCTCTCTGGCTTAGCACTGCGCCGATAGCTGTTCCAGATGCATCTGTCGCTAGTATGAACGGTTCTTCGAAGTTGGGATACTTCAGAACTGGCGGACTGCACAACTTCTCCTTCAAGTATTCAAATGCGTCCTCTTGTTCCTGCGTCCATACCAACACAACGTCCTTTTTCGTGAGCGATGTCAAAGGGATTGCCTTGTGTGAAAATTCTGGGATAAACTTCCTGTAGAATCCTACAAGTCCTAGGAAAGCTCTAATGTCTTTCACATTTCTAGGTCGAGGATAACTTTTCACGACACTCAACTTTTCCGGGTCCGGTTTCACTCCTTCTTCGGATATAATATGACCCAAATATTTAGCCTCCCTGGCTAGAAACTTACATTTTGACGGCTTTAATTTCAGATTTGCTTTTCTCAATCTTTCAAAAATTTCGTTCAACCTTTCTAGATGGTCTTCCAGTGTCCTACTAAACACTATTATGTCGTCAAGATATACCAAACATTTTTCTCCGGTGAGTCCCGACATGACTGAGTACATCAGTCTTTGGAAGGTGCTAGGTGCATTAGCCAGTCCAAACGGCATTCTTAGGCATTCGTAGTGACCATCGGGAGTTGAAAACGCAGTTTTCTCCCTATCTTTTGGGTCAACTTCCACTTGCCAATATCCGCTTGCCAGATCCAACGTGGAAAAGAACTTAGCATTTCCTAGCTGGTCGAGAGTTTCCTGAAGGTTTGGTAATGGGAAGTAGTCTCGCTTGGTGATGGTATTCAGTGCTCTATAGTCGATGCAGACGCGAATTTTATTTTCACCTTCTGCGGCTTTCTTCTTTACCATTATTACCGGTGCACTCCAGGGCGAGGAGGATTCTTTGATCACTCCTTGCTCCAACATCTCTTCGATCTGGTTTTGGAGTTCCTTCCGTTGACTAAACGGTACTCTATACGGCGCTTTGGTAATGGGTGGCAAATCTGTAATAATTCTGTGTTTCATTTCGTGTGTGCACCCCAACTTTACATCTTTTCCCATGAAGATGTCGCCATAATGTCGAACCAGGTTTAATAGCTTGTCTCTCTCTTCTCTTTTCAAATGTTCGAGCTCCAATTTCTCTAAAATTCCGGCCTTTCTCAGGTCTACCTTATTTATGGAGATTCGCTCCTTTCCTCTTCTCTGCATTTGTTCCTGCACTTCAATTCGTTCGCTGTAGGCAACCACTGTATTCTTTGGTATCCTAACCGTTTCGCTGGTAACATTCATAATGCAAACTGGCACTTCCGACCTGGCTTTAGAAATCGTGCGTGCCACTATAAGTCCATGGATGAGCAGATGAGCGGGTTCCAGCATTATATCCTGTTTAGGGTCGATCATCCCCTGCACAGCAGTACACATCATTTGACATCTTGGGGGAATGTCGGTCGCTTTTTTAATTCGGATTTGACAGCGGGCAACTGCTTCGTCCTGATTATCAATCGTCATTGCCCGTGACGAAGACAATCTGCGATTTCCTTCCCCTAGGGTCTCCTCCTTTATCTCTTTCCTAGCTTTCCTTCCGCTTCTGGGTGCTTTTTCCACTTTTTTATGTTTGTGCATCGTTTGATTCGTTTTAGCACTATCATTCCGTACCACAATTGCATTTTCCTTCACTTGCACATTTTTCTGGCCGGCTTGCCTACCACTTAACTCCAAAGCATAAACTGAGATGCTTATTTTGGTTCCAACAAACACATCTTCTATCAATTTTCTAACTATCGTCCATTTTAATCCGCCCCCTATCCTTGGCATTGCTAACTTTCGAACTCTGTACTGTAGACAGTGATTATGCAGACTGATTAATGCCTTCTCTAAGGATTTGTAGGTGGACTTGTCTTGACTTCGACTTTTCGTCACAAGGTAGTAGATAAACCTCTTTTGTCCGTTTAACAAGATATTGTGCAAAATTGCTATTTCGCCGACTTGAGCATTTTGCCTTTTCAAAGCTCCTACTCGTCCAAATCTTTGCTTGAACTCAACCGCTATGCCCTTGTTCATGTGGAGATCTTTTGCTACACAATGAATCAAGGAATATTCTTCTGGAGCCGTAAACAAATCACCACAAATTTCTCTTATTTCAACATAATTTTTCTTAAAATTCTTGCCGACCTCTTGCGTCTTTCGATTAAAATGTTTCTTGTTCTTAAAATCAACCCTCTCTTGGACTGGGTCTAAATTTTTCTTGGCCGTTTTATCTCCTTTTCCATGTTTCACCATTTCACTGTAACTCGGCTTTTCCAATTCCTCATAATAATTTAATCTTTTAATTCCGTTGTTTGTTGGTTCTATTCTTCGATTCCGGTGTTGAGATTCTGTGAATCTTTCAGATTTTGTAAATCGATGATCCGGTTTCTGAAGTTTGTTTGGCGTTCTTCTAGCCTGTGTTTTCCAGGTATCTTCTTGGTGTAGAGCGTATGCGTCATCGTATCCTAAATTACTTAGATCATTATGGCTTAAAAGCTCTATCTTTTCTCTTCCGAGCCTGAGGACATTTTCCCCGTAGTCGACTGATGCGCTATTGGCTCTGAGAAAGTCTCTTCCAAGAAGGCCATCTACTTTCAGGTTGACGGAATCTGAGCATATCATGCACTTGGTGTCATAGTACTTTTTCCCTATCTGTAGTGGTAACATTATCAACCCCAAGCATGGCTCTTCGTCACCTGAAATTCCTCGAAAAATTACATTTGGTTCTGGCTCAGTTCGGGCCCCGATTCTCCGAACGAATCCATCTTTTAATATGGTCAAAGAGGCTCCCATGTCCACTAGCATAGTTGCTATGTGTCCTCGTATTTCCGGTAGGATAAGACATTTATTTCCTTCCTCTTCGACCGTATACGTATGGGGGAGCGTGATTTTTAATTGTTTTGGTAAGGTCCTTTGACCTCGGGGTTCTGCAAAGGACCGTTTAAGTTTAAAGACTTCGTAGAGTTATTTCTCGTACTCCCATAATCTGGGGTTCTTGGTTGATTAACCCATTCTTTACACTCGGGCACATAATGTCACATTCTTGAGCAACTGAAACACTTCGGTTGTTTCTTATATTTCCAGTTCCGTTCCTTATCAGACCTCGGATAGAAGTCCTGTCTCCTCTCGTTGTAATTACGCGCATAATTCGCCCCACGATTCGTCTCAAAATACGTCTGGTAACCTGGGGTTGGATTACCGCGTTGCGGAAAACTTTGTTCCCTTACTGCTACCCTTGAATAGTCATTTCTTAATGCCTCTCTTGAATGTTCGTAACTATCTTTTGAAAATTCGTCTATTCCCATGAGCCTTCTTCCTGTAGGAAATCTATTGTTCCCGTTTTCTTTGTTGCTAAAAATTGCTTCGTAATTTTCATTCCAGTCTTCTGTTTCCTGATTGGAAATGTACAAGTTGTTTAACCTTCTCATTTGCTTAAGCATCCTCCCGCTTGTTTCAGCTTGCTGGGCGAGCTCTATCACTTCTTCAAACGACTTTAGAGGATTTCTATTCAAATCCAGGATGATCATTTTCATCAATTCCTGGTCCAGTCCTCTCTTGAATTGTTCCGCCAAATCTCGCTGATGTCGTTTTATTACGGCTTCTCGTTCAGCTGGTTGATTTGGTTCGACTAAGGCGAGGTTTTCTTCTAAGAGTTTTTTTCCTGCCTTTTTCACTCGGATGGAGAAATCCTCAACGTTTTCTTTTGACGCTTGGGTACATCTTTGGAGCTTTAAATATGCTTCGCCCGGTAAAACCTTCTCGGCGTAACGTTTTATTAACGCTGCTTTAAATTCGGCGTACGTTATGGTGGATGACAACAGGTGCGATTCTAATTCCAGATACTGAAAAGCTTCTCCTTTCAGCTGGTATCTCGCAACTGCCAAAATTTGCTGCTCCGTCCAAGCATCAATATCTGCTCGTTGGCGTAATTTCAGGAAAAATTCCTTAATATTTTCTCCAGATTTACCGGAAAATTCTGGGAGGCCAACGAGAGTTTGCCCAATAGTTTGAAGACTAGACAAATTCATTATAGGTGGTTGTTCTGCGCCGTTTACAGGGAGGATATTTTCTTCTTGAGTGCTGTTTGTTGCCAATGTCACTTCATTTGCTTCCTCTTCCATTTTAAATTAAATTTCCTTTAAGTTTCACTCACAAAATTAACTCACTTTAATTCACTATTAATTTTTGACTAAACTTTAATTCAGTTTAAAATAAATTTCGAAAATAATTCGTAGGTGAATTGAGAGCGTAAAATGAAAAAGCAATTTTTTTTTCTTAAAAAAATTGAAAAAAAAAGGATTGATCACTTTCCATTCGTTTTATTAAAAAAAAAACTCAGGGTGTCGAATTATTTGTTATTAACCACCGTAAAAATTCTTCCATAAAAAAAATTTAAATTACTAGGGAAGGTAACTTTAAATAACCAGAATAACTTAAAACAAACAAACAAAAATAATAATTTAAAAAAATTGAATTTAACTAAATCCGCATTAAAATTTTAAATAATGTTTAAATTTAAAGAAGAATTTAACAAATTAGCTGCTTCCCTTAAAAACAAAGCGTGGTTAATTAGGTAATTACTTTTTCGACGCACTCTGTAACTACTGCGCGCGACCGCATATTTTTCCGGCGCTCGATGTTTCTTGACTCCACCTCGTAGACGAGAATTCTTGTCGCTCAAGCGATCGTAACACAAGAGCGCGCGTCTCGGATTTAAAGATGGCGCAATTTAAAATTTTACGGAGCGCTCTCCTTAATTTACTTTAAATTTTGATTTTCTAAGTTACTTCAGAGGAGCAAAAATTTTTTATTATTATAATTATTTTTTTTTAATGAGGAACATTTAAAACAAAATTGAATGTCAACGCCGATTTAAGTTATTACAAATTAATTACGCACAACCGAACGCGTACCTGAAAACACAAAGAAAATAACAGGAAAATACACTTGCACGCATTGCAGACCTATGTCCTATTTAACATTAATGTAATTACATTAATCAGACAAAATTTCAAATATTAAAGAAAAATGGGAAATTTACAATTTTTTTTCAGTTCATCCCCTTAATTTATTAATTAAATTTCTGGACATTATCCCACCGCTGCCACCATTTTGTAGGAAGGGTCTGGGGTGGAAGTAGAAGACCTTTCCCCGTTTGTAACCCTTCTTACTTCGGTAGTGTAATTTTAGCAAGAAATGTAACTAAACATGTAAACCAAAATCAAATTGAGAAAATAAAAAAAAAAGAAACTAAAAATAACGGAGTTTTGCTGCCACCACCGGAGTTTTAAGGGAATTCCGGACCCTATTCTACTTAATTAAATTACATGGCCTATTGATATCTCTTTGGAAGTAGGTTCTTTCGGGCTGGAACTGTGCAAGCGCGCATTATATCCGCAAGCTACTCAGAAATAAAAGTCAACTGTGTGCTTAAAATAGGGTATATTGAAACTAACTTTTCATACGATCAAAACAGTAGTACATGAAGATTCCTACCTTTTTGGAGAGTAGAACGCAAAAGCAGAGAAAGCAGGGGAAGGAGCTCCAGGCGAAGGTGTTTCTTCTACACCTTTCTTTCCCCCCACACCAAAATATTAAAAGGAAAACTCTTGCGTAAAAACGGGTTGCGATTGAATTTAACTCAAGTTTAAAATTAATGAACTTTAATCACAAAAATTGATTTTTCATTTAAAGATCAGGTACGTTCGTTGAAGATATTCGTTAGGTGATTTAACGGTAATAAATTTTATTAATCACTAGTGTTTAAATTTTGAGAAAAAGCAAACCTTCTGTTTGCAGAAAAGGTTGAATGAAGACTAAGGATTTTGACTTCTTCTCTGACCGCGACAACCCCTTTGTTTATATTAGAATTTCGCGCAATTGATGCAATGTGCTGTCACCTATCTAAATTCCCTTTTTGATCCCGTTCATTTAAGTCACTCAAGTAACTTAAGTTGCCTATCTACAGGGTAGTAATTAGATAATTTTAAAATCTGATTGATCATTTTCTAACGCGCGGAGTTATAATCGCACGTGTCGATTGGTAATTATGCTAATATTTATCTTAGACATATCTGACTTTCCACTTAAGTTAATGGCTAATGCCGAAATCGTTTCTTTTCGCGCTTGTACTTTTATAGATTATTTATTATATTGGAACCGTCTGGAATACCACTTATGTTAATGACAACATGTTTAGACTGGGGATTTCTTTTTCGATATTGGCAAGTCATTTTGAACGTCGAATTCTTGCGTATAATTATGAAAAAGAATTAATACCTTCATTCTGATTTTCTGGCTGCTTACAGACCTCAAAATGTGGAAGACTTACAAAACAAAATTAGGACGGAAATAAATAACATTAGCTGTGGAACCATCGCAAGACTCATTAACAGCAGTTACACATGAGCTGGACTCTGTCAAGTGGTTGGTGGAAGACATTTTCAGCATTTATTGTAATTTTATTATGTTGTTTTGTTATGTTTTTACAAGAAAGTGTTATTTTTGGTTGAAATTTTATTAACATTAAAAATCACATTTCCATTTTTCAATAATTTTTTTCTTCAAAATTTTCTTATGCAACTAGTGGTTCATTAACATTTTTGTACTCAGAAAAATGGATGCTTTCAAATGACATTTTCAAAAAAATTGATTGTCATTAAAAAAAAGCGCAAAAGTGGTAATTGTCATAAAATTAGAATTGGTTGTAAAAGATGTCTTTTTTAAAAATAAAATCGACCTGTCCGAGCATTTTTCGAAAAAGTCAACGCTATAATAATAATGAGTTCATATTCCCGAATATTTATTTAAAACTGCTCGGATTAGTGCTCAATCCTTCAGCAAAAATACAATCATATCATATCATATCACCGACACCGACATTGAAAGACGGAGACGATTGATGCGAGAACGGACAATCGATATCGCGATCGACCGACTCCATTGAAACAAGATTCTATCATTCAATACTTTCAAGTGATCCAATCCCGAAGATCGAATCATTAGTAACATTCCTTTCACAAGCTTGAACAGCTCAAGTGCACCAAGCCCTTGTTCCATTCACTAATGTAGGTGGAAGTGCATCGCGCACTAAAACAGTTCACACGAGTTTCCCCACCCCCCGCTCGACATATTGTGAGGTTATGTTGATGGAATTTGAATGTTGTGTTCCTTTTAGAACAGTTCTGAACAGTACAGAACAGTTCTGAACAGTACAGAACAGTTCAGTGTGTACACTAAACGGAACTTGAAGCTCGTGAATGCTACTCACGAATGACACATCTCTACTCTAAAGTTTTATCTGAAATTATTATTAATTATGAATTCTAAATACGCGTGATTTTGTGTGACTCGAAAGCAAGTGTTATAGGGACCGTCATAGACAAATATAAGACAGCTCATTCCCATGCTTTGACACTGGCAATGAGTGAACAGTGGCGGTGACGCGGGCGGTACTACCGAACTATTCAAATAGCGCCACTTTTAAAATATGGCTTTCATTCAGAATTTTATTTTATCATTTAATTTAATGTCAAGAAAAATATAATGATAAGAAATTTAATTTGAAAATATGCAAAGAGTAACCACAGCAATAATATTATTACTTTGGTTAATCCTTAATCATTTTCAGATTAAATTTCTTATCAATATATTTTCACGACATTAAATTAAATGGCATTATGGCAAAAAACGTTGATTTCCATGTTTTAGGACGGTGATTTTAGAAAGCACAAAAAAATTATGGATACAAATTTATTACAATGTTAATTTACATATTTAGCAAATCCTTAAGACTAAAGTTAGTCTAATAAATCTAAACTAAGGCTTTATCATTGCCATATATACAAAAGAGACTATATGAAACCAAATTCGTATCAATTTATTTGCATTATGAATATTGAGCAATCAGTATAAAATTAATGTGTTTTGCTATTTTTATATAAAGAAATCGGTAGCATATTCAAATGTATGAAATGATAAGAACAAAAGCAACGGTTTATGAATATTATTGCTTAGTAATAACATTGTAGTACAATATTGAAGGAATTAACAATATTGTTAGGTCCTTCTGCATTTACAATAAAAAAACAATACAATAGCTAATTTAATAATGCAACATTTTAGAAAACATTATACATATATTATACAGTTTCTTAAATTACAACTGTTCAACTGTCAACCAAAATGTATACACTATGTACTCAAAAGTGTACAAGGGACAATCACACAATGAATACATAACCACAGGTCGAAAACTAATTATATTAAGAAAAAAAAATATCTGAACAAAAACAGAGATCCGTTTGTATATTGCTATCAACATTGGCCCATATCATAATCGTTTCACTAGCTAATTGAAACACCTATTCAACATATTGCAGGAGATATATTTAGCCCTTTTTTCTCCAAACAAATTTTTAAACTAGACGTAAGAATCTGTTTAGAAATTAAATACGTAATGAATACATAAGAAAATATAATTGCCCCTTTGACATTTTTGAGTAGTGTACCTACTTACAGTACAAAGTTTACAAATGTACTATTTTTTGATATTTTGATTTGCTTTGAACCACAAACGATCTTTGCTTATCTTCCGTGAATTTATGCAAAATACAATTACATACGATATTAAAAAATTTGCTTGTAATACTTACTTTATTAACGTCACAATTAATGAAAGAAGTATCTACATGCTCATATAAGACTTCAAGAATATTTTGTTTGATATTATTAATATGGGGATGAGTTTCTAAGCATTTGTGAATTATATCATAAGCAACGGTTACACATCGAATCATGCTATTGTTGCAGTAAAACAACTTTAAATTTGTCGGATCGTTTTCTTTGAAACTAATAAAATTGTGTACCGTTTCAATACTGTCACTTTTAAAGCACGATAAACATTTCTCACAACCTGTCCTTAATTTTTTTATAAAGAATCCACAAACATACGCCGTACTTTCGGCATCAAAAGAATTACGATCAATACTAATGTTAATCATATTAAGTAATTCAGATGTTACAACGGGTGGTGTATGAATCCCAAGCAGCAAAGTGTCGTTATATTCACGTCATTTTTTGGTTCCAGGAGGTCGGCGACGTCATGTCACCAAAAAAGGACGTCATATTTTGGATAACTTTAAACGACATTTTATAGACCTAATAATAGACGTCGTTATATCGTGAGAATTTGACCATTTTCGGACGAAAAATGATTTTTAGTACATTTTATATAATCAATTATTTTAAATATATTATTACATTGTTGAAGATTTTTTTACCAGTAATTAATTATTTTTTTATTGTAATATGCAATCACAGATCGAATTTATTGCTGAAACAGCATGTGCTCGTGCAGTGTCGTGTATCATCGCCACACGTGATTACGACGAGAAGACGACACATCATTCTCGTCATCTGATTCACGCCAATCTCGATGTCTGCCTTGTTCTCGATGTATAATGGCGTAGTTTGCAAAGTGTATTTGATACAAGATACAACACGTAAAGCCTTTTTTACACTTGTGTGGTTGCGACACAAGCCTTAGACGCAAACTCCACACTCGTGTAAAAAAACGTAGCTTCACACAGTTGTTACACAATATTTTGCATCCCATTTTCGTCATGTAGGAACGGTACAAACGACGTTATTATTCGACGTCATTATAACGTTTCAGAATGACGTCTTTAGAGTGTGACATTAGGCCGTCTATTTAACGTCAAAATGGCCGTCAAATTTACGCTAAAATGACTCCAAAATGACTGAAAAATGACGTGAAATTAACGACAGTCTGCAGCCTGGGAATATTACTTGCAGGTCCCAAAAAATCTTTTAAATTAATCAACATTTGACATTCATCATCTTCGCAATTTTTCGCCAACGTTTTACATGATGATAAATTATTGACTATTGCAGTTTTCATATAACTTAAGAATTGATGCGGAGTCGGATTAATGTTGGCTGCACCGTATTGACGCACCGTACTGAAATATGAAATAAATATTATATGGCTATCATTAAATGATATAATTAAATCAGTTACCTAAAGAAATTCTCTAATGGATCTTGTTGTACGCATCTAGTCTTCAATGTACCTTGCTCACTTTGGAAATAGTGAGCATACAACTCTTTCATCGAGTTCATCGTGAAGATGAGGCCCTTGATACAACGAGGAGCTTTGCATTGGACGTCATTTTTGAAAAACTTCCAATTTTCGAGTTTTGGAATAATGGTATTCCAAAACTTAATATGCCCACTTGAGCGACTTATCGCACGTTTCAGAGGTTTTCCTACAAAATCAAAACACAGTTTGTTAATATGAACACAACACTTTAAATTTTCGTATATTACCTGGGAAATCTCTAATATTACGACTATTCAATGAATCAGAAATAGAGTCCATGAGATGTGCAAATTCTGCAGTATATATTGCCTCTGCTGGCAGATTTGCAGATGCCACCATTGATTCTATCGATGCTGCCACTGTTGAACTGAAAATTTGGACAGCAAATGAAACTTTCATTTCAACAAAACTTAGATTTAATTTGAAATGTAACGGTTTAATTTTCCTCATTGCTAAAAAAAACAAAATCAAATAATAAGATAACGATAATTAATGATTTTATGTATCCACCTTGAAAGCGTCTGGTCAAGTCAATTTTGTGTGCTTCTTCAATGTGTACCCACTTGGCTACCTTATATCAAAATGAATATCATATTGATGTAATGTATTCCAGACGTTCTTGATAATATGGGGAGTATCATAGAACATGAATATTCTTCTTCCATTAATTACGATATGATGTCCTCCTTCATTTGTACTATTAACTAATTGGCTTACTGCCGCTACATTCGTAGTCCCTAAAAATAAATATGTGTAATGTTACATTCTGAACACAACAATTTAAAATTGACTTTTACCTTGGTCACAAACACAACCAATTACATGAATGTTTCTTTCAATTAAACAGAACAAAATGTCAATTAATAATTTCTCCAAAGAAACGGTTTTAATTTGATCTTTTGTGAAATAAAAAGCTATAGATTGCTTCCACTTTCCAGATAATGATGACAGCGTAAAAACTAATACATGGTTTGCTTCTTGGTTGGATCTTCCTAAATGTCCAAGATCTACATATCCAACAATTTTATCATGCGCCTTATCATAGGTTAATGCCTGTTTTAATGCCATTTCGTCGAATAATAAGACACATTATTTCAATTCTTCTGAACAGCGAGCCAATCTTTTTTCTTATGATAATGTGCGTATTAATTCCTACTGTTAAGGGAATGTCCTGTAATAATCTTTGTAATGTTGATCTCGACGGTAAGTTTAAAAAATTCCTGAGAAACTGGTAGCATTTTGGTCCACGCTTATACACAGCTAATGCAAAAATTTTGTCATCTCGGTCCCATGAAGGTTTATTCTTTTTAAAATTATTTTAACATTATTAAAATTTTCTAACTTCCGAAAAACGTCAGTGTTACTGGCACGAGATAACATTTTTAAAGTGTTGCGTGATTTCTGTAATTGTGATTTTAATTTGCATATCCTTCCCTTTTGCACCATATATTCTTTATACAAGACCTTCATGCGAGGTGATTATATATTGGACCTTTTCTCACCAATCTTCCTCAAAATAGATTTGGGTGCTGTAAATAATAAAAATAAAATTACAATTCTGTGTCAATATTATTACTAGTCAATAAAAAAATTATGGTTAGCAAAAAATAAAACGTATGTAATAAGGGATGGCACAATAATGTGTTAACTGTTATAACTATCACAGTACATAGTAAGATAGTAGTAGTAGTAGAATAAGCGGCTAGAAGAGAAGCATACATGGTAAATGCTGTTTGTTTTCAAGGAGAGAAGAAATTATTCAAGACAGGACGTGGTTACTACTGCCCCGGTATAACCGGTATACAATAAAAATTTAAATACAACAGTTATTAATAAATTTATACAATAAACAACGTATATGAATTGTCACATAAACCAAATTAAATAGTCATTCGATTCGCAAATAAAGATACTTACTTTTTGAACTTTGTTTTGGAGTATGATAAACATTTGAAAAGTCTCTTTCAGGTGTTGAAGGTCTCATACTACTAGTACTAGGTAATGATAGAAATACAGGTGCACACTCTTCTGTAGAGGGTAACACTGAAAATATGAAAATATACAAGACCTTATAAATGATTGTATCGAAGCAGGCTATGTGCGTGTATTTAAATTATTTAATGCTAGAACACTTAACAATTACCTAATTCAGTTGGTGCCTTTACCACTGTTACTCGGGAACTCTCTTCACTACATTCCCTATTAATTCGATCAGGATAGGCAAATTTCGATAGTTTATGTTTATTTGTATTTGTGAAGTGCTTATCCGTAAAATGCAGTTGACAAATTCTGCTCGTCGGCGTAATTATAATATTGGGAAGTTGATTGAAAATGTTCTTCCATTTTTCTCTTCTTGTAGTTTCCAACGGCAACTTAAAGAAGTGAATTCCACATTCGTTTGGATAATGAGAGTCACAAGATGGTACGCAACATCTAAATTTCGTTCCTCCCATCTATAAAAACTGTTTGTGTTAAATATCTTTGAAAAGGGTTGCTGAACTATAAAAATGTAATTGCAAATAATGTACCAAACTTAAAATCTGTATGATATTTATGAACATTCAACGTCGACAAAGCTGTCGAACGACTGCGAAACGTTAAGTGTTTGTGCGCCATTTAGTGTCCGTTTAAAAGAGTTTGTGATACAATAAAATTAATGCTAATTCAACTATGCGAAAAGCGCATTTCGACAAGATCGGCCCTATAATTATTTCTGATTATCTATAAGTTATTTTACTAAGAACTAATATCCCAGGCTGCAGACTGTCGTTAATTTCACGTCATTTTTCAGTCATTTTAGCGTAAATTTGACGGCCTAATGTCACACTCTATAGACGTCATTCTGAAACGTTATATTGTGCGTTATATTGATGTCGAATAATAATTAGGTACCTTTATGTAATGTATACAGCGGAACAAGGCAGACAGCGAGAATAATTAATTACTGGTAAAAAAATCTTCAACGATGTAATAATATACATATTTAAAATAATTGATTATATAAAATGCACTAAAAATCATTTTTCGTCCGAAAATGGTCAAATTCTCACGATATGACGACGTCTAATATTAGATTTATTAGTTCTATAAAATGTCGTTTAAAGTTATCCAAAATATGACGTTCTTTTTTAGTCACATGACGTCGCCGACCTCCTGGGACCAAAAAATGACGTGAATATAAGGACACTTTGCTGCTTGGGATACCACAAAATGATTAATCAAATGAATTGATTACAAATGTACAAATGCGCGCCAACACCACTTCTACTCAGTACGGGGCTTTTATATGCTTTCCAAAGATGAATAAAGCTTCCTACAACTTTTTGTAGATTTTAGTTAATTCCCTTGCCGTTCGTAAAAACGCTCCCATCGCTATGGAAATTGGTTACAGATCACTAAATTTTTACGAATTATTTACGCAAGATAGACTCAAAATTTCTTTTTATAATAATCTCACTATATACAGGCTGCGTCCAAAAAAACGCCTACGCGAATAGCGTCGGTGTTTATTGTCGTATTTGAGCGGTCAAAAAATCAAACAAAATGGCAGAAAAAACTCTACAAAATACCACATCTTGCGTCTTTATTACATTTAAGACACTTTTGTTTTTTACATGCAATGGTATGATTACTGTAATAATATCGAAAGAACTTTTTTTTTCTGCGATGAATGATGTGATCATAATTATTGGCTGCCAAAGTCAGGAAACGTAGTTATGTAACAGGATTTTTGGTATTTTGGAGAGACGTCAAAAAAAATGTCCAAAATTGTACAACTGTACATTTTGTTTTTTATTTGGTAATTTAAATGGAATTTTACCAGTTTACATCCCTGATGATGTCTGTGGTAGAAAGTCAAAAGGGCATAAATCACATTTTCTGTAAAACGGAGTTATGTACGTAAATGCGTTCAAAAATGAAATTTGTGAATAACTTCGTCCGTTTTGATCGCCCGAATGTGAAATACTATAATTAATAACTATAGTTAAACCCTTATGTTGGACGAAATATTCACAAATTTCATTTTGAATACATTCAAGTTCATAACTCCGGTTTGCAGAAAATGTGACTTATGACCTTTTAACTGCCTACCACAGATGTGTTAACTACGTAATTTTCTCTTCTGGCATTAATAAAAAATCGAACGCATTAATTTTTAAAACTACATTAATGTATTAGTAATAGAGATCGTGTTCTGAAATTCCATTAATAAATAAGCAAATAGTTACCTATATTACACTGATAGAAATATTTTTGAAAAACGCCATAAGTTAGTTTTTTCAACCGAAAAATGATAAAAAAAGTAATTCCACCTTAGTAGAGAATTACGAATTATTTAGAAATATTTACATTTACAGACAATATGTAAATAAGACGTATAATTAGATTTAGAAATTCTCGGCATTGGGGTACGAGACCAGAATATTACGAGCAATATTTGGACGAAGTAATTTTTTTAATTTAACACATGCACAATGCTATTGCGTACTAAAGATGAATATTACCGGAAAATGTTGTTTCTACGTTTCATCTAAGTATGTTACAATTAACTAACATGACACTTACACATTAAATACTTTAAATTATTTTCATTAAGATATGGTCAAAACACTAGCACTCACATGTTGCCTGTAATTAACCACAAAACAAGAGGTTCTGTGTAAAATTCAAAATAATAAAATTTAGAAAATATGCATCCAGCATTACACATATGCATTACAGATGTCGACATCTCACATTAGTCAGGATATTCAGACACAGGTATTGCAGTGACACCTATTTTCTATAAGTCGATTATTTTCGTCTGAAAACACCATCATCAGCGCCCCCCTTGTGGGTACGCCCAACTATATTCACGTTGCCAATTCCGTAATCCCTTTGGGACGTCTTATATTTGTCTATGGGGACCGTGCACATGCCTGCGTTCAGCGACGCCTGGCGGTGATTTATGCATTAGTGGTAGGAAAACATTGTTTTTAGGTTAATACACCTGTGACACCTTGAAGTGACGTTATTAACGTCACTCTGTAATTTTTAATTTTGCAACTACAATGGATGTTGAAATATATTTTAAAATCTTGTTTATGTAAGTGGACGACCAGCTGGTAGTGGCCGGCCATCAGGCGCAGTCACCCTATGCATAACTTCAATAGCCGAGCGAAAATTTTGGTATTTGCGGAAGAAATTTTGCATGGCATTGATGGTCAATAATATTTTTGGTTGTGCGCAGATTTGTTGGTATTTCTTGTAATTGTATTAAAAATATTTAGGGCTTTTTCTAAATTTACTCAAATCTTGCAACAAGTTTTATTGTTTGATGATCAGTACAATTTCTAAATATGCAAAATTTATGCAAATCCTGCGTGGTGTCACTAATAGATGTGAAAATATATTACAAATTGAATTCTATTGTTTATGAGCACAGTATTTCAGAAAACACATCAGAAGATCGGCAGTTGATTATTGTTGGACATGTGCGTTTTCCGTTATTTCTAAATTTTTCGTTTCAAACACGGTGGATTTTAAATCTCCGTACACAAATTTATGGAAATTTGCCTAACTGGAACGTATTCTTCACTCTTTTTTGCTCTTTTACACCCATTTGTATAAATAAAATGGGTAACGAGAGTGACTCATAGAATTAATGAAAAAGTGCTATAAATTAAACAAAAATCTGAGTACAAACCTCAATTTAAGAAACATCACTAATATAATCAGTCTTTTAACAATTAACACAAAGTATTCCAGTTAAATAGTATAAAACATGTTCCACATGCATTTGACATGAAGTCGGTCTGATGATCGGTCGGGGCTATTGTTTATATTGACTTCTTCACATGAAACGCATACCATCAGTATCCTGACCGTAAATGTATTCACATTACGAAGACTAACCATCCGTTAATCATCAACCGCATTTGAAACTGACCTACATTTGTTGATTTGCTTTCCGACTTCTATTCATGAAATTCTTCAAACTTTCATTTCATCTGAGTCTCCTGCACATTTTTCGAATAGAGTACGTTATACGTAATGACTAATCGTTATTGAAATCTATGAATCACTTTCCAAACAGCATACAAACTTAAATGTTTCAATCCATATATATTTTCTTGCTACTGTCTGGATAATTGTTACTATAACTCTTATGACAATTTACAGTTGTAGTACATAATAAGTATTTGATCTTCTGGTATGAAATTAATTACAAAATTCAAGTTCAAATGCACACTGGGCATTTGAAATGACAGATGTACAGTTGCGGACAAAAAATTTCGGATGTCACTGTCATCCCACTGACGTGAAAGTTAAGAAATTCCTATATGTATACGTCAGATGAGTGACAGTGACATCAGAAATTTTCTGTCCGCAACTGTACATTTGAACTGTCATCATACTGTCACTCGTGTTTTCATACCACTTAAGCAAAATATGGCCATTGGTGGCGCTGTCATCGCATGTGCACGGTCCCTATAGCGTTTTTCATTTCACTTGCACCAGAAGAGTTCGGGTCACACTGATATTACGTCACGCACTCAGTCAGAAAACGAAACTAGTGCGTGTTTCAATCGAATACAAACGTGATCTGGGAGCAAAATTATTGAGCGGGAAATATACAGAACCGTAACCTTAAAATTATAATTTGTGGCCAGAAATATAAAAATGCAATATTTGTTATAATAAATTAAAAATCCTAAATACACTAATTATTCATATTCGCTTCTTAAGGAATTCACCCCGGACGAAGATTCTATGCACTAGAGAAACTGTGTTTAGCAAATAACTTAATTATTAACAATTTCTTGATACAATAAATTGTTTTTGTTATCTGTCAATAAATCATCTGTAATATGCTTCTCCTGAAATGACAGAAAAGTTGCACTGAAACGCTTGCACTTCCTTCGAAGTCAGTTCCAAAATTCTTGCACTGAGTGCAAAACTGGTGCGCACTAACATTTCAATCGAACATAAAACACGAAGAAAGTTTGAATTGAAATCACCAACCGAACACGAAATCTAAACTCAGTGCGCACTGAGTGCAATCAGTGCAATTCAATCGAAAACGCTATTAGTTAACAGCTGTCTGTCATTACGCTGGTTTTTTGGTTACCAGGTTGGAATTATTTCAATTATTTTTTACGTTGACTTATTTTGACAACTCACTTTGACGCGGAGTTGTTCGCGTTCTTTTTGCATTACAGTAGGCCGTGTTAGGTAGGGATGTTCCAAAGTAACAAAAATATCGATATTTCTGATCGATCCGATCCAATCTGATCGATTGTAAAGCATCGATACACCACATATCGGAAAAGAAAAAATCGATGTTTCAAATATCGATCTTTGATTTAACAATTTTTGAAGACCCGATTTTTCAGTTGATGGTTATTCAAAATATTTTCGGTTACCGTAGTAATATTTTGTTTAAATAAAAATGTTCCACACGTTGCTTGGCATGCTGCTATCTACGTAATAACAAACATATCAGCTTAATCGAAAACGCTATTAGTTATCACCGGAAAGTATAATTGCTATAAATTCTTAGTATAATCGTGCTTATAAAAAAGTATTTGCATATCAAGAAATGTATTATTGAGTGGTCCCATAGGACACGCAGAACGACTCCTCGGAGAAGGTCCACGTATTCTTTTTTGGATTGCTGAGGTCATTTCACTAAAGAAAGTAAGTCCTTTTTAAGTATTACTTTATTTTTTTAAAAATTACAGCCTTGCGCCAATAGCCCTACCCTTACCATGTCCCTGGAAAGTAGTTCTTTCTGGACAATGTATAATGATCTCTCTGTATTTTTAAGCTTGCGGTATTTTCGGACGGACGGAAAAATCGTGACAGCGACAGCTTCCGATGACGTCTTTGGCAATCGCGCAAAGTGAATTTGGCAGTTGCCAGTTGGCAAGACAAATGTGAAATACGTCATGAAGCGACCGGCGCAGGCGCAGTGGGGGCCGAGTCGCGCGAGCATAACTTGGGTTTGTTTATGTGAAGTGCTATTTCTGTGCGTTAAGTCACCGATGAGTGTGTAATACGTAGTCGGCGGATAGGAGATTCTCGCAGACACAGAGGGTGGAAACTCCACTGGATGTTTTGTTGTTGGTCCGACGGTGGAGAAACGAGCAGAGGTGCGTTGAAAATAGCTTGATCGCGGCCACCCCGCGCCTTTCTTGTAACTCGCTGATTTCGGCGGCCGCCATTTTTATTTAGTGTGAATAGGCGTTGACTGTCTGTATGTTTTGGCAGGTCCGATGGCAGCGATCCGCAAGAAGCTGGTGATCGTAGGAGACGGTGCGTGCGGTAAAACGTGCCTCCTCATCGTCTTCAGCAAAGATCAATTTCCGGAGGTGTACGTACCGACCGTGTTCGAGAATTATGTGGCCGACATAGAAGTCGACGGCAAGCAAGTCGAATTGGCCCTCTGGGACACGGCCGGCCAGGAGGATTACGACCGCCTGCGCCCCCTTTCGTATCCGGACACGGACGTCATATTAATGTGCTTCTCGGTCGATTCTCCGGATTCGTTGGAGAACATACCGGAGAAGTGGACGCCGGAGGTGAAGCACTTCTGCCCGAACGTGCCGATCATCCTCGTCGGCAACAAGAAAGATCTAAGGAACGATCCCAACACAATCAAAGAACTTAGTAAAATGCGGCAGGAGCCGGTCAAACCTCAGGATGGTCGGTCGATGGCCGAGAAAATCAACGCATTCGCTTACCTCGAATGTTCCGCCAAGAGCAAGGAGGGTGTGCGCGAAGTGTTTGAGACAGCTACACGTGCCGCACTACAAGTTAAAAAGAAGAAGAAGCGTCCTTGTGTTCTCTTCTGAACGCCGTACGCACCATATAATAATTATAATAATTTTATATCATTTCGTTTTGATACACATGTTTAATATTAATTGTCTCGGGGCTTATGAGTGTATTAGCCATTAACTAACGTAATAAACCCCAGATTTCATTTTATTTCTCGATCGTTCAAAAGCAATCACTCCTTTGTTGTTATTAGTTGTCAACGATGTGGACGAGAAATTCTCTATGGGTTATTAATCGTGTGTGTGCGTGCGCTGCCCGGCTACTACAACAAACCTACTAATCAACGGCTGTGCCTTTCATAACTAAAAACAGTTGACAGTCGCAAACTGGATTAAAGACGGTTTTGTTTCTTTCATTTTTTTCTTTTCCGAAAATTACTTTCATTTGTTTTTAGGCGTTGTCAGCGTATAGCTTAAGTATTTCGCACGAAACTCCCGTTTCATCGCCACGCAATCAATCGATGTCGACACAAAAAAAAAAAAATTTCTTTGATTATTTCTCCTTAGCGAACGAAACAAGTGTAAATTTTCTAAAGCCTGTCCTCTTACGATGATTATTATTCCATGGTGCATGAATAAAATAAAAATAAAACATTATAGGCTTTATGTATGAAATAAAGTGGATGGTGTAAATTATTACAATATCAATTTATATTATATATATATATTATATCAATTTGTTTTTTTGTTTTTCTTTTTCTGAGATGAGGAAACTCCGAACAACTCTGTTTTTGAAAAAAACAAATATATATATATATATATTACTGCGAGTTGCCTGTATTTATGTAATAGCTTTAACTTTTCCATATGAATATGTGTATCCTAAATATATATACAAATAAAATGTTTTCTAAGCTAGTTTTACACGGTTATAGATTTACATGTAATTATACGTGTATTTCTACATGTTTTTTTTACATGTAATTTGTTGTGTAGTACACAGTAAAATCGGCGTTCAATACTTAAACAAATAAATTAATATCTTTAAGCTGGTAGACAGATATATGTAAGTTGGTAAAACCATTGAAAATTAAAAGTAAATGATTTGTGACCACTAACACCAACAGAAAATACAAAATTCCTAGAAAAACCGCAAAATACACGTATATGACTTTAGAACAAGTTCTATTGTCATTATATTTATTTACATGTAAAGTTACATGTAGAAATTTCTGTATTACACGGAGAAATATGCAATTTTGATGAATACACGTAGAATTACATGTAAATACAGGGTGAGTTTTTTTCGATGTTTAGCATTGGGATTTCGGAAACTAGCAGAGCTAGAGAGACGGTTAAATGGGGAAAGATTTGTAGTTTTAGGAGCCCAGTTTAATGCAGCTTTTGTTTTTTTCTTAAAGTTCATGGCTGGCTAGATATTTTGAAAAAACTGATTTTTTATAAATTCGTTAAATGCATATAGCTCGGTTATTCTTGATTTTAGAGAAAAGTTGCAAGACAAAAGTTGTACAGAATTATGTTCTTAATTAAACAGTCGAACTAACTTTTCCATATAAGCTCTTATTTTTCAGTTATGACATAAACGTCAGTTTTTTTAAATGGAAACCATAGTAGGCCATGAGTGAAAAAGAAAGGCCTTTTTTTACCTTTTCAACGATGTAACATTCGATATGGTTATTTAAAAAAACGACGGAGATACGGCAGTTTTTCTCTTTCAAAATTGTTAATATGGTTGGCCATGGAAACAAAAGTTTATTGACAAATGCAAATTATAAACGATGAGCAAATAAAAATTAGATTAGAGTAGGCGGTGCAAAGAAAATGTATATCTGTGATTAAATAAAAAGTACAGTTATCGTAGTAACAGCGAATCACATTTTGAATTTTAACGTACCCTTAAATTTTAACAGCCTGTTAATAAGTTACAGAATAGCCCCTAATGACAGACGTTCTACTAGGAAAGCAGTAAATTCGATTTTAAAGAGGTGTAATTTATGTATTGCAAATAATGCTTTTCGAACATCTTTAGAAATATTTTTAGTTTATTTTTGTTCTCGATAGTTTAGATTTGTTAAAAGGTTGAAGGTTCTCCTAGGAGGCTATTGAAATATTGAACCATTGTTGGTATTAGAGTTTTGATTCTGAAACGTATGTAAAAAGAAACGGCGAACAAAACGTCAAAGTAATATAAGTGAGCAAATAAAAATCAGATTAGAGTGGGCTGTGCAATGTTTGTGATTAACTGAATTAATTAATGTAATACATTCACGGACTGTCAAATGTTTTGACCTTTTATTTAATCACAGACATACATTTTTTTGTAGCGCCTACTCTAATCTGATTTTTATTTGCTCACCATTTATAACTTGCATTTGTCAATAAACTTTTGTTTCCATGGCCAACCATATTAACAATTTTGAAAGAGAAAAACTGCCGTATCTCCGTCGTTTTTTTAAATAACCATATCGAATGTTACATCGTTGAAAAGGTAAAAAAAAGGCGTTTCTTTTTCACTCATGGCCTACTATGGTTTCCATTAAAAAAACTGATGTTTATGTCATAACTGAAAAATAAGAGCTTATATGGAAAATTTAGTTCGACTGTTTAATTAAGAACATAATCCTGTACAACTTTTGTCTTGCAACTTTTCTCTAAAATCAAGAATAACCGAGCTATATGCATTTAACGAATTTATAAAAAATCAGTTTTTTCAAAATATCTAGCCAGCCATGAACTTTAAGAAAAAAACAAAAGCTGCATTAAACTGGGCTCCTAAAACTACAAATCTTTCCCCATTTAACCGTCTCTCTAGCTCTGCTAGTTTCCGAGATCCCAATGCTAAACATCGAAAAAAACTCACCCTGTATATAACCGTGTAAAACTAGCTTTATATAAATATTTTAACTCTCCTTTTTTTTCTTTTCTCTTCTCATTGTACCATTGTGTCATTGTATCAGATGGTAAAAACGCATATCATTATTAAATAAAATTCTTACATTTTATTTCTTGTGGTACGACATTATTTCGCTCGACAAAAAATACTCGAAATATAATTGAAAAAGTTTAAACTTGAGCATGTTTAATTTCTCTGAAAACGGCTTCCGCAACCTATTTGCCCAGATGAATGAGCGAGATTGTGATTTCTTAGTAATGATTAGTCATAATTCATGGGAGAATGACGTCCTCACGGAACACTGTTTTACATGGCAGTTACGTCATAGAAAGTGATGAACGGAGGAGAACAATCCATTCTAAAGCGTCTTTCAATAGGGGTGATAGATTTTTCAATAGAAATCACTCGGTTCCCTGATATATTTTGTTTTACTTCCGAGTGTCAAAATATTCAGTATAGTTTGCAATTTCATCATGCAGCGTTTGACGCTTAAAAAAAAATTTAAAAAATTAAAAAATATTAGCAAAGTTCGAGGTTAGTTGTGGGAAGAACTGTAACCGTCAATGGCGACCGCTATATAGCCATGTTACTCGAATTTCTGTGGCCAGAACTTGAGAATGTCGATATTGAAGAGAGTGGTTCCAACAAGACGGCGATACGTGCCATACAGCTAATGCTACGCTCGATTTGCTGAAGGATAAGTTTGATGATTGGATCATTTCACGACGGGGTTTTGTGAATTGGCCGCCGCGGTCATGTGATTTGATACCCCTACATTATTTTCTTTGGGGCTACGTCAAAGCACAAGTCTATGCCGACAATCCACAGACTTTGGAAGCCAACATTCGTCAAGCTATCGCCGACATACAGCCGCAAATGTCGGACAAGGTGATCAAAAATTGGAGCGATCGGGTGCGTCAGTGTAAACAAAGCCGTGGTGGACATTTGAACGATATCTTGTTTCGAACATAACTGCACTGTTCAAGCTTCAAAATAAAGCTAAAACTAAATTGATATGTCAAACCGTTGTTGTTTTATTTAAAATTAAAATCCTATCGCTCTTAATGAAACACCCGTTACAACCCGGTATTGTAAAGCGTATTGCACATCACAGAAGCTAGATGTCGCTACTACAGGTAGATCACGGGTGGGGGGAAACAAGTTTAATGCAGTGTTGCCAACTATCTGAGACAGTTGGTGAAAAATTCCGTTTTTATTCTCGAAATTCCCATTTGTGGGATGGAATTTAATTTTAAGAACCACCCAGTTTGTGGGATTTTTAATTTTGTGACAAAATCCATATCGTTCACACATAAAAGTCAAGACGAAACACATCACTTGATTATAAGAGCCAGCCGATTTGGGGGACCCCGTATATACTTTTCATCCCTTTTAAAAATTTTATGACCAAACTAATGGCGTTCATACTTGAAGGTCAAGATGAAATACAGAATTCGATTCTAAAATAAAAATAATGTAATTTAATTATGAAGCAAATGATTAAAGAACCGAACCACTCAGTTTGGGGGACCCTGTATATACATTCTTCAGAACGTAATATCAAAACCAAAGTCGTTGTTGATTTGAGTCAGGATTTGATTATAAAACAAATGATGTAAGTAATTTTAGTATGAAAGTAATGATTAATGAGCCACCCTGTATGAACATTTCATTTTTCAAGTCAACTTGTTTTTTGTCTTTCACACTTAAATGTCAGAATTTTATTATAAAACAAACGGTTGTAAGTATTTTACTATTTTACTTCGATGTGTGTTTAATTAAGTTCCAATAACAACTTGCAAATTTTTCAAAACTAATAAATAATCAAATCCTGTTTTATGGAGAAAATGTTTGGAACTACTTTTTTTGGATGTGGGGGTAAAGGGAAAAGTACAGTTATTTCAGTCCAAAGGGTTGGCAACACTGGCTGAAATACTTAAACATAATGCCATGTAATGCCCGTTTTACACAGTCAAAGAAATTGATGGATTTATTTGCAAATTTATTCATGAAGAAATCGTTGAATTTATTGCAAATGTCACTTTGTATTACACAGTCCAACTTTTTATTGTCGTCTTTCAATTAATCCCAACTGTAAAGCTGGTTCTAATTTGGCAATTTATTCATGAATTTATTATCGTCGATCTATTCACGACGATTTTATGTATTACACGCATGAATAAATTCAAGGATAAAGAATCCATCAATTTCTTTGACTGTGTAAAACGGGCATAATGTCAAAACTAATTTGTCAAATTATCCTCTTTTTGTTAATGTTTTTCCTAAATGATTAAAAGTAAATCTTAAGATTGGATATTATTGACAGTTTATTTTGTTAAGAGCGATTTACACGAACAAGTTTTTCTTTTGAAGCGGCTTTAAAAGTGACGCTAAGGAACACCTACATGTATAAGTTTTTCTTGTAAATTCTCTTGCTTGTGCAAAACTGCCAACAGTAAAACGAATGTAAATATAAACATGATAAGAAGCAAATAAGAACATAACCTTTGAAAGTGGAAGGGACAGGACAGTCTTCCGTTGCCGCATTTTATTTCACAAACTATAAAGATACAAACTTCTAATTGTCGGAATTAAAGGTTATAACAAATCATACATTGTAAAGTTAAGTTGGTATACCGTGAAATCGATAAATTGCGCTTGCGCAAATCGTCAACTTTTACAGAAGCTTGAAGAAAATAGCACTTGTTCCAGTTTTTCTGTAAAAGTTTTCTTGTACAAGTAAACTTTTAAGCAATTAGTTGTTTCTTTCTAATCCATGCAAATATTAGAGAGAAAACTTTTAATGTCACTTGCAAAGAAAGACTTTCGTGTAAATTGCACAAGCAAGAGAATTTACAAGAAAAACTTATATATGTAGGTGTACTTTTAACGTCACTTTTAAAGCCGCTTCAAAAGAAAAACTTGTTCGTGTAAATCGCTCTTTAGTTAAGTTACAATTTACAAGTTCACAGCTCAATCATTTGGAAAAATTACGCCTTTTTCCTTTATGTTGACAACAGAAGTAACATTCAAAAATTACCGGTAACAAATGAATGGTAAAATTGCCCACTCACAACACTAAGGCCGGTATCCATAGTCGAACGCCAGCGAGTCGCTGACGTTTGGCTGACTGAATCGTGTTTCATAGTCGTCCGCCGAGACGGTTTCTAGCGGTGCGCCAGATGGATTCGCCAAGCACGTTTCATAAACGCTCGCTAGAATTGTAGACGTAGCGAGGCGCCAAATATATGGGGATGTTAACATAGGCGGATGGCGAACCGCTGAAGGTGATGGCAGTATGGTTCAGCGCGTCGCCAGTAGTAGTTTGCTTACATAAAACGTTGTTGTTTTTCTCAGTTTTTGTATTTGCATAAGTGAAATTGTTTTACAAAAAGTAATGAAAGAAGATTTGTATATTAATGATAATATAAACACCGAAAACGATGAGTACGAGGATATTCAACTTGTTATGAGGGTACCTCGGCGTTATATCAGGGATTTGGAAAATCCTATATATTTCTTCGACAATGTAAATTTTAAAAAACGGTATAGATTTTCAAAAGAAATCGTAATGGATGTATTAATGCCGTTTGTCAAAGAACAAATTGAAAAACCTGCGCATAGAGGTTCGCCTATAACACAATTGTTGTCGCTTTTGGTTTGTTTGCGATTTTAAGCGAAGAACACATATAGGCGATCTCGACCACGATCACGATAGCGATAGCGATGGCGATCAAAATTACAATATATCGCCAAATCGCAACAGTATGTGCGAACTCATTTCTTTACTAGGGAGCGTTTGATCGCCATCGCTATCGCTATCGTGATTGTGGTCGAGATCGCGTATATGTGTCCAAGGCTTTATGCAACAGGAAGCTTTCAAGTAAAACTTTTTTACTTCTTTCAATAATATGAAAAATTAATGGAATAAATATTTACAGGCTGTATGTGGCGATCTACAGGGACTTGCACAAAGTACTGTTTCGCGCATTGTAGCTAAAGTTTCATCTTTGATTGCAAGAAGATTACCTGTATACATAAAATTCCCAAATAATGTCCCAAGAGTCAATGCGCGTTAACCAATCGTTTTTTAATATTGCCAATTTTCTCCAAGTTATTGGTTGTACCCATATACCGATGAAAAGTCCTGGAAGAGAAATGGCAGAAGTATACAGAAAAGAAAACGAACATTTTCATTAAATGTTTAAGCGATTGGTGGTCCAAATTTAGAAATATTTGATATCGTAGCAAGTTGGCCAGGCCGGGAGCACGATTCAATGATTTTTAATAATAGTGCTGTAAAAACACGATATGAAACAGATAATTTGACTGGTTACCTTCTTGGTGATAGTGGATATCCATGTTTGCCGTATTTAATGACGCCACTACTAAATCCTACCAACGAATCGGAGAATAGGTATAACCGTTCGCACATTAGAACCCGGAGCACCGTTGAGAGGTTATTTGGAATTTGGAACAAGCGATTTCCTTGTTTAAGCCGTGAATTGAAAAACAAATTAGAGACGATTCCGGCATTATTGTAGCTTATGCGATGTTGCACAACATTGGCATTAGTGTTTGAGATATTGTTGACGAACAAGAAATTATAAACTTCGAAGACGAACATAATAACCAGCGTCTTCATAACGTAGGAATTGGGCATGCAGTTCGTCGAGCTTTAATTCAAAGACATTTTATTTAATTTTAATAATTTATATTTTAATAATTTTAAATAATTTATTGTAGATTGATACACCTTTTATTTAAATAAATCTATACATATTTTTAATAAGAACACATCGCGAACAATCTTTTAATTTTTTTCTACTTCCTAGTAGGGACTCTGGAACCGGGCATCTGGAAGAGCGCTGGCGACGCGCTATCTGGCGACTCGCTAGCGCTAGGGGTTGGCGAACGACTCTGGATACCTGGGTTAGGCTGGTATCCATAGTCGAACGCCAGCGAGTCGCTGACGTTTGGCTGACTGAATCGTGTTTCATAGTCGTCCGCCGAGACGGTTTCTAGCGATGCGCCAGATGGATTCGCCAAGCACGTTTCATAAACGCTCGCTAGAATTGCAGGCGTAGCGAAGCGCCAAATATATGGGGATGTTATCATAGGCGGATGGCGAACCGCTGAAGGTGATGGCAGTATGGTTCAGCGCGTCGCACAGTGGTCATTTTAATTATTCTAGGAAATAATAAATACCATTGTCAAATGTTTTACTTTAAACTAATTTTTCTCAAGTTAAACTAGTAACTAATTTAAGATAGAGACCTTATTGGTTGGACAGGGTGTCTCATAATGTATGGAGGCGCCCAAAAGGGTAGCTAGAGGAGATCAAAATAAAGTTTTTTTTTCTTACTTTTTTTAAATGTTTTAATACACATTAATAATTAACTGATGAGCATTAAAAATTATTATTAATTAATTATTAATGTGAATTAAAAGCTGCACGCTTCTTCAGGTGTGAGTCTGAGATTTGTTTTTCGCTATTACCAAAATTTCACTTTTTTGTCCAAATTTTTTTTTTATTCCTAGACAGCCATGATTTCATATTTGGGATCTCAGAACAATTCTAAATAATTTTTCCAAATATGATAAGAGGTATTCAGATTTTGGTATGTGCATCTTGAGTTTGGGAAGATGCAGGAGCTTCCATAAACAATAAATTTTTCTGAGAAATCAATAATAAAAAAGTTTCCCATATACCGACATTCTTCCTAAACAAACGAAATAGCTCAGTCTTTGGCACTTCTTGGCAGCTAATTTTAACCTTACCTTAGAGCTAAGGAAAATACCTAATTAGAAAACCATATATCACTACGAACAAACACGGATATCAGTATTGCAAGTCCAATTAGTTTGTATTAAAACAAAGAAAATAACTCAATCGGAATTATGATATTCAATAGCGTTTTTATTTAAATCTTGTTGGAAAATAAAACTAGTAATTATTTACAATTAAAGTACAAACCTTCAAAATAAATATGTAACAGAAGAAACCAAGAATAGTATATTATTATATGAGTTTCACAAGAAGGCTTATTGTAACACGAGTGGGGTTGGGGTACGACTAGCGAAGCGTAGCGAGCTAGGAGTGCCCCAACGGAACGAGTGTTACAATGCCTCTTGTGACACGTGTATAATATACTATTTTTTCTACTTTGCGTCACTTATTCAACAAAAATATGAAAAATATTGGATCTTTTTAGTATATGGGGAATTTTAGTTGTAATGCGTGGCAACACTGAAAACCTTTCGTTTTAATCAAAAGTCACATTAACAAGTTATTAATTTTTCTTATCCAGCTTCATTGTGAGTATATTGTTAAGTAACAAATAAATACTGAGCTATTTTGTAAAATCTATTAAATATTTTCAATTAAAAATGACTAAAATTTCCCCAAAAACAGTGTCACAATGAGCTTCATTGTGAAACTGTTTTCGGTGTCACAATGAATCCATTGTGAACGCAAAGTAGAAAAAATATGTTTCAAACGTTCCTGTTAACCGTTAATTGTAGGACGCATAAATCTTGACTGAAATAAATATACAAGTGAATCTTAATTTGTCAAGTGTTGATTACGTAATTACTAAACGACGAATTAATGACGCCACTACTAAATCCTACCAACGAATCGGAGAATAGGTATAACCGTTCGCACATTAGAACCCGGAGCACCGTTGAAAGGTTATTTGGAATTTGGAACAGCCGATTTCCTTGTTTAAGCCGTGAATTGAAAAACAAATTAGAGACGATTCCGGCATTATTGTAGCTTATGCGGTGGCATTAGTGTTTGAGATATTGTTGACGAACAAGAAATTATAAACTTCGAAGACGAACATAATAACCAGCGTCTTCATAACGTAGGAATTGGGCATGCAGTTCGTCGAGCTTTAATTCAAAGACATTTTATTTAATTTTAATAATTTATATTTTAATAATTTTAAATAATTTATTGTAGATTGATACACCTTTTATTTAAATAAATCTATACGTATTTTTAATAAGAACACATCGCGAACAATCTTTTAATTTTTTTCTACGTCCTTTTGTTTCAAAAGAAGTTCAGTAATGGCTATTTTTTTTCAATATTTGCTTTTTCCAACAGTTCTTTTTCTTTTTCTATTCTAATCTTATGCATTTTTTCCATGTGTTGTTTTTCTAAGAGAGCATTTTCTATTCGAATCTGCGGAAGACGGTCTATGTTTTTATGTTACCATAGTACGCGCAGCGCCAGAAGAATGCGCCCGCCAGCGGTTCGCCGTGTAGGGACTCTGGAACCGGGCATCTGGAAGAGCGCTGGCGACGCGCTATCTGGCGACTCGCTAGCGCTAGGGGTTGGCGAACGACTCTGGATACCTGGGTAAGTGGCGGAGAAGGCAAGAAAAGGGAAAATTAAAAGCTAAGCGGCGTTGGTGGGTGTGACCTATCAACCGAAATCGCGAAAGAAGATGCGAATATAAAAGACTGGTGCTCGAAATGAAATTTCACGATTCAGAGTGGTTTTTTACATACACTCGAATGACTCCAAGCCTATTTGAACAACTTTTAAGCATGGTTGAGCCCCATATCACCAAGAAAAGTATACGCAGGCCGTTGTCACCTGCACAACGACTTGCAATGACGCTGAGGTTTGTCTTTGTATTACTATGCCCGACAAAAAAATCTGGGACAACTCTACACATCCATTTTTGAGTTATTTTATTAGTTTGAATGCAGCTTTTAATAAATCATGCTTGTTCTAAGGTAACGTAAAAAAACACAGAAACAATACTTAATCCATCGTATTTACAATACAGAATTTACAGTATTTACAGAAGACACAAAACTTTAGATTACAGACTACCTAATTTTTATTCCATTTTACCTTACCTAATCGATAGGTTGGCACTCACTGTGACACAACACGTGATTCAGATCGCATGGTTGCCAACTTAAAGGACCATCACAGTAGCCAAATTAACAGGTGTACCACTAGACAAATGACAAACTTACTAAACAGTACGTAAAGATGGAACAATCTCAACTTTACGTTTAGCTTACGGGCAGCCGTAATTCGAACGTAAACGTAATTTTTACGGTTATCATTGTGAACATATACATTTGGATGTGTACTTTTAACTTTACGGATTGACAGATATAACGTATTTCTTCGCTTAACATCCATTGTGAACGCTTCTACGAATTTTTTACGCTTACGTCCATTGTGAATGGGCACTAACCAAGCACAAATAAATAAAATCGAAAATTCTGAGACGCAAACGCTGCACTTCAATGAAATTAAAATCGGTAGGTAAGATAGGGACCATGCACATGTCTGCGTTCAGCGTAGTGATGAGCAAAGTAGCGATTTTTTAATAACGCCGCTATCCGTGATTGCTATTTTGAAATAGTGGCGATTTTAAACCGTTATTGCGATCGCGGGTTGAAAGCTTAACGCCTATACGAATAACAAGTAAATACGAGCATGTGCGATAGGTTCCTTTGTTGCGGGATGGCAACAATGAAGAAGAGACGGCCGAGCATAGCATGTACCAGATGGGAACAGATGAGGCACAAAATGGTTCTCGAGGTCGGTGTGAATCTGGACCCAACAAACTTAGTGAATGAAATGCTCAGCAGCGAGCGTAAGTGGATCATAATCGCCAAAACCATCGAGGGGATAATCATAATTAAGGAAAAAGATGAAAGAGCGACGGAATACTTAAAATAAGAAATCTGGAGCAAAAAAAAAGTCTGGAAAAAAACAATAATTGAGACCCCCCACTGTGAAGAAATGCGTATACGCGAAACCGCAGTGAAAAAGCGGGTAGAAAGAGGGAAGGGTTTTTTAGTCGGTAGGCGCCTGGGCGACCTCCTTCCCAGGTGAATCCGACACTCCCCTGGCATAGATCCAGCCGGGGGGTAGTCTTTGGAAGATTTTCCCAATCCTCACTAAAAAAAAAAAAAAAAAGGTTGAAAGCTTAACGTCTATTCGAATAACAAGTAAATACGAGCATGTGCGATAGGTTCCTTTGTTGCGGGATGGCGGGAATAGCCACCAGCTTTGACTTGAATCAATTAACCGTGTTTGGATCTAGGACCTGTTAAAAAACTATCAAGAAAACAGTATATAAAAAAACTAATAACGCTTAAAATCCAGTTAAAAATCACTGCGGTAAGATGTTTCGTTGAACGTGAAGAAATCGATCAAGTGATATTTACTAGCAGTGTTCCGATCCGCTTTAAACCGCGGTTTTGTAATCGCCGTTATTTCAATAACAGTGCAGCTGGCGTTATCAGCGATTTGGTAATAGCGGCGATTAAATAGCCAGTAGCAAAATATGCCTCATCACTAGTTCAGCGCCGCCTGGCGATTATTTATGCATTAGTGGTATGAAAACATTGGGCGCGTTTAGCGAACAGCAGCTGCTGAGTTGCTTACTCAGCAATCGTTTGTGATTGGTTCACATTAAGGTAATAGCCAATCACAAACGATTGCTGAGTCAGCAACTCACGCGCATTGTTTTTAGGTTAATATACCATAGACCACCTCTTTAGATCGGCAACTCCCATTTTCGAAGAGGGGACAATTTTTTCAGTGACATCTATAAAAGTCTCATGAAACTATTGCAATATTTTAGTACTAAAATAACAGAAACCTGGGGGGCGTTCAAGTTTTACGCCGAACGTTACCGGACGTTGTATTTGTCGTTCACAAATCAACGCCGACTATTTTGTCAAGCGTTCATATTTAATGCCAGACGTCGTCGGACAGAGAACTTTTTACCTATCTTTAACAGATGGGTAAAAATTGTCCCGCATGCGCAAAAGTATTGTGACGTTTGCGGTCCCAGCCCGTCTGATGCGTCAACAACGACGCGCCTTAGACGAGAAGCTTCGATATCACGTCAGCGATGATCCGAGGCTTTCTGTCGAACGAGCGAGAATGTTCGCGAGAAACAACCCCGGCATATAAAAATGCACGCAGCCAAACGGGGGACAGTTCGACATTAATTAAGCAAGTGGACAGTTCGAAATTGAAGTCGCGTTATAAATATTCGCTCGGCTGTTAACATAAATTACTTATTAGTGTATAAATAAATTATTCTTAAGTTAGTGTTAATTAGTGTTACTTTTAAATAAATTAGATTATTAACTATTTCGTGTTTTAATTAAAATAAAATAATAGAACCATTAAAAACGTTACATTGGTGTCAGGTGCGTGGTTCGTGAAAATAAATAAACAATTAAAATTAAATTGAATTTAAACAAATTATTAAACAAAGATCAGTGTCAAAAACAAAAACAATGGCTTCAAAGAAAGTGCTGTTAAAAGACTTAAAAGTGAACGACTTAAAAACCGAATTAGAAGAGCGCGAATTGGAAATTTCCGGAAAGAAATCGATTTTGCAACAAAGACTTCACCAAGCGCTACTAGAAGCAGGGGAGGACCCGGAAAACTTTCTTTTCGAAATCTCGAGCGGACCTGCTCGGACCTGCTAACTAAAATATTAGACGAGAAATTTCGAGAACAATCTGGAAACTTCAAAAATGAATTGCTGGAACAATCCAGAAATTTGGACGAGAAATTACGAGAACAATCTGGAAACTTCAAAGATGAATTGCTGGAACAATCCAGAAGTTTGGACGAGAAATTAATGGAACAATCTGGAAATTTAGAAGCTAAATTAAAAGAACAATCTGGAAATTTGAAGGATGAATTTCTAGAGCAATCAAAAGGGCTCGAAGATAAACTAGTGGTAAAAATATCAGAAGAGACAAGGAAGATAAATTAAAGGAGCAATCCAGAAGTTTCAAAGATGAATTGCAAACCAAATTGCTCGAACAATCCGGAAATTTGAAAGACGATCTATAGAAATTAATGGAACATTCTAGAAACACGGAAGAAAACGTGAAAATTTTAGAGGAGAAACTTGAAAATAAATTGATACAACAGTCGACAGATCTGGAAAGTAAATTGCTCGAACAATCTAGAAATTTAGAAGATAAACTAGTGGTGAAAATATCAGAAGAGACGAGGAATCTACAAGACAATGTGGAAGAAATATTATTCCAGCAGGACAACAAAATTAAGAATCTCGAACAAATCATGACAGGGTTGCGAATGTTCGGGGATCCGTCACCAGCAGAAATACCAGAAAATAATGAGATCCAAACTGTGGTAGGACCAGCGGAAATTTCTCAATTGAAAATAAAACCACCGACGTTCGATGGGAAGTCTTCTTGGCCTAACTACTTCAAACAATTTGAAGCTGCAGCAAAAGCGAATGGATGGACGGCCAGTGAAAAAGCCACTTCGTTAATTGTGGCCTTGAGGGGGGACGCTATCGATATGCTACAAATGATGCCGCTAGAGGAACAAGAAGACTTCAACAAACTGGTGAACCGGCTGGAGATGCGTTACGGCCAGGCGCATCTGACCGACGTGTACCATGCGCAGCTGAGAAACCGTTACCAGAAATCCGGAGAGAGTCTTCAGGAATTCGAGGCTGATGTAGCGCGCCTAGCCCGGTTGGCATATCCTGCAGCTCCTGATGATTTCCTGCAATGTTTGACGCTGCAAACCTTCGTGGGTGGGATCCGTGATCCGGACAATCAGCAGGCATTAAGAATGGCCCACCCTAAGACATCCAAGAACGCATTGGCCTACGCCTTGGAATACGAGGCGACGAAGCAAGTTTCAAGAGGACACGTCAAGGTACGAGCTGCCATGGACTCCCAAGAAGAAGAACTCGCCAGCGTCAAGGTGCGATCTGCTGGAGAGGAGCGGCCCAAGGATAATACCACAGAGGAGGATATTCGCCGCATTGTGGAACAAGTCCTGAGGCGGAAGAATCCGCTGGTGTGTTGGAACTGCCAAGAAGAGGGACATGTTCGCAGGCGGTGTCCCAAGGCCAGGCAAGATCCTCCACGAAGGAAGCCACAGGGAAACTAAGCCGGGTCGGTGCAGAGGGGCAAACGTCGACCCGTATTCAAAGGCCCCCAAAGACAAAAGCCACGAAAGTAATAGCCCTGCGGCGATTAACCAGCAGTGTCTTCGTGGATGCCACCATTGATGACATCCCTCACACCATGTTATTGGATACGGGTGCGACGAAGACTATCTTGAGGCCCGACGTTATCAAGTCATCAAGACGCACTGAGCCGACTAAATGGAGACTGAGGACAGCAACCGGAACATCAGTGACTGTCCATGGTGAAGTAGAGGTGACCATTACGATTGGAGCGACTCCCATCAAACACCGTGCGCTGGTAGCAGAAATAGAGGATGAGGCGATTCTGGACATGGACATCATGTCTGCCCATGGGTTCCAATTGGATCTGAAGCGTGGCGTAATGGCGGTTAACAACGAGGAGTTGGTTCTACATCAGCGAGAGGACGTGGCCGCTCGAGTTGTTCTCGCAGAAGATGTCGTATTGCCTAGCAGAACCGAGGTTATAGGCGATGCAAACCTGAACGGCGCTTTCCAAGACGGGCAAGTCATTATGGTCGAACCTAACACTGACGATCAGAAGATTGGAAAAGGAGTTCTCGTTGGAAAAATGTTGTTGACAGCAAAGAAGGAAATACCAGTCCGCCTGATGAATGTGAACTGTTTCCCTGTCAACATCAAGAAAGGTACGATCTTGGGAAGCTGTGCCATGGTGTCCTCCATCTCCCGCCAAATAGAAGCAAACGTACAAGACTCGAAGGTCCCGAAGAAGTTGTTGGAAATGGTCATGTCAATGACCCAGGAATTGACTCCAGAACAAAAGACAAAAGCGAAGAACCTGATATGTCGCTATCAAGATGTGTTCGAGGTAGACAATGGACCTAAGGGAAGAACCGACATCGTCAAACACAAGATAGAGACAGGAGAAGAAAGGCCCATCCGTCAAGCTCCAAGGAGGTTACCATTGGCGAAGCGTGAGGAAGCAGAACGCATTATTCGTGAGATGGAAAAAGACAACGTAATTGAGCCATCGAGTAGCCCATGGGCGTCACCGGTAGTGCTTGTGAAGAAGAAGGATGGATCCACACGATTCTGCATAGACTATCGATTGCTCAACAACGTCACTAAAAAGGACAGCTATCCTCTGCCACGGATTGATGACACCCTGGACACCCTGGCCGGTTCAAAGATCTTCTCGACCTTGGATATAAAGAGTGGTTATTGGCAAGTGGAACTAGCGCCCGAAGATCGAGAAAAAACGGCGTTTTCCCTTGGTATGGGCCTATGGCAATTCACGGTGATGCCGGTCGGGTTATGTAATGCACCAGCGACATTCGAGAGGCTGATGGAGACGGTTCTGAAGGGTCTGTCCTAGACAACGTGCATGGTATACCTGGACGACATAATTGTGGTGGGGAAAACTTTCGACGACCACCTGAAGAATCTGGAAGGAGTGTTCCAGCGGCTTCGCGGAGCTGGACTAAAGCTTAGTCTCAAGAAGTGCCACCTTTTCCAGAAGGAAGTGAATTATCTAGGCCATATTGTTAATGGGAATGGAATCGCCGTGGACCCAGTGAAGATTCAGGTCGTGAAGGGCTGGCCAACTCCCAAGAATAAACACCAGATAAGGAGTTTCCTAGGCCTATGCACTTACTATCGTCGCTATGTTCCCGGATTTGCGGACATCGCTAAACCGTTGACAAAACTCACTGAAGAAGGTCGTCCGTTTGAATGGGACCAACATTGCCAAATTAGTTTCGAACAACTAAAACAGTACTTGATAAGTGCTCCTATTCTAAGTTACCCTCTCCCAGAAGGCAAGTTCATCGTGGACACTGACGCTAGCAATGTTGGTATCGGTGGCGTACTGTCCCAGATCCAAGAAGGGCAAGAGAAGGTGATTGGCTACTTCAGTAAAGTCCTGTCAAAGCCGGAACGAAATTATTGCGTCACTAGAAGGGAATTGCTAGCCGTGGTAAAGTCCATAGAACATTTCTACAAGTACTTATATGGCAGACACTTTCTCCTGAGGACGGACCATGCCGCTTTAAAATGGCTCCTCCGATTCAAGAATCCTGAAGGACAAGTCGCACGATGGATCGAACGACTTCAGGAATACGATTTTGAAATCCAGCATCGGGCCGGAACTAGCCACAGAAATGCCGATGCTTTGTCGAGAAGACCTTGTGCCGAAGACTGTAAGCACTGTAGTCGGCTGGAGGAGAAAGTGGCCACGACTGCGAGGACGGCCATCGTAGACGACAAATGGCAAGGTGAAGAATTGCGACGAGACCAGGAGAACGATCAGGATTTGAAATTGGTGCTGGAATGGAAAAGTAGGGAGGCAAGGCCTACTTGGGAAGAGATAGCACCGTGTGCACCATCCGTGAAATCGTACTGGGCGCAGTGGGACTCCATAGTGCTGGATCATGGTCTTCTGAAACGAACCATCGAGAACCAGGAAGGCACGGAACAGAAGACACAGTTACTGATCCCCAAGAATAGGGTGCCGGAAGTTCTGAGGGAACTTCACGATGGAACTTCGGGAGGGCATCTGGGAATCAAGAAGACTATGGAAAAGGTGCGCGAGCGATTCTATTGGGTGAACTGCAAGGAAGATGTAAAGGACTGGTGTAGGAAGTGCGTAGTCTGCGCAGCTAGTAACGGCCCCCACAGACGAGGCAAGGCTCCTATGAAACAGTATAACGTGGGAAGTCCTTTTGAGAGAGTTGCCATAGATGTAGCCGGCCCATTTCCACAAACGAATAGTGGAAATAAGTACATCGTCGTGGTGATGGACTACTTTAGCAAGTGGGTTGAAGCATACGCCCTACCAAACCAAGAGGCGATAACTATTGCTGAAGTCCTTGTCCGAGAATGGATCAGTCGGTATGGCGCGCCCATGGAGCTGCATTCAGATCAAGGGAGGAACTTTGAATCGGCTTTATTCAAGAAAGTGTGTACTCTGCTCGGCGTCCGGAAAACTAGAACCACTGCACTTCACCCGCAGTCGGACGGAATGGTGGAAAGATTCAACAGAACCATCAACCGACATTTGTCCAAAGTCGTCTCCGATCATCAGAGAGATTGGGACACGTACATTCCCCTTTTTCTACTGGCATACCGTTCGTCCGTGCATGAGACAACAGGAGAGACACCAGCGAAAGTGGTATTTGGGCGAGAGCCAAGGCTGCCCTGCGACTTGAAGTTCGGCGTGAAGCCCGGTGAGGTCCCTGCCGACGAGAACTACGTTAGCGGCCTACGCAGGAAAATGGACGACATTCACAATCAAGTGCGTCGCAATATACAGACGGCCAGCGACCGAATGAAGGAGCATTATGACATCAATGCTCAGAATGGGGGATACCAACCTGGAGCACTGGTTTGGCTTTACAATCCTCAAAGACGTAGAGGTCTGTCTCCAAAATTGCAGACATCTTGGGAAGGTCCTTATAGAGTGATGAAACGGATTAACGATGTCATCTACCGCATCAGGAAGGTTCCGCATGGCAAACCCAAGGTTATCCACTTCAACCGAATGGCTCCTTACAACGGAGAAGAAAATGAGGGGACAGTACAACGGACGCAAGGTTCCGAAGTAAACTTCGAAACCTTCATGTTTCATCACGCCACAGGAAGTAAGGCGCGATTCGGAGTGACCACAGAGAGACAGCAAGACCTTTTTCAAGTGTCACCAGAGTACAGTCTGGCCCACTGTGTGGCAGAAGACCTAAGGATGTCCAAGGGGACAGCCCAAGTCTTCCGGAAGAAATTTGGTCAGGTCGAGGAACTCCTAAGACAGCAGCCCATGGTGGGCAAGAGCCTGCAGATCATCCACACGGAGGCGGAACGAAGACGACACGTGTACTACATAGTCACCAAGAAGACATCAAGCGGTAAGCCTGACTATCGCAGTATTTGGAGAGCTTTATGGAGCCTGAAGAGACAGTTGGTGGAAGGCAAGGAGACGAAATTAGCCATTCCCAAGATAGGCTGCGGACTAGATGGGCTGGACTGGAGGGTCGTTCCCAGCATGATAGAAGTCATCTTCAACGGAACGGGAATTGAAGTTCTAGTCTGCAGTCACCACCCACAGGCAGCTGTTGGCAGTAGGAAAACCGTAGACTGCTATTTCTTCTAAACCGGATGTTGTAAAGAGGGACCAGCATGCCGATTTCGACATTCTCCTTCAATGCTATTACAAGGAACGTTCCGAGACGAAACGTTTTTAAGAAGGGGGCAGTGTGACGTTTGCGGTCCCAGCCCGTCTGATGCGTCAACAACGACGCGCCTTAGACGAGAAGCTTCGATATCACGTCAGCGATGATCCGAGACTTCCTGTCGAACGAGCGAGAATGTTCGCGAGAAACAACCCCGGCATATAAAAATGCACGCAGCCAAACGGGGGACAGTTCGACATTAATTAAGCAAGTGGACAGTTCGAAATTGAAGTCGCGTTATAAATATTCGCTCGGCTGTTAACATAAATTACTTATTAGTTTATAAATAAATTATTCTTAAGTTAGTGTTAATTAGTGTTACTTTTAAATAAATTAGATTATTAACTATTTCGTGTTTTGATTAAAATAAAAAATAATAGAACCATTAAAAACGTTACAATACCATTGATAATACGATAATACGCAGTTTGAGTCACCACCATCAGCCAATAGCATTACGAGCTAGATCAATCCATCCCTAGTACTACTGTCTTTCAGCTATATAATATAATATAATATAATAATAATAATTATTATTATTGTTATTATAAGCTGCTCTCTGTCTCTCTCAGTGAATGGTGTTTAGCGCCCACTTTGTCTTTCATTGCCACCAGATCCAAACAATTTCTGCGGAATATATTGAGCGCAAGAGAATGGCAAGAGCCATCTATTTTTCTCTCATGCAACTATCTTTTGTCGGCAACACAATATATTCAAGATCCCACCCTCTAGTTTCAACCTGATGGCCTGGAGTGGCCCGGACTAGTGTTGTTCTTACCGATTCGATGTATCGATTCAACATCGATTCGATGGCCCCGAAATGAATATGGATTCGTTAAAAACATATATTCGATTTATCGATATTTTTAAAATTCCTTTTTATCCTCAACATTTAACATATCTCACCTTAACCTGTCCTGTATTATAACAAATAAAAAGAACAAATATAGTACTCGTACTCGTATACATATCTATAAGATCTACAGTTCATCTTTTTTTCCTATATGCCGATCGATCGATAAGTCAAAGAACTTTTATATAGCTATCTCCTTCTAACTTCCGTGAAAAGGCCTTGCTGGTTCTGTCATGTTATATCATTTCGTCGTATACTTTCTTAACTCAGATTAAATATTATATCTGAAAAAGGCAAAACAAATAAAATTTTCAATATGATTGCTTTGCCTTGTTAATATTTTCTTGCAAAAAGTAATTATTCCGTCACGATCATTGTTATTCTATATTTATGAATACCGTGTTCACACTAAATATTAGGAATTTTTATTTTGATTCGCTGAAACTTTTACAGCAGAAACAAACAAAATAGCGATTCGTATCGATGTTATCGATTTTTTAGCTGAAAATCGATGTTGAATCGATTCGACGTAAATATCGATAAGAATACTAGCCGACTTCAAGACGGCAATGGTCATGCACATCTCTGCGTTCAGCGCCGCCTGGCGTGGTGATTTGTGAATTAGTGATATGAAAATATTTCTTGAGACTCATTGCATGGGAATAATATCACTCTTATGACAATTTGCGATTGTAGTACATAATGCTTGAGCTTCCTGGTATTGAAATACATTACAATATTCAAGTTCAAATGCAAACTAATAATTTGAAACAACTCGTATTTTCATCATGGCCAGCTCCATTAACATTCACTGACGTGTATACAGTGTGTCCCAAAAAGTTTTATACAAATGGAGAAAAAGTTTATCTTACATTTCAAAAAAAAAACTATTCTTTATAAAAAGCTCTGCATGACTTGTAGATCCATAATCAGGTACAATTTTTTTTAAAAATTGGCTGGAATACAGGGAAAATAAAAAATAATGATTTGGACGGAGGGCAAAATACGTTCAAACTGTAGTGGAGAGCAAAATGTTCATTGAAATTGTAATTAAATAGCAGAAAATTATGCACACTTGTAGATTATTGATATTCCCAGATAAAAATTAAAAAATAAACACCTCAGCAATTGTTAGATAATTTATTTTTATAAAACATTGATAACCTTCTTTATCAATTTTTATCTGGGAATATCAATAATCTACAAGTGTGCATAATTTTTTGCTATTTAATCACAATTTCAATGAACATTTTGCTTCTCCACTGCAGTTTGAACGTATTTTGCTCTCCGTCCAAATCATAATTTTTTATTTTCCCTGTATTCCAGCCAATTTTTTAAAAATTTTGTACCTGATTATGGATCTACAAGTCATGCAGAGCTTTTTATAAAGAATAGTTTTTTTTGTGAAATGTAAGATAAACTTTTTCTCCATTTGTATAAAACTTTTTGGGACACACTGTATATGGCCGTTTCAATTCGCTTAAAATTAAGTTCCGAGAAAGCATGTCATGGAGTACTCCTCTCAGCGCTCCCTATTAAAGATACTACAGAACTACTCATAGGCCGTGTTTTTACTCGAATCATACTCGAATAACCGTTCGAGCACTTGATTCACATGCTATTTCCTACCTAATTGAGCACTAGATTAGGTAAGAAATCGCATGTTAAATAAATGTTCGAACGGCTATTCGAGTAATTTAAAAACTCGGCCATAGTAACGTCATGGCCGACTACATTAATAAGCTAACGCTTATATGGCCGTTTCAGTTCGCCTAAAATTCCGTTCCGAGAAAGCATGCCATGATATATAAGGTTCTAAATCAACACTCCATACGAAGTATGTTTATTTAGTACCTTAATGATATACGGTGACCAACGTCATCTATGAAAGTCACTTTAAACTTAAACCCACATGATCGTCTTCTAAATGAAAAGCGAGTTCTATCTGGCCTGCGCAAAAGTGCAGTTCAGGCGTGCTCCGCCAAGCACTGCTTACAGGGCGCTTTCTTAACCTAAAATCTTTGCAGTTCTGTCACATGTGATTGGTGGATGAGTTCGTGTAAAACAATTAATGTTATTGTTATAAAAATTTGAGCATACTGGATATTATTTACGTTGGAATAAGGTGGAGTATTTATGTCCAATTTCGACAACTTAATTTAGCATTAAAATTTTTAGATGAAAATCTTACCTGCATATACTCAGAATTTCTGTGGTAAGCTACAACATGTATAATAAAGCTTCTTTTCTCATTGTGCGTAATTATCAACGCCTTTTTTAACACGTTTCACATTATCAAAAGTCGAAACTCTTTTATGTAACTTGTTGTAATTACCTATTCATAACACGAAAGCTTTTTAAAGTGCCAGTCTTTCCTTAAAGCGCAAGCGCACTCCGACGAGATCAAATGATTTGTGCATGAATCTATAAAGGTTATAGCACATAAATTATCTTGTATTACGGTAGTTACAATATTAATTAATTTTGCGTGAACTCACTGATTGACACTAATGACAGTGTACTTCACTCATTGCCGTCAGTGCCTCATAACCAGCGCCAAAGTGTCGACTTTTGGAATTTCTGTGTCGAATTTCTCGAGCACAAAAATTCAATGTAAATTTTTCAAAACGCCCAGGCCAGTTAGAACTCGCTAAAATTAGTTTTGAATTGTCTAACTTGGGATTAGAATTTAAATTTAATAATAGTTATACATATAATGATTAGAAAATGTATTGCTTGTGGCAACGAAAATATGTCACTTTGAATTTCTTAATGCAATTCTGTTTCGAACTTGAAGCAATGAAAAAAATTTATGGTATCTAATTGGAAATAACAATTCTAGTGTACTTTATTCATTTCTTCTGTAATTTGTAGAAATCATTTTCACGAATCAGCTTTAAAAATTATAAAAACAAGACTGGATTTACTAAAGAAGCTGTACCATCTATTTGTAAGAATTTTTTCTAAATTTTACTTCACTATATCATTTTATGGTTTGTTTAAATTTTGAAGTTAATTATTAAGAATATTTAGCAGAAAACAATTATAAGGAGATCCAGATAGATTCCATATCCACAAAGCAAATTTCAGATTTGCAATATCAAAACAACGTCTACACATAATGGGCCAGATGAATAAAACGAAGCATATGCTTTTACTTCAAATTTTTCAATGAAAACTGCAAATATTTGAAGAAAAAGGAAATTATAAATAATTCTGCCTGTAACGTAGTAAAAATTTTAGTAAATAAATAAATGATTTGCATTCGAAAATTTTCCACGTATTTAAGCTTTATAAAAAAATTATAGCAGGATTAAAAGCATTTGCTTCGTTTTATTCATTTGGCTCATTGTCTACACAATGTCTATAAGCAGCTCTAAAAAAGGAAATTAAAGATACAAAAATTATACAAAAAAAAAAACCTCCGAGAAATCAACCTATTAATAAGCATAATTTCTCCTAATTTAAAAGACTTAATGAGAAGTATTCAGAAAATTTTAATAAGGTTAAAGAATTAAAGGAACAATTGGATAAATAATCTACTAAATTAAATTTTATTCATTATATTGAAACGGTCGCGAATTTGCTTATAAAACAAAAAGCATGTTCTTGATGTAACTGTAATTTTTACATGGATATTTGCAATTATGTTTCTTGTCATTTGAGTCGTGATGAAGCTGTTTTGAAATGATAAATAACAAATGCATGTACATTTTCGAGGAATTGAAACTGAAAGCAATAGCGCCAGTCCTTACGGTCATTCGATGGGCCATTTAACAAGTGCGGGTAGTCGTAAATTCTTGTCGCACTTGAGTTACTTTCAATGGTTTCTTGAGCGGACTGTCATATAAATCTGTCACGCGAGTTTCGAATGCACGTCTGTTGTTCGTTAGAAATTGGGCAATTTGACACGCATAAGTTCGGTAAGAGAATACGGCTATTGAAAAATTATACTTTGCACAGTCAGCGGAAGACATAAACACGTCAAGAGAGGATTTGAAATTTAGTAGTTACAAACTTTGAAGGCCCACATGTGGACTTCAGGGGGGTCCTTGGGAAAGTTTCGAAAACACATTCCAAGAACCGGGCGGCGTTTATTTTTCTGAATGCGAAACGCAGTTCTATTGGTCAAGAGGTGTTTTGAATTTGTTTTCTGATCGGAGGGAGGGGAATTAATTTTGGTTCAGCCGAAAAATGAAAATTAAAATTACAGACAGATAGCTCCGAGCTTTTGAAACGAGTAGTCGTATCCATTCGGCTTGGCAAATTGCTTTAGGTTACTTACTTGTTTCTTTGATTTAGTTTTCACAGTAGAGTATAAATCATTTAGATCGGTACGTCTAAAATCCCAGTGTTGAGAGGCAATTAAATAGAATTAAACCACGGGTCGCGCCGGTAAATTTCGTGGCGGGAGTGTTTAAAACTGAGTGCAGTGCGTGTATCGGATTCTTATTTCGCGGCGCGGATTTAGGTAATCTGATTTAATTTGTATTGTATTCATTACATACTTGGTGGTATTAATTGATTAAAAATTCATAATCTGTAAATTTCAGTACTTGCTTGTCTTGTGAAATTTTTTACTGAAGTGTTTTTTCAGTTGATTTCCAACCGAGTTTAAAAGTAAATAAGTTGCCTCCACATCAGGGGCGTTGATTGACCATTGTTATATAAATTATTAAACTAGTTTGTTTGGCGTTTCTGTAATTTAAATCGACCAGAGGCAGTCAACCGACGCTTTCAATCAATAGTGCAACTCATATACAGTGTATTCTTGTAAAAATTAGTTGATTCCCTTTTGCGATATTCTCTGGCAAGTTGGAAACGCTCAACAAAGTGTTCTCCGATTTGCGCAGTGAAGTCGACTGGTCTGTACCACTGGTCTAAGGCAAGTCTAGATCTGCCGCTAAAACCAAGTGTGACCAGCACAAATTAATTCCCTAAATCAAGGCCAATCAGTCGCTTTACTAGTGCAGTAAAATTAAGAGGCCAAACCATTCTGAATCACATAGTCATAGCCATCTTCTTAACCGAGTTTCCCTCACACCCTTTGCGTGTACCAAAGTGTAGTCTTTGTCGGGAGATCTGCGGGTTAATTAGAAGTAATTCGCTGTGAGACCGAAAGATCATAACTACCCATAGTAGAGCATCAAATAAAACGGTCAAATAATTGTCATTGCGTGTAGCGATAAGTACTCGTCGAAAACAACGCAATCAGAGGTTAACAAATAAAGCGAGAGTCACTGAACCTCCACCTCAATTGGCGATAGGAGCGGTCGAGAAATCTCCCCCTTCGCAGCGTTATTAGGTTAGAAACAAATCGGGTCCGCGCCTCCTCAGGAGGGCTTTCCGTGAAAAAGCTAGCGATTACTATTGATTCTCTCGCAAATTGATCGCCTGGGCGGCATTTTGTATCACATACTTCCCCGAGGATCTGATTAATTAATTAATTACATTAATTAAGAAAGTACACTGTAGGCACACGGTCACACTGTGCGCTGGTTGATATACAGAGCGGGTCTTCAAGTACTATTGAAGTGGTAAACACGAGTACAAAGACCAATCTAATTTTGGAAAAACTTAATTGTTAAGCATAAAACCACCAGCTGTGTAATTGAAAACAGTTAGTTCGTCACGATATTCGAACGAGAAAGCCGTTAAACGAATTCTACTGTATTTCTTACAAAATCGTAATTTTTTCTTGTGTGTTTCCTTGTATTGGAATTTTAAAACAACAAGGTTTTTACGCTCATCTTTCTAGACTGCAGGGCGGCTAGAAATCGGAGTTTTTTCCCTTGTTTTGCAATAAATAATTAATTAAATTTAAGTCCGTATTTTATTTATACGTATCCAATTCCCGCTATCTCATAGTTATTATCGTCTCACCAGGATTCGAACCAGGGTACACAGACATAAGTAGAGTCCTTCACTAATTAGCGATCACGAGTAAATAATTATTGAAAGTTGGTTTGAAATATTAACAAAGGGTTACCTCAGGGAATTTCCGAGAATAAGTCACGCAGAGCGTATTCTTAGTGTAGGGCAGTAGGCTAGAGCTGCAGGTAGAAGCGTAGTCTAGACGTAGGATTAGGCAATAAAAACTGACCTTTTCTTCCGAAATTCTGACCGAGTTTGCCCTTAGGGTAAATACACATTAAATTCTTGCAGACGGCCAACCCTCCAGTTGCCAGTCAATTAATTTGCTAATAAATTAAATTTGTTTATTTGTTTGGATTTATTTATTACTTATTTAGTTGTCCGTAAAAGTCAACAAACAGGGTAGCACATCGGCGTGTTACAAGGAGAATATGTACCACTTTTTTCAAGTTACACATTAGGTCTGTTCGTACAGCATTTCTGACTAGTTTGAAACTGTCAAATATATTCGGCGCATGCTTCTGACAGTTTTGGACTAGTCAGAAGCTACTGCATGAACAAATCTAATATTTCAAACCGAACATCCTATATTCATTCTTTGATTCTTGAATAGTAGTGTTGCACCATGTTGATGTTACAGATGAAAGATTATATTGGTTAGAAGTCACATTGCAACATTACATTGATGATATCCAAAAATGTTCAGCAAATGCAGGTATTCAAGGACTGTCTACAAAAACGGCCCTTGGTTTACAATTTACAACCTCTGTATTAAATTTCTTTTGCAACAAATCAGATTTTATTATGTATTGACATATCCATAGTTCAGATGCAGTGAAACACACATTTTCTTATGTTCGTCTTAGAAGTGGTTCAAATGACATCACTGAAGTCACAGCAGCAGAATATGCACTTCAGCAATCTTAATGTTGCGGATTCGTCAAAGCTTTGACATCTGCTAATATTGCTGATAATATAGATTACACGAGTCAGGCAAATTTCAAACCAGTACCTACAGAAGAACGAAAAGTTAAGGAAGAATTATCTCATATTTTAAAACTTCAAATTCGAAACGTATCTTTAAAAATATTACCTGATGACAGTATTTAATTCGCTTCTGAGGCATTCTTAGCTGGTTACATAATTAATAATAGAGACGACAAATTTCATTGCAATAGTTGCTTAGAACCTCTTCTTTCTTTTCTGATTCCTTGATGAAACTTATTATGATTCAGGACAGAGAAAGTTTAAACTATCCTAGTAATAAATTTGTCGGAATTATTAAGCAATTAACAGATAATATTCCTGAAATGTTACCTCTCTTGGAAAATACAAAAACCTGTGCGCAACTATTTGAAATTCTATGTCCTGTACTCCAATAAAATACAATTTTTGCTTGTGACAATCACAAAAGACAAATACGCAACAGCAGAGAAACCTGTTCTCGATAATACAAGTAGAGAGAAAACAGATTCTTTGAAGAAACATGTTCGAATTTAAACTTACAAGCAGAAAAATTCTGAAACTTTTACATTTGACAGCTCATTGAACTAACAATTTTCGCCAGAGAGGTCACTAGTCACCGTATGAATCTGTAAATTTCCTGGAACAATGAAACAATGGAACAATGAATAATCGCCAATTGAAACGGCGATATAAGCGTTAGCTTATTAATGGAGTCGGCCATGGTAACGTAATGACAACTGCAATTACTTAAAAACTCACAAAAGGCGCTGAGAGGAGTACCGTCAAAATTTTTAAAAGTCGAATTGAAACGGCCATACATACACGTCAGCAGAGTTGGAAAACTACGTGTAGAAAATATTTTCTACGTTACATTACGTCTAAACGTAATTTTTATGTAGTTAAATGTAATTTTTACACGACGTAGTTTATGTGAAATGTCACATTTCTAACCTCAAAATTGAATGTTCATTTGACGTATTTAAAGTTTTTGAAATTTTTTAATGCTTGTATACAACAATTTTATCCATTTTACATCAAAATAGATATTATATTGTGTATAAATAATTAATTATAACCTGAAAATGAAGAATTAGAAAGCAACGTAGTTTTTTCAGTGGTTAATTCATTTTTGACGACGTAGATAATTACAAAATCTACGCGTAATTAATAGGTATTTATACGTCTCATTTTCTACGTCCCAATCCTGCATGTCAGTGAATGTTAATGCACAATATGGTCATTGGTGGCGCTGGCTTCGCATGTGCATTAAGGTACTAAATCAACACTCCGTACAGGTAACGCAATTCCATTCCATTCGTGAGAGGATTGAGAAACAAGGAAGACAACAGTTTTAGGGAATTCTGTTTACCGCAATGTCACTGGTTTCAATTTAAAAGTGTGTTAGGTTATGTCTAGTTAGTTATTTACCAATCAAAAAGTTGTTATTTTGAGAAATGCAGAATGTTTCTTTTGCGAAAAGCGCGGAATCATTAAATGTCGTGCGATAAAAGTTTGGGATGCGATATTTAAGCTCAATTTTCTTAACTACTGACAGTAACTTTGACAAACGTCACTTCAAATAATATTTCCAACTGTTTTTTATCCCTAGATGAGAGGAATGTGCGACAAGGATAGATATAAAAAATCACTAAATGCGTTACCTCTATACGAAGTATGTTGATTTAGTACCTTAATGTGCATATGATCGGTGGTCCCTATTATGAAACCGCAAGCCCAAATACGTTGCTCCCCGATTTACCGTCGTATAAGTAAAAATACAATCACTATATAGGTCGAATTTTGCTAGGCATTTCGAATGTGTATGTGAAATATTACCTGAAAGAAAACTGAAGCGATGAAAAGATGCGACGATACGAGCACTTAACACGAAAATTCAAGTTAAAATAAAACAGAGAACTGCCCCTGTCCACCAAGTTTACTGAAGCGCCATCTACAAATCAACATTGACGTCACAGGGAAGGGAATGACGAGCATCTAGCTGCAGATCCCTCTACAGCCAATCAGAACAAGGATAGCTCAAATTACCAATCACAATCGTTTGCACGCTCACACGCTTTAAGCACTCACGCTTACAAGCGCTATTTTCTGTAGTTCCATTTGGCCTATCTCCGAATACGTTCCGTTTGGAACATAAGCGCTTACACTTTTGCTGCCCTACCTCCATGGAATAAGCAATTGTGAGCGAAAACTATGACGTCAAAATGACGTTGCTGCTTCGTCATCTAGCAGTTTGTGAGCGTTTGCAAAGCCAAAAGGAATGGTTTAAGCACTGCTTATGAGTGCTCAAAGCAAATAAGCTTAAGAGGAATCCTACAAAGTTACCCCTCAGAAGTTCGCATTTTACTATCCCTACTTTGCTCTACGTTAAGGGGAAATATTTATGATATTATGATTGGTTGGTTGGCAGTCGCCTTTCGACCATGCAGCTATTGAAAACCACCAACATTAGTTGCTTAGAGCTATCTCTGTTCAACACATATTGAGAAAGAACGATAATAACTCTCGCGTGTCGGTAGTTCCGTCATCATGAGCAACTTACTAGGCTGCGTTCGGTCATAATGTTGGTACATTCAACGGGTTCAGAAATACACATACATGTACATAATTATATTCAAATACCTAACACATTTTTTACGGTAAATTGTAATAAGACGCAATTATCGTTCAAAGTAGACTTTATTTTTAATTGCACATATGCGTCGTATAATAGAAAAGGAACAAGCAGTTACCTATATTTGTAAAAATATTGAAGAGCTCAACACTCAACACTGTAATGAAATTCATTATTTTATTTATTTAAATTGTAAACATGGGTAAATTAAACTCCCTTAACAAGAAGGTCACATATAGGAAAAGAAAAATCGGCGGTAAATATGTAAATGTAAAGGTAAATATGTATCTACATATATTTCTTCGAAAATTGTTAAAAAATGTTGATAATTAAGTACATGACAAACATCATGACGCGAAGTGACTGTTCTTGGTGTCATCGAAACGCCAGTGTCGTTTATAACGTACTATAAGGTAAACGAAATAAATTTTTTAAAAAATTTACGAAGGTATAAACATAGATATAAATCTGCAAGGTTTGGATATTTCAAAATAAATGGTTGAGTATGTAGTAGTCGAAAAAATATTATATACACCACGGCAGCAAAGTGTCTTTATCGACCTCGTACGCTTGCTCACCGCGGCTTCGCCTTGGCTCGCAATTTGCAAACTCGTTTGATAAAGTGCCACTTTGCCACCTTGGTACATAAATAACTAGAAATCCAGAATGTAAAACTATTTCGCATCTTGCAATTTTTGATTGAAAAAAAGGCCACAGTTTAAGAAAATAGGTATCATAAAAGTTTATTTCTTTTGAAACTGGTATGAAGTTAGCAATAATTTTCAGCAATAAAAAAAATTCTAAAATAATACCAAAACAGTTTCAGTAATTATGTATTAGTATAAAAATCTACTAATTAAGTACTCCTAATATTGAATAACTTAAAATGAATATTTTTAAAAACTGATTCGAAATTGACCTATCGACAAATGTTGCGCGAGGCGTACTCAACTTTTTCAAAAATGACAGCGTTGTCCTATTTTTAAATCAAATATTTTTAGACGAAAATAATCTATCAATAAGGGGCTTTTGATAGTGTAAAAACAATAAGGGACGTATTTTTGTTCGGCCACAATTAAATCTTAAACTTTAGTTCCGCAGGACGCACGTTTCGTTTTTCTCAAAAATGACATTGTTGTCTTATTTTTTAATTAAATAAATCAATAAGAGGCGTTTAGTACTGTAAAAAAAGCATTGTATATCTTTTTATTTTCAATTATATACTTATTTTGAACAAGTTTTCAAATCACCTTAGATTTTTAAGGTCCTGGAGTATGCGGAACGAAAGATTTTATTGTGGCCGAACAAAAAATATGTCCCTTTTTGTTTTTACACTATCGAAAGCCCGTTATTAATAGATTATATTCGTCTAAAAATATTTGATTTAAAAATAAGACAACGCTATCATTGTTGAAGAAGTTGAGTACGCCTAACGCAAAATTACTTGATAGGTCAATTTCGAATCAATTTCTAAAAATATTCATTTTAAGTTATTGAACATTACTTAATTAGTAGATTTCTATACTAATATATAAATACTGAAACTGTTTTGGTATAGTTTTAGAATTTTTTTATTGCTGAAAGTTATTGCTAACTTCATTTGAACTTTCTTTGAACTCTATTTAAATGTACATTTTTATATTTTTACTATTCCGCTTGTAATACACATAAGTTGAGTCAAACACAAATTTACAAAAAAAAAAGGAAAAAATGTAAGTGTTCCACTTCAAATTTTAAGGAGTGCATTTAAATTAATAACGAGAAAAAGGAGTTCATGCAAAAGTTAGTTACACAAAATAATGTTTTCGAAGTGAAATGCGTCTCAAATTTTTTCTTTTAGGTTTAATCAACGAAGAATGCCAGGACGCGAAAGTTCACACAAAAAAGTTGTACGTCAGAATAGGCAAAACGATAATTCTATAAAAATGTAATTTTCCTAGCGATGTAATTTAGCCGGCTAAAAATACCTTTTTTTCCAGCCGTGGAAAAAGCCGTACCTTTGAATACTATTTAGAGATAGTGAAGTTGATCTTTTCTTGACTAACAAGAAATGTACTTGTTGCTAGACCTCAATGTATGTATAAATAAATATTAAAATACCAAAAACGTACTGGAAAAGGCAATGCACAAACTTAAATATGTTTAAATTACCCGCCTTAATCCTATCTGAGATCATGCGCAATAACCACTAAAAAATCGGAACGCAAAATATATTCTCAGGCCGTGAAAAAAGATCACGTGGTTGTCTATTTTGTTACCGCCCCCAGCTCTTAAGGTGGGGAGAATATATTCACGCCTTACAGAAATAATTCACTAAAAACATACAAATCGGGCGACTTCATAACTTAATTATGGTTACATATTTTTAAAAGCTGTTTTCACTGGTTTGTTAAGAAAACTTCAATCTACAAAGTGACCAACGCGTTTTTCAAAATTCGATCTGGAAGTATTTTTACTATCGCTGTAAAGTTCAACTACAATTTTTCAATGTTAATTATTTTTTTCTTAATTACCAGATGATGATAGAGAAATTTCCTATGGTCACTTTGTAGTTCTAGTTATCAGGTATATAGGAAAAAAAATGAATTAATTATATTCAGAAATAAAGTCTCTATGAATTCGTCCGTTTTAATGGTTTTCGTATATGGAGTTATTTCGTAAGATTGCTCTTAAATTATAAAAATATCTAGGTACATTGAACGGGTAACCGAGGAAATAATAATAATTAATGTAGTGTCATATGTAAATAAAATATTACTTGAGTGTGATTTCATTAAAGAATTTTCACTGTACGTAACACAAGCTAAAATGTTTTGCAATATAGTTAATAATAAATATTTTAATTGTATTTGTATTAATTAAACCTTAAATAACGACAGTGTGGCGCTTGCATCAGAAATTTGAAGAATTGCGTTTTCAGAAAGACTTAGATCTCCATTAGGAAACTAAAATCACGTGAAGAATAAACTATCTTCAAAAAAGAGATTGCAGCAAACCAGAGAATAATTTGAGAAGAGTGCAGTATCTACAGGATGAAAAGCTTTATTTTTACCCATTTAATAATACAAAAAATTTATTAAACTGGGTGTCTCGTAATGTACAGACGAGATTGAAAGCGTGAATAGAACATCAAAAAATAAGGTAAGCTTTTCATATAGATTTTTCCCAAAAGTCAATAATAAGGGAGTTATAATTCCCTGAAAGAGGAATGAAACATATTTTTCTTTTGGCAATATCTTCCGAATCTTTCATGTTATCAAACTAATATTTGAAACTCAGATATAAGGCACCTAACTGAACATTTACAACACATTAGTTAGATCCTTCCTCTCTTTTAATGGGTAGTTTGAGGTGATTACTTTCAGTATTTTATGGTAACAAAATGCAATGGGCGTATGCTAACTAATAAACCTCAATTACTCAAAAACGGTTTCGTTTATCGAAATGCAACAAGAGAGCCTTCTTGTGCCAAATAATCTAAGAGTATTCTCTTCGTAAATTTTTGATGAAATATGTACAAATGAAAAGTTAGGAATAAAATACTGAAAAGTTACCTCCTAAAACTATACCCTTTAAAAAGCAGGGATGATCTAATAAACACGTTGTAAATGCGCAGTTATATGCCTTATACCTGAATTTAAAATGATAGTTTCATAACTTAAAGGATCCAGAAGCGCTTATAATTCCTTTATTATTGACTTTTGGAAAAAAGTTTATATGATGAGGTTACCTTATTTTTTGATGTTCTATTCACGATTTCAACCTCCTCCGTACGTTATGAAGACGCCCAATACCTGTGTAAATTGTCAATTGTCAAATTTAAATCAAAGTCTGCAAGCAATAATTAAGTGTTAACAAATAATTGGAATTTAAATTAGATGTCAAGAGTAACGTGGTAACTATGGCAACGGTATGTGTTTAAGTGTGGTTTAAGTGAAAACTGTGCAGAGGGAGCCACACTAACGACAACTGTCACGGAACAGGTTTTTTCAAACGCGACTGACCGTATAAACACTGGTGCTTCATTTATCTAGGCGGCCGTGGTAATTGACAACTGGCAATTAGGAGTATTTAAAAATTCACAAGAGGCGCTGAGAGGAGTACCAGTCAAAATTTTTTAAAGTCGAATTGAAACGAGCTCCGTAAACTTAGCAATCCACATATAAGGAATCTTTAAAACAATTATATCAAATTAAAGTGCTTTTTAGGTAATAAAAAATAATACGGGACTACTGAGTTTTTCTAATTCGGCGGACACAAGTTGAAAAATAAAGTTATCTAAAAAATAATTGACATAGAAATTAAGTGCTATTTAAGTGTTTTCGTATTACATAATGTTAATTATTAAATTTATAACTGTATCACAAACTCTTTTAAACGGACACTAAATGGCGTACAAACACTTAACGTTTCGCAGTCGTTCGACAGTTTTGTCAGAACGACTGCGAAACGTTAAGTGTTTGTACGCCATTTAGTGTCCGTTTAAAAGAGTTTGTGATACAATTTTCATCGGACAAGAACCAGCATTAATTATAAATTTATAACGTTATATATAACTCGTGTCTAAATAAACACCTGGTCAAGTAGGTTACATTTAGTAATTCTGCTATGTAAACCCAATGGATAAATTCTCGATCACAACCCACTTGACCAGGTTTTTATTTAGACGCTCGTTACTATATAGTACCTATATACTCATTGGTTATACACTTTGTTAAACACCAAAGGGGACTGCTGAGTGCATGCAATTTTAACAGTATCAGAGTAGAAATAATAAAATTTTCCTTAACCAAACGGGAATTATATTTAAGTGCTAATTATGTGCAAACTGCATAAATAGTTTATTATACCGTGAATTTGTTTTACCACAGAAAACTGGTAAATTAAAATTTCTTTGGATGACATTATTTAGATTGGCAGCGATGATATTTATCGAATGACAAGATCCTGATGGCAACAAAGAACAAATTGGTAGTGTTGTTCTTATCGATATTTACGTCGAATCGATTCAACATCGATTTTCAGCCAAAAAAATCGATAACATCGATTCGAATCGGTATTTGTTTGTTTCTAAAATTTCAGTGAATCCAAAAAAAATTCCTAACAATATTTAAATTGTGAACACGGTATTCATAAAAATAGAATAACAATGATAGTGACAGAATAATTCCTTTTTGCAATAAAATATTAATAAAGTAAAGCAATCACATTGAAAATTTTATTTGTTTTGCTTTTTCGTGAAGCATCTTTGCCTCTTGCAGTCGGAAGTCATGTTGTTTTCTTAACTTAGATTGATCAGATCGACATATAAGAAAAAAATTAAGATACGTAACAAATGGGTACAAGCAATGAGTATAGATCTAACTAAAGTTCATTCTATTTGTACTTACATGGTGATCGCATAAATCCTAACTTTGAATTTGTATACTGTTTTCAAAGCACCTCCGCACAGGCCTCGGTGTCAACCAAATGACATACACGATACTCTAAAATCATATTCAAGTAAATGTGTAGAAAACGCAGAGGAAGTGAAATGTGAAGGATTTCACGGATACGAATCCATAAAAAATGAGACACAGTTAATCAGTTTATGTGGTGTAACCACTGCTACTTTTATTTTATTCCTGTTAAGATATTAATTGTAGTTAGCAATGAAATAAAAAATGAAGTAATACAGATGTAAACATCGTTAATAAAAAAAGTTTACATCAGAATCTTCTTCTTGGCATATTTCAATTTTTACTGTTTTACTATCTGCCACTGGACAAAGATTTCAACAATTCCTATCTTCGCTTGAAATAATTGATATAAAGTGCAAACTGCCCATAAACTGCCTATTAAAAATTAACTACTACTTTTCTTGATGAAAATAAAGTTAGGCTTGTCAAATTATGCCTTAGCTGCACTCTTTGACATTCATCCATCATCATGTTATCGAATTTTTGTGAAATTGTTAAATGAACTTAGTCTAAAGTTTTCACAGGTGATTTATTGGCCCAGCCGTAATGCTATAAAATCAACCTTACCAGAAAGCTTCAAAATGCATTACCCAAATTGCAGGGTTATCATTGATTGCAGTGAAATTAGAATACACCGTCCGAACAGAGTGGATCATAGAATTTATACATATTCACATTATAAAAGCACATTTACAGCAAAATTCTTAGTAGGAATTGCACCCAACGGATTCATCTCATTTGTATCAAAATGCTATGGAGGAAGATCTAGTGATTCATTTATTACAAATGACTGTGGAATATTAACTTTATTAGAAGCCGGTGATGTTGTTTTAGCAGACAAAGGCTTTCCTGGAATAAAATGTAAAGATGTCATTATGGTCATGCCACCATTTGTACACGAAGGGATACTTACTCATGAAGAGGTTTTAGACACATATAATATAGTCTCTATTCGGATTCATGTAGAGAGATCTATACAAAGGATAAAAGTGTATGAAATTCTAGAGAAAATCACCTATAATCTTTTTCCTCACATTGATGCAATCATTTCAATGTGTTGCATTTTAACTAATTTACAACCACCAACTATTAAAGAAAACCATATTGTCTGATTTGATAAAGTTTAAAACTTTGTGTTATTATTAGAGATGCAGCGGGTGCATCCAAACCGAATATGCAGCCAAATTTATTCAGCTTATGCAAAGAGAACACTATTTCTGATTTTTACATTTACATTTTTAATTTTTCATAATCTTGTTTTATTGGATTAGCGTTCAAAATTTTTTTACATCTGTCAAATGTGACCTTTGAAGGTTTATTTAAGAAATATTAGTTATGTTAATAAATTTCAATCTACAGTTAAGTTTCTTCTTATTATTATTAATTATTCTTTTGGGTATGCATTGACAAGATTCTCTAAATCAGCCAATAATTTAGCTATATTATGTAAGCCGACCGGGGGTAGTCGTGGGGTGAACCCTGCCAATTTATTTATAAGAGCAGATTCTTCTTCTTCTTCTTCTGAGCTCCAAAGTTGTGGAAAGTGCATTAATTGAACGAAAGTTAAGTACTTAATTATAATTAAAAGACATGAGTAAGAAATAATTAAGTATATTAGGGAAGAAACAAAAATGTATGTAATAGCTTGATACATAAGGTGAATCGAATGAGCAAACATATTATACAATTTAATTCCTACCTTTAGTAGGCGATTAGGAACCTTTGTTGGGACTTCTCTCGATCTCTAAGTTTCCTTTTCTTCAAGGGTTGAAAATCGAATTTGCTTTGGGGCTCCCAGGATGTGAACTCACCACCGAAATTATTAGGAGTAATTTATAATAATAATCTTATTTTAACGGTAATAAATTTTATCAATCACTCGTGTTTTTCTTTTTGGGAAAGAACCCTTCTGATTTCAGAAAAAGCTAGATGAAGACTGAAGATTTTGACTTCTTCTCTGACCGCGACAACCCCTTTGTTTATATTAGAATTTCGCGCAATTCCTGCAATGTGCTGCCACCTATCTAAATTCCCTTTGTGATCCCGTTCATTTAAGTCACTCAAGTAACTTAAGTTGCCTATCTGTAGGGTAGTAATTAGATAATTTTAAAATCTGATTGATCATTTTCTAACGCGCGGAGTTATAATCGCACGTGTCGATTGGGTAATTACGCTAATATTTATCTTAGACGTATCTGATTTTCTACTTAGCTTAATTGCTAAATGCCGAAATCGTCTCTTAACAACATACAACTAAGTACCTACATACTAATAAAATATGTATACCTATAGAATCAAAAAAATTTCTAGTAACAATAATTATAATTCTAGGACCAAGTGACAAACAAGTTTAATTCATGCCCAAATGGCAAATTACTGTTTTATAATATTTTATATTTAAAATACGAGGGATTAACATTTTCAGGAAAAAGGAAAAAGAAAAATCTTAAAAATACGTAGCATAGCTAACGGTATACTTATGGATGCAATTCTGTAAGTATGCTTTATCTAGGTGTTAACCTAGATTTGTAGGTTTTAGTAGGTTTATGCTACGGAAAAATAGGCTTTCGTGGTAGTTGTCCCAGAGTCGTATATAATATATTTGTCCTTTCGAGGGGGATCGAACGTAGGTTTATTCCGGATAGAAATGTCGTACTCTATCTCGGAGCTTCACTCTCTTTTCCTCGACGTTCGTCATACGGACCGCCGCCTGAACATCTGTCCAAGGGCCACTGATGAATATTTCTCTTTCGTTGGAATGGGGAAGGCGATTGCTTGCCTCCCAAATGATTTCTTTGAAATTCATCAAGGTGGTTACTAATGGTGGTGGTCCATCCCACAGTTCCACTAGTTCTTCCGGAAGAACCATTTTTACTGAGATCGTTTTTTCAAACCTCGGACCCTGACAATCCATGTGGTATCTTAGGTCCTTCCCATACGTATCGATCACACGCATGATCTTCTGGACGGCGTGGTGGACCTCTGAGGTTGTTCCATCAATTATAATGAGTCGGGGGTCCTCTTCCGGTGTCCATGGGCTTATCCAAACCCCGGCTCCAGTGTCCCTCCGGATCCGTTTGAGTTGGTGCCTGCAGGCTCCTACGACTATCGATGCCTTATGGTCCGCTAAGAGTAGTCGGATACAATTGTCGTTGTCCGGGTCATACATCTTGAATATGGACAATATTATTCCTTTGAATTTATCCCTTACCCAAGCATGCATTTTTTTTTTCGACCCCCCTTTTTTTCTTTTTTCTTTTTCTATACATATCTATAATATAATGCGAACCTTAAAGTAATACAATATATAATGTTGATATAAAACCTACACTAACAAACAAGGAATCAAGGGCTACCTAATATTAACCTTGTTTATATAAAGTAACATTCTTCTCTTCTCCTCTTTACTGTTCTCTTAAATTAACATATAAAAAGTCTTTATATTCCTTGCCCCACTACACTCTTTATTTTACAAGCCATCATTTTGTCTCCAATCTCTGTTTGTCTTGTAGCCTTCCAAGATTGGGTATAGTTTATTTGGCTTATTCACTTCGACGTCTAGTTCGAGCAGTTCATTTTGATTCCCAATCTCTACGACCTCACTGGTATTTCCGTTTTTCACGTTCATTAGTTCAATTTCTTCCGGATCCTTTGTTTTCTTCTTTAATTCTTCTGTATGGTGGCGGTGCACCCAGAACATGGTAATGCTATCCAGTATAGCTCCGATCAATTTAAAACTCCAACCAAAAATTTCATGTAGCATGATTCCATGTATCAACGTATCTACTAAGAATTTAATTGCTCTTCCGATAATATATAATCCCATTACGCCGGATGTGATGGTCCCCAACGTAGTGAGCCATGAATAGATTGAACTCCAGGCCTTTGATAACCACGACTTTATTGTGTTTTCATCGATCAATTGATCTAGAGTCGTTCCTTGTCTATCGGTTGATATTCCCATCATTCCTCTCGTAATGATTCCCTCGACTGCTTGTCTTTCAGATGGTAATATCAGGTGTTGTTGCAATTTTTCCATGTCTTCTCTAGAGTATAATCCTCCAGTGAATAAATTATTTGGATTCACGTAAGTCCATTGGTGATCATTTGAAGGTTCAAGGATCTGGGGATTAGGTATTCCTTGGGCATACTTATACCATTTTTCGTTAAGTTTATAAGCCGAATACAGGAATGGGTTGCATCCTGTTTCTGTCCCAAATTTCTGTAAGACATGATTTCTTGGTGTCATAAACATGGTCTTATTATCGTGTTCTACCGGTAGTTCTTTGTAACACCTTACAGTACGCCTTACTGACACTTCTACTGGTAGGCATTGGATGATATGGACGATTTCTCCGTAGTTGACAGCTGTGTATCCGGGAACTTGCATTTTTGCGAACGCAAACGCTTCTGGTGCTATTATTGCTAGTGTTTGTAGGTTCCTTAGGACTTGTTGTTCTAGCGTGCATTTATGGGCAATCACATCTGCATACAAAGCAGAAACTTGTCCTTGAATATGCCTTTCTACAAACACCACTTTTGCATTGGTGTAAGCAGTAGGGTCCATATTTAGAACGTTGACTGCTGACTTTTTAAAGTAGAACCTACCACTTTCAGATGGTTTCACTATGAAGAACTTTGGATGATCGGTTTCATACGAAGATTGTCCACAAATCATTGTCGGTCTAGAGACTGGCATTGCGAAGATTGTATCTCCTCTGTCTACCGAATAAATAACGGTCTTTTGTTCCCTCGGAATATCATCACTGAGAGTTATCTACGTGATCCCAGTAAGTCTCGCCATACACTGAATCTATACAAGACTTTTCCTTGTACGGACATTGTATCCCTCCTGGCAGTATTATTTCATTTTCTCCGGTCCTCGCCGGTGAATAGCGTTGATACAGCGAAATTTCCAAGGCTGCTTGCACGATCACACTATCCCAACGTCCTTTATGGTCTTCATATGAACTACCTTGGCAGCTACTTTCTCCAGTCATTCTTCCTGTCATCAAAACAGTTGCGTGTGTTGTTCCGTTAATAACTAAATGATCTATGTTCTTTCCATAGAAATTCAAGAGGCTTCGGGTTAAATGCATCTCTTGGCATCTTGTACGACCTATTGGGTGTATATAAGTGGCTAATCCATTTAACATAGCAGACATGTGAGAGTGCATACCACAATGGATATTAATCTGGTTACATGAATTTTGCATTGGATTATTGGTAACATCTCGATTTCATTTACTTGAAGTAGTTGTATTTCGTCACGTGACGATACAATTTGTGTTGGAGGAGTTTTACATTTCCCAATGTCAGTTAAGCTGAAACTAGTTAGGTTCATCTTTTGATTCTGGCAATCATATGCGATTATCGCTAGAGCTGGTTCGACTAGGAGGATGGCTGCGAAGAATGTTATTATATTAAGCCGCGTCATTTTGAAGACCCGGTTTTCCTTGCACGTTTTTGTTATTTTTTTTTTCTTACACACTTGTCCTTCACAGGGTGATTTTATAAGTTTATATATAAAGTTTGTTTAATCACTAACATTTAGTCCTTTTAGTAACTGTTTGTTTTTTTTTTTTTGTTTTTTTTTCTCTCTAACTTACTGTCCCTATGTTACAACAGTTTTTGAGAAAAGAAGAATATTATTTGGCATTTGCCTTTCTCAGATTCAATAATAATTTGAATGATTGCAGAAGAGAAAAACAGATCGTTTATGAAATTTTTGATGTTACTCTCTCATTAGCGCTGCAAAAGAAATTAAATTTCTGATTAACTAAAAGGTATCGATAACGAGTGTTTAAAACTGAAATAACAAAAAAAATTAATTTAAATTTTTTTTTTATATTAGAGGGCTTGAATGAGACTTAAAAAAATAAAAATACTTATCACGTATATGACATTCGTGGAACTAAATGCTTTGAATCTATTGTGTGGTTTCAATTTCTGTTTTAAACTTTTATTTTGTGTTTCCAAACATTCGTTTTCGATAAGCAAAGTTTTAGGCATTACCCATGGTTGCGATTTCGCAGGTCCTTTACTCCTTGTTCCATAAGGATGTTCTGTAGAAGTACTTGGTTTATTTAGTTCGGTTCCTTCATTCTCGAGATTTTCTTCCAATCTTCCACTATTTTTACTTGCAGTTTCTTCGAGGTCTTGTTCTTTTTCTCCTTCTCCTCCGTCTTCTCCACTCTCTTCTTTCTCCTCTTCTCCTTCTGAACTACTATTTCTCACTAGATCTGGTAGTTCCTCGTTCTCAATTTCAGAACCTTCCTTGATTTCATCCAGCTCGTCTGGATTATAGTTGACTACTCGTCGCGCGAAGCTGTCATCATTCATAGACCTCGGTGTGCCTATCCAGGGTTCTACTACTTCTGGTTGGTTTATCGCATGACCTGGTGCTTCTCCGAACAGTGCTTTCTCCATTTCTTCTAGATTTCCTGGAATTCTGAAATCGTCTTCTGATTCTGTGTCTGATTCCTGATCGTCGGAATCCTCTTCTGAAACCTTCCTTCCTCCGTGTTGAGTCTTATTTCTATTATTATCCCCTCCATACCACTTCAGTCTATTGACATGTACTGTTTGTTCCTCTCCAGTACCAACTTTGGCAATTTTGTACGTAACTGGACCTAATTTTTCCATGATTCGGTAAGGTCCTTTTTTACTTAGTTTTTTCGACAGACCTGGTTTCGTCATCGGGTTGTATAAATAGACTTTATCGCCTAGTAGGAATTCAGTGGGTTTTGTCTTCTTGTTGTATTGCTTCTCCCGCTGCCCTGCCGATTTTCTGAGGTTTTGGCGAACGACTTCAAATGCCGAATTTAGTCTTGCGACTAATTCAGATGCATAATTCTCACTGTAGTCGTATCGCTGTCTCGTAGATCTAAAAATTTCGTCATTAGGTAGTCTCATGTCCCTTCCATGGAGCAAAAAGTACGGAGTTTCTTTTGTAGAAGAGTGAACACTGGTTCTATACGCCATCAAGACGTAGGGTATCCACTTATCCAAATCACGTTGTGACCTTGAAATATAATGCGACAATATATCCTTCAACACTCTATGCATTCTTTCTATCATTCCGTTGCTTTGTGGATGGTAAGGAGTCGTCTGAATCTTTTTTATGCCTAACAGTTTGCAAGTGGTTTTCATTAATGCCGACACGAAGTTTGTTCCTTGGTCAGTTAGTAATTTTTTTGGTGTTCCGTGTCTGACAACGATGTTTTCTACAAATGCTCGTGCTACGGTATCTGCTTTTTGATCCGGTAAAGGTATGGCTTCCGGATATTTTGTAAAATAGTCTTGGAAAGTTAATATGTATTTGTTGCCTTGATCTGTAGTAACCAACGGTGCTACTATGTCCATGGCCGTTAGTTCGAATGGGTATGAAACCTCACAGAACGGTTGCAATGGAGCTGGTCTCTTATTTGTAGGTGTTTTACGGGCATTACAGGAATGGCAATTTCTGACGTAGTATTTTACATCATCTTCCATTCCTTTCCAGTACATCCGTTCTTGTAGCAATTTCAGTGTTTTTGGTATTCCCTGATGTCCGGTGTACGGTAAATCATGATGATCATGAATGCATTGGCGCACTAAATTTCTGGGAATAACAACTCTGTCTTCTCTTTCTTCACCACGTTTCACTCGAAAAATAACACCATCATCGTCGATATAATAAGGGTCTTCTATTTGCTCTTCTCGAATTTGTTGATGAAGTTTCTTCAACGTTTTATCTTTTCTTTGTTCTCTTCCTATCATCTCTTTATCCAAGTATGGTACAGGTGTATCTTTCGTGTTGATTTGATCGCTGTTCAGAATTGGGTGGATTTCGATTTCTTGTGGATTTACTTTTTTGATTTGTCTTGCCTCGTATACTATCATATCCTTCCTGCGATCTTTTTCTCTTGCTTTTCGTGCCCATTCTTGAAATTCTTCATATCCACGGAGTCTATCTTGCTCTAATTGCGAAAAGGTTCGGTCGTACTTATTTCCTGGTTCATCATCACTAAGAGTTTCGTCATGTGTATTGATTTTCACATTAACTTCGACTGGATTTACTGTTTTCCTTTCTTCTTTTCTTCCCGGCTGTAATTTATTAGCACTTCTTAGCATATCATCTCTACGCCTTTTCTCAAGGTTTTCTTGCAGAACTAACTTTTCATCGGTTCTTCCTTCTTCATGTGCTAATTCGATAATTTCATGCACTTTCCCTGTGTCTCGTCGTTGATTCCTATGCGTACTGTGGTCTAGCACTTTGTCATCCGTCGTTCGTTTCATCTTCCCTTGCTTGGAGTTACATTTTAGATCTCTTGTAATTTCATTTCCTTCTTGATCTTCCTCGTACCTTGGCAACCGACTCATGGCATCAGCATTGTTGTTCTTCCTTCCTGGCTTATATTCTATCGTAAAATCATATTCCGACAAGAGCAATGCCCATCGGGCTAATCTCGATGTAGGGTCTTTCAGAGAGAACAGCCTTTTTAATGGTCTATGATCCGTGTAAATTGTAAATTTTGTCCCATAAAGGTAACATCTAAAATGCTTGATGGCCCAAACAACTGCTAAACACTCTTGCTGAGTCACGTCGTAATTCCGCTCCGCTTTGTTGAGTTGTCGGCTCGCGTAAGCTATAGGTCTTTCGTACTTACCATTCTTCTGGTTTAGTACTGCTCCGATAGCTGTTCCAGAAGCATCCGTTGCAAGGATGAATGGTTCCGTAAAGTTAGGGTACTTCAGGACTGGTGGACTGCACAACTTTTCCTTTAAGTATTCAAATGCGTCCTCTTGTTCCTGCGTCCATACCAACTCAACGTCCTTTTTCGTGAGCGATGTCAAGGGGATTGCTTTATGCGAGAATTCTGGGATAAATTTCCTATAAAATCCTACTAGTCCCAGGAAAGCTCTAATATCCTTCACATTTCTAGGTCGAGGGTAATTCTTCACAACACTTAGTTTCTCTGGATCTGGTTTCACTCCTTCTTCGGATATAATATGACCCAAATACTTAGCCTCTCTGGCTAGAAACTTACATTTTGATGTCTTTAATTTTAAATTTGCTTTTCTCAGTCGTTCGAAAACTTCCCTCAATCTTTCTAGATGTTCTTCCAACGTTTTACTAAACACAATAATGTCATCGAGATATACTAAACACTTTTCACCTGTCAGTCCCGACATGACCGAATACGTCTCTGGAAGGTACTAGGCGCATTGGCCAAACCAAATGGCATTCTTAGGCATTCGTAATGACCATCAGGGGTTGAAAATGCTGTTTTCTCCCTATCTTTTGAGTCGACTTCCACCTGCCAATAGCCGCTTGCCAGATCCAACGTGGAAAAGAACTTTGCATTTCCTAGTTGATCGATAGTTTCCTGAAGGTTTGGTAATGGGAAGTAGTCTCGCTTGGTGATGGTATTCAGTGCCCTATAGTCTATGCAGACGCGAATTTTATTTTCACCTTCTGCGGCTTTCTTCTTTACCATTATTACCGGTGCACTCCAGGGCGAGGAGGATTCTTTGATCACTCCTTGCTCCAACATCTCTTCGATCTGGTTTTGGAGTTCCTTCCGTTGACTAAACGGTACTCTATACGGCGCTTTGGTAATGGGTGACACATCTTCTGTAATAATTCTGTGTTTCACTTCGTGTGTGCACCCCAACTTTGCCTCTTTCCCCATAAAGAGGTCGCCGTAGTTTCGAACCAGGTTTAATAGCTTATCTTTTTCTTCCTTTCTTAGATGTTCCACTTCCAATTTTTGTAGAATTCCTGATCTTTTCAGGTCTACCTTGTTTATGGAGACGCGCTCCTTTCCTCTTCTTGGTATGTGTTCATGCACTTCAATTCTTTCACTATAGGCAACTACTGTATTTTTCGGTATTCTGACCGTTTCGCTGGTAACATTCATGATACAAACTGGCACTTCCGGTCTGGATTTGGAAATTGTGCGAGCCACTATAAGTCCATGGATGAGCAGATGAGCTGGTTCCAGCAATATATCCTGTGTAGGGTTGTACCTTCCCTGCACAGCAGTACACAACATTTGACATCTAGGAGGAATTTCGGTCGCATTTTTAACGCGGACTTGACAGCTACCAACCATCCCGTCCTCCATCTTTGGTAGTGATGGTGTTAACCTGCGATCCTCCTCCCTTAGAGTCTCCTTCTTTAATTCGTTCCCAGCATTCCTGCAGCTTCTAGGTGCTTTTTCCACTTCTTTATGTTTGTGTATCGTTTGATTCCTAGTAGTATCATCCTTCCGCATTTTGTTAACATTTTTTTCCTCGTGCATACTTTCTTGGTTTCGTTGCCTATCTTCTCGCAACCCCAAAGCATAGACTGAGATGCTTATTTCGGTTCCAACAAACACATCTTCTATTATTCTTCTAACTACCTTCCATTTCAACCTGTCCAATCCGCACCCTATCCTTGGCATCGCTAACTTTTGAACTCTGTATTGTAGACAGTGATCACGTAAACTGATTAATGCCTTTTCTAAGAATTTGTAGGTGGGTTTGCCTTGGCTTCGACTTTTCGTTACAAGGTAGTAGATAAACCTGCTTTGTCCATTTAACAAGCTCTGGCGCAAAATTGCTACTCCGCCGACTTGAGCATTTTGCCTTCTTAAAGCTCCTACTCGTCCAAATCTTTGCTTGAACTCAGCCGCTATACCCTTGTTCAGGTGGAGATCTTTTGCTACACAATGAACCAAGGAGTATTCTTCTGGAGCCGTAAACAAATCGCCGCTAATCTCTCTTATTTCAACATTCTTTTTCTTAAAATTCTTGCCGACCTCTTGCGTCTTTCTATTAAACTGTTTCTTGTTATTAAACTTAACACTCTCTTGGATCGGTTCTAAATTTTTCTTTGCCGTCGTATTTCCTTTTCCACGTTTCACTATTTCACCGTAGCTTGGCTTTTCCAATTCCTTATAATAACTTAACCTTTTGATTCCGTTGTTTCTTGTCTCCATTCCTCGATTCCGGTGTCGAGATTCTGTAAATCTCTCAGATTGTGCAATTCGATGATTCGGTTTCTGAGGTTTGTTTGGCGTTCTCCTAGCCTTTGTTTTCCAGGCATCATCTTGGTGTAGAGCGTACGCGTTATCACATCCTGACTCGTTTAGGTCACTATGACTTAAAAGCTCAATATTTTCTCTTTCAAGCCTGATGACATTTTTCCCATAGTCGACTGATGCTCTATTGGCCCTGAGAAAATCCCTTCCAAGAAGGCCATCTACTTTCAGGTTCACGGAATCTGAGCATATCATGCACTTGGTGTCATAGTACTTTTTCCCTATTCGGAGTGATAACATTATTGACCCCAAGCATGGCTCTTCATCACCTGAAATTCCTCGAAAAATCACATTTGGTTCTGGTTCAGTTCGGGCCCCGATTCTCCGAACGAATCCATCTTTTAATATGGTCAAAGAGGCTCCCGTGTCCACTAGCATAGTTGCGATGTGTCCACGTATTTCCGGTAGGATAAGACATTTATTTTCTTCCTCTTCGACCGTATATGTATGGGGGAGCGTGATTTTTAATTGTTTTGGTAAGGTCCTTTGACCTTGGGTTTCTGCAAAGGACCGTTTAAGTTTAAAAACTTTCTAGTTTCACTCCTGTTATTGCCTCTATTTGGCACTCTTAGCTGATTATTAGTCCATCTACAATCCGGAGCATAGTGCCCCATCTTACAACACTTAAAACACCTCACTTGCTTCCTGAAATGCCAATCTTGTGGTTCTCTTCCTATTTCATAAAGATTTGGCTTTCTTTGATGGTAGTTCGTCATGTTTCTCGTGCGTTCATTACACTTAGTTCTGCTATTCTCCGGAAAATTTTGCTTCCTTGTTGCTCCCCTTGAGTAATAACTTGTTGTGGGGTAACTCCTTGAGTGTTCCTCCCGTCTAACTTCGCCCATACCAGCGATTCTTTTTTCATTTGGGAATTTATTGTTTCTGTTTTCTAGAAGTCGACCAGATGTTGATGACTTGGCCCATTTCGTTCTCTCGATCGGTTCTGATCTGTATTCTCTTCGGTTACGTCTATCTTGTCCATCTCTAAAAGCCTGTTCATTATATTCTTCATCAAATTTTTCCATTTCTTGGTTGGTAATACAAAGATCATTCAATCTCCTCATTTGTTTCAGCATTCGTCCGCTGATTTCTGCCTGTTGGGCAAGTTCGATCACATCTTCGAACGACATGTGAGGATTTCGGTTTAAGTCTAGGATAATCATTTTCATTATTTCCGGATCCAATCCTCTTTTAAATTGTTCCGACAAATCTCGTTGATGCCTTTTTATGACGTTTTCTCTTTCCGCCAGTTGATTTGGTTCAACTAAGGCTAGGTTTTCTTCCAGAAGTTTCTTTCCAGCCTTTTTCACTCGGATCGCAAAATCCTCGATTTTTTCTCGGGATGCTTGACTACATCTTTGAAGCATTAAATATGCTTCTCCCGGTAGAATTTTCTTCTCATAGCGCTTTATTAACGCTGATTTAAATTCAGCATATGTGACAGCGGACGACAAGAGATTAGATTCCAGTTCAAGATACTGAAATGCCTCCCCTTTCATCTGGTACCTTGCAACTGCTAATACCTGTTGCTCCGACCAAGCATCAATGTCCGCTCGTTGACGCAATTTCAGGAAAAATTCTCGAATGTTTTCTCCTGGTTTACCGGAAAATTCTGGTAGACCGACAAGGGTTTGACCAATCGTTCGAAAGTTCGTCATCATTGGTTGTTGTGCATCAATTGTGCCACCAACAGGGAAGATGTTTGTTTCCGTTATGTCATCTGTCGCAGTGGTTATGTCGAGCGTTTCCTCCGCCATAACGGATTATAATACACTTACTTTTTAAATTTCAGATTTTACACTCAATTGAATTCACTGTAATTGAATACTAATTATTATGTTTAATAACAATAGCTTTAAAAACTTTATATTTTTAGAATTAATACAACGGTCTGAAAAAGAAAAAAAATCCCCTTTTTTTTCAATTTTAATTTGATAATTTCACCGTGTGGAATACCTTTGATTAGTTTTAATTATTCGTTGCGTTTATGTGTGATTAATTTTTAAAATTAAAGTCATGCTTTTGCTACAACTGAATTACATAAAACACAAAAACAGGAGTACATAGCAAAGTCTGAAAACTAAACTACTCTTTGTTAGAGAAATTTCTCTTAAAATTTTTCTTTTTATTTAAAATTTATTTTTTTTTTAGAAATTGAGTCGCACAAATAACTTGCTTTTTAAACACGCCCTGTGGATGCAATAATGCTAGTCCTTATTTAAGTGTAACTTATTACTTATTATATATTTCCTTTAAAAAAAAAATAAAAAAAAAACACAGACATAAAAAGAAAATGCGTTAAACACAAAACAATAATCTTTTATTTATAACGCTCAACATAAACGTGTACATAAAATTCACTTTCCACGCACTTCAGGCCCTTGTCCTATTTTAATTTTGTTCAAGTGTAGTTCACGTAGAAAATTATTGATAAATTTTTTTTTTTTTTAATTGAAAATTGTTAAACGGCTATTAAATTTGAAAACCTTGGAATTGAGAAAATTTACGCTAATATTCCGGAGGAATTTTAAAAGTCCAATGACTGGAATTTATGCATTCACTTTTACAATTTTTTACTTTTTAATTTATTATAAGCAATTAAAAAAAAGGACATCCCACCGCTGCCACCATTTGTAAGCCGACCGGGGGTAGTCGTGGGGTGAACCCTGCCAATTTATTTATAAGAGCAGATTAAAAGAGCTTATCTTTTATTTTTATATTTAAATGTTTCACTGCCACCACCGGAAAATATAGGTTTCCGGACCCGTTTTCTTGAGAGCAAGAAAAACAATAAATACTGTGATTTAATCGGAGGATCGGGGTTCTTCTGAGCTCCAAAGTTGTGGAAAGTGCATTAATTGAACGAAAGTTAAGTACTTAATTATAATTAAAAGACATGAGTAAGAAATAATTAAGTATATTAGGGAAGAAACAAAAATGTATGTAATAGCTTGATACATAAGGTGAATCGAATGAGCAAACATATTATACAATTTAATTCCTACCTTTAGTAGGCGATTAGGAACCTTTGTTGGGACTTCTCTCGATCTCTAAGTTTCCTTTTCTTCAAGGGTTGAAAATCGAATTTGCTTTGGGGCTCCCAGGATGTGAACTCACCACCGAAATTATTAGGAGTAATTTATAATAATAATCTTATTTTAACGGTAATAAATTTTATCAATCACTCGTGTTTTTCTTTTTGGGAAAGAACCCTTCTGATTTCAGAAAAAGCTAGATGAAGACTGAAGATTTTGACTTCTTCTCTGACCGCGACAACCCCTTTGTTTATATTAGAATTTCGCGCAATTCCTGCAATGTGCTGCCACCTATCTAAATTCCCTTTGTGATCCCGTTCATTTAAGTCACTCAAGTAACTTAAGTTGCCTATCTGCAGGGTAGTAATTAGATAATTTTAAAATCTGATTGATCATTTTCTAACGCGCGGAGTTATAATCGCACGTGTCGATTGGGTAATTACGCTAATATTTATCTTAGACGTATCTGATTTTCTACTTAGCTTAATTGCTAAATGCCGAAATCGTCTCTTTTCGCGCTTGTACTTTTATAGATTATTTATTGTATTAGAACCTTCTGGAATACCACTTAAGTTAATGCTAAATGTCGAAATCATTTCTTTTCGCGCTGGTGTGGATTTATTTATAATTATTATTATTTATAATTTTTATTTAAAACTATCTAGAATACCACTTATGTTAATGGCAACATGTTTATACTGGGAATTTCTTTTTCGATATTGGCAAGTCATTAAAAATTGTTACATTCTGTTTTTCCGGCTGTTTACAATTAGTTAATTTTGATTGGTAAACTAAATTTTGAACGTAAAGATAATAAATGTTTCATTTCTAATGGAAAGTTTATGTAGTTAAATTCATAAACCATTTTCCATTATTGTTGATTGTTTAATCGTGTTAAAATTCATTAATAATCATGTTGTGTTATTAAATTTGAAAATTTTTCTTGAAATGAAATATTTTTTTCTAAAATTTCAGTTTCATGGTTTGTGATTTGAATTTCAAAACTAAAAGTTCTACTTCCCAACCTTTTGCTAAAATTGAAGAATTCGTTTCTGATTCTTCAATGATCAGTAACCAAAACACTATTACATTCGCGGCCAAAAAAAGTGGACACTTTTTTTAAACGTCAATTTTATAATACTAAAACTTTTGCTGGGTGATAGTAATTATGAGCTGATACTTAGGATGATAAACAATAAGTATGGTGATTGTAATTATGAGCTCATACTTAGGATGATAAACAATAAGTATTACTGCTCATAATTACAATCACCCAGCAAAAGCTTTAGTATTGTAAATTGTAAAATTGACGTTTAAAAAAGTGTCCACTTTTTTTTGGCCGCGACTGTAACTTAAACTATAAATTTTATTTAATTATAAGAGATTGAAATAGAACTTCTGATTTATTATAGAATCTTAATTTTGTCATTATCATACCCCGCGTTAAATATCCGGCTTCGCCAGGTATTAGTAACCAGTATCCGGTATTTGGCTAGAGAGCAAAAAATTTGGCCGGATACTGGTCGGATATCCGCTGCATCTTTAGTTATTATTGTTTTTAATTTTTTTTTTTTTTAAGAAAAAAAGTCAAAATTTATTAAATTAAATTAATTCTATTTATTTCTGATGCATATCTGATGTAACATTTTTTCAAAATATATTTTTCTTAAATGTAATAACATATTCAATGCGTACTTATAATTAACCATACAAACCTGTACCTGTGCATAATATTGATGCTTCTCTTTTAGGCACAAAACACCGTTTTTTTTTACACAAATAAGCACAGTGTTCTTCAATTTTATTTGCCGAAACTGTTTTTCCTAAAAAGAAATGCAAAGAAAAGCCATTTAAATTAATTACAGCCCTTAAAATTACCTTTGAAGGGACATTTAATTTCTAAAAGTTTCAACTTTTCATCCACGGTTTCAGTGATTCCATCAAGGGATACTGCAAGCCACGCTTCTTTCTGGCATACAATTAATCCATTTTTTTTTGCACAATAGTGTTATAAACACTACAATCATGAATAAGATTAGATTAAATTTGGCATCAAGCAATATAAACTACATAGAATACTGCTTTGTTGCTTCTTCTTCCCATTTAAGTCCGTGCGTGGTATACATACTCGAAAAATTTCGAGACCAGAAAAACTTAGCAGCTTTTATTTCCCAATCTTCTTTTGAATAGGTATACAAACTGTAGCAACGTGAAGCTGTTACACGAAACTGCCTTTCCCTTGCCCATTCTATTTTATCGTTTAACGTTTTCTTAGCAGTATCTAATGCATTGCCAAATACTTTTTTATTAAACGTTTCCATACAACAATCTCCACCTGAAATTAAATATATAAGACAAAAATTTAAACTTATTAGAATGGGCAAAAATATATTAAAATACTTGCAGGCAAAATTAGCCATTTTTTCATTCCAATCTGTGAGACATCAAGTATAAGTACTTTATTTTTGCTCATTCTAAAAGGTGTGTTACAGTTCATTTTCCATTTCTGTTCTGAATACACCATGTATATGCATTGCTCCCGTTCATTTTTCATTTCTGTTCTAAACACACCCTGTATATGCGTAATTCGACGTTCCGGATTGTTTCTTGGAACGCGTCGTTGTACGCATTGCAGTCGGTGTAGGAATACACCGTATTTTGCCGGCGTAATTTTCTCAAAATTTCGTTCTAGCATATTTCCATTAACAAGACCTTCATTTAATTAAACAAATTCATTTTATATAAGTAATCCATCCTTATTTAGGGGCAAAATCGCGCGTTTGTGAGTAGTTGGACAAATTTTAACGAAGTTCTACTTCGCGACGCGTATTATTCGTGATCTTTGCCCTTTCCGACGATTGGTTCGCACTGTTACTAAGGAGGTTCCCCGGTGGTAAACTTGAAGGTGTCTCTCTTGTTGATAATCGTTCCTTTTCTGTCAAACGAGAATTGTTGCGCCACTTCAGAACAAAACTTGCCGTCTCCTGGGTCGTACGTTCTTTTCGTCAAATATTTGTTTGTGTGTGCCATTACATCGAAGGGATGTTAGTGCATGTATACGGCTAATTGCCGGCTCTGATTAGATCCATGTGTGAGACAGGAAAAGCCGCGTGTTTCGTGATTTGTCCCAGCTTCGGTGAAATACCGGGGTGAGTTCTATACGAAGCAATTCTCGACTTGACCCTTACGTTCGTTTTATTTCATTGTTTATAGGCTTTTATCAGGAGTTATTTTATCAGGAGCTCTTTTAGCCAGTGTTATTTTTATTAGGAGTTCTATTATCAGACGCTAATCTAACGTAGATTGTTCTGCGGGAGTTTACGGAAGTTGGTCCCGATCTGGTTTTGCGACTGCGTTGTAACTACGACATTGGAAGTTCCCCTCGCCCCTCTGCGCGGAAGCCGGTACTTCACCGAGCGACGACGCTGTTTCCCCGACGAGCGATTTGTGAAATGGACGAAAACAGGTCGGACCAATTTAATTATTATTATCAGTAGCAATAGACGTACGGTGTTTTCAAGTAGCCGCGATTGTGCACGAGATTTTGCGCATACTTTTGTAACGACTGGAATGACGTCGTCGTCGGCATTAGGATAGGCCAAGAATGATGTTTTCATTTTAGTTTAATTAGATTTTTTTTGTTGCGGAGTTCGAACTCGAGAATGTAGGATTTGTCTCGTTTGGTTTTATTTTCTCCCTTGTGACGGTTGTATTTTTGTATACTTATTGAATAATCGCTTATATATATTTGTTGTTGTATACGAAGAAAATGTTTTTATGTTAATAGAATGTAAGTGTGTTGGACGTAACGTGTTTTCTTAATTTTTCACCGTTCCCCGTACAAAAAAAATTAAGTGGCGCCTATTTTGTTTTGACCTTCGCGGTTTGGATTTGAACCCCCCCCCCCCCGTCCCACTGCAGTTAGCTGGCAACATCGGAATAACCCAATCCGGTGGATAAACTACTGCCTATCGTAACAGGTAGGTAGCAGGTGTTTTATTTTTCATATATATTTTTCTGATGTATATAAAAAAAGATTTAATCAAAATTCTTACCTTGAAGTTTTATACAATTTGTACCCAGTTCGTCAATAATTTTGGAAGCCTCTTGTCTTTCAATAATCCATAAAAAAAACCTTCTGAAGTAGCTGTATCAATATCAATAAAGTCTGCTGTATTAGCGCATTTCATCCTAAACGAGAGAAAAACAGCAGAAAACAAAAAAAAAGTTATTGAAAAATATGATAATGATAAAACTTCCCTTGATCTTGATAAAAGGGTACCTATAAAAAATAATTAAGCATAAATCCAATCCATATAGGTAATGATAAATAAAATAAGTATATTTCTTTGGTTGATTAGTAATGTATAGTATTTATAACTAGACTGAATATAGACAGAGAGAGAGAGAGAGAGAGAGAGAGAGAGATAAGAGTTTCAGCGTGAGAAAAGGTTCACCAATTAGCTAAGTATAGGCTAAACGGGGATTGGTGGAGTTCTGCTGGAACATATTAGAAAAATAGTTTTGTGTATTTGCTTTGCTATATAATATAAAAATAATATCATTAACATCTTGATAATAACTCCAGGCCATTATGCCATCACAGTAAAGGGATACGATAATTCTCAGCGGGTTCTAAAGTGTGCTACCTACCTGTGTAGATAAGTAGTAGTTTAACACCGGAGCGGAATTGATCCGGTGTCGCCAGCACCTTCAGCGGGACGGGGGGATTCTTATTCTATAACGCGAAGGCCAAACCAAAAATAGGCGCCACTTAATTTTTTTTTAAAGGGGATCGCATAAAAATTAAGAAAAACACGATACGTCCAAAGCACGAAACAATTTATTAAATAAATAAACGCAAACAGTCAAAATTAGTCAACAAGTACGTAATACAAAAAAAGAAAATTGCAGCCAAAATTCCTAATTATTCGGATCCGAAATCATTACAAAGTTAATTCAACATAGAAGGACAACATCCGCTTATACTAATGCCGAAGAACTCATTCACCGAGTTGCGTTAAATAAATTAACTCAAGATACTGTATAAGTTCCTCCGAAAGGGAGTTTACCTTGCGAACAATACGCAAAATCACGTGCACAATCGCGGCTACATCAAAGTCACCGTAAGCGTATCAATAAAAAAAGTCCGACCTGGTTACGCAGCGTCCATTCGACTGTCGGCGGCGTCAGAGATGGCCAGCAGTAAGGCACTTCCGTGGATGGCTAGCCTTCTCGGCGTATATGCGGGACAACTCGTAGTCGCGAGTGGCAGAGGGATACCCAACGGCATAAATCAGAGAGGTCACAAAAGAACCAGAACCAAGAACGACAACTAACGCTAAAACCTAGTCGCGTCGGGCTAGGCTGGCACAAACCGCAAAAGAAACGCGGCTTTTTCGCCCCCAAATGAGCCAATCAAATTCGGCACACAGCCGTACAAATTCACTCTCACCCCCTAGGTGAAATGGGCACACAACACAAAATTTTCCGCGAAGAAAACGTACGGCTCACGGGACAAACAGAAAATTAATGAAACAATGGCGTGTCGCTCGGTCGGCGGAAAAGAATAAAATATCAAACAAGAGAGACACATTCGAATTTACCAATAGCTGATTTTCGTGACATCAGTGGAAACCAACCAAAGTAAAGGGCAAGGGTTACAGACATGCGCATCGGTTTCAAGTGTGAGAGTTTTTCGTAAAGCCAGGAACTCGATCATCCGTCTCCATCCGCGGCGCAAAGTAGGACCCTTTTAAATTGGATAAATAAACATCGCGTAAACACAATTCCAACTCTAAGCACGGATGGGGCTAATTTTATAAAAAGAGCTTGTTCATCTGATCTGAAGCACTTGACGAAAATATGTTAAAAAGAAAGTTTTGGGTGAATTACGCAGACGAGGAATTGTACATTCCTACGCCTAATGGGGAAACAAAACGAAGCGTGTTAAAAATAGATCGGAACGTTGAAATGTGTACTATACAGGGTGTGTTTGAACACAGGCGGAAAATAAACTGTAACAAGTGCAGTATTTTATAATTCAGTATGCATTACAAAATAGAATAAATATTATCAGTTCATAAAAGATAGTTATTACAATAGAACAAGTTGATGAAATTTAATAATTAACTGAATTCAAAATCTGACAGAATCATTAATACTTATTTTAATTTTAAAGACTTATGTGGTTTCATCATTAGACATTTTAATGCTTTTTATAAATAAGGTAAATTTATAAAACATAATAATATTTACGTAACATTAAGCTGGACTACTGATAAAAAAAGGTATTAATAAAAAACTTCTTTTTCTATTAAAATAATTTTAAGTTTAATTTCGAATTAAACTAATCACGATTGTTGCCATAATAATTACATAGCGAACTGTCAAATTAACAACGTCATTAAAATTTGATTGCAATTAAATTTTCTGTAAACTGCCCCTGTGTAATAAGTTTGTGTGTATGAAACTTACTTCTTTACTATGACGTCACAGCTGAAAATATTTGCTGCTTAGAAGCTTGGACTAATTGTTCCAGTAAATTTAAACCAGCATTGTACAACTGGGCCTTATAATATTTAGATGGCAATGGTATTATTCATGACATGACATATATTTTGTATTAAGGTTCGTTTCCTATGAAATAACCAATGTATGCGGCCGTTGTACTGTGGCTATAACAAGGTACTGCTTCTATGGAAATTATATTGGAATGTTTCCTTAAGGGCAGTGGCTGCATCAGCTGTAGACACTCCTAAACAAACGTTCCAATATAATTTGAGTAGAATAATGGTGGGAAGTTTCGTTACTTTCCAATATCTATAATTATTAGGTATTTTTCCAGAAGTATTCGTTACTAGCACCGATTTGATACTTACGCGCTTGTTAGCTACAATGCACTGGTTGCTGTCCTTGGATCACGGACTCGAAGTAGTTGTTGCTCGGTTACTTCAGGTATTATCGAGTAACGAATACAAAGTAACGAATAGTCTCACTACTACCAAAGAAGCAGTACCTTGCGCTAGACGCAGCGTGATGGCCACATACATACATCACCTGCTTCTTAGGAAACATACCTTGCATTCAGCCCTATGATGTATCATAATGTATCATATGATGTATATACATATAACGCCATAGAGGTATTTCAGGTAACACCGCAGAAATAACTCCTGAAATAACTACTTGTGGTTAAAAAAGTATGATGTATCCCAAATTATTTACCGTAGTTACTAGTGATGGAGAATATCGTTACTTTTGAGTAATTGGTATTCATCGTTACTCTTGAACTCAGTAATCGTTACTTGTATTCGTTACTTTGATTACCGTGATTACTACCAATGTTAGTTAAAACAAGTTGGATTAATCAGGTACCTATTCGATTATTTTATTTTATGTGTTATAATAATACAGGAGTATAATACAATACAATAAATAATTGTTCATAGTTTTCCTAATACATATTTTGTATTCTGGGGAAGAGTCGCTAAATTATTTGTTAGAATCAAAAGTACGGAATATTCATTTTCTTTTATTCATGTAAATACATACGAATACTGCTGCAACCATAACCACACTTTCATCTGTGAATATTGAATTATCTGAATAGAAGTAATTGTCCACGCGCTGACTCGTAGGCAGTCGTGGTTGCTGATTATTTTATGGGATGCGCGACTTTAATGCTTCTTGCACAATAAGAGATAAGATTGAAGCAAAAAAATGTGTATTTTTTGACAATGCAAATTACAATATTAATGTTAACTTCAATTGTTTAAATAAAATATAAAAAACATTTGAACTGTCGCAACGCAAGAGCGGAAATTACAGTTTGATTATCTAGGCGTGCTACCAGTAATCGTCGGTAAAAGTAACGAATACCAAGTTCAACAAGATCCGAATACTTCGGGTCTCTTCGAGTAACAAATACTTTGTAACGAATAGTTACTTTTTTCTGCATCACTAGTAGTTACGTTGAAGTTAAAATAAGAAATAAAGTTTTGTGAGTAAAGATGAGCAGTTATTAATGAAGGAAGAGTGAATACATAAATATCATTGGTTAGAAAGAGTAAGACGTATTATTGATTTTTCATGCGTATTAAAGCGAATTTTAGCGACGAATCAGGTTATAGTGGTTATGGAACTAAATACTTTATCGACAAACACGTGACGTCATTGTTATATATTTTGAACGCGGTTTGTGGAACTATTGGATGATGGTTGAGAAGAGTGTTTTAAGTTCTAACAGTTTGAATTTAGAAGATAGGTTATGTTAGATGATATTTTGTTAATATTTTGTAACAATCTCTCTATTATAGTACTGTCATCGTCAAATACGATTTCATTTGCTACGATAATAGCTATTTCTACATTCATTTTCACTTAAATATGAAAACAACCTCAATAAATTGATTGATTGACAGTTCACAATAACATGCGATGGAATAGCCCACTTTTGCGAATATCGTTTTTAATGACGTCATAACATAAACCGCGTTAAAAATGTAGGAATAATTGTTCGTCGCTAAAATTCGCTTCTAGTCGTTGTTGACTAATACCTAACCTAATCTGAATTGTACGGTGTTCTTAACGTGTTTTCGACATGACCGAATTTAAGAAGCGCTTGCAAAAAACCACAAAAATGAAGCAATATGAAGAGCTCCTTCAGTTTATCAGAAATAACAGTGTTTTGATAAGTGGTAAAACAAATGTCGTAATTGTATAATTGTGTAAAACTAAATTAATGTAATAGTCAGGCTTAGTCAATATATCTTTGTATATATCGGGGAGATTTGTTTATTTTATCGACGATAACGAAAACAGCAACACACGCGAGAGTAATATGGAATCGGAAAGGAAAGGTTCAGGCGAGGCAGTCGAGACGCGGTCCTTGAGGGCTACACGTGTTGATAATGTGGGACTAGTTACGCGAACGGGCTCGCGAGTGTTATAATAAATTGCAAGGACATGTGATGTCCGCTGATGGCTCGGGCAGAGAGATTGGGCATTTTATCATGAAGGGTGATCGCCCTACAGTCGCCTTAAACGGAGAGACTGGGGGATCACTCCACCTGTATACGGGTGATCGCCCTACAGTCGCCTTAAACGGAGAGACTGGGGGATCACTACCGGAAATACAACTAGTTGTAATACCTGACCAGGTGATTGCATTGTGCTTTCCAAGAAAGGTCATGACTTGGTGTTGACTGTGCTTAGGCCAGTGTAGCAACACTGTAGGAGGCAGTAGCACTCAATGATTCTGAGAACGTAGGCTCAGAAGGCAAGGTATGCTAATATCCACCTGGGGCTTGTCTTTATGCATGCGAAGTACGAAGATGGACATTCGAGGACACCTTCTCCGTGAGTTCGTATCCCAACAGGGAGCTTCTGCATCTAGAATCGCCGCTGGAATTAGAGGGGCCGGAAAGGGCCCCGGTAAGTAAAGTTATTGAGTAGATGCTCGTAAATGGTCATTTGTAATTTTGCATGACGTCTTTGTCGAATCGGAAAGCGAAGCCCAGATGTTAAGGCGTTTACCCTCAGCTCCGCAGTGGACGTGAAAGAGAGAAAGAAAGCAGGGAAAGAGAGATCTAACCAAAGGGTGAGTGAATGTTTATTGTAACTCGGACCTCTGACATTGTTATCAGTTTATTATATTTATGTTTATCATGTTTAACACAAAGAAAAAAAAAACTAGTCCAACATAGTCAGAAGTGGGATCTGGACAAGTCATAATAACAGAATAGTAATTAATGAATGATCAGAGGACACAGCGTCGGTGTTGCGGAATTGGACGCGATTCCTGTAACTTCGGCGCTGTATACAGTAAACACACATTCCGATGTTTATGAAATCTTGAGTGTATAATGTTTCACATGAGACTCTCGCCTGGGCCTGTCCGTCTTAATCAGATTTACGGGTGTTGCTGTCGCGCGAAGGAAAAGTGGCCTGAAAAGGTTTCAAAATGTTTACATAACGCTGGGGATATGTATTAAGGGCCAATAATTTACAGCTGTTATGGCTTGATGCCCTGACTGAAATGCATAGGCTGGCGCCCGCCTTGCCGATTATTTTGATTTTGAACTTAGCAATTGAAAAGAGTTTCTGTTTTGTTTATGTCTGCATAGCTTACTAGTCGAATTATCTGGTATCTAGTCGTGAGATTGTTTACTTTTGGAAAACCGTTTAACGGAATTCTTTCTCTTGATTTCAGTTTAACTTATCAGGTTATACTGTTCACTTCGAGGGATAATTCGTGCGCGAAATAATTATTCCTTGCGCGTCACTGTATTGTGCAAACGCATTGTACAAAATATTGCGAACTATTTATGGACAGCCTTAGTATAATTCTCGTGAGGGCTTGTGTATATAATTCCGTTAATTTTAACGTATAATTCTTGTGAATGCTTGTGTATACAATTTCGTTAATTTTAATCAGTGATTCACCACACTTAGTTACTTTAATTCCCTACTCGATTGATATTTAGTTAAATAACAATATGTCAGGCAAAAAGCGATCTCGCATCGTGCTGGCTAGCGACACTGAATGAAGTGATGAGGACACTGGAGTAATTGAGCGTGCTCCTAGTGATGCATCTGGGCAAATTGTGGCGTTAGCTAATATGGTACAACAATTAGCACAATTGACGCAAACGAACATGACCACCAACGTACCTAGGGCAACGACGTCCCAAAAATTCGACCCGACATTGTACCCGATTTCGACCCGGAAAACGGGGACCATGATATAAATCGTTGGTGTAACGTTATCGACGGACTTAAAGACATGTTCCTCTGGACGGATGAAACAACTGTCTACCATGCATTGGGCAAACTGCAAGGGCTCGCAAAGAAATGGTATCGTTTACTTACCACATTAAACTATACTTGGGATGAGTGGAAGCAAAAACTAAAAGAAGCGTTCCCAGCGATACCGAACTATCATAATTTCATGATGCAACTTTCGCAACGAGTCAAACGGTCGAACGAATCATACGTACGATATTATTACGAAAAAACTGTTCTGCTCAATAAATGCCAGATACAAGGTGAAAGCGCGGTTTCCTGTATAATTGGTGGTATATTGGATCCGTCGGTAAGTGCAGCTGCGAAATCAGGTAATTATAAAGTTCCGGGAGCACTGCTACCGTTTCTAAAGGCGTGCGATAATGACAATGTCCCTGTATATCGTGTACATCCTACCAAATCGCAAAATTACCAACAGAAAAATCATTCAAGTCAAAGAGCGCGGTGCAATAAGTGGAAGAGGCCGGGGCATAAGGCATTTGAGTGCCAACCCCGCAATAATAGTTGCTTCACTTGTGGTAAGTTGGGGCATTATGCGAACAATTGTCCCGAAAAGAAAAATCCCGGTAAGAAAAGTAGGGAGACATTGTGACTAGCCGCAGAGAAATCTGCAAATGATAAATATTTTAAGAACATTTTCATCAATGGTCAACCGCATCGCGCTTATGTTGATATGGGCAGTCAATGCAACCTTATACAACATAAAATTGCGAGCAAATTGAAAATCCCAATTAATGAAAGTAAAACAATATTGATAAAGGGGTACGGAAATGCAAAAACCAATACAATGGGGTGCACTTCGTTCCTATTGAAGATTGACAACTTGGAAGAGGAAATCGAAGCTTACGTTGTGAATGATACAATGCAAGAAGTGCCGTTGTTGATTGGACAACCTTTTACCGAACTGCCGGATGTTGTGCTGTGAAACGGTCGCGAATTTGTATATAAAACAAATAGCATGTTCTGAATGTAACTATAATTTTTACATGAATAATTACAATTATGGTCCTTGTCATGGGAGTCGGGAGGAAGTTGGTTTGGAAATAAATAAATCACAAACAATGTACACTTGTTGGAAATTGTAAACGAAAGCCAGAGACCTACCGGACAATAGGGCGGGCCGTCATAAATTCTTATCGTACTTGAACTCGGTTCAATAGCTGCTCGGACTGACTATCATAAATCTGCCATGCGAACGTCTAATGCACATTTGGTTTTCTTTAAAAGTTGAAATTCGACACGCATTTAAGTTCTGTAAGATAATATGTCTATTTGGAAAGTGATACTTGCAAAAGGCAGGAAATAATAAAAACGTCAGGATAATTTGAAAATTTAGGAGATACAGAATTTAAAAAAAACACGTGTGGAACAGTCCGGGTGGGCTCATGAAGTCGAAAACAGATTCCAGGAAACGGTAGGGCGTGCATTTTTGAATGCTAAACGCTATCTTATTGGCCAAAGCGATTTTGGATTTTGTTTTCCAATCAAAGGGAGGGGCCTTAATTAGGGGCAGCTGAGAAATGAATTGTAAAAATTACGGACAGATAGCCACGCGCTTTGAACACGATCAGTCGTATCTATTCATGCTGGGCAGCTTGCTTTGAGTTACTTACTGATTTCTTTAATTATTTTCACTAGGGGGTATAAATTATGTAGTCCGGTCCGTATAAAAGATCAGTGTTTTGAGAGCCAATTAAAAATACAATTAACTATCACGGCCGTGACGCGTAATTTAATCGCGAAGTGAATCTAAAATTTTGTGTTGTGCGTGAATTTGGATTCTTATTCCGCGGCACGGAGTTAGGTAATTTGCTCTAATTTATATCTTATTCGTTACATAATTGGTGGTATTAAATGATTAAATTTCCATAATCTATAAATTTCAGTACTTGCTTGATTTGTGAAATTTATTCTTAGTCTTAATTTGCATCCGAACCAAAGTTAAAAGTAAATCAGTGGCATCCACTGTAGTGGCGTTGATTGACCATTGTTATATAAATTATTAAACTAGTTGTTTGGCGTTTCTGTAATTTAGATCGACCAGAGGCAGTCAGCCGACGTGTCCAATTTATTGTGCAATTTATATACAGGGTACTTTTGTAAAATTAGTGAATCCCTTTTCGGTATTCTCTGGCAAGTTGGAAACATGCAAGCAAAGTGTTTTTCGATTTACGCAGTGAAATCGATTGTTTCATACCACTGGTCTAAGGCAAGATCAGATCTGCCACTAAACCCCAGTGTGACCAGCACAGATTAATTACCTAAATCAAGGCCAATCAGTTGTATTACTAGGGCAGTAAAATTAAGAGGCCAAACCAATTCTGAATCACGTAATCAGTGCCATCTTCTCAGCCGAGTTTCCATCACACTCTGTGTGTGGACCAAAGTGTAGTCTTTGTCGGGAGATCTGTGGTTAATTAGAAGTGATCCGCTGTGAGACCGTAAGACCATAACTACACATAGTAGAGCGTCGTATAACAAAACACGTCATTGCGTACAGGTTAGATCATCGTCGAAACAACGCAATCAGAGGTTAATTAATAAAGCGAGAGGCACTGACCCTCCACCTCAAAATAGCGAAAGTAGCGGTTGAGCCAGACTCCCCACTTCGCAGCGTTATTAGGTTATCAAAATCGGGCCATTCGCGTCTCCACAGGAGAGCTTCCCTGAAAAACTAGCGATTACTATTGATTCTCTCGCAGATTGATCGCCTGGGTTGCATTTTGTATCACATACTTCCCCAGTATCTGATTAATTAATCAATTACCTTCATTAAGGAAGTACACTGTAGGCACAACGCCACGCTGTGCACTGGTTGATATACAGATCGTGTCTTCGAGTACGATTGAAGTGTTAAACACGAGTACCAAGATAAACATGACTTTGAAAACAAATTAATTGTTCATTTAAATTGAATAATCAGTCCACAAATATTGTTTGGGACAAGCATAAAAAAAACCCACCAGTTGTGTAATTGGAATTAGTTAGTGCGCCACGATATTAGAACGAGAAAGCCGTTAAACGAATTCTACTGTATTTCTTATACGATCGTAATTTTTTCTTGTGTGTGTTTCCTTTGTACAGTAATAAAAAATAGGGTTTTTACACTCATGTTTCAAGGCTGCAGAGCGCCTAGAAGCCGGAGTTTTTTCCCTTGATTTGCAATAAATAAAATTAATTAAATTTAAGTCCGCATTTTTATTTTTTTAAGTATCCAATTCCTACTATCTCATAGTTATAACCGGGTAAGAACCGGGTTATCGACACAAGTAGAATCCGTCCAAATTAACGATCATGAGTCATTTAATTATTGAAAGTTGTTTGTAAAAATCACCCCGGGTTTAACTCAGGTAAATTCCCGGAAGAGCCGCCGCAGGGCGTAGTGTTTGTAGGTCATTAGAGCATCCGTAGCTGCAGGTAGGAAGGCGCCTAAACGCATGACAATAAGAGCAGTAAAACCCGGCTGGCCTTTTCTTGGAACTCTCTAAACGGAGTTACCCTTGGGTAATTACGCATTCAATTCTGCAGACGGTAATCTTTCAGTTGCCAGTACATTAACTTGCTAATAAATTTAAATTTGTTTATTTGTTTGGATTCATTTATTACTTATTTAGTTGTCCATAAAGGCAACAGACAATAGTAGCACATCGGCGTGTTACAGCTGACAAAAGACAGTAATGCATTGACATTCTCCCGCAAGACGGCAAATAAAATTGGTAAAATTAGAGTTTTGAACAAAAGTGAAACGATTATTCCGCCTAATTACGTTGGAGTAATTGAAGTCTGTGCATCGAACGAGTATTGTGGTGAAATAGTGGTTGACTGTGCGTTACGTGCGAAGCCCGGAAGCGAATACGCAGTGCCCCGTACTCTCCTACATGTCGGAAACGAGGTAAGATCGTATTTGCCCGTTATAAATTTATCGGATAGTGATTTAGAGTTTAAACAATCAACCGTCTTAGCGCGTGGCTGGCCCTGTGTCCAAAACACTGAGCAAAAAACGTGTTTAACTTTGAGGACGACCGCCGAAGCTGTGCCGCGGTTGATTGAAAAAGATATTAAAACCGGAGATTTGACTCAAGATGAAAAATCGAAATTGATGAATCTATTACAAAAATACCGAGTGTGTTTCGCATCGGATACATCTCAACTAGGAAAAGCAACTTCCTCGGAAATGACAATAAGACTAAATAATGAAAATCCGTTTTATTACAGACCGTACCGTTTAGCGTATCAGGAGAAAACTGTAGAAAGAGGTATCATTCAGGATTTGTTAAAAAACGGGGTAATTAGGGAATCGGAATCACCGTTTGCTTCGCCAATTATCCTTGTTAAGAAAAAGAACGGTGAGGTGCGAATGTGTATAGATTATAGAAAACTTAATTCGGTTACGATTAAGGATCGATACCCGCTACCGAGAATTGATGATCAAATCGACCGATTACATGGATGTAAATATTTTACGAGCCTAGACTTAACATCTGGATATTATCAAATACCGGTGGAAGAGAACTCAAGAGCATACACGGCATTTGTTACTCCGGACGGCCACTATGAGTACAACAGAATGCCGTTCGGCTTGGCTAATGCGCCAAGTGTTTTCCAGAGACTGATAAACAAGGTGTTAGCCCCGTGCAGAGAAATGGCTACTGTTTATTTGGATTACATCTTGATCCCGACAAAGGACATTGAAACTAATTTTAAGTATTTGGAAATAGTCTTAGAAATATTGAAAAATGAAGGACTTACACTTAATCTTAGGAAATGTGTGTTTTTAGCAAGTAGTATTAGTTATTTAGGTTTTGAAGTGACAGAACAAGGTGTGCGACCCGGTGTAGAAAAAATCAAAAGTGTCAGTGATTTCCCGACGCCTAAAGATATCCGACAGGTGAGACAGTTCTTAGGGTTAACAGGGTACTTTCGCCAATTTATTAAAGACTACGCGATTATAGCACGACCACTTACACAACTAACGAAAAAGTCGGTAAAATGGGGTTGGGGACCGGCTCAAGAGCAAGCTATGCATGCGTTAAAAAACTCTCTAATTACGAGGCCAGTTCTAGCGATCTATAATCCGGAGGCTCTAACCGAAGTCCATACCGATGCTAGCAAAGACGGTATAGCAGGAATTTTATTGCAAAATATAGACGAGCGATTGCACCCGGTCGTGTACTACAGTCGGCAAACGTCTCAATGCGAATCAAAATATCATTCCTTTGAATTAGAAACTATGGCCGTGGTTGAAAGTTTAAAAAAATTTAGGGTTTACTTGATCGGTATAAAATTTAAAATAGTTACGGATTGTAATGCACTAAAATTATCTGCGACAAAGAAAGATTTGATACCGCGGGTCGCACGTTGGTCGCTTATAATGCAAGAATTCAATTTTGACATCGAATACAGGCCGGGTACTAGAATGGGACATGTCGATGCTTTGAGCCGAAATCCTTGTATTGACAAACCGTCCGCAGAAGTAATGCGAATTGAACAAGCCGATTGGGTACTATCTGCTCAATTAACAGACGCTAAATTGAGAGATAGACATAATGTTCTATCAAAACCACCCGAAAATGATTACGAACATCAAGTTTATAAAAACTACGCGTTAAGAAACGAATGAGTGTACTGAATAACAGTAAACGGAATACAATGGGTAGTACCGAGAGGAATGCGTCATGAAATCGTGCGGAATGCCCATGATAATATGGGACATTTCTCAGTGGAAAGAACCCTACGTCATTTGTGCGAAAATTATTGGTTCCCGAGTATGAGAAAATATGTAGAAAAGTACATCTCGTGTTGTATTCCATGTCTTTACACGAAAGTACCAGGTGGTAAGAAACCGGGCTATCTAAACCCCATTGACAAAGTACCGGTACCTTTTCATACAATACATATCGATCATTTGGGACCATTTGAGCGAACGGCGAAACGAAACGCCTATTTAATTGTAGTCGTAGATGCTTTTACGAAGTATTTGTTATTGAGTGCTGTAAAGTCGACCAAAACTAGATATGTCGTAAAGTTTCTGCATAACATCATGAATACTTACGGTGCACCGACAAGGATTATTAGTGACCGCGGAACGTCATTCACGTCGAAGAGCTTTCGGCAATTCTGTAAACAGAACGGCATAATTCACATAATGAACGCCGTAGCAACCCCCCGTGCGAACGGTCAGGTAGAGAGATTTAACAGGACCATCGTTGAAAGCCTACGCACGACGGAAGAAGCGGATGCATGGGACCAACATGTCGAACGTACACAATTCGCAATTAATAACACCAGACACAGAGTTACTGGACGAACGGCTAGTGAAATTTTGATGGGTTATAAGCCGAGACCCCCTAACGAAGCTGCACTACTAGCCGAAGTTCAAATATCTGAAGTAAATGACGATTTAACAATAATACGCCAAAAAGTTGAGCAAAAAATAAAGCAAGATCAGGCATTACAGAAGCGTAATTTTGATTCAAAAAGAAAAGCGCCGCTTAAATATAACGTCAACGACCTAGTAGTGATTAAAAAGGCCACCCTACCTGAGGGAACGAGTCGGAAGTTGTTGAAAACATATGATTGACCTATGGTAGTGACAGAGATACTACCGAACGACCGTTATCGCGTGACTGATATGCCAGGAGCGGTAAGAAAGGCAAAGCGTTACGAAAATGTTATTGTGGTGGATCGTATGAAACCCTGGATTTCTGGACAAACGTTATCTGACACTAGTTGTGATAGTGCAAGTGATAGTGACGGTGTGCCCTATCTCAATAACAATGACAGTAATTAAGCAAATAAGAAATATATGTTTATATACATATATATCTTTAATCTTAGATTTAAAGTTGGTTAATCTTAGAGTTTAGATAACTGTTGAAAATTACTTTGAACAATGCAATCAGCTATCCTTTCTTTTTTCTGTTTTCAATTACCTTTAACTTTTTTTATTATTTTGAATTTAAGTTGTTTTAAATAAGGTATATACTTTTGTTCGAATTTTTAATTTGAGGTCTAATTTTATATTCTCGGGGACGAGAATAATTGCAGGTTGGCCGAATGTCGTAATTGTATAATTGTGTAAAACTAAATTAATGTAATAGTCAGGCTTAGTCAATATATCTTTGTATATATCGGGGAGATTTGTTTATTTTATCGACGATAACGAAAACAGCAACACACGCGAGAGTAATATGGGATCGGAAAGGAAAGGTTCAGGCGAGGCAGTCGAGACGCGGTCCTTGAGGGCTACACGTGTTGATAATGTGGGACTAGTTACGCGAACGGGCTCGCGAGTGTTATAATAAATTGCAAGGACATGTGATGTCCGCTGATGGCTCGGGCAGAGAGATTGGGCATTTTATCATGAAGGGTGATCGCCCTACAGTCGCCTTAAACGGAGAGACTGGGGGATCACTCCACCTGTATACGGGTGATCGCCCTACAGTCGCCTTAAACGGAGAGACTGGGGGATCACTACCGGAAATACAACTAGTTGTAATACCTGACCAGGTGATTGCATTGTGCTTTCCAAGAAAGGTCATGACTTGGTGTTGACTGTGCTTAGGCCAGTGTAGCAACACTGTAGGAGGCAGTAGCACTCAATGATTCTGAGAACGTAGGCTCAGAAGGCAAGGTATGCTAATATCCACCTGGGGCTTGTCTTTATGCATGCGAAGTACGAAGATGGACATTCGAGGACACCTTCTCCGTGAGTTCGTATCCCAACAGGGAGCTTCTGCATCTAGAATCGCCGCTGGAATTAGAGGGGCCGGAAAGGGCCCCGGTAAGTAAAGTTATTGAGTAGATGCTCGGAAATGGTCATTTGTAATTTTGCATGACGTCTTTGTCGAATCGGAAAGCGAAGCCCAGATGTTAAGGCGTTTACCCTCAGCTCCGCAGTGGACGTGAAAGAGAGAAAGAAAGCAGGGAAAGAGAGATCTAACCAAAGGATGAGTGAATGTTTATTGTAACTCGGTCCTCTGACATTGTTATCAGTTTATGTTATATTTGTGTTTATCATGTTTAACACAAGAAAAAAAAAACTAGTCCAACACAAAGCCTGCCGAAATAAAAAAAATAAGTAATTTATGGGAACAATTTACAAATACGATAAATTGCAAAGCAATTGGGCCCCCGAAGTCTGCAGAACAATGGCGTCAAGTAAGTACTATTTATGAATTTAAAAGCAACTCGTATATAAAACAAAGTATTTATTTCTAGGTTTTAAAGGAATGGAAACAAAATACTAAAAAAAAGAGCCGGTTAATAACAGAGAATTTGCATGCTACTGGCGGAGGGCTTCATCAGCACAAAACTCTCACTGATTTGGAGGAACAGCTTCTGTCCCTAATTTCAAAAATACATTACAATTTAAAACTTTCAGGTCTGCATCGCATATCTGGAAATAAAAAGTATACTTGCAATTTAACTTTTTCTATGTGTTTACAAATTTAGAGTCACACGATTAGACTTACAATTTGTACATTAACACTAGAGTATCCTTTTCGATTATAATATGTAATTCCCGGTTGAATTGGATTTTCAGTTGCAGGTGCAATAATTGCAACATGAGTGCAATCAATTGCACCAATTATGCCAGGAAAATTAAATTTTTCCATAAACCTGTTGCACAAACAATTATCGCAGATGTATCATTAAGTGTATATTTTTATATTATTCAAAGAAAACTTACCTGCTTTTTATTTGGTTGCGTTCATTTCTTGTAGTGGGAAAACTAACCCATATGGGCAACAAATGTGTTACCATTACATCTGTAACTTCAGTAAGTATTTTGCTAAAAGTAGACTGTTCCATCGGCATTTCAAAGTTTAGTCCAATGCATTTTTGATAACTACCATGTCCCAAAAAGTATAGAACACTCAAAATCTTTACATGATTATTTGTTAACTTTGAGCGGTATTCTATTTCATACTTACTTTTAGATCTACAGGAACTCCTGTTGACCGTTGAATATGTCGCATGTGGGGACGCAGTGAATGAATTAAATTGTTTGCTACATTTTTTGACACCCTAAAATAATTATTGAATTCTCGATCAGGCAAATTAAAAGGATTGCTCGAATCTCTTAGAAATCTCCTCTCCTCATTCAACGCATTCCTGAACAAATAACTAAGTACAGATACAGTGCAAACGAAAGTATAAATTTGAATTGGGCTTCTCAAATTTAAAATTAATTTAAAAAGTCCAGACAAAATCTATGCTCCCCTCGAATGTACATAATGAACTTTTAAAAATTAAAACTGGATACCTTCCGACCGCATTTGCTAATTCAGCTAAAATTGCTAGGTTAAAGAAACCGTCCATTTCCGATAAAATTTTTTACCGTTAGAAGTTATACTCAACAGGTGGTTATATGTCAAAGTAAAACGATGGGGTTATTTTACTCATAACTGCCAACAAATAACACTTGCAGTTAAGTGTTGCAGATATATCATTCCGATTTTCAAAATTTAACACTAGGAGCTAAAATAACTAAGCAAGAGCGCAGTTATATTTAACACTATTTGATACATCATAGGGCTGATTGTTTACAGACATTCAGATTGGATTTACATTTGCTAACACAGTATTCATAGCATACAACCTGGCATTTTCCATAACAGATAACATTGAACCACAGGGTATATTCAATGATGAATTTCCAGAGCTTCATACGTTGCAAATTTTTTCTCAGATGAAAACATGTCACTAAATTTTTACTCTTGCTATATTTTTCTTTTATATGCTTAGAGGTGATTGGTTTTGTCCAGGTACAAGCATAGCTTGTTTTTGATGAAGAATCTTCTTCATTTACTGCACAAACAACTGCAGATATGTGTTTGCAAAAACTAAAGCTCTGCCGGCGATGCATTCACAATTGGCTACAGTTACGTGTCTGTCATTATTTAGCTAGAATATGTTGTTTTAATTACATAAAAAGCTGATGAAGTTAGTAATGTTACTTACCTGTAAAGACACTTTATAAGGATTCAAAGAAATTGAAGTTTGTCTGATAACTTTTGCTTTTATTTCATTGCAATTTTCCACTAAGTCTAATACATGACCAGCAGTAAACAACTGTCGACCTTTTAATTCATTTCTTGAAATATGTTTGTAAACAATAGAGCGAAATCCAAAATATATTTCAACATCCTTGTAATTGCAAAATTAAAAATTACAGTGATGTTAATAATGTCACTTCAACGTGTCACACTGTCACAGGTGTATTAACCTAAAAACAATAGAGATTTTCTACCGAGCTAACTTTTCTTAACCACATCAAACTACAGTTAGTCAAGTAATGACGTAATGAGTTATCTTTTCTGACGGAATTGGACAAATTGTGGTTATGTTATGGTTCAGGCACGTTCTGGTATATTCTTGTCGACGGTTAATTTTTGTGTAAATTATTATTAATGCAAGAATTACAGCTGTCATAAATTATTATTATTACCACAAATTCTTGGGGCAACACGTTAAAAGTGACTACTTTTATAATTGTCATGAACCTGATGTCTCGGAAATTCATTATCAGTACTACCTTTCCCTGCAATAAAAATTCGTTGCAATGAACACGTCTTACAAACGTCCAACAATACGAATTTTACTCCAGGTTTTGCCAAGTCGATGTATATTCTTCATTTTGCTGTCCACGCTGCTAGTTTATTCGTAGTACTACTTACAAAACTTGAAGAAGCTAGTAACAAGGACATTGAATGGTCAATAATTCAAAAACGGTGATACATTAATACACACATGACGAAACTGACATATTTTATTTCGTATGTTCTTGGAAATTAAATAAAAAACGATATATAGGTACCTACCTAGCGAGAGCCAAATTTCCCTGTGTTCAAATTCTGAACGTTTCCCTCCGGATGAGCACATGCATTTGTCTCAGTGTTGCCAATCGTACAATAATTATTGAATTGTATGATAATTTTAAGGATGCGTACGATAGCTTTTTTTGTACAATATTTTTACAATAATTTTGACGATTTTTTTCAGCAAATTATGTAATAGTATTAGGCCTGGTTTTACAATCACAGGTTAACTTTAACTTTCAGTTTATTCCCATAGAAACAATTGTTTTCATAATTGTAACTATGGAAGTAAACTGGTAGTTAAAGTTGACTTGTGATTGTAAAACCGGGCCTTAATGATAAATGGAATAGTATTTTTATTCTATATTTTCAATAATTCATAATTTCATCTTCATCAGTATTATCAGCTTTTTTTTAACTACGTTTGTGTTCTGATGTTATACCTATTTGTTTTTAGTATATTACCTATATGTCATTTTTTACAATAAGCCGATCTGATCAACCTGAGTTAAGAACACAACATGACCCCCAACTGCAAGTGGCAAATCTATTTCACGACAGTTGAAAGGAGATAGCTATACATATAAAAGTTTTTAAAATTACGATCGATCGATTGGCATTTATTAAAAAACTGATGAACAAACTTCATTTTTTTATTATATGCCGATCGTATAGATCTGAGTCAAGAAATTGAAATGACATGACATGAGAAAAGCCGTAACGTAAGGCTGTTTCACGAAAGTTAGAAGGAGATAGCCATAGAAAAGTTCTTTGACTTATCGATCGATCGATCGGCATAATGGCATATTAAAAAAATGAACTGCACATATAGTGATTATTTATCAGTAAAGAAAAATGTATTAAATATTGGTATTCTTCATCCAAAAATACAAAAAAATGAATCTATGTAAATGTACAATAATTTAGAAAATGAAAGTTGATAATGTACAATAATTTTGGTATACTCGTACGATAGTTTGGTTAGGTAATGTTGGCAACACTGATTTGTCTACAAACACACTAATATGAGAGAGATAACGGCTGTTATCCACGCTTTTACCTATCCCACGACCTGGGTAGTTCAATTTAGTTAACTCTAGTTAACTCTGACGTCATAGTTTGGCGTAGTTTGTCGGTAGAAATTGAAAGTTGACTGTAGTTAGGAAAAGTTAGCTCGGTAGAAAATCCCTAATGTTTTCATACCACTAATGCATAAATCATCGCCAGGCGGCGCTGAACGCAGGCATGTGCATGGTCCCTAACAAAGATCCCTATACAGTCACTAACAACTAACAACTGAACGTTAATAATTAACAACTAAGGAATTAACGGATAGTACTGACATGAAACGGTTTATACAACTTCACTAACAATTAAAAAAATCCGCTTATTTCAATTGGTTTATAGTTAATGGTTAATTCTTAAATTTAGTTGTTACTAGGTGTGTTTGTTATCCTGCACTAGTGCAAACCAGTGTACACTTTTTTCTTAATACCCGTTTGGTATTATTCATTGCAGTTACACTACCTTGTTTGTTATGTTAGTGTAGTGTATTTCGTGTTACACAAACTACACCAGCACGGGAGAAAGAGTAACGAGTGCAGATAGGGTAGACATGCGCAATAGATTATTAAACGTCATTTGTGTGATCGATTGCACGTGGATATGTTTTGCTAAATCTCACAAGGAAATGCAAAATGATTTATTCAAAACGTAAAATACTCGTTTACAAAGGTTTTATTTTCGCCAGATGCGTTTACAACTAAAATAGACTGCCTTGTATGCATTTTAATTCTATTTTGAAATAACATGTAAGATTTTAGGTTATGGTTGATGTTTACAAAGTTCAACGATTACAACACGTGGAAAAATAAACCGCACAAACTACACTCAAGCAGTTTGGTAGCACCAACTTCACCGCTGTACACTTCCTACACTCGCGTTACTGCACTCGTTACACGAATGCTATCCCGTGTAATGTTACCAAACAGACCTACTGATTGTATAAACCAGGCATTACACTCGACAAAGTTGTCAACATCGATCATTATTTCGGTGGGCAACTGATTATGATGGTTTCTTGAACGGTCAGAAAGCGTGGTTGGAACAGAGCTAATGATTAATGTTTAATGATCAAAGGAAACAATGATGAATGTTTTGTTGATTGTGTAATGTCTCATGTCTGTGATTTTTGAGTGGAAAAAACTAAATACTTTTTTCTTATAGTTTATGGGTATACTTTTTCGAGTGTATCTCTTCATAAAAACTCGAAAAACTATTTCGTTTAGTTTTTTGGATTTGAAAGTAAACGACCACACGATGCCCTTGAACGCGAGATTTATTTTATTTATTATTACAGTTAAACATACAGTTAAATTTGACGTTCTTATATACTTTTCTTTATAAAAAATTCTGTAATAAAAAAGCAACTTTAATTAATATTGATTAAAGCTTCGCGCGTTAATAATAACTACTTACATTGGTAACACTTCCTCGCTCGCGGAGCGCCGCGCCGCCGCCATCTATCATATACTGGAAAATATTTTCAATAGTTGTTTTGAAGGGCAACGTTGTTATTGTTGTCTATGATTATTGCTGTTATTCCAAGAGTTCCTGCCACAGTTTCTGCGTAAGTTTGCATTTATATTCTTCGCTAAAACGTTACAGAGTACTTAATTTCGCCATTTTGTAGAAAAAATGCTCCAGAAGTGTATGTTTGTGCATAAAAAAAGCACATGTTAGTAACGAATCATCAGCTGCATAAATTTCGGTTTGTGCACATCACTAGAAATAATTCACAGTAGGAAACTTAACTTGGGTCTGGTAAAGAATATGTCCATAAACGTTCAACATTTCCTGTGACATAAATAGTTAATTTACCTTATATTGAACGTATGTCTGCAATAAAATTTGCGGATTATCTGTAAATTTTGAAATTATCACCTTTTAAAAGTTACGATTTCTAGGTTATGTTTGATGTTCCATATCAACATTTTCGAATAAGTTATTCTTAAAAAGTGCTGTTAAAGAGTATATACATTTGAAGGGAAGAGAATCTTTTGTATAAATACATTTTATTATATTATGTTGCCCATTATACCCGGCAAATTATGAGACTCTATTGCAATAGCCGGTAACGCATGATAAATCTATTCTAGATTAACAGATTTTATTTTGCAATTTTCTATTTAACTTTTTTTCTGAAATTGAAAGATTATGAATGTTGGGAAATAGAGAAATTAAATTTGAACCTTCGTAAAAACTCCAAAATTTCATGCCAGCACTAATCATAAAATTTCAGGCGCTATATCTTCTTAAAGGGGCTAAGGTGGCACATTCGGCGATGAATGGATTTGGGATCTGTATATGTTAGTTAAAGTGAGCTGGCCCATCGGGTGTTCGTCATGAAAATGTAGCTTTAGTTCTAGTTATTTGGGCATTACACAAATAATTTTTATGAGGTTGGCTTTCAGGGGTAGTGTGTTAGGTGTTTTTAAATGAGCAGCGAATTTTAAGGTAAGGGAAACCTTTATGTGTAAATATATTTTAAGGGAAGGGAAACTTTTGTGGGTAAATTTTAAGGAAAGGGAAACTTTTGTATGTAAGTTTTAAGGGAAGGGAAACTTTTGTGTGTAAGTTTTAAGGGAAGGGAAGCTTTTGTATGTAAGTTTTAAGGGAAGGGAAATTTTTGTACGTAAGTTTTAAGGGAAGGGAAACTTTTGTGTGTAAATTTTAAGGGAAATAAAACCCTTGTTATAAATTTACACCTAAATGCTAAATTTCAAACGACAAAGTACTACTGAAAGTCTATCGCACAAAAATTATTTGTGTATTGCTCGTCAAGTAGTAGGTGCTATTAAAAAATATTTATGTGCAATGGTTTCTCTCCCTTGAAATACGTTTTAAGAATAACCCTTTCGAAGATATCTATAAAAAAGTTCGAACATAACCTAAAACCGTCACTTTTAAAAGGCAATAATTCCGAAATTTACAGATAATCCTCAAATTTTATTGTAGAAATACATTCAGTTTAAGTTAAATTAACTATTTTTGTCATAGAAAATGTTCAGCACTTAACTGGCTTAAAAGATGGACATACTAGACGACTTCTTGAATCCCCATCAAATATTCGAACCCACTCGAGTCCCAAATGCGCAAGTCGACGGAAGAACGCACAACAAATCCGACAGTGAATCTGAAGATTCCAATTCTGAACCCGACATCGACAACATGGATTACGCCAAAGAATATCAGCGATTAGAGGCCGAGCTGTATGCCAAAGGGATCAAGGCACAAGAAGTAAGTAAGCCATAAATTAACAAAGCGTTTGTGATAACAACACTCCTTTCAGGACAAGGAATTATTTACGGTTGAAGATGGAATCGCCGGTGCAGCACTACCTCCGAAAGAGGAAGGCACGACGGACGTGTTTAATAAGTACCCGTTCGATTGTAAATCACAGAATGAGTCTCTGACCATTCAGTCTTACCGCGCGGAGGTTCGTCTTGTTTTCGTTTGTTTCTTCCTGTATTGCTAATGTTTTTATGATTTTCAGATCTTGTCAATGCTGAAAACCAACTCTGTCGTTATTATTCAAGGACCCACTGGCTGTGGCAAAACGACGCAGGTTCCGCAGTACATCTTGGATGACTGTCGTGAGAATAACCAGTATTGTAATATCGTTGTTACACAGCCGAGACGTATAGCTGCGATAAGTGTTGCAAAAAGAGTCTGCGAGGAACGTGGATGGGCTTTAGGAACGGTTTGTGGATATCAGGTAAGATTTGAATCATCTCAAAACTACTTTTATTTATTTATCTATGACCTTTTACATGTTTATTTTTGTGAATTTCTTTGAAGATTAATTTGGTTGTAATCATATATTCTCCATTCACTTTTGTAATGAGTAGACTTCAGACATTTCGGAGCGTTACCGTGGTTATGCGTTACGAGGACCAATGGAAAGTGCCCATTCATTGTGTAGTCATGGCAACACTCCGAAATGGCCGAAGTCTGGTAATGAGTAATTAATTGTGATTTTTTGTTCTTATGTTGTCTGTTGTCTTACAAAAGCGATTAGTATTGCGTTTAAAGTTTTGTCAATCAAATTATCGTTTATCTGTCAATTGCAATTTACAAAAATGACCCGGAAATTCGTTACGAAACGAACAAAGAACCAAAATTTAAGTATAATGCATTCAATAAAATGTTGGAAAAGCACAAAGAAGGCAGTGTTGCCAGGTTGCAGGGAAAATCCCGTTTTGCAGGGAAAAATCGAACAAAAAGGGATGCAGGGAATACCTTTAGAAAAGAGGGACATTCACTCAATCGAAACATCATAGCAATGATTTTAAAGTTGCAACTAAAATGCTGCAGCCATGAATATGGAGACGAACCAATCCAATCACGGTTTCGTTCGTCGTTCTTATGGTTTGTTGGTTACTCGTTTCCTAGACAACATGCCTGCCTCAGTTCAACCTCACCTTGCATTTGTGATGCTGGCAAAATATTTATGTCAAGATTATCTTCATCGCCAGAATCCTGGTCAGTTAAATTTCCACATGCATTGGCTGGTGGTAACAATGTAATTGTATCCGCTTCTACATCAGAATCCTCTAGCATCGACAGCGCTTCATGCAAGGAAAACCCACTATAACATAAAAATTTAATAGCTACTAATATTCCCAATGTCCTACATATAGGTCGGTCACTTTAGAACTTCAAAAACAAAAAAACTAAATATTATTAACAGCCAGAATGAACGTAACGTAAACTTTACATCCATTATATAAACAAAGAACCAACCAATAAAAATTTTCAGACAGATACTGTCTGATACGCCATATTCTGCCATCTTTAAAAAATTGAAGAAAACAAAACACCCACTCTAAATATTTGAACTTGTAATTGCACTAACGTCCGTCAATAGCGTGATACACTTCTAAACTAAGAAGCATGAACGAGTATAGCACCTCTGTCTGGTTCAAACAGACAAGTTCAGGCTTGTTCGTGGTGTACTACATATAGGTCATTGGGCATCTCTGGGTTAAAAGTAACAAGTTAAGTGCTACTGGTTGCTATTTCTAGTACAATTGTATTTTTCTAGTACATTTGGAGACAAGAAAAAATACGCTAGTACATTTTAGACCAGTTCTAGTACAAAGACCAAGTAAAATAATTTCCATTTAAAGTTGGTTCTTGTTCGATGAAATTTGTATCACAAAATCTTTTAACCGGACACTAGGGTGCATTCCGTTTCACCGCATTAATCGCATTATGCGTTTAATGCGTACAAAAACCGTTCCGTTAAACATTGGTTACATTGGTAGTGTGCATCACACTGACATGACGTACCAATGCAAATGAAGTTCCTGTTGGAGACTATTTTTAATGCATCACACGCCTCATATCAAAATGAAGTGCACTTGATGCGCTTGTTGTATCCTAGGAGGTTAAAGTAAGTGATTGGGTCTTTTTAAGCAAACAGAAGCAAGTTCTTATTGTAATTAAAATGGATTTCGTGAAAATTGTCTTAACAAACGGAAGATTACAACTTTAAGTCCATATAGGGACCGTGCACATGCGATGACAGCGCCACCAATGGCCATATTTTGCATAAGTGGTATGAAAACACGAGTGAAGTATGATGACAGTTCAAATGTACGTCAGTCATTTCAAATGCTCAGTGTACATTTGAACTTGAATTTTGTAATTAATTTCATACCAGAAGGTCAAATACTTATTATGTACTCCAACTGTAAATTGTCATAAGAGTTATAGTAACAGAAAGAATGTTAAATTTTACAATTATCCAGACAGTAGCAAGAAAATATACAGGGATTTTTTCTTTTCAGTATACATAGTACCTATGTATACTTTTATAAAAAACAGGTCAACGCATTGCTTTATTGTAATCGTTGCAGCCTAGAAACATCAGCTGTGTTAACTTTGATTTTAAGCTTTATTTTTTGGAAACATCAAATTATTATTGACAAACTGACAGATATCAGTTTAGACCAATTTCTTCAATTTAATGTAGGTAAAAGTGATTTTCAAAATGTATAGCAAAGACGAGAAAATAGAAGTATTAATGTGGTACCAGAATGGGAATAGCTTAAGAACTGTTAGAGACTTATTTTCTACAAAATATCCAGAAATGCCTATTCCTTGTATTAGAACTATTCAAACCATTATTAAGAAATTTAAATCAGTGTTAATAGTTAATACTAGGCTTATCGGTCCATATTTTATCGATGGGAACCTTACTTTAAACAAATTTTTAGAGCTATTAAAAAACAGAATCATTCCGGAAATTGAAAATTTGGCCATCGATGAGCCATGGTTTCAAATGGACGAAGCCCCTCCACATTCCACAAATGCTGTTAGAAACTTTCTAAACGTTAGATTTCCAGAACGATGGATAGGAAGGTACGGCCCCATACTCTGGGCACCGCGTTCTGCAGACTTATCGCCTAACGATTTCTTTTTCTGGGGCTATCTGAAGTCAAAAATTTACAACAATATTCAATGCAAAATTTAAACGAATTAAAAGAAAGGATAAGTAGAAAATGCAATGAGTTGAACCCTGATTTTCTCAGAAATACTGTGCGTGCTTTTCAAGATCATTTAGCTTACTGTTTGCAAGTAGAAGGTGGACCTTAATAACAAAACAAAACAAAGACATGTAGTAAGTAGAGGTTAGCTGCATTTGTGGCACTTTTAGGAAATCTTGCACCAAACAAAAAATATTTTTAACAAGAAAATGGACTTAACACAAAAATACCAAAAATGGAGCTATTCGCTTCTTGTTGTTGCAGGTCCTTCATTCCTTTCTTCCGTCTTTACTGTACATATCGGTTTCAAGAAAAAGTCTTGATTCAAAAAATTAAAAATTAATTGCTACTAATTTGACATTAACTGACATTCATAACTTGATTTTTCACAGCTGACTATTCTTACCAAAAATTACACAACGCGTTGACTCGTTTTTTTTTAAGTATACATAGGGGATATGTATACAAAAAAGAAAAAATCCCTGTATATGGATTGAAACATTTAAGTTTGTATGCTGTTTTGAAAGTGATTCATAGATTTCAGTATCGATTAGTCATTACGTACAACGTACTCTATTCGAAAAATGTGCAGGAGACTCAGATGAAATGAAAGTTTGAAGAATTTCATGAGAAGTCGGAAAGCAAGTCAACAAATGTAGGCCAGTTTCAAATGCGGTTGATGATTAACGGATGGTTAGTCTTGGTATTGTGAATACATTTACGGTCAGGATACTGATGGTATGCGTTTCATGTGAAGAAGTCAATTTAAACAATAGCCCCGACCAATCATCAGACAGACTTCATGTCAAATGCATGTGGAACATGTTTTATACTATTTAACTGGAATACTTTGTGTTAATTGTTAAAAGACTGATTATATTAGTGATGTTTCTTAAATTGAGGTTTGTACTCAGATTTTTGTTTAATTTATAGCACTTTTACATTAATTCTATGAGTTACTCTCGTTACCCATTTTATTTATACAAATGGGTGTAAAAGAACAAAAAAGAGTGAAGAATACGTTCCAGTTAGGCAAATTTCCATAAATTTGTGTACGGAGGTCATGCATTTAAAATCCACTGTGTTTGAAAGGAAAAATTTAGAAATAACGGAAAACGCCCATGTCCAACAATAATCAACTGCCGATCTTCTGATGTGTTTTCTGAAATACTGTGCTCATAAACAATAGAATTCAATTTGTAATATATTTTCACATCTATTAGTGACACCACGCAGGATTTGCATAAATTTTGCATATTTAGAAATTGTACTGATCATCAAACGATAAAACTTGTTGCAAGATTTGAGTAAATTTAGAAAAAGCCCTAAATATTTTTAATACAATTACAAGAAATAACAACAAATCTGCGCACAACCAAAATTTTATTGACCAATGCCATGCAGGCATGTCTTCAGGAATTCGAGGCTGATGTAGCGCGCCTAGCCCGGTTGGCATATCCTGCAGCTCCTGATGATTTCCTGCAATGTTTGACGCTGCAAACCTTCGTGGGTGGAATCCGTGATCCGGACAATCAGCAGGCATTAAGAATGGCCCACCCTAAGACATCCAAGAACGCATTGGCCTACGCCTTGGAATATGAGGTGGCGAAACAAGTCTCAAGAGGGCATGCCAAGGTGCGAGCTGCCACGGACTCCCAAGAGGAGGAACCCACCAGCGTCAAGGTGCAATCTGCTGCAGAAGAGCGGCCCAAGGAGTGTGCCACCACGGAGGATATTCGCCACATTGTGGAACAAGTCTTGAGGCAGAAGAATCCTCTGGTGTGTTGGAATTGCCAGGAAGAGGGACATGATCGCAGGCGGTGTCCCAAGGCCAAGCAGGATTCTCCACGAAGGAAGCCACAGGGGAAACTAAGTCTGGTCGCTGCAGGTGGACAAACGTCGACGCGTATTCAAAGGCCTCCAAAGACAAAGGCCACGAAAGTAATAGCCCTGCGGCGATTAACCAGCAGTGTCTTCGTGGATGCAACCATTGATGACATCCCTCACACCATGCTACTGGATACGGGTGCGACGAAGACTATCCTGAGGCCCGATGTGATCAAGTCATCAAAACGCACCGAGCCGACTAAATGGAGACTGAGGACAGCAACCGGAACATCAGCGACTGTCCATGGTGAAGTAGAGGTGACCATTACGATTGGAGCGACTCCCATCAAACACCGTGCGCTGGTAGCAGAAATAGAGGATGAGGCGATTCTGGGCATGGACATCATGTCTGCCCATGGGTTCCAATTGGATCTGAAGCGTGGCGTAATGGCGGTTAACAACGAGGAGTTGGTTCTACATCAACGAGAGAACGTGGCCGCTCGAGTTGTTCTCGCAGAAGATGTCGTATTGCCTAGCAGAACCGAGGTTATAGTCGACGCAAACCTGAACGGCGCTTTCCAAGATGGGCAAGTCATTATGGTCGAACCTAACGCTGACGATCAGAAGATTGGAAAAGGAGTTCTCGTTGGAAAAATGTTGTTGACAGCAAAGAAGGAAATACCAGTCCGCCTGATGAATGTGAACTGTTTGCCTGTCAACATCAAGAAAGGTACGATCTTGGGAAGCTGTGCCATGGTGTCCTCCATCTCCCGCCAAATAGAAGCAAACGTACAAGACTCGAAGGTCCCGAAGAAGTTGTTGGAAATGGTCATGTCAATGACCCAGGAATTGACTCCAGAACAAAAGACAAAAGCGAAGAACCTGATATGTCGCTATCAAGATGTGTTCGAGGTAGACAATGGACCTAAGGGAAGAACCGACATCGTCAAACACAAGATAGAGAAAGGAGAAGAAAGGTCCATCCGTCAAGCTCCAAGGAGGTTACCATTGGCGAAGCGTGAGGAAGCAGAACGCATTATTCGTGAGATGGAAAAGGACAATGTAATTGAGCCATCGAGCAGCCCATGGGCGTCACCGGTAGTGCTTGTGAAGAAAAAGGATGGATCCACACGGTTCTGCGTAGACTATCGATTGCTCAACAACGTCACCAAAAAGGATAGCTATCCTCTGCCACGGATTGATGACACCCTGGACACCCTGGCCGGTTCAAAGATCTTCTCGACCTTGAATCTAAAGAGTGGTTATTGGCAAGTGGAACTAGCGCCCGAAGATCGAGAAAAAACGGCGTTTTCCCTTGGGCCTATGGCAATTCACGGTGATGCCGTTCGGGTTATGTAATGCACCAGCGACATTCGAGAGACTGATGGAGACGGTTCTGAAGGGTCTGTCCTGGACAACGTGCATGGTATACCTGGACGACATAATTGTGGTGGGGAAAACTTTCGACGACCACCTGAAGAATCTGGAAGGAGTGTTCCAGCGGCTTCGCGGAGCTGGACTAAAGCCTAATCTGAAGAAGTGCCACCTGTTCCAGAAGGAAGTGAATTATCTAGGCCATATTGTTAATGGGAATGGAATCGCCGTGGACCCAGTGAAGATTCAGGTCGTGAAGGACTGGCCAACTCCCAAGAATAAACACCAGATAAGGAGTTTCCTAGGCCTATGCACTTACTATCGTCGCTATGTTCCCGGATTTGCGGACATCGCTAAACCGTTGACAAAACTCACTGAAGAAGGTCGTCCATTGCCAAATTAGTTTCGAACAACTAAAACAGTACTTGATAAGTGCTCCTATTCTAAGTTACCCTCTCCCAGAAGGCAAGTTCATCGTGGACACTGACGCTAGCAATGTTGGTATCGGTGGCGTACTGTCCCAGATCCAAGAAGGGCAAGAGAAGGTAATTGGCTACTTCAGTAAAATCCTGTCAAAGCCGGAACGAAATTATTGCGTCACTAGAAGGGAATTGCTAGTCGTGGTAAAGTCTATAGAACATTTCTACAAGTACTTATATGGCAGACACTTTCTCCTGAGGACGGACCATGCCGCTTTAAAATGGCTCCTCCGATTCAAGAATCCTGAAGGACAAGTCGCACGATGGATCGAACGACTTCAGGAATACGATTTTGAAATCCAGCATCGGGCTGGAACTAGCCACAGAAATGCCGATGCTTTGTCGAGAAGACCTTGTGCCGAAGACTGTAAGCACTGTAGTCGGCTGGAGGAGAAAGTGGCCACGACTGCGAGGACGGCCATCGTAGACGACAAATGGCAAGGTGAAGAATTGCGACGAGACCAGGAGAACGATCAGGATTTGAAATTGGTGCTGGAATGGAAAAGTAGGGAGGCAAGGCCTACTTGGGAAGAGATAGCACCGTGTGCACCATCCGTGAAATCGTACTGGGCGCAGTGGGACTCCATAGTGCTGGATCATGGTCTTCTGAAACGAACCATCGAGAACCAGGAAGGCACGGAACAGAAGACACAGTTACTGATCCCCAAGAATAGGGTGCCGGAAGTTCTGAGGGAACTTCACGATGGAACTTCGGGAGGGCATCTGGGAATCAAGAAGACTATGGAAAAGGTGCGCGAGCGATTCTATTGGGTGAACTGCAAGGAAGATGTAAAGGACTGGTGTAGGAAGTGCGTAGTCTGCGCAGCTAGTAACGGCCCCCACAGACGAGGCAAGGCTCCTATGAAACAGTATAACGTGGGAAGTCCTTTTGAGAGAGTTGCCATAGATGTAGCCGGCCCATTTCCACAAACGAATAGTGGAAATAAGTACATCGTCGTGGTGATGGACTACTTTAGCAAGTGGGTTGAAGCATACGCCCTACCAAACCAAGAGGCGATAACTATTGCTGAAGTCCTTGTCCGAGAATGGATCAGTCGGTATGGCGCGCCCATGGAGCTGCATTCAGATCAAGGGAGGAACTTTGAATCGGCTTTATTCAAGAAAGTGTGTACTCTGCTCGGCGTCCGGAAAACTAGAACCACTGCACTTCACCCGCAGTCGGACGGAATGGTGGAAAGATTCAACAGAACCATCAACCGACATTTGTCCAAAGTCGTCTCCGATCATCAGAGAGACTGGGACACGTACATTCCCCTTTTTCTACTGGCATACCGTTCGTCCGTGCATGAGACAACAGGAGAGACACCAGCGAAAGTGGTATTTGGGCGAGAGCCAAGGCTGCCCTGCGACTTGAAGTTCGGTGTGAAGCCCGGTGAGGTCCCTGCCGACGAGAACTACGTTAGCGGCCTACGCAGGAAAATGGACGACATTCACAATCAAGTGCGTCGCAATATACAGACGGCCAGCGACCGAATGAAGGAGCATTATGACATCAATGCTCAGAATGGGGGATACCAACCTGGAGCACTGGTTTGGCTTTACAATCCTCAAAGACGTAGAGGTCTGTCTCCAAAATTGCAGACATCTTGGGAAGGTCCTTATAGAGTGATGAAACGGATTAACGATGTCATCTACCGCATCAGGAAGGTTCCGCATGGCAAACCCAAAGTTATCCACTTCAACCGAATGGCTCCTTACAACGGAGAAGAAAATGAGGGGACAGTACAATGGACGCAAGGTTCCGAAGTAAACTTCGAAACCTTCATGTTTCATCACGCCACAGGAAGTAAGGCGCGATTCGGAGTGACCACAGAGAGACAGCAAGACCTTTTTCAAGTGTCACCAGAGTACAGTCTGGCCCACTGTGTGGCAGAAGACCTAAGGATGTCCAAGGGGATAGCCCAAGTCTTCCGGAAGAAATTTGGTCAGGTCGAGGAACTCCTAAGACAGCACCCCATGGTGGGCAAGAGCCTGCAGGTCATCCACACGGAGGCGAAACGAAGACGACACGTGTATTACTTAGTCACTAAAAAGATATCAAGCGGTAAGCCTGACTATCGCAGTATTTGGAGAGCTTTATGGAGCCTGAAGAGACAGCTGGTGGAAGGCAAGGAGACTAAATTAGCCATTCCCAAGATAGGCTGCGGACTAGATGGGCTGGACTGGAGGGTCGTTCGCAGCATGATAGAAGTAATCTTCAACGGAACGGGAATAGAAGTTCTAGTCTGCAGTCACCACCCACAGGCAGCTGTTGGCAGTAGGAAAACCGTAGACTGCTATTTCTTCCAGACCGGATGTTGTAAAGAGGGACCAGCATGCCGATTTCGACATTCTCCTTCAAGGCTATCACAAGGAACGTTCCGAGACGAAACGTTTTTAAGAAGGGGGCAGTGTGACGATTGCGATCCCAGCGTGTCTGATGCGTCAACATCGACGCGCCTTAGACGAGAAGCTTCTACATCACGGGGCGATGATCCGAGGCTTTCTGTCGAACGAGCGAGAATGTTCGCGAGAAACAACCCCGGCATATAAAAATGCACGCAGCCAAACGGGGGACAGTTCGACATTAATTAAGCAAGTGGACAGTTCGGAATTGAAGTCGCGTTATAAATATTCGCTCGGCTGTTAACATAAATTACTTATTAGTTTATAAATAAATTATTCTTAAGTTAGTGTTAATTAGTGTTACTTTTAAATAAATTAGATTATTAACTATTTCGTGTTTTGATTAAAATAAAAATAATAGAACCTTTAAAAATCGTTACAATACTATTTAACTTTAATTTCCCTGGAGATATTCCATCTGCACTGACCTCAAAACCTAAATAATCAATTTTTTGTTTAAAAAATGACATTTGTCTAATCTTAGTGTTAAGTTTGATCCCCTCAAAGCATTTAGAACTTCCCTCACATTCTCAATACCCTCTTCTAATGTTTTCGAAGGAATAATTATATCATCTAAGTAAGATAGAGCTATGGTGTACTTCAAATTCCCCAAAACTAAATGCATTAACCTTGGGAAAACTGATGGCGCATTACATAATCCAAAAGGCATGCGTTTAAATTGATAAGCTCTGTCCGGCGTTACAAAAGCAGTCTTGTTCGGATTTAATCAAAGTATTTACTTTTTTACGTTTTTATTCTGTGCTCTCTTTTGACAAGATGTCTTATTATTATTTTTCTATGCCTACTGTCTTTTAAAGTTAAAGTTAATAACATGATAATAATCTTAACATTTCTTCGCCCTAGTGAAGGCTCTTCACTTTTTTTCTTGTACCTCTAGTTTCAGATTTTTGTAGCTGGCCTTCTATAGTTTCCATGACTTGTTGTAATCTCTGCTACTCGTACTATACCATCCCTTCCTGGACAGACTTTTACAATTTTTCCTATTGGCCATGTGTTTCGTGGTAAATTATTGTCGGCAATTACTACGATGTCACCAACGTTGAGATTTTCGCTTTTACTCAACCATATTGCTCTTCTGTTAAGTTCTGGTAGATATTCTTTTACCCACCTGCTCCAAAATTGATCACATAAAGCTTGTGCACGATGCCATTGTTTCTTCACATTTAATTCATGATTTTGTATTTCATAACCAGGTAGATTTCCACCAGATGTACCAATCAAAAAATGATTTGGTGTTAAACTTTCTGGGTGTTCTGGATCAACAGTTACGTATGTGAGTGGTCTTGAATTTAAAATGAATTCAATTTCTGCAAAAGCTGTTTGAAGAACTTCTTCAAGTGGATATTTTTCACGAAGAATTAATTTTAAATTTCTTTTTACTGAAGCAATTAATATTTCCCAACTGCCAGCCATATGTGGTGCAGCCGCTGAATTCAAATGCCATCTAATTCTTTTAGCGGACATTTCATCTGTTATTTTACATTGGGAAAATCCTTTAATGAGTTCTAAAAATTCGTTATCTGCTCCATGAAAATTTGTTCCGTTATCGGAATACAAATCTGTAACTGAACCTCTGCGGGCAATAAATCTTTTTAAAGCCATAATACATGAGTCAGTATTTAAAGATGCTGCAATTTCTAGATGTATTGCTCGTGTAGTCATGCAAGTGAAAAGGATTCCATATCGTTTTTCGTGTCGCCTGCCAATTGTAACTTCAAAATATCCAAAATAATCAACTCCAGTTTGTGTAAAGGGTTTACTGTAAGCATTTAGTCGAGCTTCCGGTAACATTCCCATTTCCGGAGTTAAGGGCTTGACCTTTCAGTTTTTGCAAGCTTGACACTTCAAATTCTTTACAGCATTTCTCAATCCTTGAATCCAAAACCGTTGTCTAATTTCATTTATCATGTACTCGTAATTTTGATGATTAGCTCTTTCGTGGTACCACTTTATCAACAGAATTGTGAATCTGTGTTTTGCATCCAGTAATACCGGTTCATTTTCTAAGAAGTTAGTGTTTATTCTCCCTTTCATGCAAAGTAGTTTTTCATCATTTAAAAATGGTGCTAATTTAAAAATTCTGCTTGTTTTCTTAATTTCTCCAGAATTATTTAAAATGTTTAATTCTTCAGAATAACATTCTTGCTGCACTTCTTTATATCACAGTTTCTCTGCATTCGCTATCTCTTCTTCTCGAAGTGGATTCATTTCAGCTAATCTTCTCAATTCTTCTTCCTTCATTTTCTTTTTTCTCGTAATTTTTCTTTTCACGTTATTTTTAACTTCATATTAGTTATAAATCGGAGAATCCAAGCAGTTGTACGAATTAATCTCAAATATTTTGAAAATCTATTTACATCAGGTAAAAATTCATTCGTTCTTTTAATTAGAAAGGTATTAGAGTAAGATTTTTCTTCTTTTCTAGTTGTTCTTCATTCATTTCATAAATTGGTTCATTTTTTGTAAAATTACAGAGATCGGCATGCTTCAAGAAAGGCGGACCGCTTAACCATCGTTCTGTTGAAATTTGTCCGCGCTTTAAAACTCTGGTAGCTTCATCAGCCACGTTTTCTTTTGTCGTAATCCAGTACCAGTTCTCCTTTTTTGAAAGTTCCAAAATTTCTCCAACTCTATGAGTCACAAATTTTTTAAATAAGGACGTATCCGATTTTATCCAGCACAAAACTGTTTTTGAGTCTGTCCAGTAGAAATATTTCTGGATTTCTATTTCTTATTCCGATTTTACTTTGTCCATCAGCCTACTCAGCATCACGGCGGCTTGCAGTTCCATTCTTGGAATAGAAATTGGTTTTAATGGTGCAACTCGAGTTTTTGCTAACACGAATGATAAAAATTAAAATTAAAATGTAAAAATTATTTTTATACTCATATCGCAAATACACTACTGCTGCAAATGCTTTTTCACTTGCGTCACAGAAGCCATGTAATTCGATATTTTCCGAATCTGCCATTTTTTCTCCGTAACATCGAGGTATTGTAATAGATGGTATCAGATTTCTGAAAATTTGAATCCAATTATTCCAGTAGTCAGCCAATTGATTTGTAATTTCATCGTCCCAGCCAATTTTTAATCTCCAAATTTCTTGTAAAATTATTTTCAGAGTTATAAGGACATTACATAGAAATCCGAAGGGATCAAACACAGACATTGCCATCTTCAAGATTTCTCTTTTTGTGGGAATTTTACTACCATCTAGAATTTTTGGATTAACTTTTCTAAAATTCAGTAGAAAAATGATGTCATAATTTTTGGAATCCCACTGAAGGCCAAGAACCTTTTCGACGAAATTTTCTTTATATTCTTCTAAGCTCTTCATTCTCCGCATTCTCAAATTCTCAGGAATACTTTTTAAAACTTTTTCAGAGTTTGAAATGAAATTGCGTAATTCAAACCCACCTTTCTGATGCATTTTAATAACCTGTCCAATGCAGTTAATGGCTTCTTCTTCAGTCTTCTTGCTATCTAAATAATCATCCACATAATGCTTCTTTAAAATTGCTTGACATGCTTCTTCACAATCTGTTCTATTTTCTTCAGCGTTTCTATTTTTAATGTATTGAGCCAAGCTGGGTGAACACGAAGCTCCGAACGTCATAACTTTCATTTCATATACGTCTGCTTTTCCGTTTCTCCTCATGCCTCTCCAAAAAAATCTTTGAGCACATCTGTCTTCTTCTCTAATCAAGACTTGGTGGAACATTTCTTTAATGTCACCGGTGTATGCTATTTTATACTGTCGAAATTTCAACAAGACTCCAGTTAATGATGTTAATAAATCTGGACCTTGCAGAAGTTCTGTATTCAAACTAACTCCTTCTGTTTTCGCTGCAGCATCGAACACTAATCTTAATTTTCCGGGTTTATTAGGATTGACGACTCCAAAATGTGGTAAATACCAAATTTTCTTGTTTATCTCTTTCGATTTTAACTCATCCAGTTTTTCAGCATATCCTTTCTTCACATAATCTTCAACTATAAGACAGTATTGTTCCGCAAATTTCTTGTCTTGATCCATTTTCTTTTCCATACAAAACAGGCGTTTTAATGCATTTTTTTTGCTATCAGGAAAATTTACTTCATCCAATTTCCATAATAATCCAACTTCAAATCTTTCTCCAACCCTCCTGGTAGTGTTGTTCATAATTTTTTCACATCTTTCTACTTCTGGAGTTTTCCCGTAATTGTTTGACAATTTAACTCCAAATGATGCTGTTTTAAAAGATTCTTTTACTAAGTTGTAGACTTCTTCATCAAAAGATTGGCATTTGCAAATTTGACATAAAAACTGTTTTTCAGCTTCTTTTATTGAATTTATTTTTCCATGTAGTACCCATCCTAGAGCAGTTTTAGACAGAATAGGACCGTCCCGTGAAAGTTCTACAACTTTTCTTGGATATGCCAGTTGAGAGTAATCTTGGCCAATTAATATTAAAGGACGTTCTTCAAAAAATGACTTCAGTAAACTTAATTGTTTAATTGTAGGGAAACTTTCTTGAATTTTCTTTACGTCAATCGTTTGTTTGGGTAACATCATGTTCTTCAAAGTTTTGCCTTTTTCATTTAAAGAAGAAATTTGAAAATGTACTTTCTTAGAATGCTTGTCTTCATGAGTGATTCCATTCGTCCATTGGTAACAAACCGACTTTTCTTCTCCATCTAATTGCAGTTTTCTTGCTAATTCAGCATCGATAAGACTTACTGTAGCGCCTTCATCAAAAAATGCGTAGGTGGTTACTTCACAAACTGGACCCTTTACTTTTACCGGTAATATTTTTAGCAATACCGTATTTGGAAGTTTGTCGACTAAACAAAGTTTTTCATTTTTCGTTAGTCTATCATGTTTTTGAAAATTTTTATGAAGTTACTTATGATGAAGCAATTGACAGTTATTAAGACCACATACCGTCTTGTTTCTACAAATTTTTTGAGAATGATTTCGTTTCAAACAACAGAAGCATAATTTATTCTTTTTCACAACTCCGCAACGATTGTCTACATCCTTGCTCTTAAATTTCTCACAATTATCTAAAATGTGATACTCTTCCTCACACACGAAGCAACTTCTAGCCTTCATTGAAAATAAATTTTCTTTTTTCTTGTAGTCGACCTTTCCCACTTGTGTGTCGATTATGCATGATATTCTAGCCTTTGTTCTTAACCAGTTCGAAAAGTCTTTCAAATTCAGTTGTTTTTCATGTCCTAAAATTTGGGAACCCCACTCCATTTTCAAAAAATACGACAACTTCTGTACCAATTCGTCCATAAGTTGTGGATTTGACATATGTCCTTCACTTTTTAACACTTCCATTGAAGCAGCGAGACTGGAGACGATGTTTGAAAAGGCGAGCATCGAATCGGGCTTTCCAACTTTTGGTGATTGGATTTTTCGGGCCTTTTCAATTAACATGGAAATTATTATTTCTGGTCTTCCAAATGTCAACTCAAGAGTTTCAATTATTGATTCTAAATTTGTAGGAGATAGTAGAAGTGGTTTCACAGTTTCTCTAGGATTTCCCCGTAAGCATCTTTGTATTCTGATAATATTTTCTTCGTCACTAAAATTACATAATTCGGTTGTCCGTTTAAGTTGTGAATAAAATATGGGCCATTCTTCTGGATCTCCTGCGAAAGATGGTAATTCTTTTCCAAATGAATGTTTCATAAATACATTTTCAAATGTATTTCTTTTTAAATTTTGACATTGATACATTTGTGGGTCGATGTCCGCTTTTGTTTTAATTTCCGTCTTCGGATCATCCATAAATGGAGATTTCTCTAGCCAAGTGGTTACCTGTTCTATATCGTTATCTTGTTCTATTTTTCCTGCTTCTTCGAATATATCGGAATTATCAATTTCACTATCCAATCTGCTTTGCCTTTCACTCATCTTTAGTTTCATTACCATTTCGATCATTTGTTTTTTTTTAGGAACATCTTTTCCCTTTCTTTCTTTTCTTCATGATGCTTTTCTTCCTCTAGAAGAACTAATTTTTTCATTGCTTCTAATTGTATACTTAATAATCTTCTTTTTGAAGAAGATGTAATAATTGTTTTCTGCGAGTGAGCTAAATTTGCCTCTCCGATTACCGCAGCCGGTGGATTTTCCTTTTTTTTATTATCTTCACCGCTTACGTCTTCATTCTTGGAGAAACCTCTGAACTCAAGCTCAGACGACGTACTTCTGTCTTTTCGTGAAGTACGTGACATTTTTTTTTTCTTTTTCGGTTACAATCTTCGTTGTGGACGTTTCTTTTATGTTTCCTACAGTGTCCAAGTGCTGTGCTTTTATGCTCGAAGGACCAAATGTTCTAATTTAATCAAAGTATTTACTTTTTTACGTTTTTATTCTGTGCTCTCTTTTGACAGATGTCTTATTATTATTTTTCTATGCCTGCTGTCTTTTAAAGTTAAAGTTAATAACATGATAATAATCTTAACAAGTCTTACCTTTTGACTCATCTTTCATCGGCACCTGATAATAGCCACTAAGTAAATCTAAACTAGTAAAATATTTCTTATCATGTAAAAGATCTAACTGGTCGTCAATTCTAGCAAGTGGATAGTGGTCCTTTACAGTTTGACGGTTAAGAGACCTATAATCTACACATAACCTAACATCACCTGTCTTTTTCTTGACTAACAAACATGGGCTTGCATACTGTGAGTTGGAGTCTTCTATGATATCCGCTTCTTTAAGTTCATCCACAATGTCACGTACTTGACTTCTCTCATGATACGACAATCGATACGGCTTAAAAACTATGGGTTTATGTGTTTATTTCTTCTTTTCTTACTTCTTCCGTATTCACACTTCTTGATTGTTCCAATTCTTCTTTCTGATCTGCTACTTCACAAATTTCTCCTCTTGTCACTGTTTCTCCTTTGTTAATGTTCAAGTCCTTTCCTGTGATGTTCAATACTGGCAACACCGATATACCTTCAAAATCAGTTTGCAAAATACATCTTGGGATAGCTTGTCCTGTTTCTCTCAGGCCACCTTCAACACAAAGTTCATAGTTACTTGCATCAGTTAAAACTTTCACATGACCAATATAATTGTTTGGAATAACTGTAGATTCCACAGCTTGTAGATTAATTTTATTTGGACAAGGATCAGGTTTTGGTAGTACTTCTTCTGTATTCTGTACCATTAGACTATCCGCTTTACTTACTATCATAACATGCTTTTGTTCTGTGTATGGATGTCCCACGATCATCGAAACAGTCTGTGAATTATTAGGCACTATGTGTATCTTCACCTTAGCCACAACGTCATCAATGTTCAAATTTGCCGTGAATACACCTAATGGTTTAACTACTCCATTACCATAACCGATCAATGGTTCAGCATCACATTCCAAATATGTAAAATTGAGTTAAATATTTAAGAAAGATATTCTTTTCTATAATTTCCAAATGTTTTTTTATTGCAAGCTAGTTTCACCTACAAAGGCATCGTCAGTGCATCAAACCTTCAAGTTAAAAAATACATAATAGTAAAATATAATATTAAGTTAACAATAAAAATTACTTACGGGTATTTTATAAAATTAAGATTTTAAATTATGTGTAGAATAGATGTAAGTTGTATGTAATTTTTGTAAAATGTCATGAAATAATAAATAAATAAATATCTGAAGAACGTAAAATTTAGCTATGTGTTTTATTAGATACAGGTTACGAATCCAAATACAAGATTTCCAATCAATCGAACTAAAGAAATTATTTGTGTTGAAAAAAGTTTGTTCATTAAGAATAGCATTAGGAAACAAGAAAGTATGTAAAAATATTTCTAAATTTTCAGCGATATCTAATTTGGTACCTTTTAAAAAATTATGTAATAATTTTGTGTTAATTGTAAAAAATTGTTAAAAATTATGGGAAGTTTCTAAAAGGTGATTTGCAAAACTAGAATCAGATTTATTTAAACGTAAATATCGTAAGTGTTCTTTAATTCTAATTTGAAGACTTCTTCCAGTTTGTCCAATGTATACTGTTTGACATGAATTACAATTTAATGAATAAACTCCGCTTTTGGAAAAATTATCAATCTGATCTTTATTTTTACAAAATAAATTTGAGAAATCAACTTGATTTGAAAATGAAATTTGTATTTCTAATGTTTTTAATAATTTCTTTAGTTTGACTGACAAAGTACCCACATACGGAATAGAGAAAAAATTATTTATTGAATTATTATTTTCTGTAATTGTTGGGAAAATGATGTTGTTTAGTAATTTATTTCTAATTTTGTTAAAATATTATGTATTGGTTTAATAGAAAAGTCATTAAGATAAGCAATTTGGATGATTATATTAATTTCTTTTCTAAAATTTATTTCATTCATAGGAACAGAAAAAGAATGATGAAAAAATGATTGAAAAGCAGCAAATTTATGTTCGAAAGGATGAAAATTTATGCAATTATGTGTTTGTGTAGTTTTACGAAATATTTTATATATTTATATATATATCGTTATTGTTAAATCTAAGTAATTAATTGAATTATTAACTCCTTTTTCTAAAGTAAATTTAATTTTTGGATGTAATGAGTTAAATTCATCTAAAAGATTTATAAGAGAAGAAGATGGACCGTCATAAATAATAAGAATGTCATCAACATATCGAACATAAAATTTAATACTCCTATAATTTTTGCAAGAATTAACTGAAGAAAAATATTCCGATTCTAATTTATCCATGAATAAATCGGCCAAAAGGGGTGATAAGCCACAACCTCAAACAGATGGATTAGCAATGGGTGAAACTAGTTTGCAATAAAAGAACATTTGGATATTATAGAAAAGAATATCTTTCTTAAATATTTATAACAGAATCTATAAACAGCATGGAGAATTTCAGCATTAATAAAATTGAGTTCATTAGCTTTGTCTTCATGCATAGCTATACAGCTACTTCCAAGGTCTACATAACACCTAACATATTTGCCATTGACATACGAGTCTTTAAAGTATTTTGAATGTGTCCTTGCAAGTTTGAATCTTCAACACATTAGAATTTTTTGTTTCACATGGTTGATTTTTCGCGTTATTTTTATTTGGACAATTCCTTGCAAAATGTCCTTCCATGCTACATTTAAAACATTTCACAGTTCTAACTTTTAATGTACGTAATTTAGGATTTACATTATCAGTTTTTTCATTTTGTTGATTTGTTAAATTAGGTCGTTTACCTAAATATTGCGTATTATTAACTATGTGTCTGCTGCGAGATTTTAAATCTTGTAAAAGTTGGTTCGTAGTTTCATATTTGCTCAATGGTCCTAGGTAATCCCGAAACCGTACTTTATTGAGTCCCTGAACAATCCATTCTATTGCTTCGTCAGTTTGCATTTTGCACTTGTTACATCTAGCAAGTTTTTCGAAAAAGTATTCCACAATATCTTGATTGTGTTTCCACTTATAATTTTGTGCATCCATTCTTAAATTAACTTTGCTTTCGGCTACTCCAAATGTTTCAAGCAGTAGTTGTCTCCATTGTTGTCAAGTTCTTGCGGCATCATCTGGTAGACTGTCTCTCCACTTTTTTGCAACTCCGATTAGCTTCGACAATCCAAAATGTTTCATCGTTACTTCGTCCCATTCATATAATTCGCCATATTCTTCAATTTTCTCTAACCACGCTTCTATTGTGATATCATCCTTCACTGGGTCGTATTCAGTTAACAAATGGTGTACATTTTGAAAATATTTTAGTTCGGTTATCACAAGTTCACGAACATTCACAGCACTTGAATCAGCACGTTTCTCAACATTTTCCTCCGACATTTTAAAAAAATACAAACTTCAGCCACGTACCAAACTGTTACGATCCTATTCCCAGAATCAGTCGAAACAATACTTTGTACGATTGAATAGTCCTCCAGTATTATCGAAAAACAGAGTTCACCATGTGCTTCATGCACTATCAACAGAAAAAAAGTTCGTTTTCTTTTCAATTTCGGCAAACTATCACTCAGCCACCGTGTTGGGTAAAATACCACTTCTGAAATCTGCGGTAATTCTTCAGGATGGATAAACAATATATTATAGAACTATTGGCTTCGTTCAGATGACGGAAAATATCATAAACGGTTTACGATTTTTCATCTGAACGTTTACGCTCCAAGGATCGCGATGAAACATGTTTACGTAGCGGACGCCATTTTTTGGAGCGATTCGATTTTACGCTACCCTAGCGAAAACGTGTTTCAAAACATGGCATCTACAAAGTCTGATATGATTTATACAATAAATGTAATATGAAGTGTTTGGTGATAGAGAAGTTCATGAACGATTAAGCAGTTTATTAATTCTCATTTCGAGGCTATTCATTTCTGCTCTGCAAATTTTGCATGAGTTCCCAGAGGTTTATTGCGCCCAAAATAATTATTGTTGGACTCACTTTTATTTAATTTAGCTCGAAATGCTTCTTAGACAAGACTTGCACACTAGGCACTAGAATATTTATGTTTAATAAAACGATCTACGCTACCGATCGTTCAACTGAAAACTGTATAAGCAGCGTAAACTGTTTATGATCAATCATAAACTGTTTACGATATTTTCTTCATCTGAACGAAGCCAATGTATATTTATCTGTTGTAACTGTCACACACGTGGTTTTTACAATAATCATTACAGTTCACTACTTTACCGACCATCATGAAACTAGTCCGAAAGCAGTATTGCCAACTTAAAATAAATTCGATCACTGCAAGATTTTAAGATTTGTTAATTTAGTATGTAATAATTTCATTTCTTGATGTTTGTAAGCATCTGCCAACTAGATTAAAAATTTTATGAAAATATATATCATAATATGATATTTTGTTCGAAAGAAAAGCATAAGTGTATCATATTATATCAAAATTTTTGTATCTGAAGATGACAGTAGGACATGGAACACAAAAAAAGAAAAGCCAACGAGTAAAGAATAAACAGGAGGGAGTCATTTCTTGTCCAAAGTGGTAACTAAATATGGCCGCCGTACGTTGCACAAGCGTTTTATAAAATTCCGGGAATGCGGCAGCGTTCCCAGTTGTATCTACGAGGTAAATTGCGAGGTTGGTGGTTTTTTGATTTTGAAACAGACATACCTGGTTACAAATGTTGAAATGTACAAATTAAGTTTATCTCACGTCCGGCTAACTCGTGGAGATGGGGTGAATCAAACGTAATCCCAATACAAAGGCTTGAATTTAAATCCGAAAAGACAGAAAAGTCACCAGTAATGCACACTTGTTTTTATTTAAGTTTCAAAGTGCCAGACACGAATTTATTAAATAAATAAAATCCAAAATAGAGTCAGTTGATTTGTGAGTGCAGAACGTTAAGCATCAAATGAATAAAAACGTCAAAATGCGACTTAATCGGATCCGTTTGGTTCGTTACAAGATTATTAACTTAATTAGAAAAAAAAAAAAATACTAATGACGTTAACTTCGCATGTCAACTAAGTCGACATTAGAGAGCGTTTGAAGTATTAAGCAAAGAAATGTAATACAGGTAAGATCCGACCTTCAACATCCAGCTGGGAAAGCACGATAGTTGATTCCGGGCCCCGAGGTCGTCAATATCTTCGAGATTCGTGTCAGGATGCGTGTCCGGTGTAACCACTTTCATGATACTTTAAGTGACCACATGCGTCAAGTTCAGTGACCACTTGCATCAATTTCGTTTCAACGAGCGCGCCCTCTCGCGATGTGCGGCGTGATGGCCAAGGTCGATTTATACCGACGTCCTCAAACTTTTCAACAACGTCGTCACGAAGAACATCGCCACACAGCTCCCAGTTAGGGAAAATCCGGTGAACGTCCGGAATTATTGGGGGGAAGAAGACCCAAATAGTAATAGAAGAAAAGCCTAGATAATATGAAAATCACGGAACTTGAGCTCTCCGTAATCAATCGCCGAAGCAAGAACCGACAATTATTTCAATATTATTTCTTTGTTAACGGTGAAGAGAAAAAAGAACAGATTTATGATTCATAAGTCTGTTGATGCAACACCAGACAATGACGCAGAGCTCTTCTCTTATGAATAATACATTAAAAGAAAACACGAATTTCGAACTGACCGCCGCCCAATGTGACTTTAAAAACATACCTGCCGTTTAATACGACGGAACAAGCTTGGAGGAGCCTTGAAGAAGGCCTGGACTCGCCGCAACCAAATTAAAATCCTGGTTTCATACCCGTTTCATTTTTCATTCCAAAACAATCACCGTTTAATAAAAAAATTATGCAGAACGAGAGTAAATCTCAGTGCGGTCTGGATAGCAGGCGAGTAGCCAGAATTTCGCATCGGATCGGCGTTCGACGCAAACGTTTCGCTGCCGGGGGAGAGGTCTATTGACCAATGACAAGCCTTTAATGTATCACACTTTCAACATGGGACAACCATTTTCTCTCTGGTGTCTTTCAACATGGGACAGTCTCATTATAAAAGAGCGTTCTAAAGCGTCCTTTTAGGAACAGTTCCAAGTTCCAAAGGTCAAAGTACTGCGTAATTATAGTTTCGCCAATATACAGGATGACTGGAAAGCTAGAAATTATTTGCAAAGAATTTTCTCACCGTAACAATGTTAGACGTCAACCAATGTTACCAACCGCCACATTTTCCTGTATTTAAATTACAAAATAACATCGTATACAATACTTAAGGATTACTCAACATGATTTAATCTTAAGAATTTCGTATTTTAGGTGGGATTAGAAAGGAGACGTGGTCCGGACACAATTATATCGTACGTGACGACCGGCGTTTTGCTGCAGTCTCTAATCAAAGTAAAACATTTGCACAATTACACCCACATCATAGTCGACGAGGTCCACGAAAGAAACCAAGACATGGACTTTCTGTTGTTGTTAATCAGGCGGTTCTTGTACACGAATTCCTTAAAGATCAAGGTCCGTGTGATTTACTTTCGCACGACCGGTCCACTAACTTTAAAAGGTCGGCTTTAATTACAGGTGTTACTTATGTCGGCGACCTTTGATACCACCAAATTCCAGTATTATTTCAGAAACAACAGCAGAGACATAGAAATTTTCCCGCCGACTATTTTCGTCACGAAAGAGAGCCAGTTCAAAACGCAGATGTACTACGCCGACCAACTGAACACCTTGGGGAAAGTAAGGAAAAAGCAAACTCGAATTTTGTTGCGGTGGTACTTGACTTAGTAATTACAGATTCCCAAGTTTGATTTTCACGAGCCTAAAATCGACGATTCCATGTACGAATTGCTGGTATACCTGATACGAATCTTCGACAAATTCGACAAGGGGGATCCCAAGTGCGACACCATCGGGAGCGTCTTGGTCTTCCTACCGGGCATCTACGAAATCGAAGAGGCCTACCGGCGTCTGACAGAGAAGTCCAAGGCGTAAGTTAAATACCCAATCTTTTTTTTTTAATCTGTGGTGGTTGCCCGACGAGGTCCTAAGTCATAGACTTGTGTAAAGTGTTTATTACTTCCAAACCTTCTCGCCGTTTAAGGGGAAGCAGTGTCGAATTTTATCCCCAACACTGAAAGGTGCCTGAAGTCGATACCGACCACCCCCGAGAAAAATCCCGAGCGCGGTTCGAACCGACGACCATGCGATTGCAAGGCCGGTCCCTTACCACTTGGAACGTTTAATAATAATAATTTATTTTTATTTTATTTATTTATTGTCACACGTTTTCTAATAATTAAAAATATTTCCAAATCTCCTCGCCGTTTAAGCGGAAGCAGTGTCGAATTTTATCCACAACACTGAAGGGGGCCTGAAGTCGATAACGCACGCATTCGCTTATTCTTTTAGAGTGTCCTATCAAGGCTCGAGCGTCCAATGGCAGATATTACCCCTGCATTCTTCAATAACGAACCACGAACAGAGGAACGTTTTTAACGCAGCCGCTCCGGGCCACAGGAAGATCACACTATCGACTAACATCGCCGAAAGTTCCATTACCGTCTCGGACATTGTTTACGGTTCGCATTAATCACCGGCAAACTTTTGCCAGATTTTTAAACTTGCCGTTACAGTCATCGATTTCTGCCTAACGAAGACCGTGTCGGTCAACCCCGAAACTAAATACGAAAGCCTCCAACTGCAGTGGGCCTCTCGCGTTAACTGCACCCAACGGGCAGGACGTACGGGACGCGTCGCCGACGGACGGGTTTACAGATTTGTTACGCGAAACTTCTACGAGGTAATTATTACCACACAAACAAAGGGGGCTCTTTTATTATTATTTTTTTAAAGAATTATTTGGATCAAGATATCACCCCGGAAATTTTGAGGGCCCCGCTGGAACACTTGGTGTTATCCTCGAAGCTCCTGGACCTGAACGACCCGCCGAAAGCGATCCTCGCTCTCACTATAGATCCACCGAACTTGAAGAAGATCGAATCTACTATTTGGTCCCTCAAAGAGGTCTGTTCTTTTTTTTTTTTCGTTGGAAGTCAGTGTTATCTTCGGGGTTGAAACTTTTCAGTTGGGTGGTCTGGCGATTACTTGTCGGGGGATTAAGACCGTCTCGGACGGAGATCTGACATTTTTGGGGCGTGTGATGGCCTCTTTGCCTCTCAGCGTCGCACTGGCCAAACTCATATTTTTAGGACACATCTTCAGCTGCTTGAGCGACTGCATTATAATGGGTAAGTCCGAAGGGTTTTCGCCCGATTTCATTAACTTCAATCTCCCCGGTTATTTCAGCCGCCGGTTGTTCGTTGCCGAACATATTCTCCCAGCCGTTTCAAGAGAGACTCACCGGGTACATGAACCGGTTGCAGTGGGCCGACGGTTCTTCGAGCGATTTAATCTCTTACCTGAACTTGTATAAAGTAAGTCGCCCTTCGATTTTAAACGAATCGTATTAAACGCGCGTCGCTCACAGGTGTGGGAACGTAAGAAGAGGTCCAACGCGTTCAGCCAGCGACAGGAGGAGATAAACTGGGCGAAACAGAATTACGTGAACCTGCGTGCCATGAACGAATGGTCCATTTTGATTAAAGAATTGACCGACAGATTGGCGACGATGGGCATCAAAGAGTCCGTGGGTCCGGGACGAATCACCCTCGGAAGCACCGAGATCCCCCTTGTGATCAAAGTAAGTCCAACCCGGTTGAGTTCCACTCGGATTAAGCTCGGGTTATTCAGGTCGTAATCTGCGGGGCCTTCTACCCGAATTACTTTCGACGATCGTCCGACGGAGGCCAAGTAGATGAACGCGAGGCAGTCAAAACTTTGGGGGGAAGAGACCCCTGCAAGACCGTGTATTTCACGCACCTCGATCGTAACCAGCCGGGCCCCATCTATGCCAGGCGCATCAAGGAACTTTTCAGGTTCTGCTCGTCTAAGATAAACGTGAATTTCGATAATAGTTAGTAAGTGGACGTGAATTTGGGGGGAGAAGTTTGTTTTTAATCGGTCGATTCCAGCAAAGTTTACGTCGAGTTCACGCAGGTGGCTTCCCCCGAGACGGTGTACGTCGACGGGCAACATTTTATAACGTCGATGCCCGGGAAGATCTGCAAGGAGGTTTATTGCGCGGTTAGGCATCGCCAGTTAGGAATAAAGAACACGATCCCCTGCTTGGCGTAAGCATAGTTTATCGATTTGCGTTCGCAATTAAATTTAAACGTCGACAGGCCGAGGGACTCGTGGAAGTACGCGAAGGAATTGGGCATTTCGGAAGTGTTAAGTACAGGGACGTTCAGCATAATCAAGAAGCCGGGCAACAGGGAAGTCACCAGCAATTCAGTTTTGCCAACCTTAAACACTCAGTATATTAAAATTATCATCTCAGTCGTAAGTAACTTCGTTGTTTATTGCGCTCGATTATGCTCGACGTGATTCCAGATGATAGACGCCGGGCACTTCTGGGCCCACAACGTGGACGACCAAACGTACTCGAATTTGCAGGTGATCCAAAAACATCTGAACATGTCGGGGAAAACGATTCCGCTGGGAAAGGATGTCAAGGTCGGTGATCTCTGTTGCACCAAGTTCGACGACGGCCTCTACTATCGGTGTAAAGTCATTTCGATTTCTAGGTTCAGAACAGTCGAGACCACCGCGCAAGTGCAGGTGCCCCATAAAGTAACCCTCGCCGAGTTCCGATTGAAAAGAACCATTTTTTGCAGGTGCTTTTCATCGATTACGGCAACATGCAGACGAAATGCGTCGACGAGTTGTACTTCATACCGATAGAGTTCCGTAACATACCTCCGTTGGCAATGGAGTGCGTCTTGTGCCAGGTACAACCTTCGCTTGTGCTAAACTCGGGGGCCTTGTGGACCGACCGAGCTAACGCAGTTTTCGAGAAAAATACTATGGGACTTACTCTGAATGCGAAAGTAAGTGTACACATCTTTATTTATTCTCTCTCCGGTGTTGTTTCCGTTGCTCTGCTCGACGTCGTGCGTCGGTCTGGCGGTTCGGGTTTCCTCGTCGGCGCGGCGTTCAGGTTCAGCGTAAATAAACACTTCGATTACTTAGTAAAACAACTTTATTTACAGTAAAGTTTATACAGGGCTTCTATAAATAGGTCTGTTTGTTATCTTGCACTGGTGTGCACTAGTGTACACTTTTTTTTACGAAATATGCTTTAATGAAGCCTAAATTCTTTGATAATGTGTCAATACGAATCATACACATCCATACTGATATACCACACAAACATTTCAGGTTGCATTAAAGCGTATTTTGCAAAAAAGTATGCATTGGTGTACACCAGTACACAACACAAACAAGTACACAAACAGTACACAAACAGACCTAATGATTCTAACATCGCACTACCTCTGATAAACAAATGAACATGTGCCACTAATCACCGATACTGCGATACTGAATACAGTCACTGGTAACATAACCTCACTTTTAATCACGATTCAATCAAGCTTTGTCATTGACATAAAAAGCAGTTATTGTCAATTTGATAACATTATGTAATTTAATTAAATTTTTAGTTTTTTAATTTTATGTAAACGAAGTTTAACTAATTCAGTTTATAACCTAAAAGTTTCAAGTTTATGACAGCGCTGACATGACACTGACATTTCTCTGATAGTAGAATACGCATTCAAAAAGAGATGGAATATCCAACGCAATATGCAGTGCCTACTTTGATGTTAGAATCATTTATAGAAGCTCTGTATTTGCATATTTATAACTCGTATAGTACATATACATCGCGACCAATTTAAATATAACTAAAACTCGGTTTAACGGTACGGTTCGGGCTCCAAGAACCGGGCGAGACACCTGGACCTGGAAGGTAAGAGCGAGACATCCACTCAAAGGGGACAGTATATGCGGTATATAACGAGTGTCTAAATAAAAATCTGGTCAAGTAGGTTGTGGTCGAAAATTTATCCACTGCATGTATGTCGCTTCTAAGTTCAACGGCTAACCTTTCAAGTGTAACGTCAAAATTGATACTGAATTATCATGTCCTTGTTAAAAGTGATTTTGCCGTAAAAGACGTGAAAACGTGAAATTTAAAAACGTTTCTTATAAAATATTACCTATCTGCTAGGTATTAGCGAGACACCCACTCAAAACAGAAGACGGTATATGCGAGACATCCGTATGTGGAAGGTAAGAACGAGACACCCTCTCGAAGGGACGATATACAGTGGAAATTTTTTTAACGCAGAACATAATATGCATTCTCGCTACAATATGGAAGGTGAATTTTTTAAAATCGAACATAGGCTTAATACGTACGTGGGCTTCGTTACCCTGGATACCATTTGTACTTATTTGTCTAGCACTGAAGCTCGTTTTTCGAAATAGATAAAAATAGTTAGTCAGTTTTAGGGAAGTTCGAGAACGTAACCTAAACTGTGACAAAAACTGTTAATTGCCTTAAACTGGACCGTGTTCGATACCAGTTGTAGATTTGTATCCTTTGATTCGTTGAATATATGTCAAGTGTGTGAAAGAACAATAATGATAATTAAAGTTAATCACATCCATAGTTACCACGTATTTTTCGGCCCATGTTCTATTTAAGAAACTTAATGGCACTTATTAATACAATATGTATGTTCTACGTTAAAAAAATCTCACTGTATACGAGACACCCGTATCTGGCAGGTATGAGCGAGACACCCACTCAAAGGTACGGTATATACGAGACACCCGTATCTGGCAGGTACGAGCGAGACACCCACTCAAAGGGACGGTATATACGAGACACCCGTATCAGAGATGTCTTTTAGCGCTAAATTATTTCATTTAAGTCATTTTAGTATGTTTTGAAACAACTATTTTCGCGTTGCAACGGTGACGTCACAGCGTATTGTTTTTGAAGCGGACGGTATATGCGAAACACTGGGGGGCGGGCGAACAAAAAAATCTAACGAGTGCGGACTCTACTTAACACTTATGAAATATAAAGTAGCGAACTAAATATAACGCCATACGAAAAATTTCTTTTGTACGAACTACGCGGAACATTATATTTTAGAAAAATTTCGCAGGGAACTCGCCCCTCCCCTCTATCTACGCCACTGGAGATACCCGTATCTGGAAGGTAAGAGCGCGACACCCACTCAAACGGGCGGTATACACGAGACACCCGTATCTGGTAGGTACGAGCGTGACACCCACTCAAAAGGGCGGTACATACGAGACGCTCGTACCAGGGATGTTTTTAGCGCTAAATTATATCAAAAGATTTTAGTATGTTTTGAAACTATTTTCGCGTTGCACACAGCGTATTGTTTTTGAAGCGTCCTTGTAAGGACGGTTTAGTACTGTTTCACAGGAGTGGGGGTGAAGACTCAAATAACAAGCAATAATTTCAGAAATTAAAGCCATGCAATTACAATACTTAACATGATAAAACCAAGCCGTAATGACATTTCAGAACTATGGAAAGTGGTTATTTTTTTATACTAGAGATGGATCGTTACTTCACGAACGGTTCCTTTGTAACGCTACAATTGGGTAACGGTCTGTCGCGCTCATCAATACAAAAGTAATGCGTTTCACGTAGAACGATGTAAAATGTAGACATGGGTGTAATAACGCTCGTTGTCGCCTATTCGGCGCGATAAAGAAACCAGCAGGGTCGCCTACCGATAAAATTGGAACGTTTTCCTCCACACGAGGAACGATTTTGCACACCTCCAGTGAGACGCCCACTCAAAGGGACGGCATACGTATACGAGACACTCGTATCTGGCATGTAAGGGACTGGAACCAGGTCGGTCGGGTTTGCTCGTCGGCGTCCAGGTTCAGCGTAAATAAAAACACGTTGACCTCTTAGCAACACAATTTTACTTAAAGTAAAGTAATTACAACCGATTTAAACAAGACTAAACTCGGTGTTTAACGATACGGTTTGGGCTCCAGGAATCGAACGGTATGTACGAGATACCCGTATCTGGTAGCTACGAGCGAGACACCCACTCAAACGGACGGTGTATACGAGGCACCCGTATGTGGTAGGTATGAGCGAGATATCCACCCAAAGGGACGGTATACAGTGTGTCCCAGATTGAGTAGGCTACCATGGGTAACTTTCTTACTAGTGAAGATAGAGATTTGGTTAAATGGGCAATATTTTGCAGTTTTATGTGCTGATTCAGATTCCGTTGAGAAAATTTGAAAATTCCGAATAGTTCAGATATTATCGCAGAAAAACTGAAAATCGCTATTTTCTTTAATGTCCAATAACTTCGCAATTATAAAAATATGAAAAAATGTTTCATATGAAAGTTACTATGTTTGATAAAATACAGCTGAAAATACAGTCAAAATAAAATTCAAGATGGCGGCTGTCAAGATATTGATAGCAACTTTCTTATTTTAAATATTGGATTTTTGTACGATTAAATAGCATTTTTTTTCTCGTCTCAACCGTGTATCACAACCCATATCTAAATAAAAAATTATTTAAAAAATTTAATATATTTTTTTAAAATCAAGTAAGCGGGTTGCCTTTACTTATTACTAATCAAGTAAAGGCAACCCGCTTACTTGATTAGTAATAAGTAAAGGCAACCCGCTTACTTGATTTAAAAAAAAAATATTAAATTTTTTAAATAATTTTTTTTTTAGATATGGGTTGTGATACACGGTTGAAACGAGAAAAAAAAATGCTATTTAATCGTACAAAAATCCAATATAGCGTCCATTTAAAATAAGAAAGTTGCTATCAATATCTTGACAGCCGCCATCTTGAATTTTATTTTGACTGTATTTTCAGCTGTATCTTATCAAACATAGTAACTTTTATATGAAACATTTTTTCATATTTTTATAATTGCGAAGTTATTGGACATTAAAGAAAATAGCGATTTTCAGTTTTTCTGCGATAATATCTGAACTATTCGGAATTTTCAAATTTTCTCAACGGAATCTGAATCAGCACATAAAACTGCAAAATATTGCCCATTTAACCAAATCTCTATCTTCACTAATAAGAAAGTTACCCATGGTAGCCTACTCAATCTGGGACACACTGTATACGAGATACCCGTATCTGGTAGATAAGGTCGCTTACCACGTTAGAGTCATACATCGGCGGGCGAATGACTGCCTTAATATGCGCTCTCGGCGCCGGCGCGGTTATAAGGGCTTGTGAGTGGAAGGGAGCCCCACTCTGCTGGAACTCCCACCCAAAATATAACTTTATTCTACGCCCTGTAATAAACTTCCTAAACTACAGTGTACATTAATGATTGAAAGGTGTTTGAATTTCCCGCCCATTAGATTATTTGTAAAAGTTGGTACTGCATACTATTTATTAAAGCAATTTATTAGTGATTAGAAATTATTTTACGTTTATTAATTACATACATTGATATGGAGAATATAAAAAGTAAAGCAGATGTAAAATAAAATTATAACATCTGTTCAAAATGTCCCCCATTTGAATCCAAACTATCCCCAAAGAACTGTTGCAAATGATTCAACGTTGTTAGTGTAGTACGGGCTGTAGCTCCATCCTGTTGAAAGTAACCCCGTTGTAATTCATCGTCATGAAGTTCTTCAACGAAAGGATTTAAAATTGCTTCTTGATATGCGAGTGCTTTAATATTGTGATGAAAAAAATAGGTCCAATAATCCTCTTTCTTGACATTGCCAACCACACACCGATCTTCTGAGGATGTAATGAAGTCTCTTCAAAAATATGAGGGTTTTCTGCAGACCATATTCTACGGTTTTGCGAATTTACATAACCGCCGAGATGAAACCATGCTTCATCACTGAAGAAAGTTACGTCTAACATATCGTCATTATTTAAAAACTCATTAAACCATTGGCAATATTGCACTCGACGAGGCAAATCAAGAGGCAGCAACTCATGAGTTACACTTATCTTGTATGGATGTAAATGTAGAACCTTCTTGCAAGCCTTTTGGCATGTACCAAGTGATAAATTTGTTTGAGCCGATAAACACCGTAAAGACTTCTTTGGACTTACATCCATTCTTTGATGAATATGATAAGAATAATTCCACACGTCTTGTTCATTGCGTATCCTCGACCGAAAATACGTCTCAACAATAAATTTATTGTGCAGGTCCGTGAAAACCATCACCAACCTAAAAAGTTTGTGTGTACTTTTATTTCCTGTTATACGGCTGTACTTACCAATGAAAAATGTCTGACAGCAAAAGTGGAAATAATTTAATATTAACTCAATAATAATAACTTAAGGAAATCAAAATGTAAACAATACACAACACGCATGCTACTTACGAAATTCAACATCAAGTCATCATATCCAGTATGAATACCAATCTTGCAATACGAAAATTACTAATTCGACAACGCGCCAAATTCAAACACCTTTCAATCATTAATGTACACTCTGTATTAAACACCTTAATTAAATATGCACAAAAATTAACTAAACTCGTAACTAAAAACTAACGAAATCCACTTTGCTACCTACTTCAAGGTCTACTCGGTTGTAAACGATGTCGTACACTTAGAACTATACAAGGACATACCGGTAAGGGAAATAAGCAGAAAACAAAGTCCCGCCAAGTCGTTTAACCAACACCTAATCGACTTGGCCTACGCACAGAAGGCCACGGAGAGTTTCCTATCGGAGGTAACAATCGCAAGCGCCTTTTGCTAGTACCTTTCGATTATCCCTTCGGTTCCAGGAAAACCACTTAAAGCGAGAAACCGCTCAAAATTATGACACGACCGTATGCGACACGGTTTTGCTGAACGAAGAAGAACACAACCTGCAAACGTACGACGTTGAACCGCCCGATTACTCCCACTGCAAGCGCTCGTTCACCCTAAACGGACCTCACAGCCCCTTGGAGATGAAAATCTACAGCATGCTCGAGAACGGGCTGCAAAAGTCGGTGAGCATCGAAGGGGCCTCCGTTAATAGCGTCCTATTAGACACGGACCCTCAAGATCCACACGAAAGGTTTTATCTCTCTGTGGTTGCGTAATTTTATTTTTTAAATGAAATAATTTTAGGTTGGTGGTGGCGGCCTCCGTAGCTCAAAGCGCCACCTCGAACACGCTGTCGTTAAGGCACTCCACTATTATGCCAAACATTCACGGCTTCCCCATGTTTGCGGCCCTCATATTTTGCCCGACCATGGAACCCAAACCGACCAAAGATGGAATGCAATTCGGGGCTATTTTGTGTGGCCTGGGGACGCACGAGAACAGCAGAAAATCCATGTACCCCGGTCACGATTTAGTCATGACTTTAGATACAGAATTGACACAGGAAATATTAAACGAGGTATAAATTTATTTCGCCCACGCCTTCTCATTAATAATACCCTCTTCCCTTTTAGATTAACGAGGTTCGTTTCTGGTTAAATAGGAGCGTGAGGACCATGGAATCGGCTTACCTGGAGATGACACACACGGTGGATATTGAAACTTGCCAGAGGGCACTTAAAGAGAAACTGTTTCAGTATGATTTTTACTGTTCATTGTAGCATGTTTAATTAATTAATTAATTACGTGTACATTTAAGGTTATTGAAAAGGCCGATGAAGAGCATCGAGCGAAGCTACATTAAGCACGCGAATGAGTGGCACAAGTTCTTGTTCGTGGGGGACATCTTGGAGGTGGGCGAGCATAATTTCATGCAGAACGAAATTTGGCCCTTGCACTGGACTATGACGTTAAACACCGAAGATGAAACTCTGGTGGCCTACAAGAAAAACTTGAACGAGATGGCGGACGTTGCGTCGAGGTAATTATTATATACATGTGGTTTGCATAACTCGACCTTTCTTTGTCTTTGATTTGTTTGTAGAGTGAAACCGATGACTGAAGTCACGTGCGAGTTGTGCTCGGTCACTTTGTATTCGATCGCCGAAGTTAGGATCCATCTCGTGTCGAAGACGCACGTGGACAACGTGAAAATCACGGTTCCCGATTATAAAAATGAATAAAATTAAGAGGTTTATTGTTCGACGTTTATTATTGCGAAGATTTTTGAGTTTTGTAAACTTCAGTGTATTTGTTATGTTTATCTGTTTTTGTTCTGAAAGTAGATATTACTTTTTTTACTGTCTTCTCAATAAATATTTAATTTTTTTAATTAAAAAGTTTGTTTTTACCTTACTTATTTATTGTGAAAATAAATAAATAAAACATTCCTGCACTGAAATCGTGATTCCAAAAAGAATCTGTCTTCATCAGTTCAATGTACACCTTTTATATCACAAACTCTTTTAAACGGACACTAAATGGTGCATAAACACTTAACGTTTCGCAGTCGTTCGACAGCTTTTTATTTTATTTTATTTTGACAACATGTTTATATTTTTCACTTCTGACGAAGCTTAAGTGCATAAACACTTAACGTTTCGCAGTCGTTCGACAGCTTTTTATTTTATTTTATTTTGACAACATGTTTATATTTTTCACTTCTGACGAAGCTGTCGAACGACTGCGAAACGTTAAGTGTTTATGCGCCATTTAGTGTCCGTTTAAAAGAGTTTGTGATACAATTTTCATCGGACAAGAACCAGCTTTAATTTAAGTACACCTTTTACTTTGGATCACCTGGTATAATGAACGGAAATGTATAGGGTGGATAAAAAATAACGTCGTAGATGATTAAAACTTTTTTCATCGTAATGATTATGGTGGGTTTCCACACATCCGACATCCGTGATTGGTTGATTTAAAGTTTCTGAAATTTTTACCAGCACAGCCGGTTAACTCTTGCAAATAGGGGGGGGGGGGTCGTACGGAACCCCAAAAGTACAAGAGCAAATAATTAATTAAATTAAATTTGAAAATTCAGTACCGACTTTCCGTTACAAAAGTCAAAACAAAATTAACCAACCTCGGCAAGAAATGGTTGTTGAATTTACGAAAGAATTTAGAAGGGTGCGTTACCGCAATTTAAATCAAAATAAATCCGACCTTGGTTATATCCTCGCGCCTTCAGCGACTACTGAGGCCAAGACGGCGTATCGCAATTCCCAGCGGTTTCTCACGACACAACTCACTAACAGCGGTTGGGTGAGTCCAAGTCCGGACAGACGGGGAAGTAATGGCGGTAAATGTAACCGTTGTCGCACTGACCTTGCGGCGACTTAAAGATGGAGGGGCCTACGAAATCAACTCCAACGGTTCGGGTAACCACAGTTAGTAGTAATCGTAATAAATCGAAGGGTACAAGAAAGAGCAGCAATCAGCAAACGTAAAACCAAATAAACATACCAAAAAAAAACTAATCTCGAACTGCCGGGACTAGGTTTGAACAAGCATTAGACAATGCTTACAAATGCAGAGGTGATGATTTTTCAAATCCGGTAATCAAAGTACCGTAAACATTCATTTTCAGGCGATTTCAGCCAAATGAATTGCAAAGCACAAAACCAACAGCAATGGCACCGACGCGACGTGCACACCCTACAACGAGCCACGAAGGACTGGCTAACGTGCAAGCGTTTTCAGTGCATGTAAGATAACAGAGGGGGTTTGATAGAAGAACAGAATTAACTCACCTCAGGACAGAGAGAGACGACAACAATTCCGTATTGTGAATTGCAGGCCATCAACAAAATCTAATGCATTTTTAACGGAAGAAAAAATAAATTTTCAACATTTAAGAATTATAAAATATTTGAACGAAAAAATAATTTTGGAAAACTCTTACAAATAGAAATTGATATTATAATTTCAACCCACGTGACCCCGTCGTGTAGACAACACATTGCACTCTGTTGGTAACAATACAATGCTTCGTGTCAAAGTAAAAAAAATAAAAGAAATACATACATTTTTAATAATTTACTATAAAAAAATTTAAACAAATAAAAAAATAAATCTAAATAATGTAAAACAATAATATATAAATGTATAAAATTTAAATAATTTCTTTTATTATTTATCTCACAGAACAAACAGCAAAAAGGTGACTGTTGTATAATAATAATAATAATAGTTAGAAATTTTGTGAAAATATTTGTAGACTTGACTCCTCTGCTTTGTTGGTTTTAGAAGAGTGAAAGGAGATGAAACGTGAAACTTTCTTTGGATAACTCTGAGCCGCTCTTTTATGTGAAAGGAGAGCTATAAAAATGTTCATTTGAATTGGAGATGTGGGAAATTGGAAAATTATTCGTTTCAAATAGAAAATCTTAAGAATTGTTTTGAGAAAATTTTATGACGTGATCTATGATATTCAGACGCCAATTCCACTTACCAAAAAAAAAAAAATCTTCGGTGAAGTTGCTGATAAATTCATGAGAATCGCTTAGGTCCTTTTTTTCACCAACTCTTTAGTGGTACGCCCACTGACTGCTTAATGACTAGATCACAAGGTCCTTTTCCAAGTCATCTTGTTTCATTGTATTTCACTTATTTACTTGTGACTTCCTACTATTTCTGGAAAGTTGAGAAGAATCTACGGGCAAATAATCCTTGGTCTTTCAAGTAATTGAAGACAAGAGTCCTAAACAATAATTACAGCGCTTTCGATTGGGGTGCACTATGACTATATGCACAGAATGTGTACTTAGAGTATTCTCATCTTATTTTAACCTCATGTAATAAAAGATTAATGCTCGTTATGTGACGCGTCCACCAATTAGACTTGCTTATTAACTATTACAAGTAAACAAGTAATGAAAATGTACAAACAAACTCCACTTGAGACTTATGGCCAATTTAAATAACTGTCCCGTGGCTTCCGAAAGGTCGCACTGCTGGTCGGTAATATTACCTATCTACACTACGGTCAGACTGCTACCTGCTATTGTCTACTGCGACCGCCTAAGAGTTATTCTACTGCCCTATATTTTCTGTTTACAAGTGAACGACCATCCGGAGAACCCGCTATAAATAATAATACCTTTAATTAGGCTTACGTGATCGCTGTGAGTAGGAAACTACGTCGTGATAACCTGGTTCTTTTGGCGGAGCAGTAAATAACTCTTTAGAACAAGGAATTTGATACTTTAAATAAAATGCAACAATTAACTTTAATTAATTATTTATTGAAAGAAAAAAAATGGGAAAAACTCCTGATATCCGCCTCTGTGGGATCGGAGATCATGAGCGAAAAACTCTTGCGTTTGAAATCAATACAAATCTTACACAAAAATTACGATTTTCAGAAAGTACAGTATAACTCGTTTAATAGGTTTCACTTTTGAATATCGGCGCGATCTACTTTCTTTCGATTCACACCGTTGATGGTTTAATGTCTACACAGATATTTGTTGGAGAGCTCTGCTCCTCACTTAGATTAATTAAATTAAATTAACTCGAGTCTTGGTACACGTGTTGGTCACTTCTGATCGTACTCAAAGACTTGTTCTGTTTAATAAACCAACGCACAATGTGTCACAGTGTACTTAATTCATGGAGTTAGTTAATGGATTAATCAGATGTTTGGAGAAGCATGTGATACAAAATGCCGCCTTTAGCGATCAATTTGCAAGTAAATCAGTAGCAATCATCTGTTTTTGACGGACTCCCGTGGGAAGTGGTGGTATAACCCTATCTCTAGCTAACCTCATTAATATAGTGCGTGTAGTGAGCCGAACTTCTTCTACTCCGTCACCTGAGCGTTAATTAATTGCTTTGAGAGCGATGCTCTACCCACTTCCCTGTTTTTCAGGACCCTCTGTTTATCGCTCTTTCGCCGTCTAACCTAGCTAATTAATTTATAGCGCAAGAAATTAGTTTGACTGTTTTTTCCACTTCACTATGGGTGGTTTTGGCACTGCAGTCTCTAGGCAATCACTCTAATTAACCGACAAATCTCTCGGCAAAGACCACAGTTTGACCCCCACACATATACAGGATGTGAAAGAAACTTTGTTAAGAAAATGGCTAGGAATGTAGTTCAAATTGTTAGGTTTCCAATTTGCCGGAGAAAATCCCCAAGGGTAGAATGATTTCTAAAAGTACACTGTATTGAAAGTCCAGGTAGATGTGGAGAATAGTTAATTGCTGTTGGTTGATTAAATTACAGAATTGGTCTAATAATTAAAGCAACACTGACCAATAAATTTTCCAAGATGAAGGTCACCAGTGAGCTTTAATACTCGTTGAAATGTAGCTAAAAATAGTTGATTAAATTTATCTCAATGTAATGGTACCATGAACCGTACTGACTCTTTAGTCTAATAAATGCAAATCAAATTATCTCTACTCAGTTATTACCACTAAAGTTGCGCTGAAGGAAACAAATAAATGTCAATTATCTAAGCCGTATAATCCGTGTCCACTTCCACGCACTACCGATCTGATTAAATCACTCGCGTCGCGACGCCTACGTGTTTAGTTTAATTGCCTTTCTTAACACACTGTACTTAAACCGTACCGAAATAAATGATTTAACAAAAAATGAATAAGACTACAATCGCCAAAGGAAAAACACAACTAAGCCAAATTAGAATTGAACTCGACTGTTCTCTTTAAAACGCCTATGCTATCTGCTTCTTTTCCGCGTTCCTATCCCACAAGTAAAACTTAAAAACACCCCCTCGGACTTGTCTGATAGATTTTAAAAACCCACCGACCAATGGTAACTGTTGATTTGAATTCTAGCCCACGCCCTTGACTGCATTTTCTCACAAACAAATATAAATTATGCGCTCCAAACTGTCATAAGGAATGCGTCTGTCTCACGATGTCTGCGATTTGATTTCTCTAACTTCATTTCAAAAGCCTCTTGAGTTGACACAGGATTATGACGCTAGACTCGGAAAAGAACCAGACAAGAACAGAACACTTCAACTTGAGCGTAACTCGATATGCCTTTCCCGCTAATGTACATGTGCCCGTAATTTTAGCGCAATAAAATTTTGTACAGAAATTCGAAATGCAAAGACAAAGGTTACTTCACATTGGCAGATTTATGGCTCTCTGGTTCATTATTACCCGAAAGGGACTGCACGTCACGTCGCTTGAAAAAACAAAAAAAAATACCAAGAATACGGACATGTGTTTGTTAATGAAATACAACATGCAACCATCGAATTTGTTTTGAAAACAGATTTAGCGAAACGTTTCAGTATGCACAGACAAATCTTAGCCTTAGGCAAAAGTAAGCCTTTACTTTGAATCACCTTTGAATGACTTTGAAGAATGTAACTATGCGACGCACAATTTGATATGAAGTTAGCTTTATTAAGTGCCACTTTTTCCTTTTAAATCCACCTTGAGATTTGTCTGTGCATACGGACCTGAGATACTCTGAACGCATTCTCAGTGCCCCAATCACTTGTAAGGATTTTCGAGTAACTTCACTAAACTTTCCTAAATCAAAATAATTAAACTAAAAATATAATCTACAAAAATTTATAAAATTCTATAGGGTCTTCTTGTCCCTTAAAAACATTTAAGCTTGTGTACTCAGAGTATTATTACAAGAGTTTTAACAAGATGCAGCTGAGTGCAACTAGTGCAGGTGAATCGAAAACGCTATAAATTTCTTGTGCCGGCCAAAAATGGATTAGATTTGTAGATTATTGTTATCTGCAAAAAATAATCACTTACACATTCGTAATTGCTGGTTGGATGTATTCCAGTTTAAAAAGTTGTCACTGAAATTTAAAAAAAATTGTAGATAAAAAAAAGCAAAATTATATAATTTTTACCTTAGGCCAACGTCCATTATCTCAAGTGCTATTATGTATTATATTTATATACGAATTTCCTTTCTGATTCTTTAGATGGTTTCCAAAGGTTGTTGTTGACTCTTTATCGTCTCTTACTTTCACTGTGATCTTAGTAATCCTCTTCGTTTCCTTCTTTTTTTATCTTAACACTCTTATAATGACCACCTTAACTTTCTTAACTTCTTTCTGCGGTATTTGGTTCAGTTCTTCTTTCTTTTTTACCAAAAAAGTTTCTTAGAACTTTTTTCCCACATTCATAGTGGAGAGACTTGTATAGTTTTAGAATAATTAGATGTAAGCCTAGCGCTCGCTCGTAAGCCTCTTGTTTTATATTACTTCTTTTTACGGTTTATAGATAGTTAGAAATAATTCATGCTTCGAAACTCTACTTTACATTTATGTGATTTAACATAATTTGATCCTTTCTTGAATTTCCAACCCTCTTTTATTGTAATTTGTCAATTGTCTCTTAATGTTAATTTCTTAGCATTCCTCATAATAGCGCAGTTTGGATTTTCCTAATGCGCACAATACTTCATCGAACGCCTACTCCCTGCTGCTTAAGACCCTTTTTCTTAGTCGTTAATGTATTTGCAGGCGCTTTGGTTTTACCAATTTTACTTTTCTGGAAATATCAGTTTAATTAGCATTTTAATTTAGGCACAACCCTGGTCAGCCCCTACTTGGCACTTCAACCAATCACCTGTTTTTCCCTCCCAACATTTCTATTGCTTTTAAAACCTTAAATACCACAATTTTGTAAATTTTACCCAGTCTAGAATAAGATTCAAATTAAATCACAAGTGAGTTGTTCAGTTAAAACTTAACACGGGGTTAAGTTTTAGCAGCACGCGATAAATGCATTACTTTGCTACATTTTAGTTTATAATAATTCGTAGTTATTAAATGTATCTTGTTTAACTTTTGTGTTTCAATTCTTCCGCTATAAATTCATCAGCGAGTGACGAATAGATTAAAGTACTTACTACGGAGCCTTACAACCTCCCAGGTGCCTTAGTGTATTCAGGCCCCAGTTTCGTCTGGGAAGGGTTTTCAAAACAGGAAATCCCCAACACATAGATTGTTGTTAATAATTGTTGTTGCTGTTCTCGAAACCACACACACACACACCATTAGTTGTTATTCTAATAAATTTCCAGTTTTGGTCTTTACTAAGCTACTTTATTTTTTATGACTGTAATGGCCATTTCCACCAAACACTTAAGCTGAGCTTAAATTTAGGTGGTGCATTATGTAGATCATATTCTAAGTGCGCTTAAGTTAAGTTGAGCTTTGGTGCAAATGGCCATAAGTGCGTACAGGCTACAGCATCCATGGTCAGTTTTTCTTTATTAGTTAGTGATGTTTTTATTTAAAACACATATAAATATTACACAATTATATTATATTTTATTATATAATGTTTCATTCTATTTTGAGCCTTCATCTTTTAATAATTCTATTGCATCTTCATGTCCATTTTTAACAGAATAGCACAAGGGAGTCTTCCCGTCGTATGTCTTTTGATCAACATTTGCCCCCACTTTTATTAAATTCTTCATGCAATCTACGTGCCCATTTATCGTGGCATAGTGTAACGCCGTCCTCCCCAACGAATCAATTTCGTTAACATTTGCATTTTTTTCTTTTAAGAAAGTAATTACTTCCGCGTGTCCAATTTCAGCAGCACAGTGCAAAGGAGTTTTACCGTCTTCCGTTTTTTGGTGAACGTCTGCGTTCGCTTTGAACAAATAATCCAAACACGGAATACTTCCTTGTGACGCTGCATAATGGAACGGTGTCAATTTGTTGATGTCAACATCATCAATTCTTCCGCCCTTTTATTTTAGTGATATAATTATATCTACGCGTCCGTTTTCGGCAGCGCAGTGCATAGGTGTTTTAACATCCTTCCCTTTTTTATTAACTTCTGCGCCCTCGTTTAGCAAATATTCTATGCAATATTTGTTGCCGTTTAATACCGCATGATGCAACACCGAATATCCTTCTGAATCAATGTCGTCAATTTTTCCACCATTTTTTTAACAATTCCAGTGCAACCGGCAAATCGGTTTTAGTAGCATAGAACATGGGCGTTCTTTCATGGTATGTCCTTTTATTAACATCTGCGCCTCCTTGAATTAAATATTCCATACATTTCAATTGTGCTCCTTCTACAGCTAAATGTAACGGCGTTCCTCCCACTGAATTTATTTGGTTGACATTCGCGCCTTTATCGATTGAAAAAGTAATCACTTCCACATTTCCCATTTCAGCAGTGCAATGCATGGGACTTCTACCATCTGATTCTCCTTTTAATTCGTTGGCATTTTTTCCATTTAAAAAATTCGATGGCTCATTCACTGTAGATGTTTTGATAAAACTTTTTTCATGAACATCTAATGTAATTCCAACACAAGCTACTGGACTACCGTCCAGTGTTTCTTTATTAATATCTGCGCCAGCTTTTATTAAAAAAATCAAACAATCACTTTTTCCATTAATTACTGCATAATGCAATGGTGTTATTCCTGAACAATCGGTGTCATCAATAATTCCGCCCTTCTCTTTTAATAATTTTATTATACTCAAGTGTCCACTTGAAGCGGCATAATGCATAGATGTTCTACCACGTATCGATTTTTTATTAACATATGAGTGGAATTTCTTCAATTTATCCGGTTCACTACCATTAGCTTTTCCAACTTTTTCTTTTCCGTTACGTTCTAAACTTTCTTTTAATAAGTATTCCACATATTCCACGTGTCCGTATTGTGAAGCGTAATGTAAAGGCAACTTACCCGACAAATCGGTTTCGTAAATATTTCCGCCTCTCTCATTTAAGAAGTTTAATACGTCCACGTCTCCTCTTTTCGCACTAAAATGAAGCGGCGTTCTACCATCTTCCGCTTTTGTATTAATATCTATGCCCAACTTAATCAAGTAATTTATACAGTCTTCGTGTCCATTGAATGCTGCGTAATGTAACGCCGTTAGTCCGTTTGAATCGACAGCTTCGATTGTTGCGTCTCTCTCTTTTAATAACCTGATTATGGGTGCGTTTCGTTTGCGCGCTCACACGCTTTAAACGCTCACGCTTACAAGCGCTATTTTCTGTAGTTTCCTTTGGGGTTTAGTCGCTTAAGCCGTTATACGCAAAGGTGTTTCTTTTGACTTTTGTTTGCACAACGAATTCATAACCTCAAAAATATAACTTCAATAGTGAAATTGATTAAATCGTAGCTGCTGTAGCTATTTCTAAAGTGTAATGTTTGTTTATAACCTGAATATGATTAGTTGATCTCCTCATACGCATCTCACACGTTCCATTTGGAATATAAGCGCTTACGCTTTTGCTGCCCTACCTCGATGTAATAAGCCAAAGCCGTCTATATCTTACAAGCCGTGCTGTTACGCTTGGCAACGTCGCATTGATACCCGAAAGTAGTCCTAATCGAACTTGACATCTACAACATAAACCTAATTAATAATTCAGAAAGAATAGTTATTTATTTACCTACAACGAAAAGTCAAGTTTTAAAGTAATTAGGAGCAAGTTGTTTAGCCGATGCTGTAATACTTATATATTTAAAGTCAATTTTCGTTCGAGGTAAATATGAAATTTTCTTTCAAACTAGACGTTTAACGAGTTTAAAATTAAGTACTAGGACTTTCAAGTTCCACTTTTTGTACCATTGAAAATCCGAAAAATGTCACATTGGTATGAAATAAAAGCAAATAAAGGAAAGCGAAAAAGTTTGGTTATCTAGCAGAATTAGGCTTTGTGGACTTACCTTGATTGTTAATATAACATTTAAAACGTTATTTTAGTCACCAATACTATAATAAACAATAATAAACAATAAAATTTGATTGATAAGTACAGAATTACATTACAGCATTACCTCATACAACTTACGTCAAACTGGTGAAACTCGTGATCGGACTACTTGCTCTGTTGCCAAATTTACAAGTGCACGGCTTGTAAGATATAGACGGCTTTGAATAAGCGATTGTGAGCGAAGACTATGACGTCATAATGACGTTACTATTTCATCAGCCGGCGCTTTGTGAGCGTTTGCAAAGCCAAAGGGAACGATAAGCAATGCTTATGAGCGACGTCAAAATCGACGTCATCATTTCGTCCACCTTTTCGTTGCAACAACTTAATGATTTTCACATTTCCAGTTTCTACAGCATAGTGCAACGGCGTACACAAATCCTTTGCTTTCTGATTAACTGGTGCACCTTCTTTTATTAAAAAGTCGACACATTCTTCGTGTTCATGATAAGATGCATAATGCAAAGCCGTCCAGTCATCTGGACCAATATCGTCGATACTTCCACCGTTCTCTTTTAATAATTTGATTACATTTAAAAATCCATTCTCAGCAGCACAATGAATAGGGGTTTTCCCTGTTTTTGATTTTTTATTAATATCATCTATACTTGAGCCGTTTATGTAAATCGCACATTTTAGGACGTTGATCTCTCCCGAGCAAGCAGCCAGATGAAACAAGCTTACATTCTCGCATTTTTTCGCGTGCTCATAAAAATTTAAATTCAGTATACTATCGCGCTGCTTAAAAATGTCTTCGTCGTTTCTTAAACGTTCCACAGTGAGTCGGCAATTTTAATTGGTACGGTGCCTTCTTCGGCTTTAAAGTTCGAATATCTACAAGAATTCAATGCAAAATGTAATACCGTCCTGCCAAACTTATCTGCGTCGAATATCTTGGACCTAGATGATCATAACGTAATGCTTCGTTCACTTTCTCGAGATCTTTCTCCACCACTGCTAAATGAAGCGGAAGTGTTTCCGCGGTCGAACATCACTCGAACGGCCTGAAACTTTTCCTTAAATAAAAGTTCGTATAACGTATAGAACTCATTTTTCTGTAAAAACTCATAAATCTGAATTTCATTTCATCAAACATAAGCACTGCATACTGATTCAATGGTTGCATATACCTAAATGTTCTATTATTTTTGAGTTTATACCAGCTTTAATATTAATATGTGATAAAGACCGCATTAACGTACTTCGAGAAGGTAACACTAGAATATTCTGTAAAAACTTATATGCTTTAGGACTTTTTTTATACAATGCTAAGAACAGAGCTTTTTCTTTAACTGTCCGTAAAGTAAAGGCAACCCGCTTACTTGATTAGTAATAAGTAAAGGCAACCCGCTTACTTGATTAAAAAAAAATATTAAATTTTTTAAATAATTTTTTTTAGATATGGGTTGTGATACACGGTTGAAACGAGAAAAAAAAAATGCTATTTAATCGTACAAAAACTCAATATGGCGTCCATTTAAAATAAGAAAGTTGCTATCAATATCTTGACAGCCGCCATCTTGAATTTTATTTTGACTGTATTTTCAGCTGTATCTTATCAAACATAGTAACTTTTATATGAAACATTTTTTCATATTTTTATAATTGCGAAGTTATTGGACATTAAAGAAAATAGCGATTTTCAGTTTTTCTGCGATAATATCTGAACTATTCGGAATTTTCAAATTTTCTCAACGGAATCTGAATCAGCACATAAAACTGCAAAATATTGCCCATTTAACCAAATCTCTATCTTCACTAATAAGAAAGTTACCCATGGTAGCCTACTCATTCTGGGACACACTGTATATTATGTTATTATTACTATTATTATTATTTCTACCTCATTGTGCATGAAGCTTTCTGGAGTGTTTTTAAATTTTATTCCTACAGAACCGATTAGGTAGATATTACAGTGATATCATATTCACGTCACAAAGAAACGTTACAAGTGTGAATGCTTTTCGACTTTCTGTGATGTCACATGGATGTTTCATGTTTACGGGGATGCCAATCGTAATATTCATTTAAACATCGGGTCAGGGTGGATACTGTGTTATATTTCAAGAATGGCATCAATAGCACTGTTCCAACAGTATCAGACATATACAGTCAACTTCTTGGTCGTATAGAAAAATACGAATTTGAGCCTGACGGAAAAATTGTCGAATTTAGTAAGTGGTTTTCTCGTCACAAATATGTTTTGGAAGAAGAGGCAATCAAATTGCCAGACAAACTGAAAACCCGACTTCTTTTGGACCGATTAGGGCAATATGAATACAATGAGTTAGCTAATATTGTCGCTCCAGAGAATCCAGAAGAAAAACAGCAAGCAGAGTTAGTAGCCGTACTAAATGAACGTTTTCAAGAACGAAAATCTTTCATACGTCGCCGTGCGGAAATTCTGTGTTATCGTTTTGATGAAACAGTTTCGTTCACCGAAATAAGCATTAAGCATGCTGGAGGACAATCATTAAACATTCTTGGACAATTTAATTGTCAAATCAAAAAAAAATCGAAAAGAAAAGTGTTTTGAATGTCTTCGTAGCAAAGAGGAACGGAATTAATTTGCTTGGTTTGGATGCCATCGATGTACTAGATTTATGGAATCATTCGTTGAAGCAATTTAGAAATCTTTCATCAAGTGCTACAATCAACGTACTTTCAATGAAGGATACCCTCTCAAATCGATTTCCTCATTTATTCAAATCTGAGTTGGGACTCTGTAATTCATTTGAGGCCAAATTTCACCTCAAATCTGAAGCTAAACCTGTTCAAGCCGCTTGTCGTCCAATTGCATTCTCCATGGAGAAACCTCTGAGCAAGGAGCTTCATCGATTGCAAGAGGCTGGTGTACTGCAATATGTAGATGAATCACGATGGACCACTCCAATTGTTGTCGCCAAACGTGGAGACGGACGCATTCGCTTATGTGGAGATTTTTCAACAGGATTAAATGCAGCTCTAGAAAATGATAAGTATCCACTTCCTAACGTGGAAAGTGCATTTAATGTGCTAAATGGAAATCGAATTTTTAGTCGGCTGGATCTCTCTGATGCATATCACCAGCTTCGTCTTTCAGACAACTCCAGTGAACTTACAACGATTGTCACTCCCAAAGGACTATTTCGTTACCGTCGTATGCCATTTGGAATTAAAACGGCACCCGCGATTTTTCAGCGTTGTATTGATCAGACGCTCAATGGAATTTCAGGAACTGTAGCGTACCTCGACGACATTCTCGTAATGGGACGTGATAATCAAGAACATGATCAACGCCTACATCAAGTATTGGATAGACTTCAGCAACGTGGATTTCGATTAAACCTGGACAAGTGTCAATTTGGTCTACGGGAAGTGAAATTTCTAGGTTTACTTGTCAACGCTGATGGAATTCGGGCCGATTCCGAACGCACCAAAGCCATTGCCGAAATGCCTAATCCAACGAATGTGTCTGAAGTTCGAAGTATTTTAGGAATGATAAATCATTACGGAAAATTTGTTCCACGACTACATGAACTCAAACATCCATTGGAGCAACTTACAAAGAAAGACATACCTTTCGCCTGGACATCTACACAAGAATGCGCAATGAAAAGTATTATAGAAGTTATGATCAGTCCACTTCTTCTGGAGCATTATGACCCCAACAAGACACTCATTGTGGCTGCCGATGCTTGCTCTACCGGTATTGGAGGTGTTCTTTTGCAACGAGACGCCAACGGCCGCGAACGAGCTGTGTACCACATGTCACAAAGTCTTACGGAAACTCAGAGAAATTACTCTCAACTGGAAAAAGAAGCTTTATTGAAACAAATTAACAATTTCGAAATTGTATATTATACAATCAAATATTTATTTTTAACTATAGTTCAGAATTTTTTTAAATATTTGAAATTTTTTGTTGGAAATCATTTGCTGTTTATACCTACAGGTTCGCAAAAAGGTATTTCAGATCAGAGCTGGTATAGGGAAATTTGGCATATTCAGAAGTGTTGTGAATTTTCCTATTCTCATTTTTTATAGTTAAAATTGGTTACACCTTACTAAATCTTCACGAATTATTTACGCAAGATACACACTGAAAATTTCTTTTAAAAAAATTGGACACGTTGAATGTTCATAAATATCATACAGATTTTAAGTTTGGTACATTTTTATAGTTCAGCAACCCTTTTCAAAGATATTTAACACAAACAGTTTTTATAGATGGGAGGAACGAAATTTAGATGTTGCGTACCATCTTGTGACTAACATTATCCAAACGAATGTGGAATTCACTTCTTTAAGTTCCCGTTGGAAACTACAAGAAGAGAAAAATGGATGAACATTTTCAATCAACTTCCCAATATCAGAATCACGCCGACGAGCAGAATTTGTCAACTGCATTTTACGGATAAGCACTTCACAAATACAAAGAAACATAAACTATCGAAATTTGCCTATCCTGATCGAATTAATAGGGAATGTAGTGAAGAGAGTTCCCAAGTAACAGTGGTAAAGGCACCAATTGAATTAGGTAATTGTTAAGTGTTCTAGCATTAAATAATTTAAATACACGCACATAGCCTGCTTCGATACAATCATTTATAAGATCTTGTATATTTTCATATCTTCAGTGTTACCCTCTACAGAAGAGTGTGCACCTATATTTCTATCATTACCTAGTACTAGTAGTATGAGACCTTCAACACCTGAAAGAGACTTTTCAAATGTTGTTTATCATACTTCAAAACAAAGTTCAAAAAGTAAGTATCTTTATTTGCGAATGACTATCTAATTTGGTTTATGTGACAATTCATATACGTTTGTTTATTGTATAAATTTATTAATAACTGTTGTATTTAAATTTTTATTGTATACCGGTTATACCGGGGCAGTAGTAACCACGTCCTGTTTTGAATAATTTCTTCTCTCCTTGAAAACAAACAGCATTTACCATGTATGCTTCTCTTCTAGCCGCTTATTCTACTACTACTACTATCTTACTATGTACTGTGATAGTTATAACAGTTAACTGCATTATTGTGCCATCCCTTATTACGTTTTATTTTTTGCTAACCATAATTTTTTTATTGACTAGTAATAATATTGACACAGAATTGTCGAGATCAACATTACAAAGATTATTACAGGACATTCCCTTAACAGTAGGAATTAATATGCACATTCTCATAAGTTTAGAAAAAAGATTGGCTCGCTGTTCAGAAGAATTGAAACAATGTGTATTATTATTCGACGAAATGGCATTAAAAGGAGGCATTCACCTATGATAAGGTGCATGATAAAATTGTTGGATATGTAGATCTTGGACATTTAGGAAGAAGCAAACCATGCATTAGTTTTTATGCTGTCATCAATATCTGGATAGTGGAAGCAATCTATAGCTTTTTATTTCACAAAAGATCAAATTAAAACCGTATCTTTGAAGAAATTATTAATTGACATTTTGTCCTGTTTAATTGAAAGAAACATTCATGTAGTTGGTTGTGTTTGTGACCAAGGTAAAAGTCAATTTTAAATTGTTGTGTTCAGAATGTAAAACATTACACATATTTATTTTTAGGGACTACGAATATAGCGGCAGTAAGCCAATTAGTTAATAGTACAAATGAAGGAGGACATCATATCGTAATTAATGGACGAAGAATATTCATGTTCTATGATACTCCCCATATTATCAAGAACATCCGGAATACATTACTTCAATATGATATTCATTTTGGTATCAATAAGGTAGCCAAGTGGGTACACATTGAAGAAGCATACAAAATTGACTTGACCAGACGCTTTCAAGGTGGATACATGAAATCATTAATTATCGTTATCTTATTATTTGATTTTGTTTTTTTTTTTAGCAATGAGGAAAATTAAACCGTTACATTTCAAATTAAATCTAAGTTTTGTTAAAATGAAAGTTTCATTTGCTGCTCAAATTTTCAGTTCACAGTGGCAGCATCGATAGAATCGATGGTGGCATCCGCAAATCTGCCAGCAGAGGCAATATATACTGCAGAATTTGCACATCTCATGGACTCTATTTTTGATTCATTGAATAGTCGTAATATTAGAGATTTCCCAGGTAATCTACGAAAATTTAAAGTGTTGTGTTCATATTAACAAACTCTGTTTTGATTTTGTAGGAAAACCTCTGAAACGTGTGATAAGTCGCTCAAGTGGGCATATTAAGTTTTGGAATACCATTATTCCAAAACTCGAAAATTGAAAGTTTTTCAAAAATGGCGTCCAATGCAAAGCTCCTCGTTGTTCACGATGAACTCCATGAAAGAGTTTTATGCTCACTATTTCCAAAGTGAGCAAGGTACATTGAAAACTAGATGCGTACAACAAGATCCATTAGAGAATTTCTTTAGGTAACTGATTTAATTATATCATTTAATGATAGCTATATAATATTTATTTCTTATTTCGGTACAGTGCGTCAATACAGTGCAGCCAACATTAATCCTACACCGCATCAATTCTTAAGTTATATGAAAACTGCAATAGTCAATAATTTATCATCATGTAAAACGTTGGCGAAAAATTGCGAAGATGATGAATGTCAAATGTTGATTAATTTAAAAGATTTTTTGGGAGCTGCTAGTAATATTCATATACCACCTGTTGTAACATCTGAATTACTTAATATATGGTTAACATTAGTATTGATCGTAATTCTTTTGATGCCGAAAGTACGGCGTATGTTTGTGGATTCTTTATGAAAAAATTAAGGACAGGTTGTGAAAAATGTTCATCGTGCTTTAAAAGTGACAGTACTGAAACGGTACACAATTTTATTAGTTTCAAAGAAAACGATCCGACAAATTTAAAGTTGTTTTACTGCAACAATGGCATGATTTGATGTGTAACCGTTGCTTATGATATAATTCACAAATGCTTAGAAAATTATCCCCATATTAATAATATCAAACAAAATATTCTTGAAGTCTTATATGAGCATGTAGATACTTCTTTCATTAATTGTGACGTTCATAAAGTAAGTATTACAAGCAAATTTTTTAATATCGTATGTAATTGTATTTTGCATAAATTCACGGAAGATAAGCAAAGATCGTTTGTGGTTCAAAGCAAATCAAAATATCAAAAAATACTACATTTGTAAACTTTGTACTGTAAGTACACTACTCAAAAATGTCAAAGGGGCAATTACATTTTCGTATGTATTCATTACGTATTTAATTTCTAAACAGATTCATACATCTAGTTTAAAAATTTGTTTGGAGGTGTTTCAAATAGCTAGTGAAACGATTATGATATGGGCCAATGTTGGTAGCAATATACAAACGGATCTCTGTTTTTGTTCAGATTTTTTTTTTCTTAATATAATTTAGTTTTCGACCTGTGGTTAAGTATTCATTGTGTGATTGTCCCTTGTACACTTTTGAGTACATAGTGTATACATTTTGGTTGATAGTTGATAATAATAATAAGCTTTGACAGGCCTTTAGGCCCATAGCTTGGTGATTTCTCTCCATTCGTTCCTGTTTCTTGCCCGTATTCTCCAGTTTGTCACTCCTTTTTCACTCAAGTCCCTTTCCACCGCATGTAATCATCTAGTCCTCGGCCGTCCTCTTCTTCTGGTTAGCAGTGTTCTCACCTTCAGCACCTTTTTCACTATTCGCTCTTCTTCTCTTCTTTCCACATGCCCTAGCCACCTTATACGTTGCGCCTTTATGAATTGTGTTATTGAAGCCTCTCCGTATAGCTGTCTCACCTCCTCATTGTTTCTCCTCTCCCATCTGTCTCCTATTTTCTTTCCCCCAAATATTCTTCTTAGTATCTTTCTCTCCCAGATCTCTAACTTTTCACTTTCCTTGCTGTTCAATACCCACGTTTCGCATCCGTATGTCACTGTTGGCCTCAAAATCGTTTTATATACATGCACTTTTGATTTATTTGATATATTTTTCGACCTGATGATTTCATTTAGTGCACCCGCGCTCATATCCCCTTTAACTATCCGTGCTGTGACTTCCGCCGTACTGTCTCCATTCTCTGTTAGCCATGTACCCAAATAGGGGAACCCTTGAACTCCTTCAACACGTATTCCTCCTCCTTCAATCGTTTTTATTTCCAGAAATCCCAGAGGTAGCTTTCTGTTTCCTATTGTTCTCATATGCATGTACTTTGTCTTGCTTTCATTGATTTCCAGGCCTACCCTTCTGGCATTGAATTCGAGGTCTTTAAACACTCTCCCCAGTTCTTCCTTTGTTTGTGCGATTATGAGAATGTCATCTGCATACGCTAAACATTGTTGGCTCCTATTTAACAATGTCTCGGAACGATTTATCCCACTGTCTCTAATGATTTTCTCTAGCATGACATTGAATAAAATCGGGGATAGTGGATCACCTTATCTGAGGCCTCGGGTCGTTATGAACGGTTCCGATATTAGGTTATTTACTTTGACCTTGTTGCTACTACCTTCTGTCGTTTCCTTTATCAGCCTAATTAATTTTTCGGGGATACCGAAATACTTCATATTTATGTACAGTTCTTCCCTTTTTATCGAGTCATAAGCGCGTAAGAAATCTATAAAAACCGCATGTACTTCTATATTTCGCTCATAACAGATTGCTTGAATTTCTTTGATTACAAAAATCTGGTCAGTGCAAGATCGATTTTCCCTAAACCCTCCCTGGTACTCTCCTATCACTTCCTCTACGTACGGCTGTAATCTATTACGGAGTATTGTTGCCAATATCTTGTATGTGGTGTCGAGTAGGGCTATCCCTCTATAGTTCTTACACTCCTTCCTGTCGCCTTTCTTGTGTAGCGGTATAAGGACTGCATCTTTCCATGCCTTTGGTATTGTCTCCTGTCGCCATATCTCGTCCATAAGTTCCCACACTGCCTCAACCACCTTGGTACCTCCATATTTTATTAATTCCGATGCAATTCCATTCTTCCCTGCACTTTTACCATTTTTCATTTTCTGGATTGCTTCCTCAACTTCTTCTTTCGTCGGCGCCGGTATTTCGTCTTCGTCCGTACCTACATCTTGTTCGTCCCTTCTTACGTTGCCACTATTTACATTTGTATTCAGAATCTCCATGAAGTGTTCCCTCCATAACTTTAAGATTTTCTCGTCATCAGCCGTGATTTCTCCGTTTTTATCCTTGCAAAGCCTCGGTTGTGCCTGCTTTCCTCCTCTGCTGTTTTTCATTTCCTGGTAAAAATTCCTAATCTCTTTTCTGTTATGATAGTCCTCTATTTCATCTATTTTTTCCTTATAAAACGCCCTCTTATGTGCCCGGTACACCGCCTTCGTTTTTCTTTTCTGATCCTTGTAGGCCTCTACTTCTTTTCGCGATTTAGTTTGTAACATTTTCAGTCTCGCTTCTCGTGTCCTGTTTCTATTGTCCTGGCACTCTTTGTTAAACCAACCGACCCTTTTCCTCTTTCCTATTTTTCCTACTACCTCATCCGCTGCTTTCCTTATGTCTGTCTCTATGTTCCTCCATTTATCTTCAATATCTTGCGTATGGTTTGTACCAATACCTATCGATCCTACTCTCTTTTGAAAGGCTTTTTTTGTCTCCTCCTCACCCAACTTTTTTACATTAAAGTTTTTTGGTGCCCTTTTTATCGTGCGCTTATATTTTTCAAGATTCCACCTGACTTTTATTCTTACTAATATGTGATCTGATCCCATTTCCGCTCCTCTACATGATCTCACATCCTTGATAACTTTTCTCGCTTTTTCCTGTAACATGATATGATCGATTTGGTTTTCCGTTTTTCCATCCGGCGAGATCCAGGTACTCTTATGGATATTTTTGTGCTGAAAGAAAGTGCTCATAATTCTACAGCTTTTACTAGCCGCAAGACTTATCATTTTCAGGCCGTTCTCATTTGAAGTTGTATGTTTACTAAATTTACCTACGAGTGGCTGGTAAACCTCTTCCTTCCCCACCTTGGCATTAAAATCCCCAATAATTATATTTACCTCACTCTGGTGGAAAGTCTCATAAAACTCCTCCACCATTTCATAGAACGCACTTTTTTCTTCCTCCGATTTCTCTTCGGTAGGAGCGTGTACGTTGAGTATGTTGATACTTATATTCTTATTTTTTACTTGCAGGTGACATATTCTTTCATTAATGGGTGTAAACTTAGTTATAACGTGTTTCAGCTTTTTCCTCACCAGAAATCCCGTTCCAAATATTCTGTCCTTTCCATTTCCGCTATTAAAGAAAATATACTTTTCCAACTCCACTTCTCCCGCCTCTTTTTGTTTTGTTTCCTGCACGGCTAAAATTTCTATGTCATACCGTCTGCCTCTGCTTCTAGGTCCTTCAAGGCTCCTTCATAGTATGTACCTCTTACGTTCCAGGTTGCCAAATATATATTTTTGCTCTCTTTCTCTATTTGTTTCTTTCCACATTTTTCCACTTTCTACCGTCCCTCCATTGCTCTCCTAACTTGTTTTCCGTTCTCATTTCCATGTCGTTTGCCCGGTCCCTAACCCTCCATCCGTCCCTGATTATGCATTCTAGTTTTTTGCATTTTCTCCGTTTTGTCTCCATTCGACTCCATCGATAGTAATTTTATTGTATCCAATCTTTACCGTTTTACCCTTAGCTTTCTCTTCCTGTGCCCTAGCCCTTATTTGTTTCTGTTTTTCCTTTTCTCTCTTCGTTAAGTCTTCGCTGATGTAAATTTTCTCTTTTAACACTCTTAATTTTGCCTTGTTCTGCATAACCTTCAGCTTCTCGTCTTCATTTTCCAATTCCACTATACACGATCCCGCTCCCACTGGAATTACGTTCTTAATTCTAATCTCGATCCCCATGTCCTCTCTATATAACCTGTTCACTTTCTCCTTTAGAATAGGTAATTCGTTTGAGTCCATCTTTATGCCACTGATAATTACGTTTTTTCTTTTTTTTTCTTTTTCCAGCGATTCTACCGCTTCTCTTAATTCCTGGATTCCTTTTTTCATTTTCCTGTTTTCCTCTTTTATCTCCGCATTTTTTTTTTAAGATTTCGTTCTCGCGTTTTAACATCAATATTTCTTCGTTAAATCCTCTTTGTTCTCCCCTTATTTGATGCGTTTCCTTTCTTATTGCTTTTTGGTCCAGTTTCACGTCTTTCATCAATTCAAGCAATTGGTCCATTTTATCTACCTTTGTCGGTGTTCTTGGCGTCATCTTACTTCTATCGAAAACTCCTTCTATATCTTTTATCACCCGTCTTTTCTTTGTTTGGCCATCTGTAGAATATTCGTCGTCGCTTTCCATGGTTTATTTGTTACGCAACCTCCGACCTTCATTCTTACAGCCGCCTTCCACTGGGCACCGCGAAAAGAGATAACCCCGGTCAACCCGTCAGAGGCCAAACTCTTATCAGTGCCGCTATTTGCGCGCTTTTGTGTGTGGTGTGTTGCCTAGTGCTAGCTCCGCCGATTACACGGATCAGCTTGTTTGTTTCCCGCCTTCTATAACTGTTGTGTGAGAGTGCATAATCTAAGATTGGCAACACTGTTTAGGGATCGCGAAGGCGAGGGGAGTACCGAATAAGACGAGCCAGAGGTTACACGCTCGGCACACAAGTTCCTCCATTTAAGCACATATCGTTATTATTATTTGTTGACCCGACTCCCACAACATGGTGTCAGGTGTGTTGCTTTCGCACGCATATTAAGAAACGCAACGTGAGTGAAAGAATACCGAAAATTGATAAAAATTAGTGTGTATTCAAAAGATGGCTGACGGAGAAATGGCGGCAATGATTCCGGCGGTGAACGTAAAAGCACCAGACGCATTCGACTTCAATAGACCGGATACATGGCTCACCTGGAGGAAACGCTTCGAACGGTACATATCTGTTACTGGACTTTCCGCAAAAACTGATAGAGAGAAAATAGATTTGTTGTGCTACGTAATGGGTGAACAATCTGAAGATATCTTATCGCAAATTGTGCCAGACCTGAGCGCAGTGACTTTTGAAGCTGTTAAGGAGCAGTTCAATAAGTATTTTTCACCCAAGAAAAACGTTATTTTTGAGCGTGTCAAGTTTAACGCACGGATTCAGAAACAGGGGGAGAGCGTCGATACGTTTATCACAGCGCTACATTCACTCGCTGCATATTGTGAGTACGGTGCGATAAAAGACGAACTAATTCGTGACCGAATTGTGATCGGTGTCCAAGACGTACGAACATCGGAACGCATGCAATTAAAAGCTGATTTGACACTGGAAGACGCAATGACAATGGCACGTCAGGCGGAGATTCAAAGCAAGCAAAAAATCAGGGGAAACGAGACGAGCGTCGCCGAGGTTTGCAAAGTGGATACGAGGCGCAGCTGGCTCAAGACTGGGAGACCATCATCGAAGCAGAATATGCAACAGAAGCAGACGGAAAGCTGTTCAAGATGCGGTCTACGACGCCATACGCACGAAGAGAAATGTCCTGCGAGAAATTCGTCGTGTCGCCGCTGCAAAAAGCAAGGTCACTGGGAAAAAGTCTGCAGATCGAAAACAAAGATGGTTCGACAGATAGAAGGCGCCACAACACCCGAAGAAACAACAGAAGGGGAATCCGCGTACTTTTTAGGCTCGCTAGATGGTAAAAGGTACACATCCGACAGATTTAAAATAAGGGTAAATATTTTAGAATTATCAAAGTCACATGATTTTCTAATCGATACGGGTGCTGACATAACTTGTTTGCCATCGAGCGAAATCCCTTACTCATTAAAAACAAAATTGCGTAAGTCAGAAATACCCGTTAGAGGTCCGAGCGGGGAAAAGTTAAATGTTTTAGGACGCTTAACGTTAATGTTAGAAATAAAATCGCAGACGAGAAAAGCGGACGTATATGTAATTGAAAATTTAGAAACGTGTTTACTAGGACGTGAACTCATTGAAAAATTTAATTTGTTGAAAATTGTTTATAAGATCTCAAATGAAAAGGAAGGTAACAACTCGTTAAATTTCGATGTAAAAAAGGAAGTAAAAGAAAACTATCCAAACATATTTAAAGGGTTAGGATCCTTTTCGCGCGAATTAAAGTTACAAGTCAAAGACGATGCAATACCATTTTCACAATCAGCTCCTAGAACGGTTCCAGTCCCTCTATTAGACAAAATGAAATGCGAATTAGATTCACTAGTAAAACAAGATGTTATTGTTAGAATTGAGGCCCCAACTGAGTGGTGCAGCCCTGTAGTTTGTGTTCCAAAAGAGACTGGCGATTCTGGTATTCGCTTATGCAGAGATTTCACAAATCTAAACAAAAATATAGTTCGACCTGTCTTTCCAGTCCCTAAAGTCGATGTGACTCTTGCGCGTTTAAAGGACGCAAAATACTTTTCGCGAATAGACGCTAAATCGGGGTACCATCAAATAAAACTGACGAAAGAAAGTCAACCTTTCACGACGTTTATAACGCCTTTCGGTCGTTTTATGTACAAACGTTTACCCTTCGGCATTAATTGTGCATCAGACTATTTTTCAAAAATGTTCTCAGACATTTTTTCGGATTTAGAGAATGTATTGGTTCATGTCGATGACGTCTTAATCTTCGCGAATAACCTTGAAGACTATAATAAAACACTACATAAAGTTTTGGCAAAACTTACGAGAGAGGGCATCACTTTAAATGAAAAGAAATGTGTTTTTGGGGTTGATAAAATAGAATTTTTAGGTCATGTTGTGTCGCGAGATGGGATCGATATTTTGCCAGAAAGAGTAGATGCGATAAACAATTTTCCAATCCCAAAGGATAAAAAATCCCTTTTGCAGTTTTTAGGTACTGTAAACTTTGCTGGAAAATACATACCGCGACGGGCTCAGATATTAGAACCTTTGAACATACTGTTGAAAGATGACGTGACTTTTTGTTGGGATAGCCCTCAGCAAAAAGCGTTCGATGAAATCAGACGTTTACTTAAATCTGCCCCTACTTTAGCCCAATTTGATCATTTGAAAAAAATCATCATACAAGCAGATGCGTCAAGTTTTGGGTTAGGCGGAGTATTACTTCAAGAATCAAACGGAGATCGAGAAGTTGTAGCGTACGCGTCTAGAACGTTAAACGAAGCTGAACGGCGGTACAGCCAGATAGAAAAAGAGGCGACGGAAAGATTTAAAGACTATATAACCGGAACTGAAATAGTTCTTGAAACCGACCACAAACCTCTCGTGCAAATATTACAGAGTAAAGCTTTAGAAGACATAACGTCACGGTTGCAAAGAATCCGGTTACGTTTAATGAGATTTTTATATTCAGTAGTTTACGTGCCGGGAAATCAACTTATTTTAGCAGACGCGTTATCAAGAAACCCAAATCCTAAAGCACTAAATAACGATACAGATTTACAATTAGAAACAGCACGTTACGTTAGATTTATCGTAAACCAAATGCCCGCGTCTAACAAAATGTTAGAAAGAATTCGTACAGCTCAAGAAACGGACTTTGTTTGTCAGAAATTAAAACAATATTGCATTGGTTGTTGGCCAAAAAAGAGCATTGCACCAAAAGAATTATGGCCATATTATCCATTCAAGGAAAACATTTCGTATGTAGACGGTTATGCGTTATATAACTCTCGTTTAATAATTCCTCCTGTGTTACAAGCAAAAATTACATCAAGAATTCACGAAGGACACTTAAGAGTTAATAAATGTAGAAATAGAGCAAGACAGGCTGTGTGGTGGATCGGTCTTTCTACCCAACTAAAAGAAATTGTCGAAAAATGTCCTACATGTATACGAGAACGTGTAAATCCACGCGAAAAATTCGTAATCGAGGAATTTCCAACACGACCTTGGCAAAAGCTAGGTCTAGATCTTTTTAAGTACAATGGGTGGTATCTCATTGTCACGGACTATTATTCCAGATTTTTTGAGATAGAAGCGTTGAAAAGTTTAACTGAACGCGAAATTATCGGTCATTGCAAAAAGCTCTTTGCGCGTTACGGCATCCCGGATATCGCAAGGTCCGACAACGGTCCTCAATTTAGATCCGAATTTGAAGCTTTTGCAAAAGAATATGACTTTAAGCATATAACTAGCTCCCCATACTACCCCCAAGGTAATGGTTGTGCAGAAGCGGCGGTTAAAGTAGCGAAGAATTTGATTAAGAAAGCCAAAGATATTGATAGAGCTCTTCTAGCCTATAGAACAACACCTTTAGATAACGGTTTTTCTCCGGCTGAATTAATGTTTTCACGAAGAATTCGCTCTACGCTTCCATTACCACCGGGCGAATTAGGTACGTTTATTGAACACGAGAAAGTTCATGCTAAAGAAACGTTACGCAAAAATAACCAGCAACGAACGTACAATCGCAAATTTAGGGCAAGAAATCTGCTGACTTTACGTCAAAAAGATGCGGTGTGGATCACAGATAAAAAAAATGTATGGCAGGGTAAAAGGCAATTGCGAACATCCAAATTCTTACGTTGTAGAGACACGCTCCGGAGATTTTAGGCGTAATCGAAGAAACCTTATTCCGACCTTTGATGACGATATACCTTTAGAAATTCCTAATAATCCCGCGTTAATAGATCTTGACGTTAAATTAGAGAATGATGTTAAGGAAAAAGAAAGAGATGATGCGGATGTTTTAGGTTCAACAAATGCGAACTTTACAAATATTGATAACTCTGATCAAAATGTAATTGCGCAAGCGGAAAATATGTCTACTGTCGATAACACACCTGAATCTGTAAATGTTCCTCCGTTGCGCCTATCAAAACGCCAAAGAAAACATCCTGTAAAACTTAAAGATTATGTTTCTTAAATGTATCAACATGTATCATCAAATGTTCAATAAAAGGGGAGGATGTTGTGTGAGAGTGCATAATCTAAGATTGGCAACACTGTTTAGGGATCGCGAAGGTGAGGGGAGTACCGAATAAGACGAGCCAGAGGTTACACGCTCGGCACACAAGTTCCTCCATTTAAGCACATATCGTTATTATTATTTGTTGACCCGACTCCCACAACAATAACCTCACTAATTTAGGAGTTTACCGCTTTTCTTTTTGTGTCCTTCTTTTTCCCTATTTACCGTTCTTTTATTTCTATCTTCTTACCGCTTCTCTATTCTTTATTCTGTACCTTCCTTATGTCCTCACCTTGCTCGACACGGCCTCAATTGACTTTAAATGTCGGAGCGATGTTGACACGTTTTCAAGCACAAAACAAAACGGGAAATTTGTAACTGTATAACATATGTATAATGTTTTCTAAAATGTTGCATTATTAAATTAGCTATTGTATTGTTTTTTTTATTGTAAATGCAGAAGGACCTAACAATATTGTTAATTCCTTCTGCATTATAGTTAGTTCCTACAACTATCAATATTGTTAGTTCCTTCAATATTGTACTATAATGTTATTACTAAGCAATAATATTCATAAACCGTTGCTTTTGTTCTTATCATTTCATACATTTGAATATGCTACTGATTTCTTTATATAAAAATAGCAAAACACATTAATTTTATACTGATTGCTCAATATTCATAATGCATAATAAATTTGTATCCATAATTTTTTAGTGTTTTCTAAAATCACCGTCCTAAAACATGGAAATCAACGTTTTTTGCCATAATGCCATTTAATTTAATGTCGTGAAAAATATATTGATAAGAAATTTAATCTGAAAATGATTAAGGATTAACCAAAGTAATAATATTATTGATGTGATTACTCTTTGCATATTTTCAAATTAAATTTCTTATCATTATATTTTTGTTGACATTAAATTAAATGATAAAATAAAATTCTGAATGGAAGCCATATTTTAAAAGTGGCGCTATTTGAATAGTTCGGTAGTACCGCCCGCGTCACCGCCACTGTTCACTCATTGCCAGTGTCAAAGCATGGGAATGAGCTGTCTTATATTTGTCTATGGCAAGGAATATTAGGTCTGTTACTCGAAATCCTGACGAATAGAACGGATCTGTTATTCTGCACTGGTGTACACCAATGCATACTTCTTCGCAAAATACTCTTTAATGCAACCTAAAATGTTTGTGTGGTATGTCAGTATGAATGAGTATGATTCGTATTACCACATTATCAAAGAATTTAGTCTTCATTAAAGCATATTTAATTGAAGTGGTAGAGCTATGTCATTAATTACATAATTTAAATTCTGTTGCGAACTTCGCGCATCACGCATCTCAAACGAATGGAGATGGGGAAGGTGAGGTTAGGGAAACGTCCGGAATAGTAGGAGGAGGAGTAGGGCATATTATAATTTAAATGTTAAACGCATCGTCGTCAGTTGGCAGTTAACACAACGACGTGTTCGAGTAGAAGTCTAAGTCCAAACTATTAACGATGAGTGCCTGGCCGGATAACGTAGGCATTTTGGGGCTCGAGTTATTCTTCCCTTCGCTCTACGTCGATCAGAAGCAGCTCGAGGAATTCGATAGGGTCTCGAGCGGCAAGTACACCATAGGACTGGGGCAGGAAAGAATGGGGTTTTGTTCGGATCGAGAGGACATCAACTCCCTCTGCTTGACCGTCCTGCACAAGTTGCTGGAGAGGCAGAACATCAAACCGAGTGAAATAGGAAGACTCGAAGTGGGCACTGAGACGTTGGTGGACAAGTCGAAAAGTGTGAAAAGTGTGCTGATGCAGTTGTTTGAAACTTACGGTTGTTACGACATCGAAGGGGTCGATAATACGAACGCATGCTACGGTGGGACGGCAGCTCTTTTCAATTCGATTTCGTGGATCGAATCGTCGGCTTGGGATGGAAGGTATGCTGTGGTTGTTGCGGCCGATATCGCCGTGTATGCGAAAGGCTCGGCCCGACCGACAGGAGGCGCGGGAGCCATAGCTATGTTAATCGGACCAAACGCCCCTCTGGTTTTCGACAGAGGTCTCCGTGCGACTTACATGAGGCATGTGTACGACTTTTACAAGCCAGATTTATCGTCGGAATATCCGACAGTCGACGGAAAACTATCGATACAATGTTACCTAAGTGCTTTAGACAACTGTTACGGACTATTTCGTAAGAAGGCGGCCAAAAAGGGTTGGGACGTTACTCTGGAGTCGTTTGACGCGATGCTCTTCCACTCACCCTTTTGTAAACTAGTTCAGAAATCGTTGGCACGACTGGCCTTGAGTGATTTCCTATCGGATCCCGATAATCAAAAGTATGCAGCGCTGGCAGGGTTTAAAAACGCGAAGCTAGAAGAGAGTTACTTCGACAGGGATATAGAGAAGGCATTTTTAAAGTACACTTCCGATTTATTCGAAAGCCAGACTAAACCGTCTCTATTAATCGCCAGTCAAGTTGGCAACATGTACACCCCATCGGTGTATGGGAGCCTCGTTTCGTTGTTGATCAACCAAGACATATCCCAGTTGGCCGGAAATAAAATCGGCCTGTTCAGTTACGGTTCCGGATTGGCATCGACGATGTATTCAATTACGGTTACGAAAGATTGCAGTGAAAACTCACCTTTGCACAAGCTAACTTCGAAACTTGATTACATAAAGCCTTTGTTATCACAGCGTGTTAGCATATCGCCGGAAAAGTTTAGTGCAATACTCGAATTACGCGAATTAAACGGGCACAAGGCCCCCTACGAGCCAGTCGGTGACGTCGACTCTTTTTTTCCCGGTACGTATTACTTGACAAAAATCGATGACTTGCATCGGAGGTATTACAGCAGGCGCACTCCTTTGGTTAACGGAAACGCTTAGCACATATTGAATTATATTATTTATTTACATTGTCGTCGGATGTGTAGTGAAAAGTATGTTGTAGTTATTGCATCATGAGAATTATATTGTAAGCTATTAATTATTGTTAAAATTTTATATTATTTATATTCGAGAAGAGGTAATTTTAACGATATAATAAATCAGTAATTTTAATTATTGTTCTTACGTTTTTTATTTAAAATTTTTTGTGCAAATCGGTTCTGATTGCAGCAGATTCCCCGAGCAGGCTCTGTACAGCTATTTCAGGCCTAGTTGGGCCTTCGTCAGCAGAACCGTAGCCCGAGAACTCCACTGCAAACCAAACCGATATGTCCTACTGCAATATCAGGTCAACAAACGATCGAAAGATGTCGCTACTTAAATATCGTTTTTTATTTAATTTTTAATTCTGTACTTATGAAACGAGCGTCGTCGAATTCGTTTATGCTCTTATTATTAAGCAGTTCAAGGCGAGTTCAAATCATTTTTGCACATTATTTCTTAACGAATGCAATTATAACGTAAGTTTATTACATAATTTTAGAACACCTCGACAATGTTGCCAACCGTGCAATTATCTGTCTAAAAATAAAAAAAAAAACTTGAATTATGTTGCCAAAAAGCCAAATTCTCAGATATATTTTGGTTGGTGTTTCACGTTGTTACTGTAATTTACGCGCTTCAGTAATCTTAAGTCAAAATTTAAAACAGTGATGCCATTTTGGAGGTTTTTCCTAAATCTGGAGTTTTTGAAAGTAAATTTTAGAGAAATCAAAAATAATTGAGGCATGTCGAAAATCTGGAGGTTTCCATTGATTTTTGATTTTTTAGGGATTTTACTTCTAAAGGCTGAATGGCAGAATGTAAATAATACCATAAAATTTTGGTCCGTAGTTTTTGTTTTTAGAGATGCTTCTGGAGAAAATCCTTTCAAAGATTTATGTGATCTCGTTCAAGTTTTGTTAACTCTCCCACACTCTAGTGCTGTCGTGGAGAGGGTTTTTAGCCAAATGAATCTAATCAGGTCAAAATTAAGGAACCGGATGTGTCTTAATCTTAATACTTTAAATAATATCATTTTAATACGGTTTGGATTAAAACGGAATCAAGTGTGTTGTAAAGATTATGATTATGACATTCCTGTGAATGTGTTAAAGAATGTAGGAACAAGTACAGTAGCGGACAATAAAATCCCGGCAAAAATTTGACATATCGTGCATATTTCGATATCTTTGGTAAATCAGGCTTTTATTGAGGTTATATTCCTGTCAAAATAAATAAATAAAATTTAAATTAAACGTCAGAATTACTAGTGACATGCATTAAACGTCAAAAATATTAAAGTGAGGATTACACTGTGCAAATGACGTGCCCAGATTTTATTGTCCGCTACTGTATTTGTTATGTTAATAAGAAAGACGGAAAAGAGGAAGAAGATGTAATTCCACATTTAAATATTGATTGTGACATGTGATTTTTTCACACTTAATGAAAACGCTAACGTAGCGAATTTTCACATTTTTTACTAGTTTAAAGCATGACAATTGTTTCGACACACAGCGTTTTCGTCGACGAAGCCATTTGAAAACGCTATAAAACTCAATTCCAGTGTTGCAAACAGTGGGAAATTCAATTCCACTAAATGGGAGAACCAAATTAACCAGAATTCCACTAACTTTTTTTACCAAGTAAAATAACATTAAAGTTGGTTCTTGTCCGATGAAATTTGTATCATAAAATCTTTTAACCGGACACTATATATATATATAATATATATATATATATATATATATATATAAAATTTTTCACTTCTGACGAAGCTGTCGAACGACGGTGAAACGTTGTGTGCGAGATTTAGTGTCCGGTTAAAAGATTTTGTGATATAAAATAACATAAACTAACACATGTTTTTAAATATTTAACTATAAATAATTTTTGACTGTATTGGGGTTTTGGCATTTTAGATCTATAAAATTGAACAATCATGTCACACAAAAAGTCATAAGTATAGCTTTGATGAAAAGGTTATTCCAAATATGTGAAAAATTAAAATAATAAGAGTTTAAGAAAAAATAAAATAAAAGTAAAATAATTTACATCAAATAAATAAATTTAAAACATAATATACATCAAATAAAATAATTACTTACCAATAAAATACGGTACAACACTAAATTTCACTGCTGTGTTTAATAAAAAAAATTGCAACAAATGACCAAAGCGTTCGAGACTCCCTTTTATAACTTCGGGCTACGTTCTGGGGCCTTCCCCGACTTCCTACGGAATAATTATATAGTTCTGCCTTTCGATAATACAGTAGTAAACGAAAGAAAAAAAAAAGGAAACGCCAGAGTGCAGAATTGAAAAGACAAGACATTGTCAAGACATTCAAGAATTTCTATTAGGAAAAAAATTCATTATTTTACAAACAGCTTGTATTCTGTATTTTTTTAAATTAAAAAAACTTATTCCACGAGATTTTGTATGTCTTGATTTATTGTAAATTTATTTTTGTTAGAAAAAGTATAAGTTAGGCAGCGATAAATGTAGATAGAGGCAAGAGTTAAAATTTTGTTTTCGATAAAAACATTTTTACAGGTATCTCTGGGTCCAATATTGAAAATTAACCGTACTACACGCTTTTGGGCAAGGAAAACCCTTTCGGCTTGGTGTGCATTCCCCCACAATTCACAACAATACATAAGAGCTGAATGAATAATATGTTTGAATGAGACAGCTTAAATCCATACATGATTTTAGTTTCATTATTGCGAAGTAAGCACTGTTTATTTGTTTGCATACATTGTCTATATGGGATGACCAGTTTAGTTTACTGTCTACAATTACACCTAGAAGGCGAACAGTTTCAGAAACTTCAATATTTTCGCCATTTATAATAACGGAAATTTGAGGCACTACTCTAGGTTGATAAAAATTGACATATACCGTTTTTGCACTATTTAAAATTAAACAGTTCTTAAAACACCACAGTTGAAGTTAGTACGAAACACAAAACGAACTTTATATATAATAATATAACAATCAGGAAAAACTTCTTAATACAAGATTAGATTGACACATTGCATTAATATTTTTTATATCAACAATAACTGTTTTACGTAATTCAGAACTAATCGTAGATACATATGAAGTACAGTCCTGTAGTTACATATATTCAACAACCACTGGTTGAATGCAGAAGCAATTTCATTTAGAGTTTTTTCTAGACTACGTGCTTCCGTATCCGCAACAACAATTGATACATCGTCCGCAAAAGCCACAAGATTTCCAGAACACTTGATATTATTTGGCAGGTCATTAACAAAAATTAAGAATAAAAGCGGTCCAAGTATTGATCCCTGGGGCACACCAAAGTCAATATCCATTATATTCGAGTAATGTCCATCAACATTTACTTTTTGAGTCCGATTGGTTAGATAGGATCTCAGCCAGTTAAGAATATTTCCCCGAATTCCTAAGGAGAATAATTTATCCAATAAAAATTCAGTTCGCACTGTGTCAAACGCCTTGCTCAGGTCGAAGCACAAAGCTGCAACATACAAGTTTTTATCTAACGACTCATAAATATGTTCAATGAAATCAATGCATGCGATGGCTGTCGACTTGCCGCTCCTAAAACCATATTGGGTTTCCGACAACAAGTGAAATTGCTCCAGGTAACTATATATTCTTTTATGTACAATTTTTTCAAATATTTTTGAAAATTCACTGATGATTGAGATAGGACGGTAGTTTGATATCTCATCCCGTTTTCCTTTTTTGTGAAGTGGCAATACTACTGACTGTTTTAACACATCCGGATAATTGCCTTGTTTAATTGAAAGGTTGAAAAGATAACATAGAGGTTGGGCTAGTAAATTCATATTATGCTTCAGTATTATTGTGGGAATACCATTTAGTCCCGTAGGATTCCGATTTTTCAATTGTCTTATTGCTGTCAAAATCTCTTCTTCAGTGATATCCCCGAAATACATCGATTGCGATATGGTTTGTCCAAGAGTGCATTTGTCTGATAAGCCCTGAGTCAAAGCCGTCTATATCTTACAAGCCGTGCACTTGTAAATTTGGCAACAGAGCAAGTAGTCCGATCACGAGTTTCACCAGTTTGACGTAAATTGTACGAGATAATGCTGTAATGTAATTCTGTACTCAATCAAATTTTATTGTTTATTATTGTTTATTATAGTATTGGTGACTAAAATAACGTTTTAAATGTTATATTAACAATCAAGGTAAGTCCACAAAGCCTAATTCTGCTAGATAACCAAACTTTTTCGCTTTCCTTTATTTGCTTTTATTTCATACCAATGTGACATTTTTCGGATTTTCAATGGTACAAAAAGTGGAACTTGAAAGTTCTAGTACTTAATTTTAAACTCGTTAAACGTCTAGTTTGAAAGAAAATTTCATATTTACCTCGAACGAAAATTGACTTTAAATATATAAGTATTACAGCATCGGCTAAACAACTTGCTCCTAATTACTTTAAAACTTGACTTTTCGTTGTAGGTAAATAAATAACTATTCTTTCTGAATTATTAATTAGGTTTATGTTGTAGATGTCAAGTTCGATTAGGACTACTTTCGGGTATCAATGCGACGTTGCCAAGCGTAACAGCACGGCTTGTAAGATATAGACGGCTTTGCCTGAGTGTAATGTTTTTGTAATTGCTCGAGGGTAATGTTGGAAAAGTTTTCTGCAAAAGTATTAGCAACGTAATGCGGCTCTTCAATTATTTGTTCATTTTTTCTGAGAGACAATTTTTGTGTATTGCAAGGTTTGCAATATAGTAATATAGTTTACAGATTTCCAAATTTCCTTCATTTTATTTTCAGCATTTTCTATTTTATGGTTGATATATTCACGTTTAGCCTTTATGATCACAAGTTTGTAGTTTTTCTTTTTTGCTATATACAGTTCTCGTAATTGAGAACTTCCTGTGTCTCGGTAAAGTAGGAACAGATCTCTTAGCTCCCGTCTTAATGTTTTTATTTCATTTTATTTCATTTTATCCATTTTTTTGTGTAAATGGACAAGTAGCGTTAAGATGCCATTCAAATTTTTTTATAAATGTAGAAAACGCTAAATTTATATCACTTAGTTCATATACAGATTCCCACTGTTCATTTAATAACTGTCTTTGAAACTCACGTACATTATTGGCAGTTAAGGACCGATATCTTCATTTACTGGGAGGTACAGAGGTATGTGTTAAATCGGAATATAGTAGCAGTACATGGCCTCTATGATCCGCCAGATCTGGGTCGACTATCATACTGTCATACAGCTTCTCGTCTAAATTAGTTATCATGAAATCGATTCCTGTAGCCGATATCTTTCCATGTCTGTTCACCTGGATGCGAGTCAGGCTGCACGTTGTAGTATGAAGACTAAAAGAATCAAATATATCAAGCAGAATTCTGCTATGTACTGTTTCTTTCATAACATCAATATTTAAATCACCGCATAGTATTATTGTTTCATAACTATTGGTTAATCGGAGAATCTGTATCAATAGTTCAGTGAAAATCTCGAAAGATCCAGCTGGGGGTCTGTATATCCCGATCATACACGCCTGACGCTGATTGTATTTGAATTCTATAGCACAGCATTCGCAATGGTTCTCGACTGATAGTTTTCCAACTTTTACAAGAGGATTGTCATTTATTTGGAGTTTCTCGTTTATGAAAATTACGACACCACCTCGGTGTTTGTTTTCTCGGCAGAAACTTGAACTTTTTCTGTAGCCATGTAATGTGAGGGCATTCAAATTATCCTGTGAACACCAATGTTCCGTCAAACATAACAGATCAGGCCTTTCGTCGCTTACATAAACCTGTATAGTATCTAGTTTATTTAGAGCACCCTGTACATTTACGTGAACGAATTTTAAGAAATTGTTTTTATCTATACTATCTATTGCTACTTCTGTAGTATCGGCCGGCTATAACCGTAAAAAAACGTTTAACGCAGACACCAACTGGCCATATTTCAGGATTTTTAAATTTTTCTAAATCCAGCATTGGTGCCGTAATCTTAAAAGATGCATATTCCTCTGGGTGTTTTGAAATTAATTTGTCGCAGCTTACGGTGGGCGAGATAGTTTTTAAGTATTTTAATAGATTATTGACATCGGTTTCTGGATCCAGTCTGTATACATGTAAATAACCATACCTTGCTGCACTCTTGACTCCCTCAACTGCCAAATTTTTTGTACCCGTTGTTATTTGCATGTTTTTCCGCGTGTCGTTGTTCTTGCGCTTCCATTCTGTACTATGTTCCGTGAATGTTTGGGCAGTGATGGCTGCATATGTTGCCTCTTTCACCGTAGCACTTTCCGTTTTGCACATTTCGTTTGCCATTGATATAGCACCAGTAATGTTTTCAGAATGATTTGTATTTTTTTCAGAGAGTTTATTTCCAACCGACTTTTTATTAACATTGGTTTTACTTAATTTCATATTGTTTTCCTTTTTCGATTCTCGCATCGACAGTTTATTGGATATTTCCGGGTCATTTATAATATTGATTAAATCAATTTGCTTTTTTAAGGACACAATCACATCTTGTTGATTTGAGATAATAGTGTCTTTTTGTTTAATTAATTCTTTTAGGTAGAGAATTTCGACCGCGCGCGCATCTTCGTTACACGAAATTGTACTCTGATCACTGACGACTACACGTGCTTCATTCACCTTGTTCTCCGTACAACAATTTATGGCTTTATTATCAATAACCACAATGTGTTTTTCTTTTTTTAACAATTCCACACAACTATTGTGTGATAACACTCCACACACGATACACTTTAACCCAGAAAGGACAGCAGATTTGCATCTTTTGCACGGTTTTTGCGGAACCGATTGTTTATTGACTGTATCATTCGGAGCCATAATCTTTGGAGCCATACTCACAACGTCATAACTTGTCATTTGTCAGTCTTAGCTTGTTACATGTTTTTCACTTTAAGCCTATGCTCGCAAAGTCGCACATTGCAAGCATGTTGTCTAGGAAACGAGTAACCAATAAACCATCTCCATATTCACGGCTGCAGCATTTTAGCTCCAACTTTAAAATCTTTGCTTTGATATTTCGATTGAGTGAATGCCCTCTTTTCTAAAGGTATTCTCTGCATCCCTTTTTGTTCGATTTTTCCGTGCAAAACGGGATTTACCCTACAACCTGGCAACACTGCACGGTGCACGGATGGAGCGTTTTCCACTGGCTACACTAGTGCACACTCAGTGTATCTTCATCTCATGTTATTACATGAAGTTAAAAGAAGATGCAAGTACACTGAGTGCAACCGGTGCAGCTGAATCGAAAACGCTATTACGTTCAATTTCGTGCCAACATTAATTCGTAACACGAAAGTTTGACATGTGTTTTCTTATGATACCATTTACATTGGCCAATGTAGCTTAACGAATATTCACTGTTCAAGTTTTTGAGGATACGTGTCCTGGTCGATCCAAATGCTCAGAATTTTGGAACAAAATTTCGTAGGAATGAGATTATTCTAATTCTGAACATTTGGACCAATCAGGACAGCTATTTTTCGAACTTATTACTAATTAACATAATTCGAGTACAAACGCATTTTCACTGTTTTCTGAAGTTTGAGAATGTCCTGGTTGGTCCAAATGCTCAGAATTGGTTCTAATTCTGAACCAGGACAGCTATTTTTCGAACTTATTAAAATTACGGGTGACATGCAGAATGCAGATAATTAACAAAATCCATCCATCGATAAACAGAATTAGAACACTTTTGTAGGAGTGAAATTGTTCTAATTCTGAACATTTGGACCAACCAGGAATGACAATCATAACATTTACGAGAGGAAAAGAAACACAGAAACCTGAAATAAAATTCCTTAATGTCTGAAAACTGGTAAACAATCAGAAACAAGAAAAAATGAGGAATGTTTGCGACGACTCAAAAAACCAATAGAAATGTAAAAAAAAACGAAACTCTCTGAAAACAAATGACGTTCGTATAATATTCGCGAAAGAACGAATTTCTGATCGTTTAATATCGTAGACGTAAATAACAGATACGAACAAAAAAGGGAACATTTTTGTGCCTTGGAAAAATGTAATCGGAATAGAAAAGAAGAAAAAGAAAAAGAAATGAGTCGATCGTAATGTTTACGAAAGAAAAAGAACTAATTTCAGAAAATGTCAACGAAATAAACAAAAAAGAAAATTAATTGTTTCGAACTACTGTGAGACGTTCTTTCTAACAAATAACTGCAGAAACAAAAAAGAAAAGTTCAAGCGAATGTCAAATTTAAAACAGTCCATAAACAAAATTATTAAAATTATTTTGTTTTCTTTTTTTTTAAACGTTGCCTTTCATTTAATCTGCTCCAAACAATTGACGAAGTTTCTACAATAATTGAAAAAGAAAAGGAAAAAAGGTGAAAATTATTCTGCTTTTCTTTTGTTTTCTTTTCTAACACGATTTTTTATTTAATCTTGCAAACAAAGTCTGCTTCGAACAATTGAAGTTTGTACATTGAAAAGAAAAGAAAGAGAAAACGAAACTTAAAGTCGACTTCTCGGTTGCCTAATTTGATTTTTTGTTTTGTTTCATTTTTGTTTTTAATTTGCTTGAAACAATTGAGAGTCGAGGTTGAGCTGAAATAAAAAGGAGAAAATCGATTTTTCGATTTAATTAACAAATGAGATATACAGGGTGTTCGTAAAATAAGTGCAAAAATTTCAACCACATTACCGTGAGAGCACATAGAACACGGAAACATTTTTTAAAAAATTCATAACAGGGGGCAAAATTATTTTATCCGTCCCTTATACGACGAAACCTGCTTCGCTAATCATAGGCAATAAATATCGCAGGCGTGACTAATATGCAAAGGTGCACTCACTCACCGAATAATATCTGTGTGGAAGAACATATTCAAACGCTCACTACAGTAATTTAGGAATGTTTATAACAACTGTTCAAAGTGGCATCCATCATTAGCGACACACACGAAACGTTCCATAATCGCGTAAATGCGGGGACATTAGCTGTAAACGTTCTTGCATTGATTTGGAAATGTGTTTCCATAAATCCGCCGTGCTTCTTCAGTGTTTTATGATGAGGAACTTTCTTGCCGTTCGTGAATTGCGGCATTTCAATAAGTAATACTAAGCACAGAAAATAGTAATCGTATTTAGCTTTAACTCGTTCAACCACGTTTCACAAACTAAACTGTTGATCCCAAAGGATACGGAGCAATAAATTGCGTGTCATAATCGTAAAAAATGAAGCAAATTCCTTGGCTACGATATGACTTACTGGGACATGAAAAAAAGTGCTTTTATTAGCCGCCCGCCTTCGGCAAAGGTCATTGTATCACTGCTCGATTGTATAGTCGTACAAGTTTTGTATCGGTTTTTTGATCTTGTATAAAAAAAGCTTCAAAGAGACCGGCCTGCGGTGGCCTTTCTGACGCTTCTTTTTGGCAAGGCCATAAAACCGCGACCAAACTAGGACGACTATAGTTTTGTTTTTTCTTCAAACCTCAAAGACATAGATGTGCGATTAATTCTTGCCCGATTTTCAACTGCGATTTTCTCGAAATGTGTAAAACATATTATTAAAGACAAATGAGTTCAATCGTTGCCATTTATGGTGATGTATTACAGATTTAAATATTTGCATACAGTAAAAGTATGTACATTGCATGTAAACAGTTTACAATAACAGAACAATTGGCAGGCTGTGGTTGTGCAATAAAAAAAAACGAATCTTGACGTAGATTTTTCGGTTAATTAACAAATTGAATTTTAGAAAAATTTGTAGCCAATGAGAAAATGTTTTAATCTTTTTAAAAATTATGGTTTTTAAAAATAAAAATCGCTTCGTTAAAATCAGTGATTATAAACATGATTTTAATCAAAAAGATTAAAATCAGCTCAAGCCTGAAAATAACATTCAAGAGGAAGAGAAAAAAAAATCAATATTCAATTATTTACAAATAAATACTACGGCATATTTCGTATGTTTCGTTTTGAATTGGAAATTTTGGCATATATCTCGCGCTCATTTGTCTTAAACGTTCTGATTGCACACGATTCCAAACATAGCGTCGTAGGCGTAGCCTAGTATCAAACAAACCCACGCATCTTTTGTTTTGTTACAATTTAACCATTTCTGTCTCCGCCTATTTTTAAACATCATGAAGCTATTGCTACCTATATATTCACAACATAATCGATACAGCTGAAATCAATAAAAATAGGAAAAGTCAAAAAAAAATTGGCACATTTCTTTCAATATTTTCATAGTGTGAGAATGACTTTATTAGAAATAACTTAGAATTATTTGACGTTATGTCAAGTAGACAATTAATTGACAAATATGTATAGTTGTCCCAGTTTTTCATCGGTTTTGTGGTCTTGCTATAAAAAAAGCGCTCATTTATTTGTCTTAAATCTTCTGAATTTCTGACTGCACACGATTCCAAATATAGTCGACGTAGGAGTAGCCTATCAAACAAATGAACGCATCTTTTGTTTTATTATAATTCAGCAATTATTCTCTCCGCCTGATTTTTAAATTTCATGAAGCAATCGGTACGCCCACACCATAATAGATATATGTATGCGTTATTTTAATTTGTATTTTCCGTGCTTGCAAGTTTTATTTAAGATTTCTATTAACGACGAGACAAATTTCCGGCCAATACAAGAACGACTTTAGTTTTAAATAAAACGTTCTGGAGTCGTAGTGTACTACCCAAATAAAATGAAAAAGAAAATTTGTACCGCCATGTTTAAAATCCGTGAATAATGGAGTTTCGGAATGCTGCCTTTCGCATATTCACTATTTTATGTAAATTTACTTAACAATAACCAGAGCCAAAGGTTGATGTCAACACGATCTGGTTGCATTTGAAATTTGAAATTTTTTCTGGCCGATTGACTTTAATTTAAAGCACATGTTATACATATTTATTTTTTATTCGTGACGTAATATGTTAATAAGATATGTACGATAATTTAGAGAATTATAAAATGTTAAAATTAGGAATTCATTATTCGGTTTAAATAAAGTCATCAATGCCGACGGAAAAATATATTTACTTGAACGTTTTCAATGGACTGCCAAAAAGATAATTTATTTTTATAATAAGCATGTATGTCATTAGAGTTACACGATTGTTGCATTAATTATTTTTTATTTTTGAGTTTCTTTGTGAAACATGCAGCCTATTTGAGTACGAGTATGAGCTGGCACGAATTTTCTAAAGTTTTAATCTGTTTTGATTTATGCGCGTGTAATTATACGATTATTAGAAATTTGAGCGCAGATAACAAGAGAAATATCTCCCAGGTGATAATATTATCTTGTGTTATCTAAATATCTACCTCTGGGCTATGCTCTGGGCGTTCTATGTAATGGCGAGATTAACTGGTTCTTAGGGCCATCGTTTGACCGATTGTTTGTTTTTTTTTTTGTTGTTTGAAATAAATGCTTATTATTTTTATCACAAAATCTTTTAACCGGACACTAAATCGCGCACTATACACTTAACGTTTCCGGTTAAAAGATTTTGTGTTACAATTTTAATCGGACAAGAACCAACTTTAAATATGCTCATTATTTTGTTTAATTAAGCAAAAATCAATGCAATTAAATTGCTAAAAGCAAACAGTAAATTTATAATATTAAATAAGTGCCTCATTAAAATCGCAGATTAATCTAATCAGGTGATTTACGCTTGCTTTCATCATGATTCGATATGTTAATGATTTTTGATATCTTAAGATTTATGTATGACGATGTAACAAGAAATACATATATATATATATATATATATCCAGCTATCATTTGAGCGTCCCTATATTGTCAATTTGCCGTCAATTGGGCGTCCGAAGTAATTGAGCGTCCGTATGCGGACGCTCGATTGTATCCCATGTAAAAAAAATTTTGGGGCATCGTGCGACCTCTGTCTATCATTTAAAAAAATTCTTTCTGGACGCCCAAATGATGATCAAATGAAAATTAGTGTATATTTTTAGTTCGAGCGTATATCCACCTGTGGCGCTAGTGTCGTTTGCGTATATAGGAGCGTGTATATTCGGCTTTCACGTATAGCACAATAAGGCGTCCAGTAAATCTGTCAACATTGTTGTAATTGAAATGTGCAGCGGACGCTCTCTTGTTGTGCATATCATTTAAGCAAGCGAATATTTATGACACTTTTAAAAGCGAATGAAATTATAAACGTTGTTTATAATCTTAATGTCCTTCAAGTGTGTTACACAATGCAATACTGATACAACGCAGCAAGACAATGCACAATTTTGACATAGAAAATAAAAAAAATTTGAATGGCTTCAGCATGGTTAACTTTCTTGAAAACAGGTATAACCTAGTAGGCTGTGCAGGCTTTTTGTTCATACTTTAAACGGTACCTACACATTTTATTATCAGAAAATGTTAAATATAAAAGTTTTGTGGATTTACCTGAACCGCCAGAATTTACTTTTAAAGAGAACAAATGACAGTCGGAAACCTAACAAATGAGTTTCAACTTTGTTGCAAAATACTACGTAACTTTTTTTATTAGAGATCCTACCACTTACATATTTTGCACATTGCTTCTAAGGAGTAACTAAAAAAAACAATCTGAGCACAAATTCGTTTTACTGGTGTTGGGGGCGGCGCAGTACTACATAATTTTTATTAGTGATCCTGCCACTTCCATATTTTGCACGTTGCTTCTAAGGAGCAACTAAAAAAACAATCTGAACACAAATTCCTTTTATCGGTGTTGAGGGCGGCGCGGTACTATGTAACTTTTTTATTAGAGATCCTGCCACTTATATATTTTGCACGTTGCTTCTAAAGAGCAACAAAAAGGATAATCTGAGTACAAATTCGTTTTATCGGTGTTGGGGGCGGCACTGTACTACGTAACATTTTTATTAGTGATCCTACCACTTCCATATTTTGCACATTGCTTCTAAGGAGCAACTAAAAAAAATCTGAGTACAAATTCGTTTTATCGGTGATGAGGGCGGTGCGGTACTATGTATAAGGATAATCTGAACACAAATTCGTTTTATGGGTGTTGATAGCGGCGCGGTACTACGTAACATTTTTATTAGTGATCCCACCACTTCCATATTTTGCACATTGCTTCTAAGGAGTAACTAAAAAAAAACAATCTGAGCACAAATTCGTTTTATCGGTGTTGGGGGCGGCGCGGTACTACCTAACATTTTTATTAGTGATCCTACCACTTCCATATTTTACACATTGCTTCTAAGGAGCAACTAAAAAAAATCTGAGTACAAATTCGTTTTATCGGTGTTGAGGGCGGTGCGGTACTATGTATAAGGATAATCTGAACACAAATTCGTTTTATGGGTGTTGATAGCGGCGCGGTACTACGTAACATTTTTATTAGTGATCCCACCACTTCCATATTTTGCACATTGCTTCTAAGGAGTAACTAAAAAAAAACAATCTGAGCACAAATTCGTTTTATCGGTGTTGGGGGCGGCGCGGTACTACCTAACATTTTTATTAGTGATCCTGCCACTTCCATATCTTGCACATTGCTTCTAAGGTGCAACTAAAAAAACAATCTGAACACAAATTCCTCTTATCGCTGTTGGGGGCGGCGCGGTACTACGTAACATTTTATTAGTGATCCTACCACTTCCATATTATGCACATTGCTTCTAAGGAGCAACTAAAAAAACAATCTGAGCACAAATTCGTTTTACCGGTATTGGGGGCGGCGCGGTACGACGTAACATTTTTATTAGTGATCCTACCACTTCCATATTTCACACATTGCTTCTAAGGAGCAACTAAAAAAACAGTCTGAGCACAAATTCCTTTTATCGGTGTTGAGGGCGGCGCGGTACTATGTAACATTTTTTATTAGTGATCCTACCACTTCTGTATTTTGCACATTGCTTCTAAGGAGTAACTAACAAAACAATCTCAGCACAAATTTGTTTTATCGGTGTTGGGGGCGGCGCGGTACTACGCGACTTTTTTATTAGAGATCCTGCCACTTCCATATTTTGCACATTGCTTCTAAGGAGCAGCTAAAAAAAACAATCTGAACACAAATTCCTCTTATCGGTGTTGCGGGCGGCGCGATACTACGTAAAATTTTTATTAGTGATCCTACCACTTCTGTATTTTGCACATTGCTTCTAAGGAGCAACTAAAAAAACAATCTGAGCACAAATTCGTTTTATCGGTGTTGGGAGCGGCGCGGTACTACGTAACATTTTTATTAGTGATCCTACCACTTCCATATTTTGCACATTGCTTCTAAGGAGTAACTAAAAAGAACAATCTGCGCACAAATTCGTTTTATCGGTGTTGAGGGCGGCGCGGTACTATGTAACTTTTTTATTAGAGATCCTGCCACTTACATATCTTGCACGTTGCTTCTAAGGAGCAACAAGAAAGATAATCCGAGCACAAACTTGTTTTAGCGGTGTTGGGGCGGCGCGATACTACGTAACATTATTATTAGAGATCCCGCCATTTACATATTTTGCACATTGCTTCTAAGGAGCAACTAAAAAGATACTCTGAGCACAAATTCGTTTTATCGGTGTTGGGTGCGGCACAAGATTACGTAAATTTTTTTTATTAAAGATCCTGCCGCTTACATATTTTGCAATTTGCTTCTAAACAACAACTAAAACGTTCATCTGAGCACCAATTTGTTTTATCGGTGTTGGGGGTGGCGGGGTATTACGTAAAATTTTATTAGGGATCCTACCACTTACATATTTTGCATCTTGCTTCTAAGGAGCAACTAGAAAGACAATCTGAGCACAAATCCGATTTATCGATGTTGGGGGCGGCACAGTACTACGTAACTTTATTATTAGACATTCCGCCACTTTCATATTTTGCAATTTGCTTCTAAGGAGCAACTAAAAAGATACTCTGAGCACAAATTCGTTTTATCGGTCTTGGGGGCGGCACGATACTACCTAACTTTTTTATTAAAGATCCTGCCGCTTACATATTTTGCAGTTTGCTTCTAAACAACAACTAAAACGTTTATATGAGCACTAATTTGTTTTATCGGTGTTGGGGGTGGCGGGGTACTACGTAAATTTTTATTAGAGATTCTACCACTTACATATTTTGCATCTTGCTTCTAAGGAGCAACTAGAAAGACAATCTGAGCACAAATCCGTTTTATCGGTGTTGGGAGCGGCGCGGCGCGGTGCTATGTAATTTTTTTATTAGAGATCCTGCGACTTACATATTTTGCACGTTGCTTCTAAGGAACTACTAAAAAGGCAATCTGAGCACAAATTCGTTTTATCGGTGTTGGGGGCGGCACGATATTACGTGACTTTTTAATTAAAGATCCTGCCGCTTACATATTTTGCAATTTGCTTCTAAGCAACAACTAAAACGTTTATCTGAGCACAAATTCGTTTTATCGGTGTTGGGGGCGGCGCAGTACTACGTAACTTTATTATTAGAGATTCCGCCACTTTCATATTTTGCGATTTGCTTCTAAGGAGCAACTAAAAAGATACTCTGAGCACAAATTCGTTTTATCAGTGTTGGGAGCGGCACGATACTACGTAACTTTTTTTATTAAAGATCCTGCCGCTTACATATTTTGCAATTTGCTTCTCAACAACAACTAAAACGTTTACCTGAGCACCAATTTGTTTTATCGGTGTTGGGGGTGGCGCGGTACTATGTAACTTTTTTTATTAGAGATCCTGCGACTTACATATTTTGCACGTTGCTTCTAAGGAGCTACTAAAAAGATAATCTGAGCACAAATTCGTTTTGTCGGTGTTGGGGGCGGCACGGTACTACGTAACTTTATTATTAGAGAATATAGAATATAGAATTCAACAATCACACGAATCTCATTTTGGAATTCAAGATGTGCCGACTTATGATAGAAAGCATTTACGACGAAGAAAATTACACATGTGGCACAAGGTCTCGAGGAGGCGAATTCTAAAATCACACTGACCACATTTTGGAATTTAAGATGGTGTCGACTTATCATCAGAAACATTTACGACGAAGAAAAAATCACACATGTGGCACATGAAATGAAAGGTTTCGAAGAGGCGAATTCGACAATCACTCGGACCTCATCTTGGAATCTTGTATCTTCGAGATCTTTTGTTTGATGTGACACTTGTGGGGTTTTTCTTCATCGTAAGTGTTTTTGGTCATAAGTCGACACTATCTTGAATTTCAAGATGGAATCTGTGCGATTGTCGAATTGCCTCTTCGAAACATTTCATCCAGTCTACCTAATTTCAAACATCTTGGAATTCTTCATTTTATGATCTCATATTCAAAAAGACTATGATGCATGACCAATTGCACTTAATAAAAATGGCAACATTGCTGGAGCTTACATTGTCTATTGAATGAAAACGTATACGCAAATAGGACGCCTGGTTGATGATTAATTGAAAGTAAGTGTATATCACCGGACGCTTTAAGTATAGCAATAAGAAAGGAGCTTCAAATGATAGTACACTTGCAATACCCACCGCGTGTCGCCATATTGGACGCCGCATGGAACAGTTATGAAAGGAGCTTCCAATGATACCGGGATGTATATATATATATATATATATATATATATGTTTGACACTACAAATTTTCAGTCCACGTAGTTTAATAAATTATTTAAATTTTATTATTGTCAGTTTACATAATGTTGTTTTGTATCAAATAAGACGCCCTTTTTCAACGAAGGTTTATATTCTTTAGGAAAAGGCAGAATTACAGTAAAAGTAGTTTTTGTAACATCTATCATAATAATTACATGATGCTACAGTAATATACATAATATTTTTTTTAAACACTAACTTGATATACTAAAATTAATATAACATGCTATAACTCAACACATAAAAAATAACTTACACAGGGTGATTTATAAAAGCGTTACCTAAAACCTCAAACCATGATCAGATTTTAAAAAAATTCTTCTCTAAAAATGAGCGTTTACTGGGTTTTCAAAAATATTTAAGTCCCACGTGGCCAAATTAATAAGCTTTCTAGGAAAATTTGTTTCTCGGAGATTGGCGGGACTGTAAGATATTTTCTTGTCAGTATAAAAAGTAACTAAATTGAACGTAGGTGCGTGTGCGTGATTCGTATGTTCGTAATCACGACATACCACCGTTGTGAATCTTATTTGTTGTTTTAATAAATTACATAGAGATGTGGGCGTAAGTTTTATAATACAAAGTGGTCAAGTTGGCAATACAATTAAGACCATTTCTTTATTCGACTATTTGCAACACTGCCACCGGATATATTTTTTGTTGGTTTATTTGACGCAACGTGAACAGCGACAAGATTTTAGGTTATGTGAATAAAAACTAGCGTTTTAATTTGAATTTGAAATGTTAAATGACGCTTGTAAAGTAACGGTTGTCAGTTACTCCAGTTGTACCATTTAAAAATAAAATTCACCACTGCCAACTCAAACAGTGATCCTTGATCACTTTGTATTATTTAAGGTTACGTTTATCGCTTCTACGTTTAAATAATTTGTTACATTTTCCGATAAAATTAATTCTTGTACGCCATGACATCATCAACAGTCTACCACATAAATTTATTGAATTTTGACATCTGTCATAATTGCAAAAAAATCAACTTATCAGTCTGTTTATATAACAATAAAAATCTTATTAATATTATTACTAATTAAAATGACGTCATCATGCGTCCACTACCAAAATATATTAAAACTTTACAATCTGTCATAATTGCAAAGAGAAATCAATCAGCTGTCAGTCTGTTTAACAATGAAAATCTTCTTTAGGTTATTACTAATTAAAATGATGTCATCAACCGTCTACTACAAAAATATATTAAGACTTTGACATCTGTCATAATTGCAAAGAGAAATCAATCAGCTGTCAGTCTGTTTAATAATAAAAATTTTATGAATGTCATTACATTATTTAACAATAATTTTTTTCATTATTGTTATTGCAATTGTAATTACAATGACGTCATCAACCGTCTACTAGAAAAATACATTGTGTAACAAAACTTGACATCTGTCATAATTGTAAAAAGAAATCAGCTGCCAGTCTGATTAACAATAAAAACTTTTATTAGTTATTACTAATTACAATGACGTCATCAACGTCTGCTACAAAAATACATATAATAAAACTTTGACATTTGTCATAATTGCAAAAAAAAATCAGCTGCTACTCTGTTTAACAATAAAAATTTTATTAATGATTGTCCTATTATTGTAGTTGGGGCAGTGTTGCCAATGTGTAAAATTGAAAAATCCCTTATGTCGTGACAAAAAAATGCCGTAATAATGACCATGTAATAAAGCGAACATTAAACCTTCTTTATCTGCGGCAACACCGCTTGTAATGTGAAATTGTGAAACAAATGTCACAATGACACAGTGTATAAGTTACCAACGTGTAAAAAACAGATATCCCTTAAGAGGACTATGGATCACGTGATCAACTACTCGAAAGCCACCAGTACTCCCCCCAAACCCCGCATGACTGAAAACACGCCTCTCTTATAATTGAAATAATTGTCGTTTAGTCCAATTAGGCTCAATAGTTGAAGGACAAGGATAACAGCATCTACACTCGTCTTGTATAAGTTCACACACATTCATCGTATCTAACATAGTGGCAACGTCGCGTCGCAAAACTAGCACGTGGTAATATTCTTATATTCTGAAATAAAGGAAGAAAAGTTTGCTGGTTATATACGCGCGAAATTCAAAAGTATAAGATTTGAATAAAAATCATTCTTATATCGAAAAATAAATTGCGAAATACGCCAGTAGTAAAATAATTCTTAATTAAATAATATTCGTAATTAAGACACTTTTTTTCGTTGAAATTTGTCAAATAATAAATAACTTTTAAAATGAAATAACTTCCACATTTCGTTTTGTGAAAAGTAGCTAATACTTTAAGTCAATTTTCTTGATAAATAATTTTCTGATATTTGAAAACCAAACAGAATTTGATCGATACTAATTTCAATTCGAAATTTAAATTGATATTAAATTTAACTAAAATGTAATGCATAGATGTCTTATTAATTACACTACTTAGAAATTCTTTCAATATTTTTACTTTAGGACATCATACTTCAAGACATCTTCACACTCATCATTTAATATACAAATAGGAAATAAATTGTGCATAATTTTCTACATTTTATTAGTAATATTGTTGCAACTTTTGAAAAATCAAAAAATAACATTGTCTTGTAAAAATATTAAAAAAAAAAATTTTCAACTTATTTCACAACGAAAGCATGTTACAGTTTACTCGCTCACTGAATGATTCTAAATAACAAAAATAAAATATTTTTACCGAAAACGAAAAAAAAAATTGTAGACGAAAATTATATTAAAAGTTATTTCAGTTTAAAATTTCTTAATATTCAAAAAAAAGTTGAGAGTGATGCACAAATAGGAATAAGGAATGCATTGGAACAAATAGTTAACCAATAGGATTGCTCAATTGCCGACATGTGATGTAAGCAACAGACCGTACAAAATGAAATTAAGAAAGGCGTACTATCGATATCTTAAAAAAAAACTTTAAAATCCAGCAGCTGTGCTTTTCCATTATTTTATTATGTTAAATTGCCAAGTTAGTAACCGTATTTTTGTTAACGCCGAAATTCTGAGGACTTCGTGTAACTATGATACTCTCTTCTATGCACGCAATTATTACCCTATAGCTTTTAAAACAACATTAAGTTTAAGTACATATGATTGTCAATGACAATTTCAAATTACGATCGGTAGTAGGTTTATCCAGATTAAAAAGTCTTGTCCTATTAGTTATTTATCATAGCAGTGGTAACAATTTAGAGAAATTTTTCGTAATTAAATATTTATGAATAGTCGCGACCAAGAAAAAATTGGTCGTTAGTGTCTTACTTTGACATATTGACCAGTGTTTTATTGTCAAGCGATCGTGGTGATCATAAACTTTGTACAGCGAAATATTTCAGGTGTCAATTTTATTTGTCAAATTGATTAAAATCACACCTGACAAGCAGACAATTTATGACTATTCCATCATCTGTCACAACATGCGAATATGCGAACAGGGAATGAGTAATCCTTTAGGGTGAAATAGTGACGTTACTCCAACTCTCTCAGAGCAAATTTTGCCTTCTTAATTTTTATAAGAGCATTAATTGTCACACTTCGAGTCATTTATATGATAAAAATTTCTTTCTCGTAGAAAGGTTTTAACTAAAATTTTGAAACGTGTTAAATTCGTGTTTTTAATAGATGTAGGTGGTGCATTGAAGACTTCTATTTTAATCTATCACTATCAATACAAATCGTTCGTAAAATATTATACTTTGCGATGCACTTTTTTTTGCAATAACTCTAAAAGATGAAATACATAAAATCCTACAACCTTTGCATTTACAGTCTTTCGGTAACTCCTAAAATAAAATCTCTAGGTGGGGTGCAAATTATTAAAAAATAACCCTGCAGATCCGGCATTTGCTCCTAAATTAAAATATATGTAGTTCAATTAAATGCTAACACTCTCAGAATTTTGGAACGGTAAAGGTAATAAGTTTAAAAGCATAGCGACAAGTCGGAACGCACCCAGTTTTACGATAACAACGTTGCCAAATTTATTTGACATGAGTTAGTTTTCCTTCAACCTTAAGATGGAAGCACATTACATAGCAAATTTTTATATTACGTATTTTTCATTTTGCACTTTTAGGAATGATAATTTCGTATATTTTTTTAAGCAAATATGATCAGTTTTTTACGTAGAATATGGGAAAGTCATTTTCCGTAGTGAGTTTTAGAATTTTATAATTTTACTTTGTTAATGTATAACATTTTCCATAATTATTGACTTTCCCACATTGATAGTATTATTACAGACTGATCTACTTTTAGAATTTTTAAATCCAACGCGTTTTAAAAGCAGCATATGAAAAATAAATTTTTGCCAATATGGCGGACATCCATAGGCCTCTTAAGAGTTATGAAAAAAATCCTGTCTCAACATAGAAAATTTGTAGTATAGTAATTTAGGTATAAATTTAGAAAAAAAAAAACCAAACAAAAATCAAACAAAAAATTAAAGAAAACAAGAAATTAAAGAAAAAATAATCAAATAAAAAAATAATAATAAAAACCAAAAACAGTCGATTTTACAATATAATTTAACGGATTAATAAATTTAAAAAACAGAACGATGAGAGAGCAATGAAAACGAAACAATGAAAATTTTTAAAAAATTTGAAACGATTTAAAAAATACTCTGATAAAAACAAAAGACAATCGATTTTACAGCACAAATCAGTAGATTAATAATAAAATTTAAAATAAAACAATTTGAAAAGAACGGCAACGAAACACCGAAAACAAAATAATAAAAATAATCAAATTTAAAAAAAGTAACAATAAAAACAAAAGACAATCGCTTCTACAACACAATTTAATAGATTAATTAATAAATAAATAAAAAAATAAATGAAATAAAAAGAACGATAAGAGAGCAAAGAAGATGAAATAATAGAATGATTAAAAAATAACAAATTTTAAAAAGAAATAAGAAAACAAAATTAAAAAAAATCAAAAATAATCAAATAAAAAAAACAAAAGACACTCGATTTTACAGCACGATTTGTTAGAGGATTAACAAACTTAGCAAGAAACACTTCGAAAGGAAAGATGAATCACCTCATAGAAACAAATAAAAGGAACACTATCGGCAAGCTTCAACAGATGGCGCTGTTGAACGTCTTATAATAATGCAATAAATAGTTTAAAAAAAATAACCTCATTTTTTATTCTACAACATATGCGAATTGTTAGATAGGTTTCAGTTTCTTTTTACGAAATAAAACTTTTCTTTAGAAAGACACTTAAAAAGAGATTGATCCCTTAAGCTGGCAACACTGAGCGTAGGCTGAGCCGCTAAAGGCATGACGGAAACTGTTTTACCGGTAATCCGATAATTTCAATTCTCCAATAGCGTTTTAAATACACTGCTCTAAAGCACTCTCAGAGTATTGTCATCTTGCTTTAATCTTAGGTGACAATATGAAATGGAAATACTCTGAGGGTTGGTTGCAAAAAACATTTAAGCCAAGATTAAATTTAAAGCCTAACTTAGAATGTGACACTTTATGACGTACAGAATATTATGAGTGCAGATCGTTATTTAAATTCTAAACAACCCATCAATCTAAATTATTTCAACAAAGCTTGACGTCCTCAACTCCTTAACGACAATATTAGAAGAATGGCACAATTAATATTTTGTAACCATCGATTTTAATTTGCGCATTGTTACATCGTTTCTCCTTTGTTTCCGCGGAGCACGTGAAACTAATCGAACCTTACCTTTAATAACCTGGAAATGGAAAGTAAAACTCGGAAGGAAGAGCCGATGGAAAGTCGACGTGAGAGTATCAATGAACTCTCGTTCGAAAAGTAGCACAATCAAATTTATTTTATACACATTGATCTCTCGGTGGGGCGCGCGTTAAAAATGTGATTAGAAATTTTTCTTCTGTTTTCACCCAGGTCGTCATTAAGTTTACCGAAGAGCATCGGAGAAACTTTTATTTATGTACTGCCTGAAACTATTTATAAGTTGGTTATTATCGAAAGTTACTGACTTTATGCAATGACGATGATGTTCGAACAATAATTTCGACTTGGAAACTGAGCAGAGTCGCGTTCGGGGAAAATTTAAAAATAAATTTCGTTTTAGGGGTGAAGGTTAAGAACGAGCGGATGCGTCTTTTTCTTTTTATCCGCCGTCCACGTAGTCTGGATTTTATCACAGCTGTGTTTTCCAGACACGTTATTAGCATGCGAAACGTAATTATAATTAAATAAACAAATACGCGATTTTAATCAAACGATTTTTATCTTTTAAACTCATGATTTTATAAAATTTGTTAAAACTTATTAATTAAAACAAAGAATAAACCGTTGAAATACACAGTAAACGTTTAAAATTTCAAAAACATAACTAAAGTTGGTTCTTGTCCGATGAAAATTGTATCACAAAATCTTTTAACCGGACACTAAATCTCGCACTATACACTTAACGTTTCACCGTCGTTCGATAGCTACGTCAGAAGTGAAAAATATAACACGTTGTCAAAATAAACAAGGTTGACAACGGAAACTGAAAAGGTAAATTGATTTTTTTTTAAACATAATAAACTTTAATAAATGTTAAAAATTGACAGATCTATATTCTATATCTAGATTCTAAAGAATCGAGAAAACTAGAAAATGTATCGTTTAAACTCGCAAAATCTGTACGTTTGTTAATAGAATTCGACGACATTTTTATTTTACACATTTCTATAAAACGTCTTTTAAAAATATTAGACTCATAATATAAAATATTAGTGTTTTCAAAATCAAAATTATGGTTATTTTCTAACGAATGTTCAACAAGCATTGAATGATTTTGATTATTTTTTTGGATATGATATTTATGTTGATCCAGACGTTTTTTTTTTAAATTTTGACTTGTTTCTCCTACATAACATGAATTACAATTTAAACATTTAATTTCATAAACCACGTTAGGTTGTTTTAATATCGGTGTTTTTGTTTTTAAATTTGAGAAAATAATATTTAAATTGTTTACAGATTTACTAGCCAAAATTAAGTTGTGTTAAGTTGTCAAACAAACAAATGAAAGCTTTGTTTTCTTGCTCACAAAAAAAAATTAGTACGAGGAAAAAAATTAAAGTTCGATTTATAAAAGCTTTCCGTCGAAACGCGTCGATTTTTTGTTTGTAGAAAGAGAACATTAATGAAAGTTTGATTTTCGCCCCGGAAATCTTCATTTGTTTTTTATTTTTTACAAATATAAAGAAGAATGAAGAAATGCAAAGAAACAAATGAAAGTTCGATTTTTGAAGCTTCACGCCTGATATCGTTTGTTATTTTTTAATAATAATATATAATAATTATTATATTGTCGCTGATCTATAGCAGATATGGACAACGACAATACAAATGATATACCTATCAGTATGAAAGAAATAAGTAAAATAAAAATAAAAATGATAAAAAATAAAAAACATAAATTATAGCAAATAATTTGTCACGAAACAGTAGAATCACATACATTGGAGACTATAAAAATAAAATATAATTATGAGGTTCTAAATTCGTTTGTATGATAGAAGTTTTTTTCTAATAAGTCTTGTTCAACGATTTGTATTTAATAAAATTCGTTTCTTTAATGTTCGCGGGCAAGGCGTTATAAACTTTAATAGCTCTATAATGGATTTCTTGAGTAAAAAATGGGGATCTGTGCTTCATTACAAAACCGAGTACACATATTGGAGTGGAAATGGTTATTGCGGTTACACAGATGCTCGTTCCGCTTTATAAAAATGGTCTCCTCTAAAATGTACAGACCGTACAGTACCGTGGTAGTATATTCACTTTTCTGAATAGTGGTCTGCATGGAGTATTTACAAACGCTTCGCACATTCATCTAATCAATCTTTATTGTAAGAGGAATAGTGATTTAAAGCTGATAGATGATGCCCAGAATATTAATCCATTTCCATACCTCAATCTCGATTCCACATATTCAGTCTGTAACGTTTCACTTTCGTTACTGAATATTTAAATTTTTTTTTTTTTTTTGTAATTATATGTTTCTATTATATTTTATGATTTTAGGATTCTGCAAAATTGACATGCCATAAACATTACTCTGTGTTACTGTATTATATCTGTACATATAACACGGATATTGTATTAATGGTTAATAAATCTTATTGTATTGTATTGTATGCAAAATAAAACAATTTTAAAGAAGTTAGTCCAACATTTTGCCTTAGGTTGATCAAAGCAAAATGTGCAGAACACAATTTACTACTAAGTTTAGTGCAGTGTTGTTCCCAATCAAGTTCAGAACCTACAATAAGACCCAAGAAATCTACAGTGTTGTTGCAAGTTCAGAATTTACAACAAGACCCAAGAAATCTATAGTGTTGTTGGTAAAGATTTATTATTATGTTTCACATGGGTACCTACTGTAATATCAATCTTGATTTTACTGAAAGTATTAATTTTGGTTTTTTGTGTGTTTAAACGAAGTTCATTTCTTGCGCACCAGTCGGACATCTGCTGTATAATAGTACTACAAGTCATCGATATCGTACTGATGGATTTATTTGCAATAACAATATTAGTATCGTCTGCGTATTGAAAGTAAACATGGTTCTAAGGATAAAGACAAATCGTTTACATACATTAAGAAAAGAACTGGCCTTAACACCTTGTGGGACTCCGCGGTAAATCTTTGCTTCAGAAGATAAATGATCACTTACTATGACTTGATAATCCGAAGTTAATGACACTATCTGACTACGATCGGAGAGGTAAGAACGAAAGATGCTTAACAATGTACTCAGTATTTCGTAGGCTTCCATCTTAGATAATAAAACAGAGTGATCGAAAAGATCAAACGCCTTGGTAAAGGTCAAAGAATATACCTGACATATTGTAATTTTTGTCTAAATTATCATTTATGTTACGTATGTTAACGTATTGTAAATGGCGTTTTTAGTTGAAGAATTAGCTACAAAAAAAAGTGTGCTTTATTTAATATTTCATGCTTATCTAAATATGAAATCAAAATATTGTTTAAAATTTTTTCAAAAAGTTTGTTGAAGGATGGTAATAGGTCGATAAAGTTGTTTTCATAAGAGAAGAGCTCTGCGTCATAAATAAAATGCGTCTGGTGTTGCATCGTCAGACTTAAGAATCATAACTCCATCCTTTTTTCTCATTCACCGTTAAACAAAGAAATAATAGGTATTGAAATAATAATTGTCGGTTGTATCTTCGGCGATTGATTACGCAGAGCTCAAGTTCGTGGTTTTCATATTAGTTATTGATGTCCGAACAATTACCTTTTTTATAGATGGGAAATAGGAATTACTTTGGCACGTTTCATTTGATTCGGGAAATCACCGCGTAAGAAACATTTTTTTATAACATCAACAAGCGGATAAATTATACAGTGAATTTTTTTTAAGTGTAGCCATGCTAAAAATTTGACCTCATATTAATTTGTGTTATGGAACAAATTTTACGTAAATTTTTGTATTGAGTGATAAATTAAACGATTTGCCACAAGATGAACTTTGCTAGAATATTTTAAACACGTTTTTCATAATTATTTTACTGTCAAAAGTAGAAGAAAATAGACACAAGTTATTGATCGAATGTAATCATGTAGGCTGACGTTGTTAAACTTAAAATGACTTTTCTTCGGGTAATTTTATGCTTATTAACTTTAACTTTTAATCGGAAAATAATTAAATAGAACAAATTCATGTTATTCTAGCAATGTGCATTTCGTAGAAAAATGTTTGATTTATTAATAAAAATAAAAATTTGCTGCAAATTTGTAGGATAACATAACTTAATTTATGATATAATTTTTTGCATGTAAATCCCTATAGCCACACTTTAAGTGTAGCCATAGGGATATGAAATGATATTTAAGCCTAGTTGTACAATGCCAGTTTAAATGCTGAAGTTTAAACCCATAGCAACGATTATTTCAACAATTAATTGTAGTTAAGGTTTAAGCTTTGGCTTAAAGTTAAGCTGGAATTGTACAACTGGGTCTACTTAAAGTGTATTTCGTACTTCATACTCATCAGTAGGATAAATGAACATGTTGTGTTCAAGAGAAGGATTAGGAGAGTAATCACTACGAGGTTTATTTTTTTGCATTAAAAAGAAACGAAAGAATAAAGAAATTCAAAGAAACAATTGAAAGGCTTGATTTAAGTTTTAGACTTTTAGTTTAATTTTCGTTTTATTTTAGTTTTCTCACAGAAAGAAACGAAAAAGTAATGAAATGCAAACAAATTTATTTGATTTTTTTACTCACAAAAAAAAATGAAATGGGTACGGAAAAACAAATGAAAGGTCGATTGTCAAAAGCTTCTCGACGGAAATCGTTGTTTTTAGAAAGATATTGTGACGTTTGCGGTCCCAGCCCGTCTGATGCGTCAACAACGACGCGCCTTAGACGAGAAGCTTCGATATCACGTCAGCGATGATCCGAGACCTCCTGTCGAACGAGCGAGAATGTTCGCGAGAAACAACCCCGGCATATAAAAATGCACGCAGCCAAACGGGGGACAGTTCGACATTAATTAAGCAAGCGGACAGTTCGAAATTGAAGTCGCGTTATAAATATTCGCTCGGCTGTTAACATAAATTACTTATTAGTTTATAAATAAATTATTCTTAAGTCAGTGTTAATTAGTGTTACTTTTAAATAAATTAGATTATTAACTATTTCGTGTTTTGATTAAAATAAAAATAATAGAACCATTAAAATCGTTACATTGGTGCCAGGAGTGAGGTTCGTGGAAATAAATAAACAATTAAAATTAAATTAAAATTTAAACAAATTAGTTAAACAAAGAAACAATGGCTTCAAAGAAAGTGCTGTTAAAAGACTTAAAAGTGAACGACTTAAAAGCCGAATTAGAAGAGCGCGAATTGGAAATCTCCGGAAAGAAATCGATTTTGCAACAGAGACTACACCAAGCGCTACTAGAAGTAGGGGAGGATCCAGAAGCCTTTCTATTTGAAATCTCGGGCGGTCCTGCAGATTTAAGTAAGATATTAGAGGATAAATTAAAGGAACAATCAGGAAACTTCAAAGATGAATTGCAAAATAAATTGATGGAACAGTCTGGAAATTTGGAAGTTAAATTTGTAGAGCAATCAAAAGGGCTCGAGAATAAACTAGTGGTAAAAATATTGGAAGAGACAAGGAATCTGCAAGAAAATGTGGAAGAGATACCGTTTCAGCAGAATAACAAAATTAAAAATCTCGAACAAATCATGGCAGGATTGCGAATGTTCGGGGATCCGTCACCAGTCGAAATACTAGAAAATAACGAGGGCCGAAGTATAGTAGGACCAGCGGAAACTTCGAAATTGAAAATAAAACCACCGACATTCGATGGGAAGTCTTCTTGGCCTAACTACTTCAAACAATTTGAAGCAGCAGCAAAGGGGAACGGATTGACCGTCAGTGAGAAAGCCACCTCGTTAATTGTGGCATTGAGGGGGGACGCTATGGATGTGCTACAAACGATGCCGTCAGAGGAACAAGAGGACTACAATAAGCTGGTGAATAGACTGGAGATGCGTTATGGCCAGGCGCATCTGACCGAGGTGTACCGTGAGCAGCTGAGAAACCGTTATCAAAAATCCGGAGAAGGTCTTCAGGAATTCGAGGCTGACGTAGTGCGCCTGGCCCGGTTGGCTTATCCTGCAGCTTCTGAAGAATTCCTGGAACGTTTGACGGTGCAGACCTTCGTGGATGGAATTCGTGACCCGGACAGCCAGCAGTCATTGAGAATGGCCCACCCCAAGACATCCCAGAACGCATTGGCCTACGCCTTGGAATATGAGGTGGCGAAGCAAGTCTCAAGAGGGCATGCCAAGGTGCGAGCTGCCACGGACTCCCAAGAGGAGGAACCCACCAGCGTCAAGGTGCAATCTGCTGCAGAAGAGCGGCCCAAGGAGTGTGCCACCACGGAGGATATTCGCTACATTGTGGAACAAGTCTTGAGGCAGAAGAATCCTCTGGTGTGTTGGAATTGCCAGGAAGAGGGACATGATCGCAGGCGGTGTCCCAAGGCCAAGCAGGATTCTCCACGAAGGAAGCCACAGGGGAAACTAAGTCTGGTCGCTGCAGATGGACAAACGTCGACGCGTATTCAAAGGCCTCCAAAGACAAAGGCCACGAAAGTAATAGCCCTGCGGCGATTAACCAGCAGTGTCTTCGTGGATGCAACCATTGATGACATCCCTCACACCATGCTACTGGATACGGGTGCGACGAAGACTATCCTGAGGCCCGATGTGATCAAGTCATCAAAACGCACCGAGCCGACTAAATGGAGACTGAGGACAGCAACCGGAACATCAGCGACTGTCCATGGTGAAGTAGAGGTGACCATTACGATTGGAGCGACTCCCATCAAACACCGTGCGCTGGTAGCAGAAATAGAGGATGAGGCGATTCTGGGCATGGACATCATGTCTGCCCATGGGTTCCAATTGGATCTGAAGCGTGGCGTAATGGCGGTTAACAACGAGGAGTTGGTTCTACATCAACGAGAGAACGTGGCCGCTCGAGTTGTTCTCGCAGAAGATGTCGTATTGCCTAGCAGAACCGAGGTTATAGTCGACGCAAACCTGAACGGCGCTTTCCAAGATGGGCAAGTCATTATGGTCGAACCTAACACTGACGATCAGAAGATTGGAAAAGGAGTTCTCGTTGGAAAAATGTTGTTGACAGCAAAGAAGGAAATACCAGTCCGCCTGATGAATGTGAACTGTTTCCCTGTCAACATCAAGAAAGGTACGATCTTGGGAAGCTGTGCCATGGTGTCCTCCATCTCCCGCCAAATAGAAGCAAACGTACAAGACTCGAAGGTCCCGAAGAAGTTGTTGGAAATGGTCATGTCAATGACCCAGGAATTGACTCCAGAACAAAAGACAAAAGCGAAGAACCTGATATGTCGCTATCAAGATGTGTTCGAGGTAGACAATGGACCTAAGGGAAGAACCGACATCGTCAAACACAAGATAGAGACAGGAGAAGAAAGGTCCATCCGTCAAGCTCCAAGGAGGTTACCATTGGCGAAGCGTGAGGAAGCAGAACGCATTATTCGTGAGATGGAAAAGGACAATGTAATTGAGCCATCGAGCAGCCCATGGGCGTCACCGGTAGTGCTTGTGAAGAAAAAGGATGGATCCACACGGTTCTGCGTAGACTATCGATTGCTCAACAACGTCACCAAAAAGGATAGCTATCCTCTGCCACGGATTGATGACACCCTGGACACCCTGGCCGGTTCAAAGATCTTCTCGACCTTGGATCTAAAGAGTGGTTATTGGCAAGTGGAACTAGCGCCCGAAGATCGAGAAAAAACGGCGTTTTCCCTTGGTATGGGCCTATGGCAATTCACGGTGATGCCGTTCGGGTTATGTAATGCACCAGCGACATTCGAGAGACTGATGGAGACGGTTCTGAAGGGTCTGTCCTGGACAACGTGCATGGTATACCTGGACGACATAATTGTGGTGGGGAAAACTTTCGACGACCACCTGAAGAATCTGGAAGGAGTGTTCCAGCGGCTTCGCGGAGCTGGACTAAAGCTTAGTCTCAAGAAGTGCCACCTTTTCCAGAAGGAAGTGAATTATCTAGGCCATATTGTTAATGGGAATGGAATCGCCGTGGACCCAGTAAAGATTCAGGTCGTGAAGGACTGGCCAACTCCCAAGAATAAACACCAGATAAGGAGTTTCCTAGGCCTATGCACTTACTATCGTCGCTATGTTCCCGGATTTGCGGACATCGCTAAACCGTTGACAAAACTCATTGAAGAAGGTCGTCCGTTTGAATGGGACCAACATTGCCAAATTAGTTTCGAACAACTAAAACAGTACTTGATAAGTGCTCCTATTCTAAGTTACCCTCTCCCAGAAGGCAAGTTCATCGTGGACACTGACGCTAGCAATGTTGGTATCGGTGGCGTACTGTCCCAGATCCAAGAAGGGCAAGAGAAGGTGATTGGCTACTTCAGTAAAGTCCTGTCAAAGCCGGAACGAAATTATTGCGTCACTAGAAGGGAATTGCTAGCCGTGGTAAAGTCCATAGAACATTTCTACAAGTACTTATATGGCAGACACTTTCTCCTGAGGACGAACCATGCCGCTTTAAAATGGCTCCTCCGATTCAAGAATCCTGAAGGACAAGTCGCACGATGGATCGAACGACTTCAGGAATACGATTTTGAAATCCAGCATCGGGCCGGAACTAGCCACAGAAATGCCGATGCTTTGTCGAGAAGACCTTGTGCCGAAGACTGTAAGCACTGTAGTCGGCTGGAGGAGAAAGTGGCCACGACTGCGAGGACGGCCATCGTAGACGACAAATGGCAAGGTGAAGAATTGCGACGAGACCAGGAGAACGATCAGGATTTGAAATTGGTGCTGGAATGGAAAAGTAGGGAGGCAAGGCCTACTTGGGAAGAGATAGCACCGTGTGCACCATCCGTGAAATCGTACTGGGCGCAGTGGGACTCCATAGTGCTGGATCATAGTCTTCTGAAACGAACCATCGAGAACCAGGAAGGCACGGAACAGAAGACACAGTTACTGATTCCCAAGAATAGGGTGCCGGAAGTTCTGAGGGAACTTCACGATGGAACTTCGGGAGGGCATCTGGGAATCAAGAAGACTATGGAAAAGGTGCGCGAGCGATTCTATTGGGTGAACTGCAAGGAAGATGTAAAGGACTGGTGTAGGAAGTGCGTAGTCTGCGCAGCTAGTAACGGCCCCCACAGACGAGGCAAGGCTCCTATGAAACAGTATAACGTGGAAAGTCCTTTTGAGAGAGTTGCCATAGATGTAGCCGGCCCATTTCCACAAACGAATAGTGGAAATAAGTACATCGTCGTGGTGATGGACTACTTTAGCAAGTGGGTTGAAGCATACGCCCTACCAAACCAAGAGGCGATAACTATTGCTGAAGTCCTTGTCCGAGAATGGATCAGTCGGTATGGCGCGCCCATGGAGCTGCATTCAGATCAAGGGAGGAACTTTGAATCGGCTTTATTCAAGAACGTGTGTACTCTGCTCGGCGTCCGGAAAACTAGAACCACTGCACTTCACCCGCAGTCGGACGGAATGGTGGAAAGATTCAACAGAACCATCAACCGACATTTGTCCAAAGTCGTCTCCGATCATCAGAGAGACTGGGACACGTACATTCCCCTTTTTCTGCTGGCATACCGTTCGTCCGTGCATGAGACAACAGGAGAGACACCAGCGAAAGTGGTATTTGGGCGAGAGCCAAAGGAAGTTCGGCGTGAAGCCCGGTGAGGTCCCTGCCGACGAGAACTACGTTAGCGGCCTACGCAGGAAAATGGACGACATTCACAATCAAGTGCGTCGCAATATACAGACGGCCAGCGACCGAATGAAGGAGCATTATGACATCAATGCTCAGAATGGGGGATACCAACCTGGAGCACTGGTTTGGCTTTACAATCCTCAAAGACGTAGAGGTCTGTCCCCAAAATTGCAGACATCTTGGGAAGGTCCTTATAGAGTGATGAAACGGATTAACGATGTCATCTACCGCATCAGGAAGGTTCCGCATGGCAAACCCAAGGTTATCCACTTCAACCGAATGGCTCCTTACAACGGAGAAGAAAATGAGGGGACAGTACAACGGACGCAAGGTTCCGAAGTAAACTTCGAAACCTTCATGTTTCATCACGCCACAGGAAGTAAGGCGCGATTCGGAGTGACCACAGAGAGACAGCAAGACCTTTTTCAAGTGTCACCAGAGTACAGTCTGGCCCACTGTGTGGCAGAAGACCTAAGGATGTCCAAGGGGATAGCCCAAGTCTTCCGGAAGAAATTTGGTCAGGTCGAGGAACTCCTAAGACAGCACCCCATGGTGGGCAAGAGCCTGCAGATCATCCACACGGAGGCGGAACGAAGACGACACGTGTACTACTTAGTCACCAAGAAGACATCAAGCGGTAAGCCTGACTATCGCAGTATTTGGAGAGCTTTGTGGAGCCTGAAGAGACAGTTGGTGGAAGGCAAGGAGACGAAATTAGCCATTCCCAAGATAGGCTGCGGACTAGATGGGCTGGACTGGAGGGTCGTTCGCAGCATGATAGAAGTCATCTTCAACGGAACGGGAATTGAAGTTCTAGTCTGCAGTCACCACCCACAGGCAGCTGTTGGCAGTAGGAAAACCGTAGACTGCTATTTCTTCCAGACCGGATGTTGTAAAGAGGGACCAGCATGCCGATTTCGACATTTTCCTTCAAGGCTATCACAAGGAACGTTCCGAGACGAAACGTTTTTAAGAAGGGGGCAGTGTGACGTTTGCGGTCCCAGCCCGTCTGATGCGTCAACAACGACGCGCCTTAGACGAGAAACTTCGATATCACGTCAGCGATGATCCGAGACTTCCTGTCGAACGAGCGAGAATGTTCGCGAGAAACAACCCCGGCATATAAAAATGCACGCAGCCAAACGGGGGACAGTTCGACATTAATTAAGCAAGCGGACAGTTCGAAATTGAAGTCGCGTTATAAATATTCGCTCGGCTGTTAACATAAATTACTTATTACTTTATAAATAAATTATTCTTAAGTTAGTGTTAATTAGTGTTACTTTTAAATAAATTAGATTATTAACTATTTCGTGTTTTGATTAAAATAAAAATAATAGAACCATTAAAACCGTTACAATATGCATACATACATAGGCGTACTAAACGTTCGAGAATGTTTGTGATTGCTAAAGTGTATTTACATCGAACGTTTTAATTAATTAAAAAGACTCCTTCTCGTGGAAAAGATGATTTTTATTTAAATTGGCAATTTCGCACGCAACATTCGTGCGATATGACTCGCCGGAAAATGTTCCGACTTAAAATAATAAATGAATCATCAAGAAATCGTTTATTTTCTACATACAAATTTTACATTCATCATTAAAACTTCTACTATTTTAGAAAAAAAAAAATTAAATAATTAATACAATAAATATGACTCTGACTGTTAAACAAAACATATACGCATTTTTTTTTTCAATTTACATGAATAAAATCAAGTCAAAATTAATAAATTTTTTATTAACAAATTTTAACTCCTCACAATTGCACTGGACGCAAGTTGCAATACACATGTCAAATTGGTTGCCTACCTTCAGCTATATTTTTATAATAGATATTTATAAATAGGCCTGGCACTTTCATTAGATTTTAACCTTCATAGTAATTTGTTAATTTATTGTTACTATGTTGAAGTTAGTTAATTGCAAGTGAATAAACAGGGCCTAAATAAATACAGAAATGTTTAGTTCAAAAACAGGCCGTAAGGTGTCGCGACTTAAACCAATAAATAATTTACTAATTAAATACATTTCTATCTATGTATTTAGAAAAAAGATATTTTTATTATAATATTTAACCTTTAAAATTTCTATGAGTGTTTTTAATATTAATAGAATGTGTCTTATACAATAATGTTTTTTCTTCATCCACCTCTATCTTCATTGGCTTCAATTTCCTCATTCCTCGAAACTGAATTTCGCTGCGTTGATTCGGAATTATTGCTTTCTTGCTCTTGCTCTTTGTGATTGGCTGCTTTGGAAACGTCTTCATCGGATTTGTGTCCTTGATCCTTCTTTTTCTTTTTGTGTCGCCTAGTCAGGGTGGGATATTTCGCCTTGAAATGCAACAGGTACTCCTTGAGGTTCTTCAGGAACTCCTTGTGCGAAACTTCCTCCTTCTCCTTCTGCAAATGCTTTTCTATGTAGTCCAGAATGAATTCAAGCGTGTTTCTGTCTTGCAGGTCGGCGTCTGTGACGCCCGCCTTCTTGAAGAATTCCGACAGGGTTTCGTCGTTAGTTTCGATGATGAATCCGTCGTTCTCATTGCAGCTGATGTGCGTGACGTGTTTGAAATCGGTGGGGTGCCCTATGTCTTCTTTGGTAATTAATTTTTTACTTTGTTCTTCGTCTTGCGCAATGACACTACTCAGCTGCTCTTGTTCGGATGAGGTTGTTGGTTTCTGTTCGGATGAAGTTGTCGGTGCTTGTTCAGGTGAGGTTGTTGGTTCTTGTTTGGTGGTGCGATTCTCTAGCAGATAAGTTCTAAAATTTTTAAGAAATTCGTATTTTGGATTTCCTTCAATCTCCTCGCGTTTCAGTTGTCTTTCGATGAATTCAAAAACGAATTCCGCCGCGTCATCATCTTGTAGATGAGTTTCGGATACGCCGCTCTCGCGCAAGAATTCTGACAACTTTTCGTCTTCCGTTTCTATGTTGAAACTTCCACTTTCTCTGAAACTTACGTGGACGCTATGACGAAAATCTGTTGGATGTCCTATATCACTTTTGGTTATCTTTTTCTCGCTTTCTTTGTCGGCACTGTCTTCTTCTTCATCTTCATCATCCCCATCTTCTTCGGTGTCCTCTTTCACTGGACGAGGCACTGCACTTGTTACTACCACTTGGAAAGGATTATCCTCGCCTACGTTTATGGTGTCGTCCGGTCCGACATGGTATGTGTGTATAAAATTCGTCGGGGGGCCGATGTCTTCTTTGGTGATGATTCTCTCTGCGCCTTGATTCATTTTTAAGCGCTTTCAAGATTTCACTTTACGGTAGAATTCAGTAATTAAAATTTATTGCAGACGCCTCGACGTACTCACTCAAAACTTTATCTTATCGGAGATAAATCACGCTCTGTGACGTTTAAATATTTATCACTAATAATAGTAAATAATCGATTTAAGTTGAGATACGTATTTTTTTATATCACAAACTCTTCTAAACGGACACTAAATGGCGCACAAACACTTGACGTTTTAAGTGTTTGTGCGCTATTTAGTGTCCGTTTAAAAGAGTTTGTGATACAATTTTCATCGGACAAGAACCAACTTTAATTACGTATTTTTTAGTTCGTGAAATCACAAAAATATGGAAAAATCTTCCTCGAATAACAAATGTAAATTCTGCACTGTTGTATGTTGTACGGCAGTATCGATTTCAAAATAAATAAACTTAAAATTGAAGTGAGGGGGTGGGCAATTTAGACTAATTCCAAAGTATTGAAATGAGTCATACTTACATACTGCACTTTATCTGCTGTAGGTAGGTACATACACTCGTGGCCAAATAAATTGTTACGATTCGATGGACACGGCAGTATGAGTGGGGAGACGTTAGCCGTTGTTTCCATTACTGGTAAATAAGGGCGAGGTTAGCTTGCAGGAGTTACCATTTTAATGGCCACCACTGTAAGCAAAATAAAGAAATACCACTTGCTACACTAATTTAAAATCATTAAAACGTGTTCTAGATACTTACCCTACCTTGTTACGCAGCCTGCTCGTCAAGTACACCATCACCGACTCTTACAGAAGACACTGGCCATAATTTAAACACTGCCCGAACCTGAAATAGAAGAAAATATAAATGATTAAAAACATCTTTTCTCTGTTAAATGCACTACATCTACTTTTTTCTCATTCTATTGTATCTATGTTTTTAGTTTTGGTTTTGAAATATTGAATCATTAGTAAATAAACGTGCCTCTGTTGAGGCTCAAGTAATTTGACACGTACTGTATGTGAGAATGAAAATGGCGTACAATTTTAAAACGACTTTGCGCATGCGCCTTTCGCAAGCTTGACATTTCGATAATTTCTAAATTTTGCCGATAATTAGGTTATTGCAAATAAATGACTGCAAGTGAAATGCCAGTGATCAAGTGATTAATAATTTGGTAATTACACCGACCAGCTTGCTTCAGCATATAGGCGCCATGCCATTGCCGTCTTGAAGTAAAGGCCGTCAGGTTACCGGCTTTTGTTCCTGGTGACGTCACCGTAAGAGTATCTCGTTGCTCTAATAGCTTCGTTCGCGGAACACATTCCGAACCGATTCAAAACGAGGACGGAACTAATTCAGGATTGTCGTAGAGCGCATTCTCGATTATGAACCGATTCAGGATGTCTATTTACCGCGAACGATTTCGGAACCAAGAACGAGAACTCTGAATTGTCAACTCTATAAATGACGATAAATGATCTGACATTATGGAAGTACTCATTAAAAATATATTTTTTATTAAGTGAAAAGTAAAAACATTTTTTAATTTACTTACCAATTACAATTCTAATCAATTTCAAATTAAACCTAAATTAAACAATCACAAAAAAATACAAGAGAAACCCGCAGAACAAAAACAAAACAATCGTGAATACAGCCCCGCCCGCAAGTTGTGAAAGCATGCCCACTGTCGCTATACATAAAATTGAGCATGTCTCGAACTTACTGTTCTTGTTGAATCCCTAGAACCAGTAGAACTAGTTAAGAATCGATCTCGAACCGAATCTGGCTGTCCCGCGAACACAGAACTTTAACTAGAAGTTCGGAATTTTGTGATCCGCGAACGTCATTATTTCAACTGCGCATGCGAATAGTCCCGAATCAATTCTGAATCCTTACCGCGAACAAACCTATTATCTAGTTTTTTCGTGTATTTGTTTTAGTTTTTTCGCGTGTTTTTATATTAATTCTTGTTATTTTTATGTTTTTTTGATATTTTCGTGTTGTGTTTGGTTAAAAAACTACGTGTTTGTGTTTTAATTAGTTGTAGTGTTAGTTTTTTTTAAATAATTTTACAAGTTACATTTTTTTTTAAATCCTTGTGTTGTGTTTTTTGAATTTCAGTTCAAATAAATACACAAGTAATATAATATATCATTCTCCACACCTACTATATTAATCCCATTATGTTCCTGTTTCTAGAAAATGCCTAACAAGTACTGTGTGCCAAACTGCATGTCCAACACAAAAAGTGGCTCCTATATTCCTACTTTTTCCTTTCTGAAAGAACCCATGCGCTCCTTATGGTTAAGGAAAATACCTCGTACTGACTTTATTATTTCAAAAGATACTCACTTTCGGAAAGAGTTTGTAGTCAGAAGTCATGAAGTAACAAAGAATGATGGTTATTACTGTTTACACTTTTATTTTTACTCGATGATGAAACACGCATGTTATAGGGTCCAAATTAATCTTACCAAGACATTGACTAACCCTTAAAACTGATGCCTACACTTCCATTTTCCCTAATCTGCCTGCATACCTCTCCGAAGTTCCTTCAGTGAAACGTGGAAATTCAAGTGATAGATAAAACATTGGCCTATTAGTTTTTAATCTAAGAAGATTAAATTTATTAAATATATATATATACAAAGTCACTTACTATGTGTAATTCTGAGAAATTATTCATTATTCATCGCCACTTCAATTGAATAGTCGTCACATTAAATGTGGTTTAAATTTTAAACCACAAAATCATTAAACAAAAAATATTTCTGGCTATTCCTATAGTATCAGTAATGTCTTAGAGACATTCTTCTCGCAATTCCACACATAAAAAAGTAAAAAAACATAAAAGAAATAGAACATTTTCACAAATTAAAACATGCGCCTAAAGTTGGGTTATGTCACGGTGGCCTCTTACGATGACGTTACGTTTCAACCTATTTCTTGCTGCTGTTTGCTGTATGGTATTCGCCATAGACAAATATAAGACATCCCATAGGGATTACGGAATTGGCAACGTGAATATAGGTGGGCGTACCCACAAGGGGGGCGCTGATGATGGTGTTTTCAGACGAAAATAATCGACTTATAGAAAATAGATGTCACTGCAATACCTGTGTCTGAATATCCTGACCAATGTGAGATGTCGACATCTGTAATGCATATGTGTAATGCTGCATGCATATTTTCTAAATTTTATTATTTTAAATTTTACACAAAACCCCCTTGTTTTGTGGTTAATTACACGCAATATGTGTGCTAGTGTTTTGACCATATCTTAATGAAAATAATTTAAAGTATGTAATGTGTAAGTGTCATGTTAGTTAATTGTAACATACTTAGATGAAACCTAGAAACAACATTTTCCGGTAATATTCATCTTTAGTACACAATAGCATTGTGCATGTATTAAATTAAAAAAATTACTTCGTCGAAATATTGCTCGTAATATTCTGTCTGGTACCCCAATGCCGAGAATTTCTAAATCTAATTATACGTCTTATTTACATAGTGTCTGTAAATGTAAATATTTCTAAATAATTCGTAATTCTCTACTAAGGTGGAATTCCTTTTTTTTATCATTTTTCGGCTGAAAAAACTAACTTATGGCGTTTTTCAAAAATGTTTCTGTTAGTGTAATATAACTATTTGCTTATTTATTAATGGAATTTCAGAACACGATCTCTATTACTAATACATACATTAATGTGTTTTTAAAAATTAATAATTATTAATTAACGATTTTTTATTAATGCCGGAAGAGAAAAATACGTAGTTAACACATCTGTGGTAGGCAGTTAAAAGGTTATAAGTCACATTTTTTGCAAACCGGAGTTATGAACTTGAATGTATTCAAAAATGAAATTTGTGAATATTTCGTCCAACATACGGGTTTAACTACAGTTATTTATTATAGTATTTCACATTCGGGCGATCAAAACTGACGAAGTATTCACAAATTTCATTTTTGAATGCATTTACGTACATAACTCCGTTTTACAGAAAATGTGATTTATGCCCTTTTGACTTTCTACCACAGACATCATCAGGGATGTAAACTGGTAAAATTCCATTTAAATTACCAAATAAAAAACAAAATGTACAGTTGCGGACAGAAAATTTTGGACATTTTTTTTGACGTCTCTCCGAAATACCAAAAATCCTGTTACATAACTACGTTTCCTGACATTGGCAGCCGATAATTATGATCACATCATTCATCGCAGAAATGAAAGTTCTTTCGATATTTATTACAGTAATCATACCATTGCATGTAAAAATCAAAAGTGTCTTAAATGTAATAAAGACGCAAGATGTGGTATTTTGTAGAGTTTTTTCTGCCATTTTGCTTGATTTTTTGACCGCTCAAATACGACAAAAAACACCGACGCTATTCGCGTAGGCGTTTTTTTTGGACTCAGCCTGTATATAGTGAGATTATTATAATAGGAAATTTTGAGTCTCTATCTTGCGTAAATAATTCGTAAAAATTTAGTGATCTGTAACCAATTTCCATAGCGATGGGAGCGTTTTTACGAACGGCAAGGGAATTAACTAAAATCTACAAAAAGTTGTAGGAAGCTTCATTCATCTTTGGAAAGCATATAAAAGACCCGTACTGAGTAGAAGTGGTGTTGGCGCGCATTTGTACATTTGTAATCAATTCATTTGATTAATCATATTATATTAGTTCTTAGTAGAATAATTGTAGATAATCAGAAATAATTATAGGGTCACGATCTTGTCGAAATGCGCTTTTCCCATAGTTGAATTAGCATTAATTTTATTGTTTCGTATGAATTTCCAACCCCATTTAAAATGCAATTTACCAATTTCTACTTAATTGCAACTTCTTAGCAGTCTTCATTATAACACAGTTTTGATTTTCCTAATATTCATAATACCGCATCAGGCTCAAAACTCCTGCTGCTTAAGACTTCTAATCTAATCTAATCTAATTCTTCATCCCTAATGTATTTAAAAGCATCTAATAAAAGTAGAGGATATTGCCGTGTATCTTAGTAACTTCTTAACTATATTTAGAGAACGGGTATTAACGGCTTCAATAAAACTTCGATTATACTGGTCGATATTTCGTAATATTTTATTACTTCTTCAGGACCATTAAATTACTACAATTGGACAACTAATGAAACTATGATACAATATTATATATAATACTTACTAATAATAGAGAAATTAATACATTTTTGAAAATTTTAACTTAAAATTTGATGTGTTATTTATAACAAAAATTGTGTATAAATAAAAGAACTCTAGGTGGCGTGACTTATTAGATTAAAATATATATTATTAAGATCGTCAATGTCAGATCTGAAATTGACAGTTACGTCATTATGCTTCTGAATGCATGACATTTCCAAAAATAATCTAGTTTTATAAAACATTTCTTTTTCTAAAATTTTTAACATTATTGAAGTCAAAACAATGGTTATCATCAATTGAGTGAATGGCAAGAGCACAGGACCTTTTACCAATTCTACAGTCACTTTTGTGTTGGGAGACTCTGTTCTTTAACCATTGACTGGTTTGGCCTATGTAACATTTATTACAAGAATCACAATTGATTTTATATACAACATTGGAGTTAAGTAAAAGAGGAGTGATAAGCAGCAAATTGAAAAGTTAACTGGTGAGGACAATTGGGCTACATGGCGAACCATTATGCGAACAATTTTAGAATGTGACGGAACATTTAATGATGTTGACGGGAAATTTATGAAACCAGTAGATAACAGTGCTGAGAATTTTCAAGTGCAGTTAGCTACATGGACGCAATTAAATGCAAAACCAAAGAAGCGCATTATTTTATCTCTCGACACAAAACCGCTACTTCGTGTTGGTGGATGTGAGACGGCAAAAGATATTTGGAATAAGCTGGATCAAATTTACGAAGCACAATCGGAAGAAAACATCGACCTTTTACGACATAAATTTCATAATATTGAATGGGAACCATCTGGAGGAGTTCAAGGTCATTTAGCAAAATTTGACGAAGTGCAGACAAAATTGTCTTTATTGAATAAGCCTATCGATGAAGGTGACTTATGTGCTCGACTTTTACAAACGTTACCTAAAGATTTTGACTACATTTATGTGACATGGCATGACCTACCACAGGCCGAACGAACTTGGTCAAAATTGCAAAAGCGGTGTCTAAATTATGAATTACGAATGGTGACTCGTGACGACACAGGTACTGCAACTGCAATGTTATCAAAAGTCAAGGTAAATGCTGCTCAAACTAAACAAAAGCCGAAGAAAAATTTATCGACGACCAACATGACGAAAACTTCTACTTCACGAAAGGATAACAATATGAGGTGTTTTTCTTGTGGAAAAATGGGTCATTTATTTAAAGAGTGTAAAGCCGGTTTAGTTTGTTTCAAGTGCAAAAATAAAGGACACATATCTGCAGATTGTCCAAATCAAATGAAAACAAAAGACTTTGCTATGTTTTCGCAATCATCAAGAGAAATTCAACACGAGACTAAGGAAATTAAGAAAGATACCCCATACAAGAAAAATTTTGTGTATTCTGTATTTGACCTTGACATCAATAAAATGGATTGTGATGAATGGTTTATAGACAGTGGTGCCACACATCATATCACGAATCGACGAGACTGGTATAGTTCTTTCGAATTGTTTGAAAAACCAAAGAAACTGGATAGTGCCAAGAATGGAGTACAAATTGAAGCAATTGGTACTGGACGAATTAATGTCGAAGTTTTTGATGGGCAAAAATGGACTGAACGATATTTTGAAGATGTTTGGTTCTGTCCTGATGGGATGTCCAACTTGTTTTCTGTGAAACAGGCTGGACGAAAAGGTATCGATCAAGTTATTCCAAACGATGGCATGACGTGGATATTCTGTAGGGAAAATACAATAAGACCAACGATCTCTTTCGTCTAGTAGTAAGGGTTATCTTCCCTGAGAAGTCCTGTGCTATTTTTGAGAGAAGAGATACTCTCCAAAACTGGCATGAAAAACTTGGACATCAAAATAAACAACATGTACCTAAGATTTTTAACGGATCGTGGAATGGACGAGTTTTGCGAAGGATGCGTTCTCGGAAAGTCACACAGACTTACTTTTGGTGAAAGAATTGAGAAATCCACCAAACCGGGAGAGTTAATTTTTGCCGATGTCTGTGGTTCGATGGAAGAAAATGATATACATGGATACAGATATTTCCTTGTATTCAAAGATGATTTTACCAGCTTTAGAGTGACTTATCTGTTACGAAGAATAGACGAGGTTAAAGAAAAATTAGCAATCTTTTTGGAGATGGTGAAGACACAAGCACAAGTGACAGTGAAGGAATTACGCATTGATGGAGGAAAGGAATTCGATAACGAAGATGTGCGAAATTGTGCAGAGAAAACAGGATTAAAACACTCGATGACCGTACCTTACACTCCGCAACAAAATGGCGTTGCGGAGCGAGAAAATAGAATCCTTTGTGAGATGGCACGTTCTAGGCTTCATTCGGCTCCTCATTTACCAAAATCATTATGGGGAGAAGCTATTCTTGCTGCAACTTACACTTTGAATCGAACTGCTCCAACAAAAATCAAAAGGGAATGTCCCATGGAATTATTCTTAAAAAAGGAAAGTCGCTTTGACCACTTACGAATTTTTGGAACAGAATGTTACGCATGGATTCCACCGCCAAAGCGAAAGAAATTCAATGCCAAATCGACTAGAGGATTTGTAGTTGGATATGCAGACTGCGGTTATCGGGTCTACTTTCCTGATAAGAAATTAGTGTATGTCTGCAGAGATCTCAAATTTAAGGATAAATTGCCACAACAATCAGTGAGGAAAGATGTAACAAAAATGATGGATATTTCACCTGAAGATGATGGATATCTAATAGAACCAAATGACGATGCTGTAAATGTTGAAGACAACAACAATGAAGATGACATTTATCAAGCAGATGCAAATGAAAACCATCAAGAAGATGTTGTCAACAATGAAAATTACCAGAATCCTGCTGATAATGAAGAAAGACCTTACATCTTAAGAAATAGGCAAGCAATTCAGAGGCCAAGACGTTACAGAGATGGGTACGTTCAGCATCATCAACCAAGGATGATGTTACTTAGAGAAGTTCCAAAGGACTATGAGGAAGCTATTCAATCCGACGATGTTGTGAAATGGAAAACTGCGATGGACGACGAGATAGATTCATTGCACAAGAGTGATGCGTGGAAACTAGTTGACTTACCTTCCAAAGCCAAAGTTATTGATAACCGATGGGTTTTTACCATAAAGACAAATTCTGACGACGAAGTAATCCGGTATAAAGCGCGATTAGTGGCTAGGGGTTTTAGTCAAAGACCAGGGATCGACTACACTGACACTTTCAGTCCCGTTGCCAGATTTGAGACTATGAGAGCCCTTTTCGGTGTTGTTGTTCAACGCGATTGGAGTATGAAGAAATTTGATGTAAAAACCGCTTTTCTCAACGGAACGCTTGAAGAAGATATTTATATGAAGCAGCCCCAAGGTTATACTGATGGCACGGACCGTGTATGCAAGTTAGTTCGGAGCTTATATGGCCTGAAGCAAGTCTCGAAATGTTGGTACAAATGCCTAATTGAATATCTTGAACAATGCAATTTACAAGAAAGCAGTGCTGATCCTTGTATGGTCTACAATGAAAATTTTATTCTTTTATTTCATGTGGACGATGGCCTAATTATGGGTCCTAGTAAACTGATAAATGAATTTATCGATAAATTGGCAAATCGCTTCGAAATAACAACCGGCGAAGTGGATAACTATCTTGGCTTACAAATCAAAAGATCGGAAGATTGTATCCAGATTAATCAAACTCCATATGCAAGGCGAGTATTAGAAAAATATGGGATGATCGATTCAAAACCACTATTGCTTCCAATTCAACAAGGATGGACGCCTGGTGAATCGCCTTCAGCTGAAGATGTTACTGGTTATCGTGAGATCATCGGTAGCCTGATGTATTTGATGTTGGGAACACGACCGGACTTGGCATTTCCTGTAAACGTTGCTTCAAGAGTGCAAGACGCACCAACACAAGCGCATTTTAACTTAGTGAAACGAATACTTCGATATGTGAAAGCAACAATCAACGATGGAATTAGATTTAAGAAGACGACGAATTCAGCAATAGAGGCCTTCAGTGATGCCGACCATGCTGGAGATAAGACTACAAGACGCTCTACAAGTGGTGTATTGTTGAAGTTCTGTGGTGGACCTGTAATGTGGAAAAGTAAGCTGCAGAGGTGCGTTGCTCTGTCCTCTATGGAGGCGGAATATGTGGCCCCAAGTGAAGCTGCTAAATCACTAGTGTGGTTAGACAGACTGTTAAAAGAAATTTGTGTTACAAATGACTTGGTTCCTACGTTACACATTGACAATCAGAGTACCATTAAGTTCATCGGGAATCCTAGTTTTCATGAGAGGTCCAAGCACATTGAAACACGTTATCATTATGTTCGCCATTTAGTTAGTGAAAACAAGATTTGTGTGAAATATATATCAACAGATATGCAGGCAGCTGACATTTTCACGAAGAGTTTGACTTCAATCAAATTGAAAATTATGAAAACGTTGATTGGAATGTTTATAACGGAACAAACCTCTTCAACCAAGTGACGTGATTAAAACAAATGAAAATATGAACATTGCGGGAGAGTGTTGAGAATATTCAGTATTCATATTGAGTTTGTTTGCATTACTTGTAATTCCCTCCATTTGCTAACCAATTAGGTACATGTATGACTATGTCGTTGCGCGAATGTACAATTACAATAAGATATGTTTGCGCGAAGTTATGTTTTAACTCCTCCAACAAAATGTCAATGCAACGTGTATTTTATTGAATAAATCTGTTAAATGGTGCATTCGCGATTTATTCTGACAAAAACAATCAGATTGGAGTAGGTGGTGCAAAGAAAACGTATGTCTGTGATTAACTGAATTAAGTGTAATACAGGAGGAATACTTATTTTATTTAGCGTTTGATTTTACTAGACTAAAGTAAATGAATTTGTTTGTTTTACGTATATACAGTCGCGAGTATTAAAAATTTGGTCGTCACAGTTAATCAAAACTTCAGTTTTAATTCCAGAAATTAAAACATTTCAGACAAATATCCTATTTTTTACCAAAAAAAAGTGTCGAAAATAAATTAAATTTTTAAAATGGAATAAATTAGTTTTTTTCTTTTTCTTTTAGATAAAAAAGGCCCTAAGTACTTTTTTTATAAAAATCTTTGGAATATAAGTTTTTCTATTCCTTCTATAGTTCTAATTTCTTCTGTGTTTTTTCCTATTCCTTCTAGAGTTTTAATTTTTTCGGGATCATTAAATTTTGGAACGTTGAAATTACTGCAGTTATTCATATTGCAAGGATTTATTAATATTTAATTCAACTTAATTGTATTTAACAAAAACTTAAAATTATTTATTATTATTTGAATGGTATTTATTCGTATTTACTGGTATTTACTGTTAATTAATTTAATTTAAGGTATTTATAAATATTTATACCGTAATTAACGTATTTTAAATGGCAGAAATAATTAAGTAGATTTAAATTTATTTTTAAATATATATTTAACTCTTCGTACACTTATTTAAGAGATGTCCTACCCCTCGGTATCTCCACACCGCTCGGCTAAGCTCTTGGAGAAGGGAGGGTTCGACGAAACCCCAAATGCAAAAGGTGGGCAAAAATGATTTAAAATAAAACGCACCAGCTGAGCACACTTGTTTATATTTAGCCTGCTCAAAATTTAAATAACTATAACTCAAACATGAAAAAGGGGTATCAATGAACAAGTAACATGTTAAATTAAATCCGTACCACAGATCTGTGCTTCGGTCACACATACAGATTATACGAACAACGCAAATAATGATTCACAACGTCTCGATAAACGAACCCCGCGATTAATAAGTGGTACAATAACCACTCCGCAAGTACAAAGATAAAAGAGCTACTCCGACCTTGACCTCCTAAGATCTAGCGTCAGTGTCAGTCAGCTGTCCAACGTCAACAGATCGGAGCGTCCTCCCGCGGTGGTTAGCGAAGTGGGCCAATGTTGCGGTAAGTGGGGAAACCGCCAGAAATGGTGTCATCTTGCAGGGCGAGCCTATTCTCAACGACGGGAAAAGCCAGGTGGCGGGGCACACTTCGTTGACAAAAACCAACTCCTGACTCCTCCTGCATCCAAGGGGACGACGATATTTCTCACCCAAATAAAATTCGTACGACAACTCGCACAAAAACTCGTACGAAAACTCGCACGGCAACTCGTACGAAAAAGCCTAAAGGAAGAAAATATGCGTTATGTTTCGTCGCAGTCAGAACAAAGCAAGACATACCTGTTTCATATTTCAACAGGCTTTGGAAAGCTGTTTCACAAGCTTAAAATTCTCTCCGTACGATAACAACAGATCTCGGAATAATCCGGTTCCACCACCTTCACAAAAGCCAGTGAAAAGGAGCACAAAGGAGCTGTACTCACACACACAAAATGAACGAAGCGAACGGGAGAGCTTGCGGTCTAAGACTGGCTGACTGGCTGCGGATGCATGCAGTGTTGCCACCTGCCTAGCATATCCTGCCGCTACCGTGATCCGACAATTCCGCTACATTTAAGAAAAACCGCTACGCTAAGAGTTTTCTGTAATGGTAAACACAATGCTAAAAGACAACACATTTTTATTTATTTTATGAAAATATATGCATACATGAAACATACATCAATACTTTAAGAAAAAAAAAACAGAATCTTTACTCTACTTTTATAATCAACGGTCAACGGAGTAATAAAAAAATGGAACATGCGACCTCACTGATATCTTATTGGCTAGATTTGAAAATGGCGTTAAAAGCAAGTTGCTGTATGTTAAATTCTAGTTTCCTATTTATGATTTAAAGTGTGGTACATTGAAGACGCTGATACGATTTTTCGATAGTTCTACTTTACGTTATTCCGTCGACTTAAATATAGATATTTGATCTACACTGAACGTGAAATGAAGTGACATAAGCGAAATAATTTTATTTTATAATTTATTAGCACAATCGTTCGTTGTTGGCATTCTATAAACATACATATAGGCATACATATAGGACAAAGACACACGAGGCTCGTTTTAGACGAGCGGCGTCCGCTCGGCGGCCGACTCGGCACAGTGATTCTATACAATTCAATTGTAACGCACACACGAGGCGCAAAAATATTTTGGTCTTAGGCACATCGTCTGGACCATGAGCCGCGCGTTCACTGGCGTTGACGCTCGTCCTGTCGTGTATGGCCACTCACTACCTGTTGCATTATGTTGGGGTATAAAAATAAAATGTAACTCTCCTATAGGGACCATGCACATGCGAAGCCAGCGCCACCAATGACCATATTCTGCATTAGTGGTAGGAAAATACGAGTTGTTTAAAATTATTACTGAACATTTGAACTTGAATATTGTAATGTATTTCAATACCAGGAAGCTCAAGTGTTATGTACTACATCGTAAATTGTCATAAGAGTGATATTATTCCCATGCAATGAGTCTCAAGAAATATTTTCATATCACTAATTCACAAGTCACCACGCCAGGCGGCGCTGAACGCAGAGATGTGCATGGCGCCTATATGGAGTCTTTATCCAATTTTTTATATACTACAAAATGTTTTGTTCCCAATCAGATTCCACTACTTTAAAAAAAAATTGCGTTTCCGCCGCTACGCCGCTACAAGGGGTAAAAAACCGCTACAGTAGCGGAATTCCGCTACGGGTGGCAACACTGGATGCATGTCGCGTTCTTCCCCCTACACCGGTTCAGACAGGAGTCGCTACTGAAGAAACACAGTTTAAACGGGGAACCGAGTGAGACGGAGATATGTAGTCTGCCTGAAGTAACAGCGGATAGTTCGACTCCCGCAATATTGTGAAATATGGTGCAATGCAAAGATCATCACGTACGCCGTATTTCCTACGCTGATACAGGGTATACGGAAAATTATTATGAACAACTGAATGGATTTTTCAACCGTAACAAAGTCAATACCACGTAAGTGTAAAAAAATGACCATTTTAGAGCAGGCAAATGAAACTATTTCATTACTTTCTGCAATGATATTGGTAATAATAAAGCACATAATAATAATAAAACGTCTTCAAAAAAAACTTCTATCGACGTATTTTTCAAAATTTATTTAATTTTTAATTGTATTCGACTTTAATTGTATATTTAGTACTGATTGCTTTTTTTTGACTTACGAGGTATTGATTTGAGACCATCGATATATAACTGCTGTAATGCAGTCTTTAAAGTAAAGGGTGTTTCAAAATGACCGCAAGATTTGAATTTCGCGACATTTTCTTTTGAGCAAAAGTGTTGCTCTAAAAATTTAACTACTGTCAAGTAGACGCATCCCGATTAATCAGTCATAGGACGTTACACGACCGAACAGCGGATTTTAATAGTGAAAACTTATTTCAAAAATGGTAAAAGTTTAGCGCAAACAGTTCGCAGCATGCGTGCAATTTTTGGTCGACAAAACGCACCAAATTCTTCAACGGTTAAGAGATTGATCGAGAAATTCAATCGAACGGGCTCGGTTGTGAACGAGAAATCATCAGGTCGTCCTCGGTCAGGCCGGTCCATTGAGTCACTAAGGCAATATTTTCAATGGACCGGCCTGACCGGTAAACTTGCGCTAAACTTTTACCATTTTTGAAATAAGTTTTCACTATTAAAATCCGCTGTTCGGTCGTGTAACGTTCCATGACTGATAATCGGGATGCATCTACTTGACAGTAGTCAAATTTTTAGAGCAATGCTTTATATCAAAAGAAAATGTCGCGAAATTCAAATCTTGCGGTCATTTTGAATCACCCTTTATAAGCTAAATATTTAATTTCAGTTGTAATATTTGTAGTTTGAGTAGAAGCGTCAGAAATTTGAGGAAATAAATTTTCAGAAAAACTCGGGTTATCATTACCAAGCTGTTCCGTCATGGTTTAAATTATAAAAATATCTAGGTACCTTGAACGGGTAACCGAGGAAATAATAATAATTAATGTAGTGTCATATGTAAATAAAATATTACTTGAGTGTGATTTCATTAAAGAATTTTCACTATACGTAACAAATTGGCGACGAGGATTTAAGGAAAAATGTCTGACAACGAGAATCAAAAAGTGACACGTGTAATGGGCACCATAGGATGCTTAGCGGAGTTTATTCCTGGTTCGTTAGAGGCATAGGAAGTATACAAGGAGCAACTTGGATACTATTTTGAAGCAAACGAGATAGTTGACGCAACAAAGAAAAAAGCTATACTATACAGGCAGAGACAGGTATTGGTATACATGAAGTGAAACATAAGAATCTATCACAGTGAATCAGGTGCGAGTTCAGCTTAACGTAACGCGCATGCTGTTATTCTGTTAATGAATGTAGATAATACGTTTATAATTCAACAACGAAGCAACATTAACCTATCAAATACCAAGTCACAGTGACAAGTAAACATACGTGAAATTCCATAGACAAATATAAGACAGCTCATTCCCATGCTTTGACGCTTTGACACTGGCAATGAGTGAACAGTGGCGGTGACGCGGGCGGTACTACCGAACTATTCAAATAGCGCCACTTTTAAAGTATGGCTTCCATTCTGAATTTTATTTTATCATTTAATTTAATGTCAAGAAAAATATAATGATAAGAAATTTAATTTGAAAATATGCAAAGAGTAACCACAGCAATAATATTATTACTTTGGTTAATCCTTAATCATTTTCAGATTAAATTTCTTATCAATATATTTTTCACGACATTAAATTAAATGGCATTATGGCAAAAAAACGTTGATTTCCATGTTTTAGGACGGTGATTTTAGAAAACACTAAAAAATTATGGATACAAATTTATTACAATGTTAATTTACATATTTAGCAAATCCTTAAGACTAAAGACGTTAGTCTAATAAATCTAAACTAGGGCTTTATCATTGCCATATATACAAAAGAGACGATATGAAATCAAATTCATGTAGTATCAATTTATTTGCATTATGAATATTGAGCAATCAGTATAAAATTAATGTGTTTTGCTATTTTTATATAAAGAAATCAGTAGCATATTCAAATGTATGAAATGAGAAAAACAAAAGCAACGGTTTATGAATACTATTGCTTAGTAATAACATTGTAGTACAATATTGAAGGAACTAACAATATTGATAGTTGTAGGAACTAACTAATGCAGAAGGAATTAACAATATTGTTAGGTCCTTCTGCATTTACAATAAAAAAACAATACAATAGCTAATTTAATAATGCAACATTTTAGAAAACATTATACATATATTATACAGTTTCTTAAATTACAACTGTTCAACTATCAACCAAAATATATACACTATGTACTCAAAAGTGTACAAGGGACAATCACACAATGAATACTTAACCACAGGTCGAAAACTAAATTATTATATTAAGAAAAAAAAATATCTGAACAAAAACAGAGATCCGTTTGTATATTGCTACCAACATTGGCCCATATCATAATCGTTTCACTAGCTACTTGAAACACCTCCAAACAAATTTTTAAACTAGACGTATGAATCTGTTTAGAAATTAAATACGTAATGAATACATACGAAAATGTAATTGCCCCTTTGACATTTTTTAGTAGTGTACTTACAATACAAAGTTTGCAAATGTAGTATTTTTTGATATTTTGATTTGCTTTGAACCACAAACGATCTTTGCTTATCTTCCGTGAATTTATGCAAAATACAATTACATACGATATTAAAAAATTTGCTTGTAATACTTACTTTATGAACGTCACAATTACTGAAAGAAATATCTACATGCTCATATAAGACTTCAAGAATATTTTGTTTGATATTATTAATATGGGGATGATTTTCTAAGCATTTGTGAATTATATCATAAGCAAAGGTTACACATTGAATCATGCTATCGTGGCAGTGAAACAACTTTAAATTTGTGGGATCGTTTTCTTTGAAACTAATAAAATTGTGTACAGTTTCAATACTGAAATGTAACGGTTTAATTTTTCTCATTGCTAAAGAAAACAAAATCAAATAATAAGATAACGATAATTAATGATTTTATGTGTCCACCTTGAAAGCGTCTGGTCAAGTCAATTTTGTATGCTTCTTCAATGTGTACCCACTTGGCTACCTTATTGATATCAAAATTGTTGTGTATTAACTCAGAGATGAGAATGTTAAGGTGGCGTAGTTTTGAAAAAAAACAATAGTTGTTGTATTCTTCCTGTATTAAAAATTTACATAAAAAAAATAAATGTTCTGAATAAAAGAAGTTCTGCATTATACCGAAACATAAAAGTGGTGTCAGAAGTGAACGATTTCGCACCGCCTAAGAGAAAAGAAGTAAAAATAAGTGATTTGTGTCAGCTAGAAAAACGTCAAAGCTTCGAGGAAAAAGGAAACGTATTCCATCTGAAATTGGGATGGAAGTACCACCAGAATTGTTGCAAGCGATCACAAACATGCTCACCAATGCAATGCGGACGTCCGTGGCAAACGTCGTCGCCGCTGAAGGAAGTAACGAGACTTCCAAAGGAGCAACTGTCGCACAAGCAAAAGTACCAACATTTTCTATGACTGAATATCGTGCAACAGAGAAAATGTCAGTTGACATTTATTTCAAGCGCTTCGATTGGGCACTTCAGTTAAGTTGCATCCCTCAAGAGCAGCATGCCAATTATGCTCGTGTTTATATGGGCATGGAGTTGAACAATGCGTTAAAATTTTTGGTCAGTCCACGCTTGCCTGAAGATATCACATACGACGATTTACGCAACGCGCTTATTGGTCATTTTGATCGGACAAAGAATAAATTCGCCGAAAGCATCAAGTTCCGCCAAACTGTGCAACATAAGGGAGAAACTATTGCAAATTTTGCTTTGAGACTCCGCCAAGGTGCTGCATATTGTGAATATGGTGAGTTTATGGATAGAATGTTAATTGAACAACTCTTACATGGCCTTCAATCTCACGAGATGTGTGATGAAATCATTGCGAAAAAGCCTGCCACATTTACTGAAGCATATGAAATTGCACACTCTCTTGAAGTGACACATAATACGTCCGTAGATGTCAAGTCAACAGGAATGTCAACAACGTATGAAATGACAAATAAATTAGGATACGCAAAACCACATATCAAAAGAAATGACAAATGGTCTTCACGAAGAAGATCAACGTCACATAATTCAGGAAAGCAACATAATTCCCACAGAACATCACAGAGAAGTGAATCATATGAACAAGGTAATCGAGGAGATCATCCGTCTTGCCAAGGCTGTGGAGGATCACATTCACGTAATTACTGCAAGTTTCGGAATGCGAAATGCAATCACTGTGGAAAAAAGGGTCACATCGCCAAGGTTTGCAAATCAAAGACGTCAATACAAACTGCTGGCCAAGTAATGGAAGTCGAGTCATCAGCGAAGGAGATCGATGTTTTGCAACGTCTGAGTAAGGTTCATGATGTCAATTTATTCAAACCGTCAGGTAAGCAAATGATTAATGTACTTATCGATGGATGCAGTCTTGAAATGGAGCTCGATACTGGAGCACCATGCGGAATAATTAGTAAAAAAGTACTGAGCACGATTAAACCAAATTTTGTCTTGCAACAGACAGACAGACAATTTGCTAGTTATACAGGTCATCGTATCCATTGTATTGGTCGCATTTTAGTTAATGCAACAGTTGGCGCGACAACCCGACGATTGAATCTATTTGTCGTCGATGGGAAATTTGATACACTTTTTGGTCGAGAATAGATTACACAATTTCTGAATGAAATAAATTTTTCTAAAATATTTTCTAATCCTGAACAGGTACATACAATGTCTACTGCGATGCCATGTTTGACTCCTGAACAAAAAGTTCAACTTGAGCAACTCCTGATCCAGTATGACGATGTATTCAGTGAGATACCAGGAAAACTAAGCGGACCTCCTGCCAGAATACATTTGAAGCCAGGAGCAACACCTCTCTTTTGCCGAGCAAGAGAGATACCATTAGCACTACGTGAGGCATACGCGAAAGAGATTAATGCTAAAATTGCGTCGGGATTTTACGAAAAAGTAGAACATTCTGAGTGGGCCTCAACAACACATGTGGTTGCTAAGAAAAACGGAAAAATACGTATCACAGGAAATTACAAGACTACATTAAATCCTCGCATCGTTATTGATGAACACCCGATACCGAAAGTCCAACATTTGTTTAACCGTATGAAAGGAGCCAACTTATTCTGCCATCTAGATATTACAGATGCATATACACATTTAACGATTGATGAAGAATTTGCTAATGCTTCAACGCTGAATACTCCAACACATGGGCTAATTCGTCCAACTCGGGCAGTTTACGGAGCAGCAAATATTCCTGCAATCTGGCAACGAAGAATGGAAACTGTATTACAAGATCTTCCTAATGTTCTCAATTTTTTCGACGACGTGCTAGTCTTCGCAAATGGTTTCGACAACCTGATGCTATCTCTCAGTGCAACTTTGGAAAGGATGAAGTTACATGGATTAAAACTTAATCGAGCAAAATGTGTCTTTGCCACACCTACTGTCGAGTTCTTAGGACATAAGGTAGACGCTAAAGGCGTACACAAGTCCGACAAACACACGGAAGCTATACGCGATGCACCAAAACCCTCTACAAGAGAAGAATTACAATTATTTTTGGGTAAGGCAACCTATTATAGTTCTTTCATACCTAATCTGTCCAGCAGAGATCGTCCACTCCGAGATATGCTTCTTGTTGAACCGTTTGCATGGACTCCTGCTGCTGAAAAGGCATACATCGACATCAAAAAGATCTTGACTTCGCCTCAGGTCCTCATGCCGTATGATACTGCACTTCCATTACTGTTAGCAACAAATGCTAGCAAAACAGGTTTAGGCGCTGTTTTGTCACACCGACTGAACGATGGAAGAGAGCGTCCAATCGCTTACGCAAGTCGAACGATGAATGCTACAGAACAACGCTATCCGCAAATCGATAAAGAGGCACTGGCTATAGTTTGGGCTGTACAAAAATTCTTTTACTATCTTTATGCTCGTCACTTTACGTCGATTACAGATCATAAACCTCTGACACAAATTTTGCACCCAGAAAAATCACTTCCGGTGTTATGTATTAGTCGCATGGCAAATTACGCAGATTACTTGTCGAACTTTGATTACGATGTTGTATTCAAACCGACGAAAGCTAACACAAATGCAGATTATTGCTCGCGTATACCGTTGCCTACAACAATTAACACCGTGAACAAATTCACATCTGGAGAAGAGGAAGAAACTATGGAATTTAACGAATTCGATCAATTTGTTTTGAACCAAATAAAGCAGCTTCCCATTCGCGCAAATGACATCGCTCGAGAAACAAGGAAGGATCCACATCTTGGTAAAATTGTCCAATTATTAGAAACGGGCCAGAATCTTGCTCGCCATGGTTTCAAGGCTCCTGAAGTCAATTATACTTTAGCCGCGAACTGTTTATTATTTGAACATAGAATTGTTGTGCCAGTCTCTCTGCGGCAGCCAATCCTCAACGACTTACATGCAGCTCACATAGGTATTGTGAAAATGAAGGGGTTAGCAAGATCATTTGTTTTTTGGCCACGTATTGATGCAGATATTGAATGCGTTGCAAAATCGTGCAATGAATGTGCTAAGAATGCGCATACTCCACCGAAGTTCCGAGAACATCACTGGGAGTATCCCAAAGCTCCCTGGGAAAGAGTTCACATAGACTATGCGGGTCCCGTTGCTGGTACGATGCTGTTTATAATTGTCGATGCATACAGCAAATGGTTGGAAGTTAAAACAACTAATTCAACAACGACAGCTTCAACTATTTCAATGCTGGATGAGTTATTCGCAGCTCACGGTGTTCCTGTCACCATAGTCTCCGATAATGGAACACAATTTACGTCTGAAGAATTCAAGAGGTTCTTACAAGTCAGTGGTGTGAAGTACCATAAGCTTACAGCTCCATATCATCCGTCGACGAACGGGCAAGCAGAGAGGTACGTGCAGACAGTAAAAGATGCTCTTCGTGCAATGTCCACTACGCCAGCCACATTGAAGCTGAACTTGAACGAGTTCCTACGTCAGTATCGTAAGGCTCCACATGCAACTACAGGACAACCTCCTGCGCGACTGTTCCTAGGACGTGATATACGTACTCGTCTCGACTTGATCCGACCAGAAGATATGTATACAAAAATCACGGGAAAACAACGTGCTGAATTCGATACCACGTTTCGCAGATTCCAACCTGCCCAAACAGTCTACTTCCTTTCGGGAAATCCACGTATGGACAAGTGGCTTCTAGGCACAATTGTTACACGCCTTGGAGACCTCCATTATGAGATCGACTATTCTGGGAAACGCTTTAAGAGACACATCAATCAAATTCGAGAACATCACCAAAGTATAAATCAACCAGCTGTTAATGTTCAACCACAAAGCCAGAGCGAGAATGTTGTAGAGTCACCACGTCGAGTTCATTTCTATGAAAATTTAAAAAGACCAGTTTCAGCTCCCCCTGCAGTCACAACTACAGCACCAGTGGAACAACCTACGACTCCAAGAGCAGAAACACCTACTACTCCGAGAGCAGAAACACCTACTACTAAACAATTCCCACGTAGATCAACACGTATCCGTCATCCTCCTTTAAGATTCTCATCAAGAAAGTAATTTCCAAACGGGGGAAGAAATGTTGTGTATTAACTCAGAGATGAGAATGTTAAGGTGGCGTAGTTTTGAAAAAAACAATAGTTGTTGTATTCTTCCTGTATTAAAAATTTACATAAAAAAAATAAATGTTCTGAATAAAAGAAGTTCTGCATTATACCGAAACATAAAAAAAATGAATATCATATTGATGTAATGTATTCCGGATGTTCTTGATAATATGGGGAGTATCATAGAATATGAATATTTTTCTTCCACTAATTACGATATGATGTCCTCCGTCATTTGTACTATTAACTAATTGGCTTACTGCCGCTACATTCGTAGTCCCTAAAAATAAATACGTGTAATGTTTTCATTCTGAACACAACAATTTAAAACTGACTTTTACCTTGGTCACAAACACAACCAACTACATGAACGTTTCTTTCAATTAAACAGGACAAAATATCAATTAATAATTTCTTCACAGAAACGGTTTTAATTTAATCTTTTGTGAAATAAAAAGCTATAGATTGCTTCCACTATCCAGATATTGATGACAGCATAAAAACTAATGCATGGTTTGCTTCTTGGTTGAATCTTCCTAAATGTCCAAGATCTACATATCCAACAATTTTATCATGCGCCTTATCATAGGTTAATACCTGTTTTAATGCTATTTCGTCGAATAATAAGACACATTGTTTCAATTCTTCTGAACAGCGAGCCAATCTTTTTTCTAAACTTATGATAATGTGCATATTAATTCCTACTGTTAAGGGAATGTCCTGTAATAATCTTTGTAATGTTGATCTCGATTGTAATTTTAAAAAATTCCTGAGAAACCGGTAGCATTTTGATCCACGCTTATACACAGCTAATGCAAAAATTTTGTCATCCCGGTTCCATGAAGGTTTATCCTTTTTAAAATTTCTGAACTGACTTCTAATTAAATTTGCCGTAACATTATTAAAATTTTGTTCCAACTTCCGAAAAACATCAGTGTAACTGGCACGAGATAACATTTTTAAAGTGTTGCGTGATTTCTGTAATTGTGATTTTAATTTGCATATCCTTCCCTTTTGCACCGTATATTCTTTGTACAAGACCTTCTTGCGAGGTGATCAAATATTGAACCTTTTCTCACCAAACTTCCTCAAAATAGATTTGCGTGCTGTAAATAATAAAAATAAAATTACAATTCTGTGTCAATATTGCTACTAGTCAATAAAAAAATTATAATTAAAGCTGGTTCTTGTCCGATGAAAATTGTATCACAAACTCTTTTAAACGGACACTAAATGGCGCATAAACACTTAACGTTTCGCAGTCGTTCGACAGCTTCGTCAGAAGTGAAAAATATATTTTTCGAACTGTCGAACGACTGCGAAACGTGTTTATGCGCCATTTAGTGTCCGTTTAAAAGAGTTTGTGATACAATTTTCATCGGACAAGAACCAGCTTTAATAAAATTAATGCTAATTCAACTATGCGAAAAGCGCATTTCGACAAGATCGTGACCCTATAATTATTTCTGATTATCTATAAGTTATTTTACTAAGAACTAATATACCACAAAATGATTAATCAAATGAATTGATTACAAATGTACAAATGCGCGCCAACACCACTTCTACTCAGTACGGGTCTTTTATATGCTTTCCAAAGATGAATGAAGCTTCCTACAACTTTTTGTAGATTTTAGTTAATTCCCTTGCCGTTCGTAAAAACGCTCCCATCGCTATGGAAATTGGTTACAGATCACTAAATTTTTACGAATTATTTACGCAAGATAGAGACTCAAAATTTCCTATTATAATAATCTCACTACATATATACAGGTTGAGTCCAAAAAAAAAACGCCTACGCGAATAGCGTCGGTGTTTATTGTCGTATTTGAGCGGTCAAAAAATCAAACAAAATGGCAGAAAAAACTCAGCTGTTAACTTTTGTTTTTTAAATGCAATGGTATGATTACTGTAATCAATATCGAAAGAACTTTTTTTTCTGCGATCAATGATGTGCCGCAACAAACACTTATTTTTCAAAACAATAGAAAACAATAAAAAGAAATAAATTAATTATTTACATGAAATGTCGTAATAAACAGTTGGTGAACAATAAATAGAGAGTTTTAGCAATTTTACGATATGGATAACGTTTACGCTAAATGCTGTAAAAAGACTAACGCGCTTGCTCATATATTTGTGAGCATGCGCATTAATAGTTTTGTAGCATTTAGCGTACACGTTATCCATATCGTAAAAATTGCTAAAACTCTCTAATGATACATGTTTTACGGTAAATAGTGTAGTATCTATAAGTACTTCCTCATAGGCAAAAAAATGACGATAACTTTGAAATTCTTTTTTGTAGTTTTTTCTTATTGTTTTGAAAAATAAGTGTTTGTTGCAGCACATCTTTGAACGCAGAAAAAAACGTTCTTTCGAAATTTATTACAGTAATCATACCATTGCATTTAAAAAACAAAAGTTGACCGCTGTCATGCAGCTGTCTTAAATGTATTAAAGACGCAAGGTATGGTATTTTGTAGAGTTTTTTCTGCCATTTCATTTGATTTTTTGACCGCTCAAATACGACAATAAACACCTATTCGCGTAGGCGTTTTTTTGGACTCAACCTGTATATTTAAATATTTTCAATTCCAAAAGAAGCTTTAGAAATTTCCTCATTCAATAGCAAACCAGTATTTTAGGAAATGTAATTTGTGTGGTTGTAAATTATGAACTTACCTTATACGAAAGATAGCTCCTGCTTTGATAAAATCATAATTATAGGGCGCGTTTAGCGAACAGCAGCTGCTGAGTTGCTTACTCAGCAATCGTTTGTGATTGGTTCACATTAAGGTAATAGCCAATCACAAACGATTGCTGAGTAAGCAACTCAGCAGCTGCTGTTCGCTAAACGCGCCCATTGGCTGCCAATGTCAGAAAACGTAGTTATGTAACAGAATTTTCGGTATTTCGGAGAGACGTCAAAAAAATGTAAGAAATTTTCTGTCCGCAACTGTACATTTTGTTTTTTATTTGGTAATTTAAATGGAATTTTACCAGTTTACATCCCTAATGATGTCTGTGGCAGAAAGTCAAAAGAGCATAGGTCACATTTTCTGTAAAACGGAGTTATGTACGTAAATGCATTCAAAAATGAAAGTTGTTAATATTTCGTTCGTTTTGATCGCCCGAATGTGAAATACTATAATGAATAACTATAGTTAAACCCTTATGTTGGACGAAATATTCACAAATTTCATTTTTGAATACATTCAAGTCCATAACTCCGGTTTGCAGAAAATGTGACTTTTGCCCTTTTAACTGCCTACCACAGATGTGTTAACTACGTAATTGTCTCTTCTGGCATTAATAAAAAATCGAACGCATTAATTTTTAAAACTACATTAATGTATTAGTAATAGAGATCGTGTTCTGAAATTTCATTAATAAATAAGCAAATAGTTATATTACACTAACAGAAACATTTTTGAAAAACGTCATGTTAGTTTTTTCAGCCGAAAAATGATAAAAAAAAGTAATTCCACCTTAGTAGAGAATTACGAATTATTTAGAAATATTTACAATTTAATATTAATTAATATTTATAATTTAATTATTATCCTTCTCTATTATTATTCTCGGCATTGGGGTACCAGACAGAATATTACGAGCAATATTTTGACGAAGTAATTCTTTAATTTAATACATGCACAATGCTATTGCGTACTAAAGCTGAGTATTACCGGAAAATGTTGTTTCTACGTTTCATCTAAGTATGTTACAATTAACTAACATGACACTTACACATTACATACTTTAAATTATTTTCATTAAGATATGAGGTATATTTTCGTGAGTAACGCGGTTCAATGCCTGGTTTAAAGATTACGTCATGGATTACAGTGTCGCGAAAGCGTATTGGTTGAAATATATCTTTGGTACTTGGAAAAAGAGAAAACACAAAGGTCAACAGATGACAAATTTACTGCACACGCGTGCATTTAAAACATGTAAACCGGATTACAATGATTACCAGTCGAAAATAATGGAACCATGGATGCAGAAAATGTACACAGGTCGAAAGGTTCATCCATGTGTTACAGTAACCGCGTTCAAAAATTGTAACCATTACGTCATAGTTACTCACGAAAACGTTATTGTTTAAAACACGCCGTCTTTCATCCGTCGCGAAAATATCCCTATGGTCAAAACACTAGCACTCACATATTGCATGTAATTTACCACAAAACAAGAGGTTCTGTGTAAAATTCAAAATAATAAAATTTAGAAAATATGCATCCAGCATTACACATGTGCATTACAGATGTCGACATCTCACATTAGTCATGATATTCAGACACAGGTATTGCAGTGACACCTATTTTCTATAAGTCGATTATTTTCGTCTGAAAACACCATCATCAGCGCCCCCCTTGTGGGTACGCCCAACTATATTCACGTTGCCAATTCCGTAATCCCTATAGGGACCGTGCACATGCCTGCGTTCAGCGACGCCTGGCGGTGATTTATGCATTAGTGGTAGGAAAACATTGTTTTTAGGTTAATACACCTGTGACACGTTGAAGTGACGTTATTAACGTCACTCTGTAATTTTTAATTTTGCAATTACCATGGATGTTGAAATATATTTTAAAATCTTGTTTATGTAAGTGGACGACCAGCTGGTAGTGGCCGGCCATCAGGCGCAGTCACCCTATGCATAACTTCAATAGCCGAGCGAAAATTTTGGTATTTGCGGAAGAAATTTTGCATGGCATTGATGGTCAATAAAATTTTTTGTTGTGCGCAGATTTGTTGTTATTTCTTGTAATTGTATTAAAAATATTTAGGGCTTTTTCTAAATTTACACAAATCTTGCAACAAGTTTTATCGTTTGATGATCAGTACAATTTCTAAATATGCAAAATTTATGCAAATCCTGCGTGGTGTCACTAATAGATGTGAAAATATATTACAAATTGAATTCTATTGTTTATGAGTGCAGTATTTCAGAAAACACATCAGAAGATCGGCAGTTGATTATTGTTGGACATGGGCGTTTTCCGTTATTTCTAAATTTTTCCTTTCAAACACAATGAATTTTAAATGCATGACCTCCGTACACAAATTTATGGAAATTTGCCTAACTGGAACGTATTCTTCACTCTTTTTTGCTCTTTTACACCCATTTGTATAAATAAAATGGGTAACGAGAGTGACTCATAGAATTAATGTAAAAGTACTATAAAATAAACAAAAATCTGAGTACAAACCTCAATTTAAGAAACATCACTAATATAATCAGTCTTTTAATACAATTAACACAAAGTATTCCAGTTAAATAGTATAAAACATGTTCCACATGCATTTGACATGAAGTCGGTCTGATGATCGGTTGGGGCTATTGTTTAAATTGACTTCTTCACATGAAACGCATACCATCAGTATCCTGACCGTAAATGTATTCACAATACCAAGACTAACCATCCGTTAATCATCAACCGCATTTGAAACTGGCCTACATTTGTTGACTTGCTTTCCGACTTCTCATGAAATTCTTCAAACTTTCATTTCATCTGAGTCTCCTGCACATTTTTCGAATAGAGTACGTTGTACGTAATGACTAATCGATATTGAAATCTATGAATCACTTTCAAAACAGCATACAAACTTAAATGTTTCAATCCATATATACACTCCGCAAAAAAATTATCGCATCACCTGATATTTTTCTCTTTAAATGCCGTAGTTTATTTCTTAGTAGTTAATGTTCATTTTTATTAATATTCATTATTTATTCTAGTTAGATTTAAGTCATTACTAAAATTAAACCACTAATTTTAAATTGAAGAATACAATTAGGTTAGAAAAAATAATTAAAAAGAACACTAGTAATGAGTATTTCCACCTCTAGCTTGTATAACAGCTTGCATCCGTCTTGGAAGAGACTCAATAAGACCTCTAATGTAGTCTTGATTTAGGTGGTTCCATTCTTCAGTTACTTTTACTGCTAACTGATTTAAAGTTGTCGCTGGAGGTTGAGTGGCCTGCAAAGAAAACCCGATATGGTCCCAGACCTGCTCAATCGGATTTAGGTCTGGGCTTCTAGCAGGCCAGTCTAAAACCCTTATCCCGACTTCATTAATGTATTGTTGTACAATTCGAGCGATGTGCGGGCGTGCGTTATCTTGCATTAAGAGAAACTCTGGAGCAATTAATGGTGCGTAGGGTACAACATGTGGTTCTAAAACCTCTCTGATATACCTATAAGCAGTCATAGAACCGTTATTCACGATAACTAACTCTGTGCGCGCCTCTAAAGATATTCCACCCCAGGGGCCTGTTTCATAAAAATTATTAGGCTAATATTACTAGCTCCAGACTAATACTATTAGCTTATAATATTAGGTTACGTCTCATAAACGTTTTAACCAATAATATTAATTATGAGTGTACCACTACAAATATTTGCTAATTTTATTAGCTATAATTGGCTTAGTGTTTCATAAATAAAACGGGCTAATATTTTTCTCTCTTAAAACTTGACTAATTTTATAAGTCATTTGAGTATAATAATATTAGTCTGTGAATATTACCTAAGATATAAATATCGTTTGTAATTTAAAAAAGAATGGGTGATTTAGCATCAGATTCCAGTGACGAAGAAGTTGCCGTTTTAATGCGACGTCCGAGGATTTTTAGGCAACGACTTTCGTATGCGTTCATGCAAGATACATACGAATTTAATGAACGATTCAGATTGACATTTGAAAAGTTTAATTTTGTTCTAAATCGAATAGAACATAATTTAGCTCATGTAACTAAAAGAAATTATGCACTAACACCCAAACAGCAGCTTATGACAGCTCTACATTGGTTAGGCAGTGGAATGCAGTACCACTGTGCTGCAGATATGCTTCTATCCATGCTTTTCTCTTTGTGTCTTTTGTTACACTAGAAGAAAATGGGCCGAAGAGATCATTTTTTAATTCAATCAGTTTTCTTAAAAAATTTTGTTGTATAAGGCACTTTTCATGTCTTTTTCCAACCTTTGACATGTTTGAGCACTCTAAGCACGTTTACACTAATTTACAGTTGAAAGTATACACTGAGAAAAGAAAATGCATTAATTTGACAACAATGATATGGTTAACTACAGAATTGTTGCTGGAATAAATATTTGCTTTAATCATATCAAAACATTCTTTCAATTTAAACAAAAATATTTGTTATTTCTTTATAGTTAAATTAATAATGAGACATTCATTGCATTGAAATTCAACTAATTTTTATATTGAAATTAATCAATACAGTTTTGTTAAAATAAGAATCTCCTGTTATTTAAAAGGAAATTCGTAAACAGTCTAATTAATCATTGGACATTGTTGACTGTAATAAAGTAAGAGGTAATTTGAATATTTCAGTTAACTGAAATGTTGTGTTGAAATAAACATTTCTTATTAATTAAAATAAATTAAGATTTAGATTAATTTAAGAAAAAAAAAGTGTTACATATTTTAAAGTCGTACGTTACTGGAGTAATCGTCATTTATACGCGGCATGCGCATCAGTGCATCATCCATCTTTTATTGCGTCTTAGCTTTCATGTTTCACTGTGGCCATACTGGCGGAGTGATTTCAATATCTGCCTTGCATTTCGTGTGCTTGTTTAATAGGTGCAGGATCTGATTAAATTAATAAAAACTATGGCTGATGAAATGGTAACGAACTTATTAGCAGAATGGGATTTTGAAAATCTAATACAAGTTTTTAAAGGTAAGTAATTTTATAAAAAATAGGTAAAAATATTTATTTAATCTATTTTCGTCTGAACCGATTTATCATATAGAGAAAATTACACCTAATATCCAATCAAATTAAGTAATGATCCTAGAAACTTTGTTAATAAATAATAATATTCAATTTATCTACATATACAGGGTATTTACGCAGTCTTATTTTTATTTTTAAATGGTGATAGGGCACATCAAAAGATTTTTCGCCAAGTAAAAATATAGGATGCCATGGTCATTATATCATGTCATACATCAAATTTTTTCATGGTATGCTAGAGAAATTGTCAATTTAAAGACTCTTGGATATTAGTTTTTATTGATATTTATTATTGTTACTAATAGTTATATTATACACGTTAGTAATGTGATAATATAACTGTAATTATTGATGAAATATAACTAAAATTGTCTAACTGGCAAAATAGAAAGAGTTTGAAAAGAGTTTACACATGTATTTCAGCTTAATTGGGCCTTGTCAGAACTCTGTATCTTAAAAATTTGTTTCACAGATCAAGAAATTGATCACGAAGCTTTTTTACATTTGACGGAGGATCTGATTAAGGAAATTATACCTATAATAGGAACAAGAGTGAAATTTTTATCCAAATTTAAAAATTAATAAATGGTATACAACGCGAAAGTATGTTTCGAAGAAAGTCCTTCTACAAGTAGTACAGATGAAACTACTGTCGAAATTAATAATGCAGTTGATAGTTTGAGCAACGCATATAAAAGTTCTAAACGGAATTTCGCTTTCTATGGAGGAAAAAATTTAAAACGAGCTTTCAGACCGACTTACAATCTTGATCTTAAGGAGTTTTTGCAATTGACAACCAAGGAAGATATATTCTAAATTATTATAGTAAAGAAAAAACATTATGCAGAAAAACAAGAAATTTATTAGTTGAAATTCTTATAAAAGAAGCTGTGAATGATTGTAAAAAGTAGGTGTAATTACTAATTACATAAGTATACGTGTAGATTTTTACGTTAAGTCATATATACAGTGTGTTTCACCAGTTATAGAGGCCATAAAGATGAATGTTGTTGCAGGAATGAGAATTTTTTAGAGTCCAGAAATACGATCAAAATGAAAAATTTTCATTAAAAATTGAGCAATGCGCAATCAGAACAATTAAAAGTCGTTTGAAACATCAGCTCACAAAACAATTAACTTAAGTGCATGTAATGAACAATAGTTAAGTAGCTATTCCTAAAAAGGTAGAAATTGTGAAATTAAAATTTTTCAATGCTACAGTTTTTATTTTAGTCAGCTAAATTTGGACTCTAAAGAAATCTCATTCCTCAAAAAGATTCATCTTTATGGGTCCTATAACTGGTAAAAGTTTTATACTTGCGTTAATAATGAAGCAGTTATTCGGGTGTCTTTATGTAAAGTAAAACACACTGTATATAGGCTAATTGTGCAATATTAAATGATTTTATAACTGTTAATAGGTTAACGAGTGAAGACTTTGATAACTTATCATTGAAAATATGCGACTTGTTTCCTACTGAAACAATTGCAACTTATTACATTCCATATGCAGGGAAAGAGAATTCTCCGTTAAAGAAGCCCATGTGCGCAAAAGGAAAGCTAGTCGATAAATATCGTAATATTCAACGATTATATAAAATAATAAATGATGAGACTGAGAGTTCAAAAACAGAAGAGGGAGTAATACCTGGTATGTGTACACAAAAGTACATTTTCTACTGGACTTAAAATAGGTTTCTTTTTGTTCATGAGATTGCTCTCTCATGAAGAAATTCAAATTCTCATCTCGCGAAAAAAAAACGCTTTCGTGGCTTGTAAAATATACTACCTCTTTTCTTTAAATTCTTAAAATTATTTGTGAATTGTACCTGTAAACATACTGTACAAGGATTTTATTTATATTTTGAATGGTACCTAAACATTTTGTAGTTAGGCATACAAAAAATGTTAAATACAAAAGTTTTAGGAATTTACCTGAACCGGCAAAATTTATTAAAAAAAAGAAACAAATGACGATCGGACACCTAACAAATGAGTATCATCTTTGTTATTTTAAATGGAACAATATGTACGTTTTCTTGAATTAAGAAAGACATTTATTTTCTAATTCCAAAAATATGTAGTTTGCCTATATGTGGTTTCATACTTCTTGCGATATTTAAATTTAAAATTTAAAAAAATGCATTTATTTGGATTAATAAGGAGTTTATTATGTGTGACAAGTGTAAACTAATTAAAAGTCACTTTATAAGTAAGTCAAAACGCCAACATCTAAGAGAAATTAACATATTATATGAAATAAATTAATAAAAATGTACCAAAACAATAAAAATTTCTGACAGCTGTAGTTCTTGCCAATTGAAATTGTAATTAAATTGATTTGTTTAATTGGCAAGAACTACAGCTGTCATTAATTTCACTCAATGTTTCCATAGTTACTTACGTTATTTATTTTAGTGTCACATTTTGCCTTTTGAAAGATCAAACATAACTGTTCCTTTCAATTTTGCAAAATATTAGACAGTTTTTCAAAAAGTTTTCTTTCAGGGTTTGTTTTTGGGTTATTGGAAATTTCAAAAATATGTAAGTGTATAATTTAATTATTATCCTTTCAAAAAGTAATTTTTTAGTACATATCTCTGATGAAGCCCAATCAGGCTGAAATAATTCACGTGATTTATAAGATATTCTATTTCTCTAATACTGCCAATTAAACAAATCAATTTAATAATAAAAATTTCAAACTTAAATATCGTAAAAAGTATGAAACCAAATATAGACAAACTACATATTTTTGGAATTAGGAGAAATAATATCTTTCTTAATTCTAGAAAATATATTGTGTTTCATTTAAAATAACAAAGTTGATACTCACTTTTTAGGTTTCCAATTGTTATTTGTTTCTTTTTAAAGTAAATTCTGGCGGTTCAGGTAAGTCCTTAAAACATTGTATGTATTTATCATTTTTTAATATGTCTAATAACAAAATGCGTAGGTACCGTTCAAAATATAAACAAAAACCCTGTACATTTTGATTTTCCTTTCATAAAAAAAGTTTTTATAAATGTACCTACTGATATTTTCAGAAGAACAGAGGCATAGCGTAGATTAGCTAAAAGATAATACCGAACCATGGAATGAAGTCATTTTACATTGGCAGGTTACTTACAATTTGAGAAAGTTATGTAAAGAAAAGACTGTGTCTGAATTCAATTCTGAATGGCCAATATTAAAAATTAATGAAGCACAATTTCTTGTAAGTTCATTGTTACTTGTAAATGTATCGGTGGTCCCGATATAATGTGCCAAACGTAAACTGGTAATTCAGCTTGCGTGAAAGAACTATTCAATGTTCAATTCAATGAAAACCAGGTATGTGCGATTTTTTTGCAAGCTACGTTATTCTTCTGTGGCATTCAAACATTTTACTACCTTTCAATCTACCTTGAATCAAGAAACTGTACTAGACTTGTTTACTCGTCTTGATGAAATGAATTACCAGTCAGAGTTTGGTACGTTTGGCAATTTTTTCCCGGTCTTAGATATTCAAATATGACAGTGTATGCAAAATATATTTCAGATCTATATAATCTGTTCTAGATTGAGGAAGATTTTAATGTAGAATATAGCTGTGGACATGCACTTCTAACACTTTGGGAGAAGTGTTTTAGAACAATAGAAAACTGAAACTTGACGAAACATTTAGATAAAGAAAACAAGGAGTTATTAAGGATATTAAATTCAAATTTATCAGAAGGTAAGTTTAAGTAGGTGAACACTGACGTAAATAAAGAAGTAATCAATCTTAAAACTTGGTTCAATTTCAAATATAAATCTTTAACAACTTTCTGCAAATTGCAGATTTTTCATTGCTGGTTTTTTACATTCCGCAAAAAAATGTATCACTTGACTTTTCATTATGGCAATCAATTAAAACAAATATAAAAATGCTTAACGAAAAATATCAGATGTAATAATTTTTTTGCAGAATGTTTTTGTTAATGTCATCGGCATGATAATTTATTGATAATGCACGTATTCTTACAAACATTGAACATCTCATAGTCTGAATTATAGAACAATAATTTCAAATTTCGTTTAAAATGTCGTTTAGAATATAGAACGCAGTGTGACAACGTGAGTTTGATGACTATTATTATTTATTATGTACATTAACTACTTTTTATGCATACTTATGCAGTTCTTTTTTCATTAGATTCACGTGTGCTTATACAATTTTATATATTGGCATGATTGCTTCCATCAACAACTAGGATACGCCGCCAAGGCATCAATTGGAAGCCATCAGTTGGAGAATGCAAAGAAAATTTTATAGGACATGTCAAAGTACATTACCATTTTACAGTGTCATATATTATCAGATTTTTTTTTTGTTTTAGACAGTATCTGATGTACACATATTTATGTACACTTTATTTCTAAGTCTTTTTATTGTAGTATTTACTGTATTAATACATATATAGTAATGAATTATTTATTGTTTTCTTTTAACAGTATTCCCATAATAAATGTAAGTGCATATCCCCTGAAGCGTACGTAATTCTTGATGTAAAATAATTGTTTAAAGGTCTTTATTTATTTATTTTAATAAATGGAACAAACATTTCACAACTAAATTAGTTGCTTCTTCAGTGAAAAATTCCCTGAAACTAATGTAAAGACTACATAAATATGTAAATTGTTTTGTTTTACATTTATTAGTTTAATTTAATATTATATTAGTTTCTGGGAATTTTACACTGAAAAAGCTATTAATATAGTTGCGAAACGTTTCTGTACCATTTATTAAAAAAATAAAGATCTTTAACATATTAATATGTTGAATTGAACTTATTAATACGTTCAATTCAACATATTTTTATAGTTAAAACAAAATATTAATATTGTTGAATGAAATAAAATATAATATTCGCGGAAACAGAAAAAGCATACATATAAGTAAAACATTTAGTTGGATCAACATCGTTTTATTGTTGAGAATATATTAACAATTCTTTTCTTTAACAAAACGAAATGTGTATTTCAACTAAAAGTATTAATTCATCTAATGCTTACAATTGTTTGCAACAACAAGTTGATAAACGATTGATACTAATATCACAAATTATTAAAATTATTATTATTATTATTATTATTAAAATTATTAAATTATTCAGTCGTATTAAGATGTTATATTATCATTTTAAAATTTAATTATGATTAATACTGACGAATATTTGCGTTGTATTAAAATAAGTGCTTTTCTTGGTTTAATACATGAAATCTTTTGAACGAAGCTCTATTTTTTAACAATTTTGAATTGTTTCATTTAAGTAAAAATTGTAATTGACTGTATTTAACCAAAATTATTTTGTTGAATTTGCCTTTTTTGGTTAATTCAATGCATTTTCTTTTCTCAGTGTACAAACGATGTCACGATCAATTTTATGCAGTAACCGGCAGACGCTCTAACCTCAAATTTCAAATTTAATTAATAGTCTAATAATATTAGTACTCTATTTTATGAGCTATACAAAAATATTTATGAAACTGAAAGAAGCAAGCTCATAATATGATTTTATGAGATTAATATTATTAGCTAATAAAATTAGTAACTTTTATGAAACAGGCCCCAGACCATAATGGAACCGCCGCCGAAATTTACCGTATTTCTAAAATTGCATTGAGCGTACCTCTCGCCATCTCTTCTGTATACTGGTATACGTCTATCAGAACCAAATAAACAGAATCGTGATTCATCTGTAAACAAAGTTTTGGCCCAGTTATCAACATTCCATTCAGCGTGTTCTCTTGCAAATTGTAATCTTAGGTCTGTTTGTTATCCTGCACTGGTGTACACCAATGCATACTTTTTCGCAAAATACTCTTTAATGCAATTTGAAATGTTCGTGTGGTATGTCAGTATGAATGAGTATGATTCGTTTTAATACATTATCAATGAATTTAGGCTTCGTTAAAGTATATTTCGTAAAAAAAGTGTACACTAGTGCACACCAGTGCAGGATAACAAACAGACCTCTTGCTAGGCGATGCTCCCCGGTGAGTATGGGACCTTTAGCGGGTACCCTGGCGTGAAGTCCCATATCACGAAGACGATTTCTTATGGTCTGTGTGGTAACCTGGACATTTCTTGCATTGTACAACTCAATTTTCAGCATTTTTGCCGTGCATTGCCGGGTGCGTAGAGCGCTTAAACGTATAAAGCGGTCATCTAGGGCCGTTGTTTTCCTTTTACGACCTTGTCCTGCTCTTTTTTTGTAATTCCCGGTTTCCCTAAATCGACTTACAATTCTTGAAATTGTTGACTGCTGAACACCGATGGCTCTAAATACGTATCTTTGGCTGCGGCCATCTTCAATCAATGCAATGGCTCTAACAATTTCGTCATGACTTAAAGTTCTAGAATTGCGAAAAGGGGCTTCCATGTTCATATTTAAGAACAATACAACTAAAATTTTCAGAATAATCACATGTTAAAATCGTTTTAGAATATGGCAGAGTTTACACTTACTAAAAATTCTTGAAGATAGAAAGGATATTTAAGAGTTCTGGTTTAGTTAAACAATTTAATTAATTTCTCTGTCTCTAACCTGTCACTATTTATAAAAACAAAGACAAATGAAATAAATATAAAAACATTTAATGAAAAATTTAAGGCGATGCGATAATTTTTTTGCGGAGTGTATTTTCTTGCTACTATCTGGATAATTGTAAAATTTAACATTCTTCCTGTTACTATAACTCTTATGACAATTTACAGTTGTAATACATAATAAGTATTTGATCTTCTGGTATGAAATTAATTACAAAATTCAAGTTCAAATGCACATTGCGCATTTGAAATGACAGACGTACATTTGAACTGTCATCATACTTCACTCGTGTTTTCATACCACTTATGCAAAATATGGCCATTGGTGGCGCTGTCATCGCATGTGCACGGTGCCTATATGGGATGTCTTATATTTGTCTATGTGAAATTCTTAACACCCTTTTCAAAATGGCGACCGTCGTTTAGGCGGGAACGTCGAGTGTCGCATCTCGTAAATCTGTGATTCTAGTAAGTACATAAACAGTTTCACGTTTATAGTCAAGATATTCCTATAAATTTCCGCTAAAACTGCACGTTAGATTCGTAAATTTGCGCGTACTCAGAAATGTCAGATGCTCGTGCCTTTTTGCAGTTTAATATGTGGTTAAATACATATAAGATTTATTAATTTGTGTTTTATTTATTCCTTTCTGATAAAAACTAGGCCTGAAACAGCTGTACAGAGCCTGCTCGGGGAATCCGCTGCAATCAAAACCGATTTACACAAAAAATTTCAAAAAGTTTATTATTATACAAAAATGGCAGTTCTGAGTACGCGCAAATTTAGGAACCTAACGTCAGTGAGTATATAGGTACCTATATAGTCACTGCTAACGTGCAGTTTTACCGAATTTTTCCATTTTCGTAATTAATTGGAAACTTAAACTTAAGTATTTTTGTTTTTTTCGCTAGTTCAGATTTATTAGTTTAGATTATTGCTCAATGGCTTTGTTAATACAAAATTGCAAAATTCGAATGTTTTTATTTACCTAAGAAGGTAGTTATCAACAAATTTAGTAGAGAGGAGAGAGAAGAAAGTCTAGGGAAATCTAGGGAATTTTTCGTGAGAATTCTAGGGAAAAGGAACACGTCGCATCTGGCAGCACTGACCTGTACGGAGTGTTGATTTAGTACCTTAATGTGCATGGTCCCCATAGGATGACCTCGCAGCAAAGTAGACAAGGATAGATTTAGGCGTCCATCCGAGAGGGGTGCTGAGGTAAAGGGAAAAGTTCCAACTTTAGGTCTGATCATAGGGTCTGATTACCAACTTCACATATCAGTTTCCCGGTAAAGCTAGATTTAAGCTGGATTTACAGGGAGCGTTGAGCGCGTCAAAACGCCGGGCGTTCTGTACCCTCATTGATTACTGCTCTTTACGTAAAGAGCATTAGCCAATGAGAGTACAGTACGCCCGGCGTTTTGACGCGCTCAACGCTCCATGTAAATCCAGCTTTACATGGAGCGTTCAGCGCGTCAAAACGCCGGGCGTTCTGTACCCTCATTGGTTGCTGCTCTTAACGTAACGAGCACTAATCAGTGGGAGTAAAGTACGCCCGACGTTTTGACGCGCTCATCGCTCCATGTAAATCCAGCTTAAAAGGAGTCCGCCATGTGTGGCCATGTTATAAAATTAACTTCGTTTTGTCTTTGTGGACGTTTCGTGATTTGACGTGTTGTTCATTGTGCTTTCGCAGGGTTAGTGTAAGTATACTGTTAGTGACATATGAAAAAGACAAAAAAATAAGGTTGGCAATAGCAAAATTTTGGCTTGAACATGTCGAAAGCACTGCCAACTTGCATTCTTGGCCAGAGGCGTTTACCTTTGAGACTGCACGGACACATCTGCAGGGTGCAGCCAAATATTGGTTTCAAGCACGTTCCAAGGACATCACAAATTGGGAGCAGTTCAAAGATGCATTTAAGAAGACTTTTGTACACGAAAGAAGCAGAAACAGAATGCTGGAAACAAATGCAAATCAGAGTTCAAGGCCCAAAGGAAAGCACTAATTTGTACTTCCATGAGAAAACAAAGCTTTGTGATGAACTACATCTCAGCTTTGAGGAAACAAAAGAACAGATAATAATTGGATTATGGTCGAGAGAATTGAGTAACAACTTGATGTCGAGAAAACACACAGATTTAGGAGAATGGTAAACAAAAGTAAAGAAATACCCAAGAGAATGACATTAAGCACTCGATATGAAGATAGAGGAAACCGAGAACAAGGAGATATCCAGCAGCAGATCACAAAAGTTAAAACACAGACAGCTGATAGAAAACCAGATGTTAGACCACCAGTGAAGAATGAAATTGGAGAATATAAAAGCTCGTCGAAATCGGAAGAGGACTGTTAGTGACATATGAAAAAGACAAAAAAAATAAGGTTGGCGACAATGTGTGTTCACCATTACAACAGCGTGTAACAGTGTGTATTTTGTACATGTTTATTGTTGAAGAAATAAATATAATATACTCACTTGAGCTGATAAGTTAGAGTATACAACTGTTCAAAGTATGGGCATATGGCAAAAAATTGTGCAGAACCAAAACGAGAATTAGTATGTTTGAAATGTTCAGGGACTGGACACACTGCAAGACATTGTCGAAAGGCAGAACAGAGAGAAGTAAATCTATTGCAACAGGTAAAGCATGTTAGTAGTTTTGAAACGTACATAAAAACTGTAAAAATGGAAAACAAAGAGTATACAGCCATGATCGACACAGGCAGTTCTGAGTGCACAATAAAAGCTACTGCAGCAATTGATGATGATTTTGAAATAATCAAAGAAAAGATTGAATTGAAAGGTTTTGGACCAAGTTCGTACACTGTGAATTCGAGTGGAATAATTTGCACTAAAATTGTGGTAGATGGAGTACCAGCAGATAAGGTAACAATTAGAGTAGTACCAGATAATGTCCAGCCAACGGATATGATCATTGGTCGAAGTTATACAGAACTACCACATGTTGCGTATTACAAGATTGGAGATGAACTAGTGTTTCGACATCGCGATGACATCGTTTTACCAATGGTTGAAGCCAAGAAGATCTATGAAAAGGCTGTGGCAACTGAGAATTGTTTGTTACCCCCACGATCTGTGAATTTTATTAGCGCCAGATGTCAAGACAAGGACATATGTTTGCCCATGGCTAATCAATATGACAAAGAAAAATTGATCAAAGAAGGTGACATACTAGGTGAAACAATGAGCGTATGTGACCAAGAGAATTTCAAATAAAGCAGGTGGAAAAAGAACCAGTAAGAGTGGAAGAGTTAAATACAGGAAGAATGACAGATGAAGAAAGAGAAGATTTTGTTAAAATTTTGAATGGACATCGAGACTGCATGGCAAAAGATATTTACGAGTTAGGGAAGACCGGAGTACTTGAGATGGACATTGAAGAAATTCCAGGAAGTGTACCAGTATGGAACAAGCCATATAAAGCAAGTAACACTGAAAGAGAAGAAATTAAAAATATTGTGCAAGAGTGGAAAGATGCAGGTATTGTAAGGGAAACAACGTCACCATATGCGAGTCCTGTGCTCTTAGTGAAAAAGAAGACAGGAGAATCGAGATTAGTAGTGGACTACAGACGATTAAATAAACAAACTGTTCGAATGAATTTCCCTTTGCCCAACATAGATGACCATTTAACAACTTTAAGTAACTGCAAGGTGTACATAGTCTTGGATCTAGCGCACGGATACCTACAAGTTCCACTAAATGAAAATGCAAAGAAGAAGACAGCTTTTATAACACCCGATGAGACAGGAGAATTTCAACGCATGGTATTTGGTTTAATGAATGCCCCATTTTACTTTAGCAAGTTAATGCATAAAATTTTGGGACCTCTCCACGAAAAGGTCGTTTTGTTTTATTTGGACGATATTCTCATCCCTGGCATGGATTGGAAAGATTTACGGGACAAACTAATACAAGTACTGAAGGCACTAGAAGAAGCGCATTTAACATTGAAGTTAAGCAAATGTGAATTTATGAAGAAGGAAGTAGAATATTTGGGTTTCAAAATATCTGCGACAGGCATTGCACCAGGAACAAGAAAAATGAAGGCAATTGAGGAGTACCCCACACCGACAAATGCGCATGAACTAAGGCGATTCTTGGGAATGGCTTCATTCTTTAGAAGATTTGTGAAAAATTTTGCCCAGAAAGCACAACCTATGTACAGTCTACTCAGGAAAAATGTTAAATTCGATTGGAGTGAACGACAAGCTGTTTCATTTGAAGAAATCAAGAAAATATTAACAAACAAACCAATATTGAGAATGTTTGATGCAAAAGCCAAAGAGACTCAACTACATACGGATGCAAGTTCAAAAGGGTTAGGAGCTATATTATTCCAGAAAGCTGAAGATGATCAATTACATCCTGTGTATGCATTAAGTAGACGGACGAGTGAGCCAGAAAGAAATTATCATTCCAGTAAGCTTGAGCTCATAGCTATCGTTTGGGCTGTAAGTAAACTAAGATCGCTACTTATTAACATTAAATTCATTATTATAACCGATTGTAAGGCACTTATATACTTGAATGCGATGAAGACGAAAAACCCACAGATAATTAGATGGTATGCATTGTTGAATAAATTCGATTTTGAAATTAAACATCGCCCTAGTGAAAAATTGTGTCACGTAGATGCATTAAGTAGAGCTCCAATTGCGGAACCAGAATTAGAAAATGAAGACAATTTGTTAGGCAAGGCAATGTTCAACATCATAACGAGAGAAGAGGAAATTGTATTACATCAGTACAATGATCCAGATTTAAAGAAGCTGATCGAGAAATTACAAGATATGGATGAAGAAAATGGCAGAAATGAATATGTGCTTAAGGAAGGACTACTGTACAAGAAAAAAATAGTCGAAGAAAAGGAAGAACTATTGTATGTTGTACCGAAGACGATGCGGAAGAGTTTAGCTATAAAATCCCATGACTTACAAGGACATTTTGGTTTGGAAAGAACTTACCGTATGATAATTCAACATTACTATTTCCCCAAGATGAGAAGGTACATAAAGCAACATATAAATATGTGTTTAGAATGCATTCTCAATAAGGATAAAACTGGTAAGCGAGAGGGTGAGTTGCATCCTATACCACCAGGTAAGAGACCTTTTTCAATAGTGCATGTTAAGGCATCATTACATAACATTGTAATAAGCAGGCTATGTAACAAAAATATAAATAAATAGTTTTTGCAATCATAACACAATTTTGCAATCTTCAATTTTGAGTTAACATTTCTCAAGAAAGAACTAGCGTCACAATTTCACAACATATTTTCTGGTCCTTCGAGCCGGATATAATTACGGATTTTCTATCAACAAACTGATAAGAAGAAGTTACAATTACAGCGAGGTATCTACTAGTTAACTCACAAAGAAACAATTCAAGAAATTATTAGACTAAAACAATCAGCGCAGTGAGTAAAGAAAGTACTTCCTATTCTCAATTATATTTTCTTTACCGAAACGCAATCAGTACTGTCAAAAATACAATTTGTTAACGATCAAGCTAATATGTCAACTGACGAGCAATTAAAGGTTTCCATACGCAAGCGAGCTTCTATTAAACGCAAGTTAACTAATTTGGATAATTTTGTTAAGAAAATAGAGACGACTGAATAAGACAATGTAGAGGTTTCGAGTGAACTGATCCATCAGTTACAATTACGCATGACAAAGGATAATCTTTTGGATGAATTTAATGTAATTCAAACGGAGATTGAATGTTCATGCAATGAAAATACTTTATTAACAGAGTATAATGAACGCGAACAATTTGAAAACTCTTATTACGCGATTAATACACGTGTGGTACGTTTATTAAAACAATACGAGTTTTTATTCAATAATACTATTAACGATAGTAACAAAACTAGAGAAATGTCTCCACAGCGTGAGCCGGTAAATTTTCCATCTGACAAGGTAGAAAAATTTGTTAAATTGCCAACCATTCAATTACCAAAATTTCAGGGATCATTTACTAATTGGCTAGAATTTAAAGATACATATGAATCTATCATCCATGACAATGTTGCTATTAGCAACATACAAAAATTTCACTATTTACGGGCTTCCTTAGAAGGTTATAAAATCTATTGAACTTTCTTCGTCCAACTATAACATTGCCTGGGAACTTTTATGTGAAAGATATAATAATAATCATTTATTAATACACAATCACATAAAAGCAATTTTTGATTTGCCCAGCGTGTTCAAATCAACATCCTCAATTATTCGTCAATTATTAGACGATGTTTCAAAACATCTTAGATCTTTAAGTAACTTGAATTTGCCTACTGACTCTTGGGATATTCTCATTGTTCATATTATTTGTAATAAATTAGATAAGGACACTTTGAAACAATGGGAGGAATACAAAAAACCAGGAGAATTACCTTCTTTAGTAGAATTAAAATCATTTCTAAAATCAAAGGCAGATTTGTTAGAAACATTAGAATATCGCGATAAAGGTAAATATGTAAAAGCACAACGGCAGTTATCTTTAATTAGTAAAGGTTATCAGTGCAATTTTTGCATTTATCAATGCTCGAATTTTCTCAAGCTTCCTGTAGAAGTTAGATTACAAGAAACGAAAAAACTCAAACTTTGTCAAAATTGCTTACGCAAAGGTCACATTTACAAATTCTGTCCATCGAGTTCTTGTAAAAGGTGTCATAAAAAACACAATACGCTTCTTCATTTTGATAAATCTTTAAATAATTCTATTGAAAATACCAATTGTAAAGATTCAGACATTCCAAGAATTACCTTGTCAAATCGAAACAATCAACCACAAGTTTTATTAGCTACGGTAAATATTCTTGCAATCGATGTTAATGGACAAGGTCATTCTTGTCGAGCAATTCTCGATTGTGGTTCACAAACACACTTTATAACCACAGCTCTATTCAAAAAATTAGGTTTACAAAAAACAAATACCAACCTTTCAATCATTGGTATTAATCAAATAGTCTCAAACATAAATTCAAAATGTGATGTTCAAATCAAATCTCGCTGCTCAAGTTTTACAGACACTATTTCTTGTTATATCATACCTACCATTAGCGACAATTTACCTATCAAGGGTTTCGATTCAAGCTCTTTTAATATTCCTCACAATATTTCATTAGCTGACCCAGAATTCAGTGAATCCAAAGAAGTAGATATGTTAATCGGATCATCGCTATTTTGTAAAATTATTCGCGAAGGCAAAATTTCATTAGGAAAAAATAAACCCACTATTCAAAATACAGAATTCGGTTGGGTTATAGCTGGTGCTTTAAACTTATTCACTTTGGATAAATCATACTGCATTTTTGTTACTAATTCTGACATTCAAAGGCAGCTTCAACAATTCTGGGAGATAGAAGAAAACTTCTCTTCTAAACAATTGTCTTTACAAGAAGCCAAATGCGAAACTTATTTTCAAAATACATTTTCTCGTTCACCAAAGGGTAGATTCATAGTTAGTATTCCATTCAAAGAATCTACTGACAAACTTGGAAATTCCAAAACATCTTCTTTAAAGAGATTTTACTCGTTGGAACGTAGATTATAAGTGAATCCAAATTTAAAATTACAATATACTCAATTCATGCAAGAATATGAAACTTTAGGTCACATGTCAAAGGTTACTTATAAGAATTCTGAAGAATACTCTTATTTTCTTCCACATCATGGAATTATTAAAGAAGAAAGTTTGACTACTAAACTTCGTGTAGTTTTCGATGCATCAATGCCAACAGATAGTGGATATTCATTAAACGATCTTCAATACACGGGTCCAGTGCTTCAACAAGACTTGTTATCAATTTTAATAAAATTCCGATTACATCGTTTTGTTTTCACAGCCGATATTGTAAAAATGTATCGACAAATTTTAATAACACCCGAACATAGAAAATTCCAAAGAATTTGGTGGCGAACACAACCCACAAATGATTTAAGTATGTTCGAGCTCAATACAGTAACGTATGGTACTGCTTCAGCACCATATCTTGCTATTAGATGCTTAATACAATTAGCTGATGAAAACAAATTTCCGAGAGCTGCACAAGCAATTAAAAACGACATGTATGTAGACGATATAATTTCAGGGGCAGAAACCATTCATGAAGCTATTAATTTACGTAAACAGATTACAGACATACTATTAGGAGGCTGTTTTGAATTGCGAAAATGGGCATCAAATGAGCCAAAAATACTAGAAGATATTAATGAAACCAATTTACTATCTCACTTACAAAACTTTGAAAATAAAACAACTAAAACACTAGGTTTACAATGGTCTTCTCAAACAGACACTTTAACTTATCACATCAAGCACTACCAGTCCAAAGATATCACAAAGAGATCTATTTTATCCATCATTGCTCAAATATATGATCCATTGGGATTACTAACTCCGTGTATAATTATTGCTAAGATAATTTTGCAAAGGCTGTGGTCTCTTCAAGTATCCTGGGACTGTGAAGTTCCTGAAATTATACAAGAAACGTGGCTAAAATTATGCAAGGGTTTAGAATCATTAAATTTAATATCAATTCCACGACACGTAATATGCAATTTTTATACAAATTTAGAATTGCACGGATTTAGCGACGCATCACAAAGTGCGTATGGTGTGTGTATTTATGCACGAAGTATTAATAATAATGGAAATATTTGCGTCAGATTATTTTGCGCTAAATCAAGGGTTGCTCCTCTAAAATCTGTTTCAATACCACGTTTGGAATTATGCGGAGCTGTTTTATTAACAAGATTGATGTCAAAGGTCAAAAATTCTATTGCTTTGAATAACTGCTTTTACTGGAGCGATTCAAAAATAGTACTCAGCTGGATTCAGTTAGAAGGTAGTACATTACAAACATTTGTAGCAAACCGTGTTGCAGAAATCCAAATGAATTCAAACATAAATAATTGGAAACACGTAGATTCACGTTATAATCCAGCAGATTTAGCCTTGAGAGGCATTAAACCGGAACAATTAGCAACAGAAAGTCTTTGGTGGAATGGATCAACTTGGCTTTCTTATGATAAAAGTAAATGGCCTAACATTAATGAAAATTTTTTAAACAAATCAGAATTACCTGAAATAAAAAAGATTTCATCAACATTACTTGTCAATTACAATGAAAACAGTAATTTTCTCTTCAAAAGATATTCTAATATCAAAACATTGAAACGTGTATTTGCATGGTGTCTTAGATTTATAAACAATTGTAAAAATAAAAAAAATTCCATAACAGACGACATAATTTCAGTAGAGGAATCAAATACAAGTTTCAATAATTTGATTAAGTTAGCTCAAAGAGAATGTTATTCTCAAGAAATTCAATCTTTAAAAAATAATAAACCGTTAAATTTAAATAATAATTTGATTAGTTTGTCACCTTTTTTAGATGAAAATGAAATTTTACTAGTAGGCGGTAGACTTCAAAATTCCGATTTAGACTTCGATCAAAAACATCCGATATTACTTTCAGGGAAGCACGATTTAGCAAAAATGATATTCTGTCATGAGCATATTAAACTATGTCATGCCGGACCTCAGCTATTATTATCAACAATTCGTCGTCAATTTTGGATTTCAAACGGTCGTAGTTTAGCCAAAAAAGAAGTACATGAATGCGTACGGTGTTTTCGAATGAAACCAATTTCTATTACTCCACAGATGGGGAATTTACCCGCTCATCGTGTACAACCATCTTTTCCTTTTTTGACAACCGGAACTGACAACGCAGGTCCATTTTTGATTCGCGAAAGACGAGAACGTGGAGTTAGAAAATTTAAGTGTTATATATGTATTTTCATTTGCATGACTACAAAAGCCATACATTTAGAAGTGGTTACAGATCTTACTACAGAATCGTTTTTGGCAATTTTTAAAAGATTCGTTTCAAGAAGAGGAAAACCGCTGCATATGTATTCAGACAACAGCACAACTTATGTGGGTGCGAACAATGATTTGCGTGAACTTTTTGAATTTTTAAGCAATAATTATAAATCCATATGCAATAACCTGAACAATGAAGGAATTACATGGCATTTTATGCCACCTTACTCTCCAAGTTTTGGAGGTATTTGGGAGGCCGCAGTCAAAAGTGTAAAATACCATCTCAAAAGAATTTTAAGTAATAATTTACTAAGCTATGAAGAGTTTTTGACAGTACTTGTAGGAATCGAGGGCATTTTAAATTCCCGACCATTATCTGCTATGTCATCGGATCCTAACGACATCACTCCTTTGACTCCCGCACATTTTTTAATTGGACGACCAATGGAATTCTTACCCGAACATAATTTAAAGGACGTAAAACCAGCTCGGCTGTCAAATTTCAAGCAACTGCAACAATTACAACAGCATTTTTGGACAAGATGGTCCACAGAATATTTAACACAGCTTCAGCAACGTTCCAAGTGGAAAACGGATACGAAAAGTATCAAACCAGGAATTTTGGTACTACTGAGAAACGAAAATTTGCCTCCATATCAATGGAAACTCGGTCGTATTATTGACATCCATCCTGGAAAGGATAACAGAATTAGAGTAGTGACGGTGAAAACACAATCAGGAGAATATACACGCGCAACATCCAGAGTGTGTCCGTTACCAATAGACTATGAATCAAATTCAACTGTAAATTAGTATTACTTATCTATTTTATGTAATATTTACCTATTTAAAGTTAATATTTTGAAAATTCTTTCAAGGTGGGGGGCATGTTAAGGCATCATTACATAACATTGTAATAAGCAGGCTATGTAACAAAAAATAATAATAAATAAATAGTTATTGCAATCACAACACAATTTTGCAATCTTCAAATTTGAGTTAACATTTCTCAAGAAAGAACTAGCGTCACAATTTCACAACAGTGCATGTAGACCATGTAGGACCTTTTGTCATGAGTAACAACAAAAACAAGTATATTTTGGTGATGATAGACAATTTTACGAAATTTGTTCAATTGAATGCCGTAAGGAATACAAAAGCAGAATCTGTAATAAGAAAGTTAGAGAATTTTATATTGAATTTTGGGACGCCAGATCGACTGATTTCAGATAGAGGTACATGTTTTACTTCTAAGACATTCGAAACATTTTGTAATAAGTATGGAATAAAACATACTTTAAATTCACCACGTCACGCACAAGCTAATGGTCAAGTAGAACGAGTAAATCGGACATTGTTACCATTATTACGAAGTACAATACAAGATCCAGAATGTAGAGATTGGGACAAACAAATTAAGAAGATAGAGACAGACTTAAATTCTGCAATAAATAAGACTACCAATAAGAGTCCATTTGAACTACTGTACGGATATGTTCCAAGATTTAATGAAGGATTTGTAAGACAGTTAACAGAATCAGAGCAGTACAATGAACCAACCATTTTACAAGAACAGGCAAGACAAAGAATTGAAGAGGAACAGAAGAAATACAAGGCGCACTACGACAAGAATAAGTACAGATATATGACATATGACATTGGAGAAATCGTTTTTATGAAAACTGTACCAGTTCAAACAGGAGAGTCTACAAAGCTACGGAGGAAGTATAGAGGACCTCTAGTGGTGCAGAAAGTGTTACCGAATGATACTTACTATGTAAAGGACCTGATAGAGGCAAAATCTGGTCATCAATACATTACAACTGCACATGTAAGTCAGTTAAAACCGTGGAAGACACCAACAGAACATGAAGATGAAGAAGAAGAGGAAGAAGATGAGTTAGAAGAAAATGGCCCAGAGGAAGAGATAAATGATGAACCAGAAAGCGACAATAAATGAAGAAACAGAAGTCAAGATAGAAGAAAGAAGAGCACGAAAAAGAAAAATTCCGAGGCATCTGCAAGACTTTTATCTCGAGGACGAGATTGACTGCACTCTGCAGGATGGCTGAGTGTTAGTGACTTATGAAAAAGACAAAAAAATAAGGTTGGCGACAGTGTGTGTTCACCATTACAACAACGTGTAACAGTGGGTATTTTGTACTCCTACATGTTTATGATTAATAAAACGTTTGTTAACTTCAGTTAATAATCGGCCCCACTGAAACCCCCGTCACCGGTTATCCAAGACAGTATATAATAATACAATAATACTAGTCGTATTCTTTTGAAAATGTAACTTATCTCTTATCTGATCCAATCACGAATTACGTTGCTTTCAGAATAATAGGTCCGTTCCATTCGTCAGGATTTCGAGTTCTGAACCGTTCAAAATCTTATTGAGCATGAGCAGTGCACAAAATTTATACAAATCCTGCATGGTGTCACTAATAGATTTGAAAATATATTACAAATTGAATTCTATTATTTATGAGCACAGTATTTCAGAAAACACATCAGAAGTTCGGCAGTTGATTATTGTTGGACATGTGCGTTTTCCGTTATTTCTAAATTTTTCGTTTCAAATACGGTGGATTTTAAATCTCCGTACACAAATTTATGGAAATTTACCTAACTGGAACGTGTTTTTCGCTCTCTTTTGCTCTTTTACACCCATTTATATAAATAAAATGGGTAACGAGAGAATTAATGTAAAAATGCTATAAATTAAACAAAAATCTGAGTACAAACCTCAATTTAAGAAACATCACTAATATAATCAGTCTTTTAATACAATTAACACAAAGTATTCTAGTTAAATAGTATAAAACATGTTCCACATGTATTTGACATGAAGTCGGTCTGATGATCGGTTGGGGCTATTGTTTAAATTGACTTCTTCACATGAAACGCATACCATCAGTATCCTGACCGTAAATGTATTCACAATACCAAGACTAACCATCCGTTAATCATCAACCGCATTTGAAACTGGCCTACATTTATTGACTTGCTTTCCGACTTCTATTCATGAAATTCTTCAAACTTTCATTTCATGAGTCTCCTACACATTTTTCGAATAGAGTACGTTGTACGTAATGACTAATCGATATTGAAATCTATGAATCACTTTCAAAACGGCATACAAACTTAAATGTTTCAATCCATATACAGTGGCATTCATAAAGTTCGTAACAAACGGGAAATTTTTTTATTATTGATTTTTTGGAAAAGTTTTTATTGGGGTTAGTTTGTGCATCAATCAAAATGAAAATCAAGGTATTCACATCAACTTCATCATTCATAATTTGGTTGGAAACTTGAAAAATCTAAGTCGCCAAAAATGAAAAATTGCGGTAGCTCCAAAAGTATGTCTTCTTCAAGATTTGTTGTACGCAAATAAAATTAAGTATAATTAACAAGCTGGACGCCTTAAAAAAGTATTTTACAACAATTACGGCGCTGTCATCGCATGTGCACGGTCCCTATAGGCAAATCTTATACAATTAGATAATAGTGTTAACCATTCACAAAGGGCAATAATATACAGGGTTGTCCACATAAACCGTTCGTTAAAAGTTTTCAAGGTTGCAGTTCACGTAGATATTTGAAATTTAAGGAGCAAGGGTTTTCCGTAGAGATCTCTTTAAATAAAATAAAATTGTCTTTGTATCACTTCCGGTTGTACCGGAAGTCGCTATCAACTCGCTTATTTTAAATGGAATGCTATATTTTTATCACGTTTTTGAATTCTACATGTAAAAATATGATTAATTGCAATACATTTCCCTATCTCTAAAATGCATCATTTTTGAGATATTTTGAATTTTCTTAAAAATTTGGATTCTGCAATCTGATTTTCAAAAAATTATAACACGGCTATGATTGAAATAATTTTATTTGTAATAGCTAATATTGTAGTTGAAGCTTTAAGGTTCTTAAAAATTCCATCAGCATAATCTATTAAGCTACAGGGTGTCTAAAACGCACCGCTCCACTCGAAGATATTCAAACACAGAAAAATACTTTTTTTCAAATGGAATGACCGATATTTTAATGCACCATCTTATGTGGAATCAAATGCTGCGTCGAACTGTACTAGCATTCCCTATACCTAATTTTAACAGTTTTTGAGTTATGAAACATTTTCGATTTAATTCATAGAAAATTACAATTTTAATATGTCAAATATTTTTAATTTTATTAAGATAGCATGGAAATTATAACAACGATTACTGTTACTACAAATTTTGTAGTCAACCAAAGAAAATAGAATTTGGCAAGTGGAAATTCACAAATTTTAATAGTTCTTTAATCATCCTTCTCTTAGGACGCTTGTGATCTTATAAAACGAAAAAGTATGAATTTCATTACTTTAAATTGAAGAATAAAATAGCTGCTAGTTTGCAATTATCTGGATTAGCGTGAAAGTATTTTAAAACCATTGTCTAATTATCTTCGTTATTTGTTACTGATCTTCGTACATTTTATTTTTCCAAATTGTATAAAGTTAGGTTCAAACTTTCCAAACTGTGTTTTATTCATAGGAGACAAGAGGGGTACATTTGATTGAACACACATTCTCTGCTCTGAACAATTTTAAATCATTCTTCATGAATTTAAAAAATAGATTTAAAATATCAGCGTTTGAATAATTTTGATTTTGATTCTCAACTTTCTTTTGCTTTTGCTTAAAATTTGTAGTAACAGGAAACGTTAAATGCAATTGTTTGTTGTTTTCATGGCTATATCAACAAAATTAGAAATATTTAATCTAATAAATGTAAATTTTTATGTATTAAACCAAAAATATCTTATAACTGAAAAACTATTAAAGTTAGGTATAGGGAATGCTAGTATAGTTCGACACAGCATTTGATTCCACATACGATGGTGCATTAAAATATCGGTCATTCCATTTGAAAAAAAGTATTTTTCTGTGTTTGAATATCTTCGAGGGGAGTGGTGCGTTTTAGACACCCTGTAGTTCAATAGATTATGCTTATGGAATTTCTAAGAACCTTAAAGCTTCAACTACAATATCAGCTATTACAAATAAAATTGCTTCAATCATAGCTGTGTTATAATTTTTTGAAAATCAGATTGCAGAATCCAAATTTTTAAGAAATTTCAAAATATCTCAAAAATGATGCATTTTAGAGATAGGCAAATGTATTGCAATTTAACATATTTTTACATGTAGAATTCAAAAACGTGATAAAAAATATAGCATTCCATTTAAAATAAGCGAGTTGATGGCGACTTCCGGTACAACCGGAAGTGGTACAAAGACAGTTTTATTTTATTTAAAGAGATCTCTACGGAAAACCCTTGCTCCTTAAATTTCAAATATCTACGTGAACTGCAACCTTGAAAACTTTTAACGAACGGTTTATGTGAATATCCCTCTAAAGATATCTGCAAAACGACAGATTTATTCAAAAATAGCAAAAGATGACAGTACTGGATGAAGCGCAGCGTAACAACTGTAAATCACCGAAATTGCGCTGAAAGTATTAAATTCATTTTCTTGCAATACGTACACACCAAAAAGTAAGTTTTATTATAATTTTTTTCTTAATTAAGCATAAATAATTAATTTAAAGGTTCACATTACAGAAATGATACGATCACGGTGTAGTGTTCCTGAATGTGAAAATTTAATCCAAGAAAACGTAATTTTACATACTTTTCCTAGAAATAAACAATTGCGTATGAAATGGCTGGAAAATATTGGCAGTGCAGAATTAATGAATAAATCAGATTCAGCTATTTGAGCTTAAAAGATTTGTAACAATCATTTTGAAGATATTCGTTTTCAAACAGTAGATTTCTATTTCCAGAATTTTTCAAATTGCATATTCACTTGCTCTAAGCTGAAAGATTGTATCTCAAAATTTCATATGCTTTTAATATTTTTTTTATGGAATAGTGCTTGAACTAAAGGGTATTAAATATATTACAATTAATTTACTTTGAGTAAATAGAAATTCTGACATTGAAACCTGGCAATATTGTTTATATTGTAAATATAATAATGATGTGAATGAAACCAAAATGTAGAACAGTTACAGAACTCCAATAGACAAAATATTCAGACATTAAAGTTTCAACTTAAGGAAGTTCAATTGTGTGTACATAAAATCATTCATATTAACTGGCAGCAGAAGTGCAATTTATAAAAAAATTGGATGTAGATTATAGTGGGTGATTTTTAAAAATTTTTTAACAACTCTTGCCATGGAATTTGGACGGCATGTCTAATAGCACTTTCGATTGACTGCTCAAGAGCACTTCTCAGAGTATTTTCATTTTATTTTAACTTCATGTAATAATAAGGGATGGATATATTCTGAGGGTGCTCTAAAGCAGTCAATCGAAAGGGCTATTAGTTTTGCTGTAAAACAGCATCAAGGAGTGAAATGACTTACTTTTCACCTAAGCTAAGACATGCGTCCAGATTTCATGGCAAGAGTTGATGAAAAAATTAAAAGTCACCTGTGTTACGCCCCAACCCCGTATTTAGGGCGGTTATAATCTTGAAGAAGGTGTCCGGGCTAAGCAATTTGGATTTCTTGACTTACTTAATCCGGTTATTTTGGTATCGCTGCCACCAGCTCAAAGAGCAATTGAAGAAGTTGTATTCTTCGGAGGAAAGGGGGGGTTCTTTTTGGGAGTTGAATCAGCTATTGTTGTAATAAAAACCGGTAAGCGGCTAAACTACTATATTAAATTTAAGTAATGAAAATAACATTAGAGTCAAACGATTGAAACGAGCGGCGGGGGTTGAACCGGTGAATTGCTTAACTAGGTTTTATACGACCTGAATCCGAGGAGCCGCCTTTTCTTCACTAGACAACTGTCACCTAACGTGCCAAAAAAGTCTAAAAATGCTTGAATTTCTACTTAAATTTTGATCTATTAACCTGAACTGCACTTTAAGTGTAACCGGCGCCGAATTCCCGCACCGAAATGGTTTCTTCCGCATTACGATAGTGTATCTTAATTTTCCCGACTCTGTAAACATCCGGCGGAGCGAATTATCACACCTTATTAAGCATTTCTTTAGTTACATTATGCAGGGTATTATATCTATACAGGGTATTACACCTGTATTATTACCACTCTGACATGTTTTCTATTTTCTTGTAGGTGGTAAAAAGTCTCACAAAATATTAAAGCATGTAGAAATCCCCTCAACACAATTAACACCTAAGAAGAAATATCTTTATAAAGAAGTCATCAGATGTAAGAGATCGTTGAACTACTTTCAAAAACAGTTGAAGGCCAAAAGGAAAGTAGCAGATGATAGTTTATTAAATTACATTATTGCAAATGTAAAAAAGCACCAGAATAGATTAAGTGAATCTGCTGAATGTTATCGAAATATACCTAAAGCTGATGAAGATTATACAGTAATTATATTGAAAGTCTATAACAATCAGTTGCTTCGTTATCTCAGTACAAATTTTGTAAATATAATTAACTTATTAAAGAAACAAATTATGCAGTTATTCCCGACGTCTGTAACATCACGAAATGTTATTTTACAAATTTCTAATCAAACAACAGTTCATATACCAGATTTTTGTAGTAAACACGACAGTATTGCAGGTAATATTAAGGCTGCCATCACTTACATTATGGTGAAACATCTCGTGACATTAGTTAATAGAAAATTAAACAATAGAGATGCCCGTACAAATACAGTGATAGATGATTACATTAAATTGTTTGGTCTGAAGTAAAAGTATGTATGTAAACATTTGTTTGAGAGCTTATACATACATATACTTAATTCAGGTGCGTTTTTTAAATTATGTAATATTTTCAAAAGTCTGCAAAAAAGTTTGTAATTGATTAACTAAAAATAAAGTTTGTCTTGATGTTGGTGTAATACTACTTGATTCTCAAGACGTAGGCATGTTGCTGTCTATTTGAATCATATTTTCAAATCTATTACCTATGAAATGTGTAATGTTACTGCACTGCACAATAATTTCATAGATTAATACTTTTGCTTGTATTATTCCTTTACAATTGAAAAGTAATCTTACAGTCGGAGTAGACTTTCTGTTCAGTTTATTTTTTCTTCTGGCGTTTGAAACTGATAATTTTCAAAATTTTTTGTAAGCTCGATTAGCTGAATCTGATTTATTCATTAATTTTGCACTGCCAATATTTTACAGGCTTTTCATATGCAATCTTTAAATTTCTATGAAAGGAATATTTTTTATTTAAATATGACTATATGTATACCGCGTGATTTTTAAAATTTTTTGTCAACTCTTGCCATAGAATTTGGATGGCATGTCTTAACTATACTGTAAAACAGCATGAAAATACAGCAATGAGGTACTTTTCACTTAAGCTAAGACATGCCGTCCAAATTCTATGGCAAGAGTTGACAAAAAATTTTAAAAATCACTTGGTAAAAGTAATTATTATATTTAATCACTTATTGTTAGTGAAATATTTAGATGTAGTTATGTATTTGTTTTTTATTTATTTATAAACTTGTAAGTAAAATTACATATTTTTAAATATCTGAATTATTAGTGTAGGTAGGTAAAAAGGTAATAAGTTTTAAGATTTTCGATAAATTTCTAAATCTTGCCTTTTCCTTTTTTTGTAATGCATATTAAGTTCCGTTTAATTATAACGAAAATATATACATTTCATATTTATAATATGTATAAATATACATAGATTTCAGTTAAAAGAAAATAAAAATAATAATTAATTACAATAACACACCTATCCTACAAACTGGCGAGTATTTTGTAAATTTTTAAAAGGAGATTTAAAATTTAAAGTCCGCCTTGCAATAATCTTAAATTTTAAGTCTCCCTTTAAAAAGTTGATACTGATCGAAAGTAAAATAGAATTCCAGGAGTAGGACTCGTAATTTGAATTTGGCGGCAAAGAATGAAATAGTAACGTTAACCGTTGATAGATGATGCAAAAATTAGTGCATAAAATTTTCTGCAGGAATAGACACTTCTTCTTGTCAGTGTTGCCACCCGTAGCGGAATTCCGCTACTGTAGCGGTTTTTTACCCCTTGCAGCGGCGTAGCGGCGGAAACACCATTTTTTCTTTAAAGTAGCGGAATCTGATTGAGAGACCACCATCGGTCTACTTTAATTTATATTAACGTTCTAAGAATTCAATTAAAAACAAAACATTTTGTAGTATGTTTATAAAAATCGGATAAAGACTCCATATATGTATGTTTATAGAATGCCAACAACGAACGATTGTTCTAATAAATTACAAAATAAAATTATTTCGCTTATGTCATTTCATTTCACGTTCAGTGTAGACCAATAATCTATATTCTAAGGCTGCGTTGTATAAAAGGTTTGAGCCAGGGTTAAAGTTAATCCTAAGTTAGAATGTGATACTTTTATTACTTATAACATTTTGTGTGTCACATTCTAACTTAGGATTAACTTCAACCCTGGCTTAAACCTTTTATACAACGCAGCCTAAGTCGACGGAATAACGTAAATAGAACTATCGAAAAATCGTATCAGCGTCTTCAATATACCACACTTTAAATCATAAATAGGAAACTAGAATTGTAGAACTTAACATACAGCAACTTGCATTGTGTTTACCATTACAGAAAACTCTTAGCGTAGCGGTTCTTTTTTTTAAATGTAGCGGAATTATCGAATCACGGTAGCGGCAGGAGACGCTAGGCAGGTGGCAACACTGCTTCTTGTGTATGTTCTGTTACATAACCTTTCTAAATTAGCTACACCTAAACAGATCTAACAAATTATCTGGTGCTCGCGGGGAAAAGGAAAATTAATGTGTCGATTCTGCTTGTATCTGTAGCAACCGTAAGATCTATAAACCTGTAACTCAGTTATTAAAATATAGAATTTTGAAGTTCTTTGAAAAGTATCATTTCTCCTAGGGCCCTAGGATTACTCGAAAGTCTCTGAGGTATTATCTTATAGATGTACAAGAAATCGTATCATACGGAAACTTCAAAATTCCACCTATTAATAATTGACTTTCAGGCTTACAGATCTTACAGTTGCTACAGATATGAGCAGAATCGCTCCATAACACGGATAAGCTACGAGTAGTTACCAAGAAAACACCATTTAACTTATCGGTGCTGATCGGAGCAACTCAGAGCTGATCAATCGGCTGAAAAGAATACGACTATACTGATATAATTTTTGATAACTGTACAAAACTGCACATCTTTTATGGAATTATATTTTTACAGGAATTTTTGAAGACGATAGACGGCTTGGGTTATTGTAACGTTAGAAACTTTTGCAGTGGAAATTAGGAAAATTAAAAGTTAAGTATTGATTTTACAGGTTTATCTACACTAAAATATGGATTTTTCTTTTGTAGTTTTCGTTTAAAACCTGGTACTTTTGACTATATTGTCTGCTAGTTGTATTTTGTTGCTCACCGGACGGAAAAAGTATCGATGCAATTATCCGGGATGTAAAAACACAGGAGTGCAAGGTAATTATAAAAATAAGAGTTTTTCTCGGTTTTCCAGGGATAATGCACGTTGTAAAATGTGGAAAATTGCATATAGAAAGGAAAATAATGTAGAAAATTCTCGTATTACATGTAAATACATGTAAAAGAAAATGTAATCGTTGCGGTTGATTTTCCTACAAATTGGTGCTCTCCCGTTGTTTGCGTCCCGAAGGATAAAAGCGATTCGGGTATTAGACTATGTTGTGATTTCACACAATTAAACAAATGTATTGCCAGACCGATATATCCGCTTCCTAAATTAAATGTCACTTTGGCACGCTTGAGAAATGCCAAAGTTTTTTCTAAATTAGACGCAAAATCTGGATATCACCAGATAAAATTATCAGAGGAAAGTCAACCATTAACCACTTTCATTACTCCTTTTGGACGTTTTATGTTTAAACGACTTCCTTTTGGCATAAATTGTGCGTCCGATTATTTTGCGAAGATGTTTTCCGATCTGTTCCGAGACATAGATAATATTTTAGTTTACGTAGATGACATACTTATCTTCGCAAATGATTTCGAGACACATAATAAAATACTTGAAAAAGTTATTCAACGATTATATAAAGCAGGAGTGACGTTAAATGAAGAGAAATGTCAATTCGGTCGCAAGAAAATAGAATTCCTGGGACATACTATTTCTGAAAGTGGTATTGACATTTCTCCTGAAAGAGTAGCGGCGATCACGGAATTCCCGACACCCAAAGATAAAAAGTCGTTGTTACAATTTTTGGGGATGGTAAACTTCGTAGGAAAATACATACCACATCGTGCTCAGCTCCTAGAGCCATTAAATGTTTTGCTGAAAGATAATGTACATTATCAGTGGGATAGTCCTCAAGATCAAGCTTTCTCTAAAGTTAAAACTTTATTAAAAGCGGCTCCAACCCTTGCACACTTTGATTATTCAAAAAAAATTATAATCCAAGCCGATGCATCTAGTTACGGTTTGGGGGGTGCGTTAATCCAAGAGTCTAAAGAACAGAGAGATGTTGTGGCCTATGCCTCGAGGACTTTAAGCGAAACGGAACGCAGATATAGCCAAATTGAAAAAGAAGCTTTAAGTTTAGTTTACGCTGCAGAGAAATTTAAAGATTATGTGACTAGAATAAATATAACTTTCGAAACTGATCACAAGCCTTTGCTTCAGGTTTTGCAAACGAAATTTCTGGAGGACATGACTCCTCGGTTACAACGAATCCGTATAAGGCTAATGAGATATTCATACGATGTAAAATACGTCCCAGGGAAACAATTGATACTCGCGGATTCGTTATCTAGGAATCCGAGTTCTAGTTTCAATAAAGAAGACGTAATTTTTAACAATAAATTATCATATTTTGTCAATTTTATTTTAAATCAAATACCCACCTCATCCAACATGTTAGAAAGGATTAAAATTGAACAAGAAAATGATTTCGTTTGCCAAAAACTGAAGGAATATTGCTTAAATGAATGGCCAGATAAGAATTCTATTCCAAGAATTAAGTCCTTATCTTGCATTATCTGAAAATATTTCCTTTTCACATGACTACCTCCTGTTCAATTCTAGATTAATAATACCACCATCTTTACAATCAATTATTGGGGCGAGAATACATGAAGGACATTTAGGCATCAACAAATGCCGAGAAAGAGCGAAACATTCTGTTTGGTGGCTCGGGTTATCGTCACAAATTCAAGATATAGTTACTAAATGCCCCAAATGTATTCAGGAACGTTCTAACCCCTGTGAGAGATTTGTAAAAGAGGAATTCCCTGATCGCCCATGGCAAAAAATTGGAATTGACTTATTTAAACACGAGAAATGGTATCTCATTGTAACAGATTATTATTCTAGATTTGTAGAAATTGAACATTTGAAAACGTTGACAGAGCACGAGATCATTGAAATTTGTAAAAAAATATTTGCTAGATTTGGAATACCAGAGATTGTACGGAGTGACAACGGAACACAATTTAGTACCGCGTTCAAGGCGTTCGCAAGGAAATACGATTTTACTCACGTCACTAGTTCTTCATATTATCCACAAAGCAATGGTGAAGTAGAGGCCCTTAAAATAGTAAAAAAATTAATTAAAAAATCAGAAGATATCAATCTTGGTCTTCTGGCTTATAGAGTAACTCCTCTAAAAAATGGATTTTCTCCGGCAGAACTTTTGTTTTCAAGAAGAATTCGTTCTACTTTACCATTGCTTTCGGAAAATTTAGGTACTTTCGTGAAACACAAAATTGTGGCTGAAAAAGAGAAAATTAATAAGCAGTTACAAGAATATAATTATAACCTCCGACATAGAGCGAAAAATCTTCATCCGTTGCGTGGCAATGATGATGTATGGATAATTGACAAAAGAGAGTATGGAAAAATCATCGGAGCGTCGAAATATCCGAATTCTTACCTGATAAAATCACGTAATGGAGGTGTTCTGCGCCGGAATCGAAAACATCTTATATTTGCCCCTGTCAATTCAGAAGATCCTCAAAATTACAATGGAAATAAAAAATTAGATTTTCCAAAATCAGATATGACTATTTATGAAGATTCCGAAATTAGTGGTTGTAGCCCGAAAGCTAATGTTGCTATTCCGGAACATTCTGTTGAGACAGAAATTTGTAAGCCAAACGAAAATATACGGGATATAGATAATGACGAACCAAAGATGCCAATCAAAAACGCTTTGTTGCTTGCAGGTCGAGTAAATACTACAACTTTTGCACCACAACCGCTTTATTTTTGATTCTTGATTACAAGTGGTTGAAACAATAATACTTGTCGCAATGACGAAGTTAACTTATAACACGTATGAATAGTTCTCTCTTACTACTACTACTCCCCTCCAGAGGGCAGCACTACCACTTGCGCGCACCTATCTAAACATCTCAGTTTTGGCGCGAACATGGCCCCGACCTTGAAAGCTCTAACTTTCAAAACCTTACATTTACGATAAGAGCGACATTAGTCTGCACTTGCACGCACTCTCACTCAATAGTACCTCTTTTTTCACTGCACATTATTTCTGCTCCTCTTCGCTTTGCTGCCTGGGCAGTGGGAATACCTTGCACACAGGACGCTTTAAGCTGCCACGTTTCGTCCTCAAAGTGACAACGCGGATAGATCCGTCCTTGCCTTCATGGGTTTGAATGATTCTGCCCAGAGGCCAACATAGAGGAGGTTGATTGTCATCCCGGATGAGGGCTAGGTCTCCTACTTGCAGGTGATGCTCATTTTCTTTCCTCCATTTGCCACGTGGTTGTAGTTCTGGCAGATACTCTCGCATCCAGCGTGACCAAAAGTTTTGGACTAACTGTTGCATACGCTTGAAATTGGATAGTCGTCCAACAGGAACATTTTGGAGACTGGCTTCAGGAACCGACGTAAGCGTTCTTCCAATGAGGAAATGGGATGGGGTAAGAGGTTCCAAGTCCTCAGGATGGTCCGATAAAGGAGTAAGGGGTCTTGAGTTAAGAATTGCCTCCACCTGACATGTTACAGTACAAAATTCCTCGAATGTAAGGGATGTGCTAGCGAGAATTCGTTTTAAATGAAATTTCGTACGCTTAACAGTACTTTCCCATAAGCCACCGAAGTGCGGGGCACTAGCTGGTATAAAACGCCAATTTATTCCCTCGTTTCCAAGATAACCTAAAATTTTTTCATTATCTTGTTTTAAATTCTCAATAACCGCCTTTAACTCATTTGAGGCGCCCACAAAATTCGTACCATTGTCGGAGTGCATTTCCCTAGGTTTTCCCCTACGCGAAACAAATCTCTTCAACGCCGCAACGAATGCCTCAGTACTCAAATCTGATACCACTTCGATATGAGTGGCCTTAGTGGCAAAACATACAAATATAGCTAAATAACTCTTAATAATTTTAGCTCCTCGGCCTTTGTGCCTTTTTAGTGAAAAAGGTCCCGCGTAATCTACCCCAGCAATTTCAAATGGGTATGAAGGTGTCACGCGCGACGATGGTAAAGAACCCATAATAGGTATCTTTGTTCTTGGACATGCTCGAAAACAACGTACACATTGATGCACAATAGATTTTACTAATTTTCGTCCGTGTATAGGCCAGAATTTTTCCCGTACCGCGAATAAAGTTTGCGCTGGGCCTGAATGCCCTAAACGTTCATGCATGTCCATAAAAATCAACCTTGTCAAATTAGCCTTAGGTGGCAGAATTATAGGATGCTTTTGTGAAGGCGCTAAATTTGAAAATTGCAATCTTCCGCCTACGCGCAACAACCCTTCCTTATCGAGATAGGGCTTTAAGCTTAATATACTTGAAGAGGAACTTAAATCCTTTTCGGCATTCAATTGGCAAATTTCAGGCATATACGATACAGCTTGACTGTTTTTAATCATTACCTCAAGGGCGTAATTTAATTCACTAACTGTTAAGGGACCAGTTATCCTGTTTTTCTTAGATACGCAATTTTTATAAAACCGCAAGCAATACGCTAAAACCCGTTTTGCTCGTTTTAAACTTGAGAAATTTTTCGCGATATCCACGTTTAGAATTTTTATTGCAACGGAACAATTTACCTCCGCTTTCAGTTCAGGTAATGCTTCTACACGACCGCACGGATTTTTTGGCCATTGATTTAACTCTAGCTGTAGATAAGTTGGCCCATGCCACCATAATTCCGATTTTAATAAATCCCGCGCCGAAATTCCCCTTGATAACGAATCAGCAGGATTCTCCGCTGATGGAACGTAACGCCATTCTGCACCTGCAGTAAGTTCTTGAATTCTTTTTACTCTGGTGGCTACAAATATTTTTAAAACGTGGGGCGCAAGTCGAATCCATGATAGCACTATAGTGGAATCTGACCACAAGTTAATACTTTCAAATGTAACTCGAAATGAATGAATAACCTTGTCCACTAATTCGGCCAATAAAAGAGCGGCACAAAGCTCCAGTCGCGGAATTGTTTGAGTTTTAATCGGTGCTACTCTTGATTTGGAAATAATCAAATTGGTGACATGTGTGTGCCCATACGAAGCACGCAGGTATACGCAGGCGCCATATGCCCGCTCGGAGGCATCTGCATACCCATGCAATTGAAAAATGGCACCACTGTCCTGTTTTATTAGCGCTCTAGGTACCTTTAAATTCTTTAATTCAGCTAATTCCTTATGAAAGGAATTCCACTCAATTTGCAACTCCTTGGAAACCGTATCATCCCAGTCTACGCCTTCCAACCACAAACGCTGTAAAATTACCTTTGCCTTTATTTATGCACGCGCCTACTAAGCCCAATGGATCGAAAATTTGGCTTATTACAGATAAAATACAACGCTTCGTCACATGATTACATTGTTTAACATTAATATTGTAAATTAAACCATCATCATTTGGATCCCAGTACAGTCCAAGGGTCTTTGTGCTCTCGTTTTCACCTATATTTAAAATAGAAAGTTTCTCGTAAGAATTTACTTCATTTAAGACACTTAGATCATTCGAAATCCATTTTCGCAGCTCAAAACATCCTTGACTCAATATTCTAGAAATTTGGTTTATTAGTAACCTAGCTTCTTCTACCGTGTACGCTCCGCTTAACAAGTCGTCCACGTAAAAATCGTTAAGTATAGTTTCCGCCGCGTTAGGACTTACTGACAAATTTTCTTGCGCTAACTGATTTAAGCACCTTATTGCCAAGAACGACGCAGACGCTGTACCGTATGTTACGGTATTTAACCGATATGTGTCAAGAGGCTTCGCAGGATCCTCCCGCCAAAAAATTTGCTGTAATTCGCGTTCCGGCTCATGTACCAAGATCTGCCGGTACATCTTTGTTATATCGGCAGAGATAGCTATCGGATATTGCCGAAAACGAATTAGGATGTTTAACAGATCGTTTTGTATAATTGGTCCGACGCTTTGTATATTATTTAAGGAATAGCCCGAAGTAGTTGGACACGATGCATCGAACACAACGCGAAGCTTGGTCGTGAGGCTTGAATCGTTTACTACACCATGATGTGGCATAAAATACTGAATACTATTTGTTGCCGAACTTGAATTTACCCTAGACATATGATTTAATTCTATGTACTCACGCATAAAATTAACATATTGCTCCTTTGTGTCTACATTCGCTTGCAATTTTCGCTCTAAATTAAGAAACCTTTTTCGCGCAGTTTTTTCTGAATCTCCTAGAACTTCAATAGGTTGCAAAAACGGAATAGAGACGGAAAATCTACCTTCCTCGTTGCGCCGAAAGTTTTGAATAAAATGCGATTCACAAAATAAATCTTGTTCGGACCGTATGGGCTCCGGAAACCCTTCCTCTACTTCCCAAAATTTTCGTAATTGTTTATTAACGTCAAGATTTTTATTTAAGTTACAGCTCGTGTTGCCTGATACTTTACTTAAATAATTTAGATTTCCAGCAATAATCCAGCCTAACTTGCTTGCCTGAATGACTGGCTTACCTTCTCCTAGAAATTTTTTCTTGTTTGAGATTATTCCCAAAAATTTCCCGCGCCCAAAAGTATATCAATGGCTCCAGGCGTTGCAAATCCCGGATCCGCCATTTGAACATATTTCGGTAAATTTAAACTAGATTCGTCTATCTCGAACGGAGGTAACAACCCCGTAATTTCTGGTAAAACTAGACATGAAATAACTCTGGAATATGTACCAGTCCTAGAACGCATACTTATAGAGCACTTGCCCTTGATAATTGTTTCGCAATTGTTTACACCATTAACCTTCATGTTTATTTTCTTAATTTCCAAATTTAATTCTTTGGCTAAATTTTCGGTAACGAAATTGCTTTGTGATCCTGAGTCGAGCAGAACCCGCGCTGTTCGCATAAGTCCTTGTGTATCAAAAACGTTAATTCGTGCAGTTGAAAGCAAACATGGAACCTGGCTAGCACATTGTGCTGAAATCGAAATTTCCCCATTTTGTTCAGAATTTACTTTCGGTTTGTTTAAATGTACTAAAGAATTATGCTTGCCCTGGCATTTTTTACAGCCTCCCGAAGAGCAATTGTGAACGCTATGACCCGGTCTAAGACAATTAAGACAAAGCTTCAGATTTTTTGCTTCTTTTAATCTATTTTCGACGGAAAGCTTCAAGAATTTTTCGCATTGGTATATTGAGTGTTGATCTTTACAAAAGTAACAGGATATGCCTGCCGCAACGAAGCTTGCCGCAGATGTTTTTGCCCTTTGTGTACTAGTACTAGTAATTTGCTTAGACGGCTTTAGAGTTTCTTTCGCAAAGTTTAATGTTTCAAGAACGCATGCCTTTTTTCGCAAAAACTCTTTTAAATTTCCTATAGTCGGAATTTCATCGCCCTTTATTTTAGACTCCCACTCTAGCGCTAGAAACTCGTCAAATTTGTTTGTGGTAAAGTATATTATAACCGCATCCCAAGACTCGACTGGCTGGCCCAAAACTTGTAATGCATGTAAATTCGAAGATAAAATATTTAACGCTTCTCTTAACTGCGATGGAGACCCCTTTTTAATTTCTGGCAAATTAAATAACGCGCGCAAATGATTTTGCAAAAGAAGTCTCTTATTCTCGTAACGCTCGCATATAGCTTTCCAAGCCGCATCGTAATTTTGTTCAGTAGTTTCGATTGCGCTAATAATTTGCGCCGCCTCACCCTCCAGAGAGGTTCTTAAATAGTAAAATTTTTGCACTTTACTTAGCGCACTCGCTTTGTGAACTAACGCCTCAAATGTATCGCGAAACTCAAGCCATTTGGTGTAATTTCCACCAAATTTTGGTAGGGTTATTGTAGGCAATTTAATATTGCTTTTAATATTTTCAGTAACTGCCGGTAAATCGTTAATTGTACTTGGAAACGAGGGACTTGGATCGATGCGACTGTTTAATTTTTCTAGAAAAACGGTCGCCCTAGAAATTTCAGAATAATATAGTCGCTCGAAGTCTGAAACCTCTTTACTTGAATCATAATTTTCGATCGCTTCATTTGCTTCATCGATTTTGTCTTGTATATCGTAAAACTCGTCAATAATTGCCGTGATTTTTTGTAATCGCTTTTCCACGTCAACTATTTCCATCCGCGTTAATCCTCGCCCGTCTCCGTCACTGTACACGTTCTCTTTTTCGTCTATAAACTTAGTGAATTCTGTGAGACGCCGCTTTATTACCCCCCGCTTCCTATTTAATCGCTGCGCATCCCTAGACATTTTTTTCTTAAATATAACACGCCAAATGTCAAAGGTAAATAGTTGAGGAAATACAAAGGGTTAGATACGCTTACTTGCTTTTTCTAGATAGCAGAAATCACCAACAACTTGTTTCTTGTTGCTCGCTCGCTCGCTCGCTCCGGGAGTTCCCTGTTCACACTTGCTTTCGCCTACGTGTCGTTTTCTAAGATGGCCAACTGCGTCACTCGTTTATTGTCAACCAAAATGCATCCGGCGCATGAAGGACCATAATATGTTGCTTGCAGGTCGAGTAAATACTACAACTTTTGCACCACAACCGCTTTATTTTTGATTCTTGATTACAAGTGGTTGAAACAATAATACTTGTCTCAATGACGAAGTTAACTTATAACACGTATGAATAGTTCTCTCTTACTACTACTACTCCCCTCCAGAGGGCAGCCTACCACTTGCGCGTACCTATCTAAACATCTCAGTTTTGGCGCGAACACGCTTATAGACATGATTCGGATCAAACTGTTATGACGGATGAAATTCGTACTCCAAATAAAAATGCACAGGATATAGATATAGACATTAATGCGCCTATATCACAAACACCGAAAGATAACACAATCTCCCCAGGCAAGAATCGAAAATCTTTCCGAAAAACAAAGAAACCAGAGTGGTTAAATGATTATATGCCATATTAATCTTTAAACTCCTATATTCTATAACGTATTAATTTTATTGTGTTCAAATGTAACTTTTATTATTTAAAGTTGTAGTTTCTTTAAATAAAGGGAAGGATGTTGTGTGAACATTGCGTACTGTGAATCAAGTAAGCGGTCGTCCGGGCGACGAAATAATAAGAAGAGTACACATTGATCACAGATAGATCTTTCATATTGTGAATTACATTTACTGGAATTATTTCAATATTCGGCTTAACTAAACAAAGAGCCTTTAGCTACATTTAATGAAAAAGAAATTACTTTTTGCACTTGTGGAACTAGAGCTTCAACATCTACTACAAAATGTAGTTGTGAATTAACAAGTGCTTCCCTACAATCACAGTGATGAAATAGTACTATATTAGTATAGTAATATTCCTTCAGATCAAGATCATTTCCTAAAAAATAGTAATAATGAAGTTCCTTGCAATTTAAACTATTTTGGTTTTCTAACAGAAAAGTCCGGTATACTTCACGCATTTAAACTAAAACTTTGTCTTTGAATAAAACAACGCCGTCTGTGGTACTTCATGGGTTGGTTTAAATTAGTAATGGTACATCCATTATCGATAATTTTTACTAATAATTTTTTTCTATTTTCAGGAAACCCTTTCTCATAATTTTTGTAGTAAAACCTTTTGAATAAATTTTATTCGATAATACCCATCAGTAATTCAAGTTGAGTTGTACTACTGCCGGTCCCAAGCCCGGATAAAGGAGGAGGGCTTAGTAATTTTAACATTGTACGTGTATGTATACATCTATTATCTATTTATAAATATACGTTTTGCCTTTTCTGTGATGTAGAAAATTGTAATCATATAGGTATTATATACATTATAAAATATAAGTTGTATTAATTGATAATTTTATTTTTAATAAACCAGCAATTTAATGACATTCAGCTTCTTTACTAATTTTTATAATTTTCTTTTTTTTAACAAGGATTTATTTTTAAATAGTTTTATTATATTTTATTTAACATTTGTATCTGCTTCACAACTCGTTTATTGATTTGTAATATGAACATTTATCTTCTGATTAAGTCAAATAATTGATGACAAAGTAAATACAAATTGTGCACGGGCGAGTTAGTTCGCCGCGCCATTTTTATTTACGCTCAGTGATTTCTCACTTTAGCGACAAGAAGTGGGCCCCCCAAATATCGCGGTAACGTTCGGCAGACAATTCGAAGCGTCCCCACTTATTTGGGCAAGTCTTTTTCTTATTTTAAGCGAGGAAAAGATCAATGGCGCAAGGCATTCGCTGGCCGCAAAGGGTCTTCGTTCGAAATAATTTTACCGCGTTCATGGGGGGTCGGAGGATTGTTTTTTGTTGTTGAAAACTGATGTGCTTGTGATGAACTTAATGTATTCGTGTGGTGAAAATGAAGTTAAAGTAATTATCGCAGCCGCCGGAACAGTTTGAAGGTAAGAGTTTCCTACATTACCGACATTTTCGATTCTCGTGTCACCTCGTGCATTTGAATTTGCGTTGCCAAGGTCACACAAAATGTTGAACAGACACAAGCAACGCCGAAATATAATGAAGCAAATTGTTGAAATTAAAATCGAAATTATTTAAAACTCGCTCCCAGAATTTCAGACCTCACCTCATCTCTTTGCGCGTCTCATTTACAAACAGCTGATCGAAATGATTTGAGCAATTTACCGCCCCCCTTCCGTCTTCGTGAGCTTACTTGTATTCGCCCTCATTTCCCTGAGTTGACGAATGAAGGAAAAACAACTATCAGTTGGCAACACTGCACGGAAAGTTGATACTTATCCACGTGCGTACTTGATTGTGGTACTTGTAACGTTTAATTTGTACTTGTACCTTGTACATACTAGACGAGCACCTTGCAATTGCACGAAAATTGCCTTATGAAATTATAAGAAACAAGGAAGGGTGGATTGTTAATGAAGGGGAAGTTTTAATTGGTTTTAATACATGATTCTGGTAAGTGTCTGGAAATATGCTATTTTGCTTATAAGTAATACAATTATCATAAAATGAGATTCAAAATGTTTTAGATAAGGGGAGGCTATGAAAAAAAACCTACGTTTTAGTTTGATTCAGAACTTGTCAAATGAGTTAGAAGCAAATGGCAAAAGTTAAGACTCTGATTTTGTTTTTCATAGCCTCCCTTTATCTAAAACATTTTGGATCGCATTGTACTTACACTTTGAATGTTGTTATATTTGAATTTTGTTGTAGACACCAACAGCTATTTATGGGTTCCAACCAATTTAATTCATTATAATCAAAATAACGAACCAATGTTTATTAGAGAGGAGGAAGAAAATCAGAGTGAAACAATTAGTTTTGTATTTGAAGGTGTATCAAATGATAAAGATGAAGTAGGTGTAGAAGAAACATACGAAAGAAGTAATTTACAACAAGGTAGTGCAGAAGAAGAAGCAGCTACACAAAACAATTCCAATAAAAGACATGAATGGTCTTATAATGAAACTTTTGCCTTAATAACAGCAGTTGAAGCACGTTATGAAGACCTCTTTCACTTTCATAAAAAAAAAAACTTTTTGGAGTACAATTAGTGCGGAGCTGTGCAGTTTAAAAATTTATGTAAGTATATACAAAACATATTTCTAAATTTTTGTGATATGCTGGAGTAGGTGATTAGGTTGAAGAAATAGCATGTTTTATTCAGATTAAAAGTGCCTTTCTTTGCCGAATAATTACATTTGTGAAGCAAAGCAAATGTGTTAATTGCAACTCTGTACTTAGCCTATGAAAAATAATTCCAAAAAGTAATGAAATTAAGTTCCTACTAATTGTACGCATTTTAATGCGAATAGTTATTTTCATAAATTTTGTCAAAATAAGTATTAAAATTTACTTCACTGTTAGTTACTGAAAGTTTTGATTAGTTGCTTACTGTGGAAACATGAATTTTTTAGTATTCAGACAAAGTCTGTGAAAAAAAAAATAGGAAAATCTTGTCAGAACATACAAAGTTAATAAAGATAAGAAGAACAATGAAAAATTGGATGAATTTTTGGGAAAACAACCTTCGAATAGCAGCCCACATTCAGTAGATATAAATAATTCAAATATAAAGGTATCAAGTGACTCAGATATACCAATAGCACCAAGTCCAACCACCAGTTCATCATATGCTTCCACATCAGGTACCAAAAGGAGGAATGTAAAAACGGAGTATGTGAATGCTAAAAAAACAATATTATGAAAAAAAAAAGAGGAAGAGCTTTAGAAAGTTTTAAATGCAAAATTGAAAATGGAAGAGAAGCTTGAGTTGTTGAACAAAAAATTAGACATAGAAGAAAGAAAAGTAAAAGCATTAGAAAAATTAGCAGGAATGACATAAATTCGTTGAATAAGGCGGAGAATTTATCAAATGTTTATATTTTTTATAGAACTGAAATTGTGTTATGTACAGAATTGTATTATGTTGTTTAAAATTTTATGTTTTGTTGTATAAGAAGTTTATTTTCATGAATACAAACTATAAAAACTACATTTCTCTTATTCTTTTATCAACAGTTCTATTTAGCTACATTTCTGTTGGCATGTTGTAGCTTAAATTTCTCAAATCTAAAGATTATTGTTATCGGTTTTCATTAGCTTTATTCGCGGAATTTGTTCAGAACTAATTCGGAATGCGTAAAACGAGTCGAAGTAATGAACGATTTCGTTAGCTGTGTTAATTGTAAAAGTTTGATTGGTGCATGTTCCGAACTAGTTCTGGATTTCTCCGCAAATAAAGCTATTGAATTAGACTAGAAATTTTTATATTTTAAGAATTTTAAGAATGCCGAAGAAACGAACTACTTTGCTTGATTCTTTACAACGTATTCATTGTTACTTGATGTAAATAGAGAGCATTTTCAGCACCATTTAAGGAAAATCAAGTTAGCCTTGTAAATTCAAAATAATTGACAGTAGAAACCATATTGAAACTCTTTTGTCTGCCATATTACAATGAGCTCTGATAAACTGCTTTCAAAATATTTACCTATGTCCATACATAATAGTGACATATACAACTAGATACAACATGCAGTTTGATTTGATTCAGCTTCATATCTGTCAGTTTACACTCTTCAGGAAATTTTATTACTTCAGTTTTACTTTTTATAAAATATATTAAAAAAATAAAATAATTAGAAATATAGTTGTTTAGAGAATTTACTTAAAAAGTGAAACTAAATATAAATATAATAATATTAATATAAAGCAATTTTTAAATCATTTCACATACTTCTCTTAATATTTGATCTCTTTTTGTGTAAACAGTACAACTTCTTCAGTACATATATCGGTTACATAGTCCTCAAAATCAATACAAATATTATGAAGTACTGTAGTGGCCACAATACACTTCGTTGCAAAGGCTATATTAGTATTTTCGAACATGTGAAGTCTTCGAAATCTGCTTTTGAGAAGACCAAATGTATTCTCAATGACTATTCTACATGCTGCATGTTTTCTATTAAATAATTTTTGTTCTTCTGATAAGTTGCCATTGTCTTTAAATGGGGGAATTAACCATTGTGAGCATGGATATGCAGAATCACCTAAGAGAAAATCATTTTATAAACACCCATTTACGCATTTTTCATAAAGTGATGATTTTCTTAAGAGTCTTGAATCATGTAATGATCCAGCCTCATCAGCAAAAATATCAATAAACTTTTTATCACAAGTTGCAACTGCTTGTAATAAAATGCTGAAGTCTCCTTTTCGATTATAATAAACATGAGCATGTTCAGATGTAGGACGGTTAATTTTAATGTGAGAACCATCTACTGCTCCAATTATTCTATTGATTCCTTGCATCTTTTGGAATGCTTTTCTTATGTTATCTTTGCTTCATCTGTAGGCCACCTATAAAAATTAAATGTTTAACACTTCAATTTATAAAAAAAAGTCGTAAATAATTACTTTATATATTTTTTGATGTTATATACTAGATAACTGACTACCCTTGTTACAGTTCGGTGGGCTGAACTTTTAGTCATTCCAAACCTGTCCGACAGTTGCCGGAAACTTTCAGTATTTGATAAATATCATATATGACGTATAGTGCTTTTTGAGCAGAAATTTTTTTTCTTCCAAAGTTATGGTGAGGTAAAATATTTTCTTCCTCTAATTTATCTACAAATATCTTTAATAACTACACATCCAACCCTTTAGGGTCTTCTTACTAATTAAAAACTTGCAAGTGTGCCTTTCAAGACGAAAATGCTCCTTAAATTCTTGATCATCATATTCTTCAATTACCTGCATATAATTTGTTATTCGATGTAATTGCCTTTTCTTTGAGTTTGAATCCTCAGAAGTCTCTGAGGTAGAATCTTTAAAATCAAAAAATAATTCACTGTCAGAAGAATCTGATGAATCTGATTCAACAAAGAACTAAAAACAGATAATTTTATATGATGCCAGTGTACTACCTGTAAAATGCTACTCAAATGGGCATTTGCCATTTTTGCAGTCAATTTAAAAGTTCTTGCAACGTAAAAAAAGATTAGGTTAGAAATTAAATTTTAGGTTAAATGAGATTCACTCTCAATTGCACTTTGATTATACCGTTCCTTTTACAAGTACTTAATTACCTGATGTAAAGTGATGTTAAACACTTAACATCAGATAATTTTGCCTCGCTTAATACGTAAAAGGAAAGCAGCTTATTTCGTGTATTTCAAAATGTGCATTTTCTAAACGTTGAAACAATGACGTCATGTTTTGAAACGCTGTGAAATTATTTTTTGAAATTATTTCAAGGTGGAGAGGTGGTTAATCCAGATATGCCCAAAGTTTTTTTAATAATCTTTTTAACTATTTTTTAGCATATATCTAGTCTAGAAACACATATAAGACACATTGTTATTGAAAAATATAAAATTTTTTTTTGCTAATAGGTTTTTGAAGGTGTACTATACAGTCCTTATTACTAATCAAGTAAAGGCAACCCGCTTACTTGATTAGTAATAAGTAAAGGCAATCCGCTTACTTGATTTAAAAAAAAAAAAATTAAATTTTTTAAATAATTTTTTTTTTAGATATGGGTTGTGATACACTATTGAAACGAGAAAAAAAAATGCTATTTAATCGTACAAAAATTCAATATGGCGTCCATTTAAAATAAGAAAGTTGCTATCAATATATTGACAGCCGCCATCTTGAATTTTATTTTGACTGTATTTTCAGACGTATTTTATCAAACATAGTAACTTTTATATGAAACATTTTTTCATATTTTTATAATTGCCAAGTTATTGGACATTAAAGAAAATAGCGATTTTCAGTTTTTCTGCGATAATATCTGAACTATTCGGAATTTTCAAATTTTCTCAACGGAATCTGAACCAGCACATAAAACTGCAAAATATTGCCCATTTAACCAAATCTCTATCTTCACTAATAAGAAAGTTACCCATGGTAGCCTACTCAATCTGGGACACACTGTATATAGGACAATAAGCACATACTATACTACATGAACACAGAAAAGCATGGTATATTGCTTACATATTACAACAATTATTGGGTATGATATGCATTGTGTACTGCCATATCCACACAATGACTGATAACTGGAAAGTACCATTTCTTTCCTCGTACAGCTGTTCGATACAAACTTATGTTTTGATCTGAACGATCAACGCCTCCCATACTTCTATTGTACGATTTTACTACATGTGGTTGTTCAACTTGGATACATCTTTTCTCTTTTTGAGAATATCTCTTCACAGAATGTACATTTACATTAGATCCAAAGGTAACAATCTTATTGTCGTGCCATTTAATAAATATTATATTGTTGTCCCTTATTTTTATATAATCAAAAGATCCACATTCACTTTTTTTCATAATTTCCGATTTACATAAGCTACTACCAGGAATACAGTTTTCTCTTATAGTGCCGGTTCCCTACAAATTCTTTTCTAGAAGTTTCTCTAACAGCACAACAGACGTAAAAAAATTATCAAAAAACAAATGAAATTTCAGATTGTCCCACTTCCTCCTCAGTACATCTGCATATTCAAGCACAACAGAAGTCCCAACCCCTAAATCTTTATATGCGACACTAATATTTGTAGCAGCTCCTTGGTAGGGCTCAAACCAAGTTATGTAGCCTTGTCGTGTAGTTCCGACCCAAAGTTTGTAGCCGTAGCGTATCGGTTTTCCGTGAATATATTGCTTACACCCATGTCTACCTGTGTATGGCACCATTGCCTGATCTATGCTATGCTCTTCTTCTACATAGGCGTTTTCCAAAAAATTTTTATTTAGGTGAGTAAACAGCGGCCGTACTTTGGCAAATTTGTCTGAATTGTTCAAAGAATTATTATCCTGAAAGTGAATATTGGACAAAATAAATTCAAATTTATTTCTTGAAATTGCCCTAGAGATCAATGTACTGTGGGAATCTTCAGAGCGTTCCCAAAACATTCTTCTTCTAGGGACTGGCATGTAACCACTAAGAAGAAGAGTGCCAATAAAACATTTCATCTCACTTATTTCGACACGCATTGATCTATTTTTCTGTGAGGCGTAGGTATTGGTTTCGCGTGTCATTATTTCCAGCAGGTGTTCATCAAAAAACAAACTAAAGAGAGACGCAGGCGTTGATTCTATTCGATCACTCATATATGAGTTTTCAAAAATATCGTTATTTTGTTCTAAGTCTTCTCGGACGTAATCAAGGAATTTTCGCTTTCTTGGACCGCTTTTTAATTTTAGCGCATTTTTAACTTGAACCAGAGGAAGTTCATCTTCTGAATCCCAATCGCTATCTAAATTATATTTTGAGGACAGTTCAACCTCACCTTGCATTTGTGATGCTGGCAAAATATTTATGTCAAGATTATCTTCATCGCCAGAATCCTGGTCAGTTAAATTTCCACATGCATTGGCTGGTGGTAACAATGTAATTGTATCCGCTTCTACATCAGAATCCTCTAGCATCGACAGCGCTTCATGCAAGGAAAACCCACTATAACATAAAAATTTAATAGCTACTAATATTCCCAATGTCCTACATATAGGTCGGTCACTTTAGAACTTCAAAAACAAAAAAACTAAATATTATTAACAGCCAGAATGAACGTAACGTAAACTTTACATCCATTATATAAACAAAGAACCAACCAATAAAAATTTTCAGACAGATACTGTCTGATACGCCATATTCTGCCATCTTTAAAAAATTGAATAAAACAAAACACCCACTCTAAATATTTGAACTTGTAATTGCACTAACGTCCGTCAATAGCGTGATACACTTCTAAACTAAGAAGCATGAACGAGTATAGCACCTCTGTCTGGTTCAAACAGACAAGTTCAGGCTTGTTCGTGGTGTACTACATATAGGTCATTGGGCATCTCTGGGTTAAAAGTAACAAGTTAAGTGCTACTGGTTGCTATTTCTAGTACAATTGTATTTTTCTAGTACATTTGGAGACAAGAAAAAATACGCTAGTACATTTTAGACCAGTTCTAGTACAAAGACCAAGTAAAATAATTTCCATTTAAAGTTGGTTCTTGTTCGATGAAATTTGTATCACAAAATCTTTTAACCGGACACTAGGGTGCATTCCGTTTCACCGCATTAATCGCATTATGCGTTTAATGCGTACAAAAACCGTTCCGTTAAACATTGGTTACATTGGTAGTGTGCATCACACTGACATGACGTACCAATGCAAATGAAGTTCCTGTTGGAGACTATTTTTAATGCATCACACGCCTCATATCAAAATGAAGTGCACTTGATGCGCTTGTTGTATCCTAGGAGGTTAAAGTAAGTGATTGGGTCTTTTTAAGCAAACAGAAGCAAGTTCTTATTGTAATTAAAATGGATTTCGTGAAAATTGTCTTAACAAACGGAAGATTACAACTTTAAGTCCATATAGGGACCGTGCACATGCGATGACAGCGCCACCAATGGCCATATTTTGCATAAGTGGTATGAAAACACGAGTGAAGTATGATGACAGTTCAAATGTACGTCAGTCATTTCAAATGCTCAGTGTACATTTGAACTTGAATTTTGTAATTAATTTCATACCAGAAGGTCAAATACTTATTATGTACTCCAACTGTAAATTGTCATAAGAGTTATAGTAACAGAAAGAATGTTAAATTTTACAATTATCCAGACAGTAGCAAGAAAATATACAGGGATTTTTTCTTTTCAGTATACATAGTACCTATGTATACTTTTATAAAAAACAGGTCAACGCATTGCTTTATTGTAATCGTTGCAGCCTAGAAACATCAGCTGTGTTAACTTTGATTTTAAGCTTTATTTTTTGGAAACATCAAATTATTATTGACAAACTGACAGATATCAGTTTAGACCAATTTCTTCAATTTAATGTAGGTAAAAGTGATTTTCAAAATGTATAGCAAAGACGAGAAAATAGAAGTATTAATGTGGTACCAGAATGGGAATAGCTTAAGAACTGTTAGAGACTTATTTTCTACAAAATATCCAGAAATGCCTATTCCTTGTATTAGAACTATTCAAACCATTATTAAGAAATTTAAATCAGTGTTAATAGTTAATACTAGGCTTATCGGTCCATATTTTATCGATGGGAACCTTACTTTAAACAAATTTTTAGAGCTATTAAAAAACAGAATCATTCCGGAAATTGAAAATTTGGCCATCGATGAGCCATGGTTTCAAATGGACGAAGCCCCTCCACATTCCACAAATGCTGTTAGAAACTTTCTAAACGTTAGATTTCCAGAACGATGGATAGGAAGGTACGGCCCCATACTCTGGGCACCGCGTTCTGCAGACTTATCGCCTAACGATTTCTTTTTCTGGGGCTATCTGAAGTCAAAAATTTACAACAATATTCAATGCAAAATTTAAACGAATTAAAAGAAAGGATAAGTAGAAAATGCAATGAGTTGAACCCTGATTTTCTCAGAAATACTGTGCGTGCTTTTCAAGATCATTTAGCTTACTGTTTGCAAGTAGAAGGTGGACCTTAATAACAAAACAAAACAAAGACATGTAGTAAGTAGAGGTTAGCTGCATTTGTGGCACTTTTAGGAAATCTTGCACCAAACAAAAAATATTTTTAACAAGAAAATGGACTTAACACAAAAATACCAAAAATGGAGCTATTCGCTTCTTGTTGTTGCAGGTCCTTCATTCCTTTCTTCCGTCTTTACTGTACATATCGGTTTCAAGAAAAAGTCTTGATTCAAAAAATTAAAAATTAATTGCTACTAATTTGACATTAACTGACATTCATAACTTGATTTTTCACAGCTGACTATTCTTACCAAAAATTACACAACGCGTTGACTCGTTTTTTTTTTAAGTATACATAGGGGATATGTATACAAAAAAGAAAAAATCCCTGTATATGGATTGAAACATTTAAGTTTGTATGCTGTTTTGAAAGTGATTCATAGATTTCAGTATCGATTAGTCATTACGTACAACGTACTCTATTCGAAAAATGTGCAGGAGACTCAGATGAAATGAAAGTTTGAAGAATTTCATGAGAAGTCGGAAAGCAAGTCAACAAATGTAGGCCAGTTTCAAATGCGGTTGATGATTAACGGATGGTTAGTCTTGGTATTGTGAATACATTTACGGTCAGGATACTGATGGTATGCGTTTCATGTGAAGAAGTCAATTTAAACAATAGCCCCGACCAATCATCAGACAGACTTCATGTCAAATGCATGTGGAACATGTTTTATACTATTTAACTGGAATACTTTGTGTTAATTGTTAAAAGACTGATTATATTAGTGATGTTTCTTAAATTGAGGTTTGTACTCAGATTTTTGTTTAATTTATAGCACTTTTACATTAATTCTATGAGTTACTCTCGTTACCCATTTTATTTATACAAATGGGTGTAAAAGAACAAAAAAGAGTGAAGAATACGTTCCAGTTAGGCAAATTTCCATAAATTTGTGTACGGAGGTCATGCATTTAAAATCCACTGTGTTTGAAAGGAAAAATTTAGAAATAACGGAAAACGCCCATGTCCAACAATAATCAACTGCCGATCTTCTGATGTGTTTTCTGAAATACTGTGCTCATAAACAATAGAATTCAATTTGTAATATATTTTCACATCTATTAGTGACACCACGCAGGATTTGCATAAATTTTGCATATTTAGAAATTGTACTGATCATCAAACGATAAAACTTGTTGCAAGATTTGAGTAAATTTAGAAAAAGCCCTAAATATTTTTAATACAATTACAAGAAATAACAACAAATCTGCGCACAACCAAAATTTTATTGACCAATGCCATGCAAAATTTCTTTTTCTTATGGTTTGTTGGTTACTCGTTTCCTAGACAACATGCCTGCCACGTGCGATCTTGCGAGATAGCTTTAGAGTGAAAATTATGTGGCAAGCTAAGATTGACAAGTGACAAGTTATAAAAAGTAAACAGTAACACAAAAGAAACGTGCAAAGTAGTGATTATATTTTTGCCTATTTTTTAACCCCTACAAGGAAAATTTTGCAATGAAAAGGTGTAAGTATATAAAAAGGGAAATGAAGTTACAAAAAGGGAAAATTCAACATTTTATTAGGGAATTTTTGTGGTAGACACCTGGCAACACTGATTGAAGTTATGCATAGGGTGACTGCGCCTGATGGCCGGCCACTACCAGCTGGTCGTCCACTTACATAAACAAGATTTTAAAATATATTTCAACATCCATTGTAATTGCAAAATTAAAAATTACAGAGTGACGTTAATAACGTCACTTCAACGTGTCACAGGTGTATTAACCTAAAAACAATGTTTTCCTACCACTAATGCATAAATCACCGCCAGGCGTCGCTGAACGCAGGCATGTGCACGGTCCCTATTGCTGAAACAGCAGTAAAACTAAATCAGAGTTAGTCTTTTTTTAATTTCTAATTCAAATGGATATATTTAATACTCCTACTATTTTACAAGTAGTGTGAACATTTTAAATCACTGTTAGAAATATATTGTCATCCTTCCTTAACAAAAATTTATATCAAGCGTTCCGATTCATTTGACGCATCAACGGCAAATTTAAAACGGAACGCTTTTACAAACGCATCGAATTGAATGCAGATTCAAGTAACGTATGCCTGAAACGGAACGCACCCTAAATCGCGCACTATAGGGACCATGCACATTAAGGCACTCGATCTCTGTCTAGGGACACAGGTACTGCCATCATATGTTTTAGACAGTGACAGTGGCTATTTGACCTTGAACAAATTGGTTGTCATTGTGACAGTTGTTCCATTCAATTTTCGATTCTTGGAGTAATAAATTCAAAAACAGCCTAGATAATGCCTAAAGTATGTTATGTTGCCCATTACAGATCAAATACTGTAAATTTAAAGTGTTTAACATTCCTAAAGGTACATACATACATACAGCTTTTCTTTTTAAAATATCATAAGCTCGCAATAGATACATTTCTACATTTCATATATATTTCATACATACATATAATTTAATGTATTTTTTGACTTAAGACACATTTTGTTGTTTATTTTAACTAAATTTGTTAAAATACATCAGACATTGTTTTTAAATTTGATCTAAATATGTATACGTAAGCATACGCAATTTTTTTTGTAGATGAGAATTTTATGCAAGCAAATTTATACGTAAACCAGTTAATTTGTCGCTAGATAAGCTAATAAACATTAGTAAAAAAGCTTAGCATGTTAATAAGTTAACTTTTAGTTTGGAATATCTCAGGTATGTTCTTTTGGTTAGTACTTACAGTTTTCTAATTTATTTATTTATTTATCATGTCATATTTTCCAATAAACGCTTAAATTTACTGTAAACTCACACTTTGTGTCAATAAAATGAAAATTAAAGTAATTTGCGCCTTGATTTACATAAAGAGTGCGTTCTACTTGGGCGCTTTCGTGCTGACAGCGTTAGTGCTGGCAGTAAACTTTTTTTTTCGTTCGAGAAGGTCGCTACTCTGCAAATGCTATCAATAAGCCGAACGCTTTTTCTGTGGTGTTGATACTTGACAGTTGATATTTGAAATTTGAAAATGGCAAACGAGCAACAAAGTTTGATAATTTCAGCAGCACTGCACGAACATTATAAACCAATATCATTTAATTGCTTGCTAATAGCTTGCCAAACTTTTTTCTGTGCTATTTTTCCAGAATGAAATTCATTCTCTTTTTTTTATATTGTTCTATTAAAAATAGTATTGCGTTGTGTGGCCATTTAACCCTTTCCAGTCCAAATAATTTTTTTCTTCAAAAAAAGCACATCGACTTTTTTTTCTGATTTGCAGTTTAAGAACTAATGGTAATAAACGTTTATTTTGAGAATATAATAGTAATCTATTGAAATAATAAGATTAGAAAAATTGATTCCAATTGGAATCATTGGGATTTAAAAAATCACCTCGAGTTAGTCTTGGAAACAAAAGTTTCATATAATCTACCATATGAACTTTTGTTTCCAAGGCTAACTCGAGAATTTTTTTTTGTACCCTCGATATATCTAAAGGTATGTATGTACATTATAAGCAGACCACAGGAAGTTCGTACAAAATCTCACAAGTAACTGTAACAGAACAGATCTAAAATAACCTGCAGTTACATGCACTTACTACATTTCCGTAACAGTTCTTTGGAATAGGTTGCAGTGTTATGTCAGTTATAGTAAAAATAACTGCATTCGAGAAGTTACTCGTCGAATAAGTTTATTAGGAGGTGGAAAGATTCAGGCTAAACTATAAATTTATATCTGCAAATAAGATCAATATAATTTCAAATAATCCCAATGATTCCAAATGGACTTACTTGTTGTGACCAATGATTCCGGTTGGAATCATTTGAATATTTCTAGTTATTACAAATGTTTTTAGAAAATTCAAATAAATAATATATAATATATATAATATATAATATATATAATAATAAACAAAACAATAAAGCGGTAAAATTTTTTCTAGAAGCAGTAAGGTAGCAAAACTTACCTTATTTTTGGTTGTCTTCGCAGATCAAACGCCAAAACGTCACTGATAGCTAATGTTGAATACAACCGTTTCTTTCAAATAAATTTTACCCATAAAACCTTATAAGAAGTTAGTACCATCTAGCAGTATTAAATGCAATCAGATTACTACATTCAAACAGAAAATTATATTATATTTAGAAAGAATTACAGTAATCTAGGAAATGATTCCAAATGTAATCATTTGACTGGAAAGGGTTAAAAGCAGCATTGTCAGGCTCAGGTTGGGTTGGACTTGCCGCAGAAGATTCTATTGAGCCACTTATGTCAAATGCCGCAGAATCACCTACGTTTAATATCTCAGATATGTCTGCCATTGATTTATTTAATTCTTGTTTTTCAGATTCCGCTTCGACAGCAACTCTTTGTGCTTCTAAAGCTAAGTTCACATGCATTGCAGATACGCAAAATTTTTATTGCGGATCGTTTCTAATTGGTTCCAAATTCAAAATGAACCAATTAGAAACGATCCGCAATAAAAATTTTGCGTATCCGCAATGCTTGTGAACTTAGCGTATTTCATTTTTTGCTTCTTCTAATTTTTGAGTAGCAAAAACTATTTCTGCAAATGTACAGTAAGATTTCAGTTTGAAGAAAATATTAGTATTAAATATAATAAATGTAACGTAAAGTATAATAAATGTAACAAAACCAAACGTGTTTGGTGGCGTTTAGTTTACAAATATTTCTTATTCTCAAAAGTTAGATTATTAGTTATTATTTGTAATTTACACTTTTATATATAATTATAGACTATTTACTTGTTTCAAAGCGTTTGGCGTCTCCAGGTGTCATCTCAATGCAGTATGTAATCCCAGTTTCCTCGTCTACAACATTATAACTGATTATAACGTTCCATTTTCGTTCGGTTTGCAAACAGTACTTACGCTTTCTCTGCACTACCTGTTTGAAAATAGCGTTGTAAGCGTTCAACTGATGACGTTTTGAGGCAAAAGTATGACGTCATAATATTTGTCTCAGCGCTACCAAATGCCAAGACGAACGACAAATAAGTTGTTCCATGGTACTGTCAGCACGAAAGCGCCCAAGACAAACGCACTCAAAGTATTCTAGTTTGTCATTTTTGACAACTAATTTCTTCAAGGTCAAATAGCCACTGTCAGTGTCAAAAACATATGATGGCAGTACCTGTGTCCACAGACAGAGATCGAGTGCCTTAATGCACATGTGATGACAGCGCCACCCACCGAGCGCCACCAATGGCCATATTTTGCATAAGTGGTATGAAAATACGAGTGACAGTAAGATGACAGTTCAAATGTACATCTGTCATTTCAAATGCCCAGTTTACATTTGAACTTGAATTTTGTTATTAATTTCATACCAGAAGGTCAAATACTTATTATGTACTACAACTGTAAATTGTCATAAGAGTTATAGTAACAGGAAGAATGTTAATTTATCCAGACAGTAGTAAGAAGACTCAGATGAAATGAAAGTTTGAAGAATTTCATGAATAGATTTCGGAAAGCAAGTCAAGAAATGTAGGCCAGTTTCAAATGCGGTTGATGATTAACGGATGGTTAGTCTTCGTAATGTGAATACATTTACGGTCAGGATACTGATGGTATGCGTTTCATGTGAAGAAGTCAATTTAAACAATAGCCCCGACCGATCATCAGACCGACTTCATGTCAAATGCATGTGGAACATGTTTTATACTATTTAACTAGAATACTTTGTGTTAATTGTATTAAAAGACTGATTATATTAGTGATGTTTCTTAAATTGAGGTTTGTACTCAGATTTTTGTTTAATTTATAGCACTTTTACATTAATAAAAGAGCGAAGAACACGTTCCAGTTAGGCAAATTTCCATAAATTTGTGTACGGAGATTTAAAATCCACCGTGTTTGAAACGAAAATTTTAGAAATAACGGAAAACGCACATGTCCAACAATAATCAACTGCCGAACTTCTGATGTGTTTTCTGAAATACTGTGCTCATAAACAATAGAAATCAATTTGTAATATATTTTCAAATCTATTAGTGACACCATGCAGGATTTGTAAAAAATTTGCATATTTAGAAATTGTACAGATTATCAAACAATAAAACTTGTTGCAAGATTTGTGTAAATTTAGAAAAAGCCCTAAATATTTTTAATACAATTACAAGAAATAACAACAAATCTGCGCACAACCAAAAATTTTATTGACCATCAATGCCATGCAAAATTTCTTCCGCAAAAACCAAAATTTTCGCTTGGCTATTGAAGTTATGCATAGGGTGACTGCGCCTGATGGCCGGCCACTACCAGCTGGTCGTCCACTTACATAAACAAGATTTTAATAGTATATTATTATACAAGTTTCACAAGAAGGCTTATTGTAAAAATAGTATATTATACACGTTTCACAAGAGACATTGTAACACTCGTTCCGTTGGGACACTCCTAGCTCGCTACGCTTCGCTAGTCGTACCCCAACCCCACTCGTGTTACAATGCCTCTTGTGAAACGTGTATAATATACTATTTTTCCTACTTTGCGTCACTTATTGAGCAAAAATATGAAAAATATTGGATCTTCTTAGTATATGAGGAATTTTAGTTGTAATGCGTGGCAACACTGAAAACCTTTCGTTTTAATCAAAAGTCACATTAACAAGTTATTAATTTTTCTTATCCAGCTTCATTGTGAGTATATTGTTAAGTAACAAATAAATACTGAGCTATTTTGTAAAATCTATTAAATATTTTCAATTAAAAATGACTAAAATTTCCCCAAAAACAGTGTTACAATGAGCTTCATTGTGAAACTGTTTTTGGTGTCACAATGAATCCATTGTGAACGCAAAGTAGAAAAAATATATTTCAATATCCATTGTAATTGCAAAATTAAAAATTCCAGAGTGACGTTAATAACGTCACTTCAACGTGTCACAGGTGTATTAACCTAAAAACAAAAACAATTTTCATGCCACTAATGCATAAATCATCGCCAGGCGGCGCTGAACGCAGTGCATGTGCATGGTTCATTGGCTTCGTTCAGATGACGGAAAATATCATAAACGGTTTACGATTTTTCATCTGAACGTTTACGCTCCAAGGATCGCGATGAAACATGTTTAAGTAGCGTACGCCATTTTTTGGAGCGATTCGATTTTACGCTACCCTAGCGAAAACGTGTTTAAAAACATGGCGTCTACAAAGTCTGATATGATCTATACAATAAACGGAGTGCAATATGAAGTGTTTGGTGATAGAGAAGTTCATGAACGATTAAGCAGTTTATTAATTCTCATTTCGAGGTCGTTCGTTTCTGCTCTACAAATTTTGCATGGGTTCCCTGAGGTTTATTGCGTCCAAAATAATTATTGTTGGATTCATTTTTATTAACACGTTGACTGCCAACTACGAGATAACTCGTAGATTGCGTTCTTTGCTAGGACGCCGACTACGAGTTATCTCGTACTGTGTTTACTTGCCATATTCGTGAAGCTACGATTTAATTCGTTGTATATCAGTGCTAATATGGATAGATGGCTTCTGGGAAGAGAACAAAAAATCAATGCTGGCTTAAATGAACAGAAAATTTATTGATAATTTAATTATAACAATAATTATAAAACAACACACTCAAGAAAGACGTAAATGTGATGAACTCGACAATATCTGAGATATTACTGACGAATATGGACGCATATCTCTGATTCAGCTTTAGCGAAGCGACAGGTCTAAGCGTGTCTGTGTACGAATTAACTCGTAGTTGGGCTTCCGCGAAGAGATTTCTGTTACATAAGCCAACTACGAGATAATTCGTAAGACCTTTTTTTTTTTTAAAAATACATTTTCTATGATTTTTGATGATAACTATGTACTATAATTAGAGTTTTTAATAATATAATATGATTAAATGAAATTGGCTTTTTAGACCGGAATTCTGAAAATTGCCGTGGCAGTCAACGTGTTAAATTTAGTTCGAAATGCTTCTTAGACAAGATTTACACGCTAGGCACTAGAATATTTATATTTAATAAAACGGAATACGCTACCGATCGTTCAACTGAAAACTATATATGCAGCGTAAACTGTTTACGATTAATCATAAACTGTTTACGATATTTTCTTCATCTGAACGAAGCCATTTACAAATATATTATAATTTCAAAATAATTTTAATTTTCTGTAATTGTACTAAGTATGCAATACTCTAAATCCGATTTTATTTTGATTTAAAGCGATAGCATTTTCTAAAATTAATTAACGTTTGCAATTTGTAACGTAAATGTTCATTACGCCGTTTCTAGTGGGGTTTTAGTGTTTGACATTTGGCAGTGCTGAAACTTCAAATTGTAGATGGCGCTTGCGCAACTGTTTCGCTAGATCGTCTGTTAAAAGAAGTACATTCGCTTTATTTAGAGTGCACCGCGGCTACTTTGTTGTTACATTTATCCTGGAATAAATGAATCGGGAAAAGCTAGAGGACATGCACAAAAATATATACTACTCAGATAAGTATTACGACGACGAGTACGAGTACAGGTAAGTGTCTCCTGAATCAACAGTTTGCTGTGTTTGAACTTGAGTTTTTTTTTCTGTCGTCCACACTGCCACGAGCTCATTTCGGCTTGCTTCTCGTGTTTCAGGCATGTAGTATTACCCAAGGAATTAGTCAAATTAGTACCACAAACTCACCTGATGTCCGAGCAAGAATGGAGGAGCATCGGAGTGCAGCAAAGCAAAGGTTGGGTTCATTATATGAGTCATTCACCAGGTAGGTTTCTATACTCGATACCAGAAGCAGTTTACTGCAGAGTAATGGAAAAAATTATAAAATAACACTAATAAACTTTATATAAGAAAGGAATAAATAAAACACAATTTAATAAATCTAATCTTATATTTAACTACATATTAAACTGCAACACGACACGAGCATCTGACAGTTCTGAGACTCGCAAATTTAGGAACCTATAGTGCAGTTTTACCGTAGCACTTTTGTTTCATTGCTCTAGCACTAGAGCACTCTCAGAGTAAATATCTCCATCTTCTATTATTACATGAGGGGGTGCTCTAGAGCAGTGAATCAAAAACTCTTTTATTATATACACATATCAATGATTACCCTGTAGTTTATACATTTTCTTTTTTTTTTTCAGAGCCCCATATTTTATTATTTAAACGACCGATTACCACCACCCCGCCCCAAACGAAGCAGCAGTGAACACGAGGATGTTGTTGGCCAGGGCGGGGGTGAAACTGCGAGATTGTAGATATGTTGATAAGCGCCTTCTGGAGTTTGTATTGAATTTTTGTTTCTTCTTCTTCACCATGTAAAATAAGTAGAACCATAATTGAATCTCATACATTTTTTTTACACAAATCGCTTTGAGCTGCTGCTTCTTACTTCTTATACAAGGGTTGAAGACGACGCGTCAGTTCTTAAGCCGGTTTTACACCGTCCCCATTTCTTGTGCAAGTTTCAGTTCAATTTATAAATCAAGCGAGAAACTTCTGGGTTACTTTTCCGATACGGTTTTTAATTTCGATCCGATTGACTGCATAAATTAAATTGTTTAGGAAGTGCAACTGAAGCTTGCGCGCAAGAAATAGGGCGGTGTAAAGCGGCCTTCGATTGCAACAATTTTTTTTGCATCCTGCATGTTGCGTGTGATCAACAAATAAATGTTAGTATTTTTAGTGTTTTATGTTAAGAAATTTTGTACTAATTTTAGATAAGTGTCACAAAACGTCATTTTTGATATATTTTTTTAAAAATAAAACAGTTGCTATTAGTTTTCTTTAATTCCGGTCACACCGTGCAAAGATATTTTTATTCGACAAAAGAGAAAAAGCATTCTTCATTTAGAACGCTTAAGTATCCGGAGTCTGAAATGTCAAATCAAATAAACAGAAAGAAGTTTTGTGGATTTGCCTCGGTTTGCTTCCTTATACAGTATGATCACAAAAATTGCCTATGTGAAAACAATAACTTTATTGATAATAAAATAAATACACAGCAGAGCGTACGAAAAAACAGTTTTTAATTAATTTAATAAATGGGTAATCACTTTGATTTGACAGTTATCTCAGCAAACTTGTTTGAAAGTTGTGTTCATCCTAATGTAATCCAATCATATTGCTGAAGAAGTTAAATGTCACTTTTAATTATTGTGTACAGATGAGCTTCTATCTTCTGGTTATCTAATCAATATCGATAAGTGAAAATTCGGTGTTGATTAGGTATCGGTATCGCGTTCTTCGCTATATCGAACTGTATCATGATTATGGCGCCGATCATCTGAAAAAAAATTGCCTTATTTTATTTATTAATCGTCGATTGTTTATTTATTTTATAACTACTGCAACTTCGAGCGACTAATTGTACTGTTTTGTGTTTGATTAAAAAAAAAAAACAGATTCCATATTCCGTAGTAAACAAAGTTCAAACATAACCTCACTTTCTCGCTCTTTCCAGGGGTCCGTTCAGGAGTAACCAGACCACCGAACCAGACTTAGCGCACTCCATAGAGAAAGTAAGTGAAAGAGGATCAACCATAGACAAATATAAGACATCCCATAGGGATTACGGAATTGGCAACGTGAATATAGTTGGGCGTACCCACAAGGGGGGCGCTGATGATGGTGTTTTCAGACGAAAATAATCGACTTATAGAAAACAGGTGTCACTGCAATACCTGTGTCTGAATATCCTAACTAATGTGAGATGTCGACATCTGTACTGCATATGTGTAATGCTGGATGCATATTTTCTAAATTTTATTATTTTGAATTTTACACAGAACCTCTTGTTTTGTGGTTAATTACAGGCAACATGTGAGTGCTAGTGTTTTGACCATATCTTAATGAAAATAATTTAAAGTATGTAATGTGTAAGTGTCATGTTAGTTAATTGTAACATACTGTGGGTTTGGTGGTTTGTATTTGTTACAATAAACAATCACTGCACGTTTTAATGTTATTTATTCTTCCTTCTAATATGAGACACACACACACACACATGTAACCTCGCTGATCGTATCTTCGCTAATGGCTCGGCGTGGACTTTCCCCGCTCAATTGCGCACTTGTCAATTCGCGCCGCGTTTCGCGCCCTGTTCAAACTCCCACATTCGGCCGTCCTGACGGTTTTTCCGTCCTCGGAAAAACACTGCCGATCTTCAAATTCCTGAACTCTCTGGCTCTCTTCCTCTGAGACATCTATCTCTGTCTCTGAACTTTGTTCTTCATTGACCCACGCTTTCATTGAGTCAGCTGCCGTATAGGTTCTCAAAGGACCTTCATGATCTCCAACTTTCATCACTTCATATCGGTCATGACCGCGAACTTTGGTTATTTCGTAAGTTCCAAAAAATTTGAAATGTAGCTTCAGTCCTGGTCCCTGTCGAGTTCGTCTGATTGCCACCAGTCTCCCTTGCAGTAATGATTTGATTTCTTCCTCTTCTTGTCGAAGTTCCTTTTATTTTCGGCCTGCACTTTCAAAATCTGCTTGGCTGCTAGTGTTTGGTTTATAAATGAAAAACCGTCACAATGATGATTCTGCTCAATTTAGTGGACTGTATCTTATAAAATATTTAACGCAGAACTCTTTCTCAATGAATCTGTTTTATTGATATTTTTTGTATTGACAACAACAACTTGTTTTTCGAAACTACTACATACTAATAATAATGAAAACGTGAACTTGATCTTGTATCTAAACATCTCACGATCTTGAATCCAAACATACTCCCCCCCTTGAAAGTTGAAGTCTTTCAAATTAATTAAGATTGTTTCTTCTGAAGCTTGGTTTACATCACTTGAGTTGGAAGTGGACATAATTTCGTCACTGCACGTTGTATGAGTCCGTTCTTTGTTCGTACAGTCACCACTCTTGTAACACCGTCTCTTCCAGGATGAATGGTTTCGATTCTGCCAATTAACCATTTCAACGGTGGAGCATTGTCATCCCTAATAACAACTACAGTTCCTACATCCATTGAACGTTGGTTCGATTGCCATTTTATTCGACACTGTAGTTCTGAAATGAACTCTTTGGACCAGCGGTTCCAGAAAATTTGTTGTAATTTTTGAAGTCGATAATGGGACAAACGGGATTCTGTGATATCGGTTACATCAGGATCTGGGACCAAGGTTAATGGTCTTCCAATAAGAAAATGGGCTGGTGTTAGTGGTTGCAAGTCAAATGGATGAGATGAAAGTGGAGATAATGGACGGGAATTTACAATGGCTTCAATTTGTACTAAGACACTATACATTTCTTCAAAAGTTAATAGCTCTGTACCTACTACGCGTTTTAGATGATGTTTAACGGACTTTACACCTGCCTCCCAAATACCACCGAAGTGAGGGGCATAAGCGGGTATAAATGACCAATTAAAGTTCGCGTTTACTAGAGACTCATGTAAAACTTTTTCATTGTGCTTAAGAAAATTACCTAATTCTTTCAAATCATTTCGAGCTCCAACGAAATTTGACCCATTGTCAGAGTACATCTTCGTAGGCATACCACGACGCGAAGCAAATCTTCTCATGGCAAAAATAAATCCTTCTGTGCTTAAATTAGAAACTAATTCCAAATGAATTGCTCTTGTTGTGAAACATATGAATAAACAAATATAACTCTTGTACGTTTTGCATCCTCTTCCCTTTCTATCTTTTACCATTATAGGTCCAGCATAATCCACTCCTGTTGTGTGAAACGCTGGTTGTGGGTTAACTCGGTCCGCTGGTAAACTTCTCATTAATGGTTGTATGCTCTTTGGATTATTACGAAAACATCTATAACAATCATGTACTACCTTTCGAGCTAAATTTCTACCGGAAATTGTCCAGTAAATATCTCCTGTTGAAGATAAAAGAGCTTGAGGTCCAGCATGAAGTAACCGTTTGTGTTCACGTGTAAATATAAGATTTGTCAATGGATGATTCTTTGAGACAATCATTGGATGTTTCTTTGTATAATCGTAATTCGAATAATTTAATCGACCGCCAACTCTCATGATACCATCAATATGTATGTAAGGATTTAATCGTAATAACTTACTTTTTTATTGACTGAATTATCCTTTGACAAATCTTGAATTTCTTCCGGAAATGACTCACGTTGAGACAAATACACCATACACAAATTTGCTGTTTTTATCTCAAATAACGTAAGTGATCCAGTTTTTTTGTTCTGATTTTCATGTTTAGAATTATAAATGAAGCGTAAACACCAAGCTACAATTTTTTCTAATGTATTCAAATCTGAATATTTTTCAAATTCAATGATTCTAATGAATTGCTTTGTAATCATTACATTTACTTTCGTATCAGGTAAATCTGAATCTTCATACTCATTAATAGGCCAATAGTATTGATTGTTATAAAGCCACAAAGGTCCATCCCACCACAAACTACATGATAACAGTAATTTTGGATTAAGTCCTCTTGATAAAAGGTCAGCAGGATTTTCCGCTGAAGCAACATAACGCCAATCATTTGCATTTGATTTCGATTGTATGTCTGATACTCTATTGCTTACAAATGTACATAATGTCTTGGCATCTTTTTTAAGCCAACCTAGGACAATAGTTGAATCACACCAGTAAAAAATCTTATGGATTGGTATGGTCAATGCCGTTTTAACCTTATCAACTAACTGTGCAGCAATTTTTGCACCACATAACTCTAAACGTGGAATCGTCAAGGTTTTTGAATGTTGCATAGAAAGTGGAGTAACTCTGGTTTTTGCACAAAGTAATCTTACTTGAATATGATTCGATGCATTTGTTGATTTCATATAAACACAAGCCCCGTACGCTTTATTACTTGCATCTGAAAATGCATGAATTTCTTTCAATACAGAATTTGAACAACAAATCGGACGATCAATATGTATATCATTTAAACAAGAAAGCTCAACAACTAGTTTACTCCACTTTGTTTTTAATTCATGTGGCAATGGGTCTTCCCATGATGATTTTATTTTCCATAAATCTTGCAAAATCATTTTTCCAATAATGATACATGGACTGAGAAGTCCTAACGGATCAAAAATGCGTGCAATTGAAGATAAAATTTCTCTTTTTGATATAAAATTAGATTGTATTGTGGTATTGATGTCATAAAAAAGTTTATCTTGCTTGCATGACCAAGATAAGCCTAAAATTTTTGTGCTCTCCTCACCTAATTGAACTATTTTGTCAGGTGATTCAATTACTCCAATTTGACTTAATATGTCAGGATGATTTGATTTCCATTTCCTCAATTCAAATTTTCCTAAGTTCAATATGTTAATGATTGATTTACAACACTCTATAGCCTCTTCTCTTGAAGCGAAACTATGTAATAAATCGTCAACATACATAGAGTTTCGAATAATATTAGCTGCTGTTGGATTAGAGTCTTGTTGACAATCAGCTAAGTGAATTAAACAACGAATTGCTAAAAATGGACTTGAGGTCATGCCGTATGTAACAGTGTTTAATTGATAAGTGTCAAGTGATTTGTATGGATCCGAACGCCAAAGAATTCTTTGCAATGCTCTCTGTTCAGGATTGATAAGAATCTGACGATACATCATTTTTACATCTGCACTTACAACATATTCGTGTTGTCGGAAACGCAAAATAATTGATAACAAATCTGATTGTATAGTAGGTCCAATCATCTGTAAATCGTTCAAACATACTCCCGTTGTAGTCGGTGCTGAAGCGTCGAAAACTACTCGCAGTTTTGTTGTGGAGCTACTTTCTTTCAGTACTCCGTGATGCGGCAAAAAATAGGAAGGTTTCTTTAAAACGTCTGTTTCTTTGACCTTTGACATATGTCCTAAAGATTCATATTCTGCCATAAATTCAACATATCTCTCTTTAAAAACTGCATTCTTTTTAAATTTAGATTCTAATGAATTAAATCTACCTTCCGCCAATTTTCGTGAGTCTCCTAACGATTGTGTGGAATCTTTCAAAGGTATTGTGACTACAAATCTCCCATCAAAGTCTCTAACCATGTGTTCTAAAAAATGGGATTCGCAAATTCTTTCTTCTTCAGATTTAAAATTTTTATCACTACAATTTTCAATTTCCCAAAATTCTCGTAATTGTTGATATATATCATTTGTCGTAATTGCATTACACATAATGGAGTGGTTTGTGGGAAATTTGCAGTCAATCTTACCAGATACTACGTACCCCAGGTTAGTTTTGTGTAAATATGGATGTATAGGTGGATCGTAACATAAAAGTTCCCAAAATAAATCAACTCCTATCAAAAGATCGATTTTCTTTGACTTATAGAAATGAGGATCAGCTAAGGGAATGTTTTGTGGAAATTGCATGTTACATAAATCTAATGTTTCATAAGATTGATTTGCTGTAATTTTAGGAATAACTAGAAATGATAATGTTGCTTGTAAATCATTTATCTTTGAATGAATTGATGTTGTTGTGCGTTCAAAAATTTTTGTTTTTGAATCATTAATTCCAATAACTGGTATATTGACACGTTTTGTAGGTAGTTGGAGTTTGCGACATAATTGTGTAGATATAAAATTTGACTGAGAACCTGAATCCAAGAGAACAGTACAGTCATGTAATTCTCCACCGTTGCTTCTAATTTTAACAATTGCAGTAGGTAATATTTGAAATATCTGACCTGAATGACTATTATGATTTGTGAGTGTATGGTGTGTATTCTTGTCATGTTCGATTTGAATTTGATGTGTTGGCAATATTTCATTATCATAGCTTGTATTTTTTTCTAAATGCAATAGTGTATTATGTTTTTTGGAACATTTGCGACATCTACTACTACTGTTACAGTTAATAAATATATGACCTACCCTCAAACAATTGAGACACCACTTATGTTTTTTAATTTCTTGTATTCGGGATTCTACTGGTAGCTTTAAAAAAACTTTGCATGCGTAAAGTTCATGCATTTCCTTGCAAAATAGACAACTAAATTTATTTGTCGTCTGAGTTAAACTTACATTTTGCTTGAATGAATTTCTAAATTGATTGTTTTCCATTGAAGTCTTCGATTGTTTTTCTAATCTTTCCAGTAAGTGACACCTTTTTTCCAAAAAACTAATAAGATCCTCGGTTTCCGGAAGATCATTAATTTCCACCAATTGTTTTTCCCATTCTCTCTTCGTAATTTGATCAAGCTTTTCTATTATCAAATAAATTATTAAACTATTCCATTCCTTAATAGGTTGCTGTAATACTTCCAACGCTCTTAGATTGCGTTGTAAATTGTCTAACAATTGCCGCAAACTATTGAAAGATTCCTTTATGCATTTTGGAAATTCTACTATTGCTTTGATATGATTATGTATTCTGAGATTCTTGTTTTCATATCTTTTTACAATTAAATTCCAAGCTACTTCATAATTGGCTGCTGACATTGGCAAACCTTGTATAACTTGCGCCGCATTTCCTCCTAATGCAGTCGTTAAGTATTGGTATTTCTTAATTACAGGAAGATTTACATTTTCATGAATAGCTGATTTAAATGTTTCATGAAATAATGGCCATTTTTCGTACTCACCATTGAACTGAGGCAGTTTCCAATCTGGCAGCCTAATGTTATTTGAATTGTAATTTTGTGGTACGTGCGTTGATTCCAATGACGTATCATCATGTGATGCATTGTTTTTTCTCTCTTCTTTGTTATCCAGATGTTGACATTTTTTTAGAAGTTGTTTGGCTTTCACTAATGGTTTATGAAAACTGTCTTCAAATAGTTCCCGCTGCACATATTCATTTTCCAAACAATTTTCATCACATAGTGCTTCTATTTCACTCTGACAATGGTCAAACTCCGTTAAAACGTCCTGAATTCGCGTTATTCGATATTCTAATTCTAAAACGTCATTTGATTGAAATATTTGGTTTTCTTCTATTGTTGCAACTAAATTATCAATGTAATTACGAAAAGTTGTTACGCGAGCTTTGATTGCTCCTCGTTTACGTGTCAAAGACTGTAATTCAGCCATTTAAATTAAATTTTGTATAAATCAATGAATACTGTCAGTAAATTGCCAATATTTGAAGTATGTAAATGTCAATACAAATTGTGAAGCTTTAAATAAATTATCATCAATCAATAATTGAATAATAACAAATTGAAATAAAAGATATGTTGACTTACTGCTACCACTAAATGCACACCCTTTTTCTGTAAATTGCGTCTATCGATGTCAACTGCTCGATGTTGTATACTGCCTGATGACTTGAACTTAATTTGACGGATGATTTCCCTTCGTTCACAATTTTCTTCTTTTTTCTTATGTTCTTCACTAGCGGCAATGTACCATTGCGTATATTTACCCACAAATCTTGCTTACGTACACCTCAACCGTTGCGTATATCTACCCACAAATCTGCTACTTGCTCTGCGTCAAACTTCAATTTCTGCTCCTACTTTTTTCAATCCGGCTCGTACTGGACCAAATTTTTATGTTTGGTTTATAAATGAAAAACCGTCACAATGATGATTCTGCTCAATTTAGTGGACTGTATCTTATAAAATATTTAACGCAGAACTCTTTCTCAATGAATCTGTTTTATTGATATTTTTTGTATTGACAACAACAACTTGTTTTTCGAAACTACTACATACTAATAATAATGAAAACGTGAACTTGATCTTGTATCTAAACATCTCACGATCTTGAATCCAAACAGCTAGGTCCCGCAGCTCGTCGCGTTCTTCTTGGAACTCGCGAACTAACTCCTCGTCGATCGCATTTGCAATTTCTGAAGTGTTCCTCCATCTTGGTGACATACCAAAAAATATTTGAAATGGTGATGTTCCTATGCTTCGATGCAAGACCGCATTTAAACATTGTTGAGCCTCGCTCAGATGTTTGTACCATTCTTCTGGTATTGGTGCTGATAACTTCGTTAGTAATGGGATTATAGTTCGATTTACCCTCTCCACCTGTCCGTTGCCTCTAGGAATGCCAGTAGTGATAAGATGGTGTTGAATGCTCTGGTTTTTGCAATACTGTTCGAACTCAGCAGAAGTGAAAGCTGTTCCTCTATCGGAGACTATCCGACGTGGATTACCGAAGATAACAGCTTGCTTTTGCAATTTGTCTATTACCTCAGCAGTACCAGTCGATCGCATTGCATATAGCCACACAAATTTGCTAAACGCATCGACTACAACGAAGATGTGTTTGTATCGCTTACTGGTCGACGGTAATGGTCCCAGATGGTCGATATGGTACGTATCAAGAGGAATTGATCCTTTGTTCACAGGGTTCAACCATCCTTCCATTTTGCCTGCTTTCTTCTCTGCCAGGATACAGACTACACAGTTCCGTACTACTTTCTCCGTTTTATTTTTCAGGTCTGGAATCCAGAAGTCTTTACGGACCATGGCTTCTGTTTTTCTTACTGAGAAATGCCCATTTTCATGCACTCCTCGCACAATCGAACTTTGCATTGCTTTAGGCACTACCAATCGTATATCGCCCAAGTCTTCTTTATACAGTAATCCTCCTCGTAACTGGTATCCCTTTAAACTTCTGCATTCTACTTCCGGCCTCAGCTTCTGTACTTGTGGATCATTTTGCTGCGCTTTTCTTAGCCTGATTAAAAGTCCTTCTTGTTCGCTCGAGATTGTCAATATTTCATGTGTTGCATTTCGACTTAATGCGTCTACGTGAAGCATGTTCTTTCCTGGCCGATGGACAATGGTGTACTGGAATTCTTCAAGTTGCAATGCCCAACGAGCTACTCTCACGCACAAGTCTCTTTTATGCATCGTCATCGTAAAAGCTTTACAGTCTGTTATAATTTTGAAAGACACTCCCAACAAGTATACTCGGAATTTTTTGAGGGATTTTACTATTGCGAGCACTTCGAGCTCATAACTAGTATATTTTTCCTCTTCACGACTGGTTTTCCGACTTGCATAATAGACTGGATGCATTTTTCCGTCTTGGTCATTCTTCTGCATCAAAATGGCACCAATTCCCATTTTAGACGCGTCCGTGTGTAGTTCGGTTTCTGCGCCAACTCGATACAACATCAGGACTGGTTCAGCCATCAATTTTGCCTTCAATTGTAAGAACGCATCTCGTTGCTCGGCCCCAAATTCAAATTCGACCTCCCCACGGAGCAGACTAGTCAGCGAGTGAGCCATTAGCGAATAATTCGAAATAAATTTGCGAAAATAACCCGTAAGTCCCAAAAAGCTCTGTAGCTGCCTTACATTTTTCGGTTCGGGAAAATTAAATACAGCATTAACTTTTCTAGGAGATGGGCTTACAGTGCCATTCTCAAGGACATTTCCTAAATATTCTACTCTAGTACATAAAAAGTTACATTTTGACCATTTAATCCGCAAACCTGCTTTTTCCGCTACTAACAATACTTGGGACAGCTTTTCGATTCCCTCCCTGCAATTTACAGATGGAATAATAAGATCGTCCATGTAGGTTAAAACAATACCGTCTTTTATCAGATTTTTAAAAACAACATTAATAAACCGTTGAAACACAGCGGGTGAATTGCATAACCCGAAAGGAGCTCTCAAAAATTCGTATTGTCCACCTGGCACCACAAAGGAGGTATATCGACGGCTATTCTCTTCTACTGGTACATGAAAAAAGCCATTTTCTAAATCTAATGTACTAAATATTTTAGCTCCTTGCAACGAATCTAACAAATCGTCAATTAACGGAAGTGGATAACGGTCTTTACAAACTTTTTTATTTACCTCGCGGTAATCGACACACAGTCTATGCGTTCCGTCCTTTTTTTTTACCAACACGATAGGGCTGGCATATTCTGACAATGAATACTGAACGATACCTTGGTCTAGCCAATCGTTTATTTGTCTATCCACAACTTCGCGCTCATATGCGGATAATCTACGCGCTGGCTGATAAATGGGTTCATCGTCCTTCATTATGATTTTCATTCTAACCCCTACATCGCAAGAATTTCGCGGGTCGTATGTTTCTATCATTTTCTGTAACTCTTGCCTATCACCCTGACATAAGTCACCCTGTATATTAGTCGCGCATTCGCTATCCAACGCATCGACTTCAATTTTAAATACATCAGGTAAACTCTCCCGGTTTTCATTATAAACGCGTAAAGGGTTTAAGTTTACCTTAGAAATTAAAATTATCGAATTTAGGGACGAGGGGAAATACATTTTGGAAAAGTGGATCCTATCGAGATTATACTCAAATTAAAGGTCTTTGAAAGGAGATTCACAATATCGAAAAGTCGATATGGAATTGTCGAATTATTCAAAATTGATGCATCGGCGGTCGAAAAGTACTGCAAAGAAACATTTATTTTATATACACAAGAGTATCCATGGTACTATATGCCAGCTAGCGTGCACAAAGTACTAGTTCATGGTGCAGAAGTGATTACCCATGCCATTTTACCAATAGGAAAATTATCAGAGGAGGCACAGGAATCCAGGAATAAAGACCTCAAGCATTATAGAAAGGAACATACTAGAAAATATTCACGAATTGTGACCAATGAAGATTTGTTGCACTTGCTTTTGATTTCGTCAGATCCTTTTATAACAAGTTTACGACTACCTCCATCAAGGAAAAAGACTATTTTTTCTACAGAAGTTCTGCAGCTTCTTGTTGCCCCAGAACTACCAGGCACATCCACTTCTGACGCCGAACAATTAAATGTCTCATCATCGGCCTCATCTGAACTCGAAAGTGATTCGAGTGGGAGTGAAGCACAAAGTGATTTTGAAAATGACTACTGATGTTAATAAAAATTTTAAATTCTACATGTGTTTCTGAACCTTACCTTCTTTTTTTGTCTTTAATCTTATTTCGTATGTGAAATTTCTTTTTAGTTTATCGTTTGTTTGTAATCGAAGATACTATTTTTTTATCTTTCACTTTAAATATATGTATTGCAAAATTTAGAATTTTACTCTCATATTCACTTTGACCTCCTAAAAACAATCCCATAACAAACGAAATGTCTACACTATTTTTCCTTGATTATATACCAAATTCTATATTAATCCGAAATTTTAGAATTTTTTCTTGTTATTTGAATTTCAACCCCATGAAAACTACCCCATTTTACCAGTGAGATTTTTTAAATTATTTTTCTGGTAATCCTGAGTCAATTTTGCATTAATTTCCAAAGTTTCAGAATTTTGGCCAAAAATTGTTAATTCGGGCCCACTGTGCTATGCCACGAAAGCACAATCTGTTTCCAACGCAATCGGGTTTGCCTAATTCAATGTATTCCTGATATTTTAACAGAGATATATCACTTCCAGTGTCAATTAAAGCATTTACGAGTCTCTCCTTTAATCCAACACGCTTTACATATTTTTCAGTCATTACATCTGTGATTGCACAACTGTCGCGCACTATCGGTTTTTTCGGGCATTTATTTGCTAGATGGCCATCGTCGCCACAAACGAAACATTTTCTAGACGGGCACTGACTTTTTAAATGGCCCTGACTACCGCATCCAAAACACGCTTTATTTTCAGACGATTTTTGTTCAACTGTTTTCTGCCGACCGCTATTCTGCTGTGCGTCATTTTGCCGCCAATAATTTTTCGACGTTTTCGCCGTGGACTCGGAACCCGACGCAGTCCTGTATCGTAGCGTCACTTTTTGAAACGCTTCCATCAACGCTTCTAAAGATTCGAACCGCTGTACATACGCGTGATCCCGTAATGAGACATCCGGTATGCCTTCGATTACATAATCAAGAAGTTCGTCTTCCTCGTTAATGGGTATTGCATTTGCTAAAATAATTTTATCGTAAGCGTATTCGCGAAACGTCTCGGTCGTCTTCCAGGTACGGTCCTGAAACTTTTTACGAACTGCTACTTTACTCGATCGGCACGTGAACATCGATTTTAATTCTAACAAAAGCTTATCAAATGTCATTGTGACGAATTCGGGACGTGAATGTAACCATTCGAGCGCCTGCCCTTTAAGCCGCATACTTAGTAGAATTTTTGCCGCATTATCATCTAAATCGTACGTATTTTTCAAAAAGCATAGTCTTTTGACCCAATTATCACAGTCTGTGTTTTTACCTTCAAAATGATTTAACATTTCTGCGATTACCGAAACATTAATGCGCAGTCTCGTATTTTGACAAATTGGAACAAAGTCACCTGATTCCAACGTCGAGTTGCTTATCTGCGCTGGCCTCACGTTTTCTTCCGCCAACACGCTGACTCCAGCTGAGCCGCTGCTTTCCAGTCGCACCCCTCTCACCGGCGACGCGACGGCAACACCCCCTCTCAGCGCGCTCCCTCCTACCAACGTATCACCTACGCCTGAGCTGCCTTGCGCACGCAACAGCATCACTTCTCTCTTCAACAACTCTATCTCCTTCTCTAGCACGGCTTTCTCTCTCCTCTCTAGTGTGCGCTCTCTCTCAACTGCTCTTTGACTCACTACCATTACTCCGTCACCTCTGCCATCCTGGATTATGCTTTCTTCTGGCCGTCTATTTATCTCGCGTATGTCTGCATTAGCACCGATGATGACCGCCTGTCCATTTGCTTCATCTTCTTTAGTGCTATCTTCGATTTCCGTTGACCATGTATTCTCAGGGTCAACCTCCATTAAACGGTTCACCAACTCTTGTTTATTCCCCGACGTTGCTGCATTTCTATCCCGCAGGAACGTTTTCAATTGCGTAATCGTCAGCAGTCTTGGATCCATTTTAATATTTACTGTTCGTTCACAGGAAACAAAACAATACACAATTAAAACCCAAATATTTTCCAACTACGCTTTAGTTTCTTCCACGATAATCCGGTTGTATCTATCCCGGTGGAGCCCCCAAAAAATGTGGGTTTGGTGGTTTGTGGGTATTGTTAATTTGTTACAATAAACAATCACTGCACGTTTTAATGTTATTTATTCTTCCTTCTAATATGAGACACACACACACACACATGTAACCTCGCTGATCGTATCTTCGCTAATGGCTCGGCGTGGACTTTCCCCGCTCAATTGCGCACTTGTCAATTCGCGCCGCGTTTCGCTCCCTGTTCAAACTCCCACAATACTTAGATGAAACGTAGAAACAACATTTTAATACTCACGGTAATACTCATCTTTAGTACGCAATAGCATTATGCATGTATTAAATTAAAAAAATTACTTCGTCGAAATTGAATATTGTTCGTAATATTGTCTCGTACCCCAATGCCGAGAATTTCTAAATATAATTATACGTCTTATTTACATATTGTCTGTAAATGTAAATATTTCTAAATAATTCGTAATTCTCTACTAAGGTGGAATTACTTTTTTTTATCATTTTTCGGCTGAAAAAACTAACATGACGTTTTTCAAAAATGTTTCTGTTAGTGTAATATAACTATTTGCTTATTTATTAATGAAATTTCAGAACACGATCTCTATTACTAATACATTAATGTAGTTTTAAAAATTAATGCGTTCGATTTTTTATTAATGCCAGAAGAGACAATTACGTAGTTAACACATCTGTGGTAGGCAGTTAAAAGGGCAAAAGTCACATTTTCTGCAAACCGGAGTTATGGACTTGAATGTATTCAAAAATGAAATTTGTGAATATTTCGTCCAACATAAGGGTTTAACTATAGTTATTCATTATAGTATTTCACATTCGGGCGATCAAAACGAACGAAATATTAACAACTTTCATTTTTGAATGCATTTACGTACATAACTCCGTTTTACAGAAAATGTGACCTATGCTCTTTTGACTTTCTGCCACAGACATCATTAGGGATGTAAACTGGTAAAATTCCATTTAAATTACCAAATAAAAAACAAAATGTACAGTTGCGGACAGAAAATTTCTTACATTTTTTTGACGTCTCTCCGAAATACCGAAAATTCTGTTACATAACTACGTTTTCTGACATTGGCAGCCAATAATTATGATTTTATCAAAGCAGGAGCTATCTTTCGTATAAGGTAAGTTCATAATTTACAACCACACAAATTACATTTCCTAAAATACTGGTTTGCTATTGAATGAGGAAATTTCTAAAGCTTCTTTTGGAATTGAAAATATTTAAATATACAGGTTGAGTCCAAAAAAACGCCTACGCGAATAGGTGTTTATTGTCGTATTTGAGCGGTCAAAAAATCAAATGAAATGGCAGAAAAAACTCTACAAAATACCATACCTTGCGTCTTTAATACATTTAAGACAGCTGCATGACAGCGGTCAACTTTTGTTTTTTAAATGCAATGGTATGATTACTGTAATAAATTTCGAAAGAACGTTTTTTTCTGCGTTCAAAGATGTGCTGCAACAAACACTTATTTTTCAAAACAATAAGAAAAAACTACAAAAAAGAATTTCAAAGTTATCGTCATTTTTTTGCCTATGAGGAAGTACTTATAGATACTACACTATTTACCGTAAAACATGTATCATTAGAGAGTTTTAGCAATTTTTACGATATGGATAACGTGTACGCTAAATGCTACAAAACTATTAATGCGCATGCTCACAAATATATGAGCAAGCGCGTTAGTCTTTTTACAGCATTTAGCGTAAACGTTATCCATATCGTAAAATTGCTAAAACTCTCTATTTATTGTTCACCAACTGTTTATTACGACATTTCATGTAAATAATTAATTTATTTCTTTTTATTGTTTTCTATTGTTTTGAAAAATAAGTGTTTGTTGCGGCACATCATTGATCGCAGAAAAAAAAGTTCTTTCGATATTGATTACAGTAATCATACCATTGCATTTAAAAAACAAAAGTTAACAGCTGAGTTTTTTCTGCCATTTTGTTTGATTTTTTGACCGCTCAAATACGACAATAAACACCGACGCTATTCGCGTAGGCGTTTTTTTTTTGGACTCAACCTGTATATATGTAGTGAGATTATTATAATAGGAAATTTTGAGTCTCTATCTTGCGTAAATAATTCGTAAAAATTTAGTGATCTGTAACCAATTTCCATAGCGATGGGAGCGTTTTTACGAACGGCAAGGGAATTAACTAAAATCTACAAAAAGTTGTAGGAAGCTTCATTCATCTTTGGAAAGCATATAAAAGACCCGTACTGAGTAGAAGTGGTGTTGGCGCGCATTTGTACATTTGTAATCAATTCATTTGATTAATCATTTTGTGGTATATTAGTTCTTAGTAAAATAACTTATAGATAATCAGAAATAATTATAGGGTCACGATCTTGTCGAAATGCGCTTTTCGCATAGTTGAATTAGCATTAATTTTATTAAAGCTGGTTCTTGTCCGATGAAAATTGTATCACAAACTCTTTTAAACGGACACTAAATGGCGCATAAACACGTTTCGCAGTCGTTCGACAGCTTCGTCAGAAGTGAAAAATATATTTTTCGAACTGTCGAACGACTGCGAAACGTTAAGCGTTTATGCGCCACGTTTCGCAGTCGTTCGACAGCTTCGTCAGAAGTGAAAAATATATTTTTCGAACTGTCGAACGACTGCGAAACGTTAAGCGTTTATGCGCCATTTAGTGTCCGTTTAAAAGAGTTTGTGATACAATTTTCATCGGACAAGAACCAGCTTTAATTATAATTTTTTTATTGACTACACGGAAAAAAATGAAGAGGAAAAATTTACTGCAATTTTATAATATTAAAATTGTAGACAAAATTATTGCAAATTGTAATTCATAGAGAGATAATTTATTATAAGAGATCATATAATTTTGTAAGAAAACTTTTGCAAGAAAATTTAATACTTTTGCAATATATGTTACTTAAAAATTAAATAAAAATTTAAATAAATCTTTGCAGGAATATTTACTCTAATTATTATATAGAATTTACATTTATAAATAATTTTTTATGTAAAGAACTGTTCAATTTCCTACTACATGTCGTATTATTTATCAGGTTCAGATAATAACATTTTTATCATAAGTTAAGTTAAATATATAATAAATTGCAACATTTTTTACAATTATTGCAGTAAATTTTACTTCTTTTTTTACTACGCACAATTACAAATGGGTACGTAAATTAATTAAGTAAAAAGTATATTTTCCTGTGATTCCGATGCAAAAGTAGTAAAATATAATACAATTGTAGAATAATATGCCATAATTGTGGCACACTGTTCTGCAATTATATAGTACGTTTTATTATTGCTGTATACAAATCTTTCCGCGCGCCATTATCGTCAACGTGTTCTTGCCTGCATTGTTCGCCGGGGACGCCCACGATAGCACTTGTGACTGTGAGACTGAAGTAACAAGGCGTAGAAAGAGGTAGGTACGCTGTATTTGATTTTGTCATAACTGCGTCTTTACAAACGTTCAATTAATTAACGCAATGTTATTTTTAATTAAATTTAAGAAACATTTGTGAATACCAGCAATGGCCGCATTAATTCATTTTGCAAACCGCAAAATCAAAGTAATATGAAGAACATGAACTTGCTTTTCAGTTTTTGTATATGATCTAATACAAACGAATCGGCAAGATCTACCAGATATAGCCATCAATATTATGGACGTATCTAATATTTTGAATACATGGGGCTTCCCTGATCTTTGCACGCTCTTTGCAGGTATAATATATGCGTCTTATATTATGTTTGTGTACTGTTATACAGGGTGATTCCGAATGATTCTGTAAAATTTCGCTAAAGTATTTAGAACTAAAATTAAGAGACCTCAATTTTTTATTTTGGCCAAATTAACTAATTTTAAGAAATGTTGATTCCATAACAAATTAATGAATTTTTAACAAGGGAAACTCTATTGCTTCACCTTTTAGAAATAGAAATTAAATAAATTTTCGATTCACTTGTACAAGACTACAGCCCCTTATCGCAATTTTGGTAAAAATAAAAAAAATATGGTTTCCTTAAATTTTAATTTTTTAAAAGTGGGCCAGAGTTGGCTTTGGGATCTCCAAACGTATGTCTTAAATAAATTTACTTTTGACAGTTAATATCAGGATTTGTCACGGAACAAATGTTAAAATATTTTTAAAATGTGACCAGAATGTTTTTCAATGAACAAAAACTGTTTATATTAGAAAATTTTTAAATTTAATAAGACGGATGCAATTATGTTTTGCAAGTGAAGGAGCTTTTATTGTGATGTTTTGACATTAACATGAGTAAAATTATTTTGACGTTTATTTTAAAAATAATCTTATCTAGGACGTAAGTTTGTACATTTCAGAGCCCACTCTGGCCTGTTTTCAATAAATCGCACGTTATTATATGAATTACCTTACGTGGCGTTAATTTTGTAGATAACGATATAGACTACGAAACATTTTTGAAGTAGAAGTTAGTTCAGGTATTAGTTGTGTAAAATACGAAAACTTATATGATTATATACCAGTAGTTTGTACCAAAGTTAATGGTATCTTTTTTTATAACTTTAAAACATGTACTTTAAATATTTTCGTTGTATAATGTACAGATTAAGACATGAATAATATTTTCTTGTAATGTTAAATGATAAATGTACCAAAGTTAATGATACCTTTTTTATAACTTTAAAACATGTACTTTACATATTTTAATATTTTCTTGTAATGTTATATGATAAATAAATAAAATAAAAAATAAGGTTAAATCATGTTTTTTTTTTATTTATCTCTGAACACTTAAGTATACAATCATACTATTTTCAGGAAATGTACTATACATGTACGTGCACACTTTCAGATTAGAATCTCGTCATTTTTGGCCACGACTATACATATATTTACGGCGAGAAGTCGACGATTAGTTCTGTAATTTACTCTCCGGAATTTATTAATTACAATACATATTTCAAACAGAGAAAGAATTTTAAAATAATTAAGTATATATAGGTACTCTTCGGATAAAGATTCAAATTTTTAAGGCAATTTTTATTTTATAAAATTTGCTATAACACTGTAGTAAACTTTCATATAAATTATATGGGAAAGTCATACTATGTGCAGTAATTAATACAAAAAAATATGTATTTTTTATTATAGAAGTGTAGTAAATTTTCATATTAATTATACATTTTGCAGTAAAGAATACAAGAATAAATATACTTTTTATTACAAAAGTGTAGCAAATTTTAATATTAATTATACAATTTGCAGTAAAGAATACAAGAGGAAATATAATTTTTATTATAAAAGTGTAGTAAATTTTCATATCAATTATATGGGAGGCCATACAATTTGCAGTAACGAATACAAAAATAAATATAGTTTTTATTACACAAGTTTTGTAAATTTTCGTGTTAATTGTAAACTAAGTGCGTATCTACGTACGCACTCTGTATTTTAAAAACAGTAATATATTCTGCAAATTTGTATAAATTTTACTCTATTATTTTAAATAAAGTGTAACTACATGCATTGAAGAAATTTACAAATTATCTTAAAAGAAACTGTCCAGTTTATTAAAAAGAACTGCAATAATCTATTGTAACATTTTAGAATATTTTATTACAACTTGTAGTTGTCACTATATTTACTCTAAGTTGCAATGAAAAGTGTTACAATTGCAAAACATTTTACTATTTATTTTTTTCCGTGTAGTAGCAATATTGACACAGAATTGTAATTTTATTTTTATTATTTACAGCACGCAAATCTATTTTGAGGAAGTTTGGTGAGAAAAGGTTCAATATTTGATCACCTCGCAAGAAGGTCTTGTACAAAGAATATACGGTGCAAAAGGGAAGGATATGCAAATTAAAATCACAATTACAGAAATCACGCAACACTTTAAAAATGTTATCTCGTGCCAGTTACACTGATGTTTTTCGGAAGTTGGAACAAAATTTTAATAATGTTACGGCAAATTTAATTAGAAGTCAGTTCAGAAATTTTAAAAAGGATAAACCTTCATGGAACCGGGATGACAAAATTTTTGCATTAGCTGTGTATAAGCGTGGATCAAAATGCTACCGGTTTCTCAGGAATTTTTTAAAATTACAATCGAGATCAACATTACAAAGATTATTACAGGACATTCCCTTAACAGTAGGAATTAATATGCACATTATCATAAGTTTAGAAAAAAGATTGGCTCGCTGTTCAGAAGAATTGAAACAATGTGTCTTATTATTCGACGAAATAGCATTAAAACAGGTATTAACCTATGATAAGGCGCATGATAAAATTGTTGGATATGTAGATCTTGGACATTTAGGAAGATTCAACCAAGAAGCAAACCATGCATTAGTTTTTATGCTGTCATCAATATCTGGATAGTGGAAGCAATCTATAGCTTTTTATTTCACAAAAGATTAAATTAAAACCGTTTCTGTGAAGAAATTATTAATTGATATTTTGTCCTGTTTAATTGAAAGAAACGTTCATGTAGTTGGTTGTGTTTGTGACCAAGGTAAAAGTCAGTTTTAAATTGTTGTGTTCAGAATGAAAACATTACACGTATTTATTTTTAGGGACTACGAATGTAGCGGCAGTAAGCCAATTAGTTAATAGTACAAATGACGGAGGACATCATATCGTAATTAGTGGAAGAAAAATATTCATATTCTATGATACTCCCCATATTATCAAGAACATCCGGAATACATTACATCAATATGATATTCATTTTGATATCAATAAGGTAGCCAAGTGGGTACACATTGAAGAAGCATACAAAATTGACTTGACCAGACGCTTTCAAGGTGGACACATAAAATCATTAATTATCGTTATCTTATTATTTGATTTTGTTTTCTTTAGCAATGAGAAAAATTAAACCGTTACATTTCAGTATTGAAACTGTACACAATTTTATTAGTTTCAAAGAAAACGATCCCACAAATTTAAAGTTGTTTCACTGCCACGATAGCATGATTCAATGTGTAACCTTTGCTTATGATATAATTCACAAATGCTTAGAAAATCATCCCCATATTAATAATATCAAACAAAATATTCTTGAAGTCTTATATGAGCATGTAGATATTTCTTTCAGTAATTGTGACGTTCATAAAGTAAGTATTACAAGCAAATTTTTTAATATCGTATGTAATTGTATTTTGCATAAATTCACGGAAGATAAGCAAAGATCGTTTGTGGTTCAAAGCAAATCAAAATATCAAAAAATACTACATTTGCAAACTTTGTATTGTAAGTACACTACTAAAAAATGTCAAAGGGGCAATTACATTTTCGTATGTATTCATTACGTATTTAATTTCTAAACAGATTCATACGTCTAGTTTAAAAATTTGTTTGGAGGTGTTTCAAGTAGCTAGTGAAACGATTATGATATGGGCCAATGTTGGTAGCAATATACAAACGGATCTCTGTTTTTGTTCAGATATTTTTTTTTCTTAATATAATAATTTAGTTTTCGACCTGTGGTTAAGTATTCATTGTGTGATTGTCCCTTGTACACTTTTGAGTACATAGTGTATATATTTTGGTTGATAGTTGAACAGTTGTAATTTAAGAAACTGTATAATATATGTATAATGTTTTCTAAAATGTTGCATTATTAAATTAGCTATTGTATTGTTTTTTTATTGTAAATGCAGAAGGACCTAACAATATTGTTAATTCCTTCTGCATTAGTTAGTTCCTACAACTATCAATATTGTTAGTTCCTTCAATATTGTACTACAATGTTATTACTAAGCAATAGTATTCATAAACCGTTGCTTTTGTTTTTCTCATTTCATACATTTGAATATGCTACTGATTTCTTTATATAAAAATAGCAAGACGCATAATAATAATAACAATAACAATAACAATAACAATAATAATTCATAATGCAAATAAATTGATACGAATTTGATTTCATATCGTCTCTTTTGTATGTATGGCAATGATAAATCCTTAATTTAGATTTATTAGACTAACGTCTTTAGTCTTAAGGATTTGTTAAATATGTAAATTAACACTGTAATAAATTTGTATCCATAATTTTTTAGTGTTTTCTAATATCACCGTCCTAAAACATGGAAATCAACGTTTTTTGCCATAATGCCATTTAATTTAATGTCGTGAAAAATATATTGATAAGAAATTTAATCTGAAAATGATTAAGGATTAACCAAAGTTATAATATTATTGCTGTGGTTACTCTTTGCATTTTCAAATTAAATTTCTTATCATTATATTTTTCTTGACATTAAATTAAATGATAAAATAAAATTCAGAATGGAAGCCATACTTTAAAAGTGGCGCTATTTGAATAGTTCGGTAGTACCGCCCGCGTCACCGCCACTGTTCACTCATTGCCAGTGTCAAAGCGTCAAAGCATGGGAATGAGCTGTCTTATATTTGTCTATGGGATCCATAGACCATTATTCCTACATTAAGAAATTTGCAACGGTCATGTGGGTTTAAGTTTAAAGTGACTTTCATAGATGACGTTGGTCACCGTATATCATTAAGGTACTAAATCAAATCAACACTCCGTACAGGTAACGCAATCCCATTTCTCTCGTGAGAGGATTGAGAAACAAAGATAACAAATATAATTGTCGCAAGTGCAATAAGGAAGACAACAATTTTAGGGAATTCTGTTTACCGCAATGTCACTGGTTTCAATTTAAAAGTGTTAGGTTATGTCTAGTTAGTTATTTACCAATCAAAAAGTTGTTATTTTGAGAAATGCAGAATGTTTCTTTTACGAAAAAGGCGGAATCATTAAATGTCATGCGATAAAAGTTTGGGATGCGATATTTAAGCTCAATTTTCTTAACCACTGACAGTGACAGTAACTTTGACAAACGTCACTTCAAATAATATTTCCAACTGTTTTTTATCCCTAGGTGACAGGAATGTGCGACAAGGATAGATATAAAAAAATCACTAAATACGTTACCTCTATACGAAGTATGTTGATTTAGTACCTTATATATTATGGCATGCTTTCTCGGAACCGAATTTTAGGCGAATTGAAACGCCCATATAAGCGTTAGCTTATTAATGGAGTCGGCCATGGTAATGACAACTGCAGTTACTTAAAAACTCACAAGAGGCGCTGAGCGGAGTACCGTCAAAAATTTTAAAAGTCGAATTGAAACGGCCATACATACACGTCAGTGAATATTAATGTAGCTGGCCATGTTACTATAGACGTTTAAGTTAAATGGCAGACCACAAATCACTTATATTAACGCACATAGTAGGCGGCTGGATTTGTTACTCTGGTGGTTGGAAGCGAAAGTATGGACTCAGCGCGCGAAATTTAAATTTCAGCTTTCTTTGTATATAGATTTAATTGTTCAAACGTTCATAAAAATAATCATTTGTTAACAGAAAAGTAAGTCATTTTGTCAAATAACTTGATGGTTTGTTAAGAATTATTGTCTTTGATGAATTTTTGTGTCACGTTTTGGCATTGCTAAAAGCTGCAATAGACGATCATAAATTAGATGTATGTAATTTATATGTATTTTTTGACAAAACGTAAATTTGAATGTTTTTGCTTGTTGTATAAGAATTTCATTAAATTTTACACGTAAAAACTCTTCATGTGCTTTCTTATCATAAAAATATACGTTTCAATTTACGTTAAAAAATACATGTAAATTACATCTATTTTATGATTGTCCTTTGCGACCTTTATGAGTTATTAAAAGCAGAAGACTAAGCAAATAACTAAAACGTAATAACACGGAAACAAAGAAAATACCGAGAACACATTTACCTTTATATTTAGCTAAATAATTGCGTCTTATTTGGTGTGTAATAACTTTGGCCCAAGACTTTGACACATGATTCACAAATTTTATTTGAAATTTTCCATGGAAACGGAATAAAATAAGATCGTTTACCGTACTACCAATTTTACATCAATTGTGAATTGTGACAAAAACTATCACACTGACATCTCGTGTTTGGAAGCGTAGTAATTTCTTGGTCCGTGAGTCTGGCATTTAACTTAAACGTCCAGGTGGCAGACTCACGGACCAAGATATTACTACGCTTCCAAACACGAGATGTCAGTGTGATAGTTTTTGTCACAATTCACAATTGATGTAAAGTTGGTAGTACGGTAAACGATCTTATTTTATTCCGTTTCCATGGAAAATTTCAAATAAAATTTGTGAATCATGTGTCAAAGTCTTGGGCCAAAGTTATTACACACCAAATAAGACGCAATTATTTAGCTAAATATAAAGGTAAATGTGTTCTCGGTATTTTCTTTGTTTCCGTGTTATTACGTTTTAGTTATTTGATTAATCTTCTGCTCTTAATAACTCATAAAGGTCGCAATGGACAATCATAAAATAGATGTAATTTACATGTATTTTTTGACAAAACGTAAATTGAAACATATACCGTGAACCGTGAATGTATCTTATTCTGAAACATGCAAAACACACACATACGGTTGTTGCACTTGTTGCTAAAGTAACGTATTTATTAAATGACAGCAATGTATTAAAGGGTATATTTTATTTTGAAACATAGGGTGAGTTCGCATTTACGCTCGGATCGATCGGAGTGTTTCTTTTTCTCACTGTTACCTTACATGCAGTGAAACACAGTTGCTCTCCCTCATACTTTTAATCAGAGCGTACTCTGAGCGTAAACGCGAACTTACCCATAGGAGAATTAAAGTAATGGAACAAAATATGTTTCAAAATAAAATACACGCTTTAATACATTGCTGTCATTTAATTATTACGTTACTCTAGCAACAAACGGATACGTGTATTTTGCATGTTTCAGAATAAGATATATTCACGGTATTTTTATGATCAGAAAGCACATGAAGAGTTTTTACGTGTAAAATTTAGTGAATTTTTTTCTTATACAACAAGGAAAAATGTTCAAATTTACGTTTTGTCAAAAAATACATATAAATTACATACAGTGACTCACAGCTTAAATGATGCAGTTGTGTTTAAAATGACTAAAGGTCTAAAATGGAATACACATTTATTTTAATCGAACTTGAAATGCTTAAAAGAAATTAATAAGAACTCACTGAAAATTCTGTACTTTATTTTAACAAGAAGGTAATATAATATAATAACACTAAACATTAAAATCAAATTATGCGCGAAATTAATGTCACAGCTTAAATGATGCATAGCTTAAAAGTACCAAAATTAAGAACACAAAAGAACCATATGAGTTTAATAAACGATATTTAGTATTTTGTTGGTCCTTCTGCATTATCTATAACATTTTGTAGCCATCTTGATATTGATTCGACTAATTTCCTGGTCTACTCCGAGGAAATCGTATTCGATTCCACCATTAATTTGCTTTTAAATCATTTTTGTTGGATACATACGCAGTTTTTACTTAATTTTTTTAATTTTAACCATAAATTTTCAATGACATTAAGATCTGGTGACTGAGGTGGTATTTAACAACTCGTGGATAATTACAAAGTAACCATCCACAGATTCGATATGATGTGTGCTTTGGATATTGTTATGATAAAAGTGGTAGTTGTCATTTATACCAATTTTTTTTGTGTACTACTTGTTATATGCAGCCTTAAAATGTCCAATTATAAGTATTGATTCATGTTTCATTGATTCATTCAATGAAATGTATGTTACTCACTCCAACAAATGACATGTAACTCCATAACAGGACGCTATCTCCACCTTACTTTAGTGTGACTGTAATTTTCTTTAATTTCAGTTCTTCATTTGGTTTTCTCCACACTGAAATCTGTCCGTCGGACTCAAAAATGGACTTTTGTCTCATCCGCAACTATGACTGAATTTCAGAACTCCATATTTCTATTAGGATGCTCCCGGACAATCTGTAATCTTAAAAGTTTATTTTTTCGGCTAACAAACGACTTATTTCTTGCGGTTCGGTTATATAAACTGTTCTTTCACAATATGGGCCAAATAGTTTCCGGATTACATCGTTTTCCAAATTTTTTCACTTCAACTGTTAGTTTAGGTACGCTTTTTTTGGGATTATTCGTCATTTCTCAACAATCTGTTGTTCTTTATGTTAGCTAAAAACCTTATTTGGAGCCACTCTTGATTTATTTACGACTCAATTTTCCTTACTGTATGTCAATAATATGTTGCACATTTGATGAGCATTTATTTACCATTTTGGCTATGTTTCTTTGGCTATATCCAAAACAATATAGGAATGGAATACGATTTCTTCGGAGAATACCAAGAAATTAGTCGAATCAATACCATGACGGCTACAAAATGTTATTGATAATGCAGGAGGACCAACAAAATATTAAATATCATTTATTAAATCCATAAGTATTTTTAGTGTTCTATGACATGAAATTCGCGCATAATTTGATATTAATGTGTAGTGTTATTATACTATATTACCTTTTCGTTAAAATAAGGTACTACATTTTCAATGAGTTCTTATTAATTTCTTTTAACCATCTCAGGTTCAATTAAAATAAATGTATATGTCATTTTTGGCACTTTAGTCATTTTAAACACAACTGCATCATTTAAGCTGTAAGTTACTGTACATCTAATTTATGATCGTCTATTGCGGCTTTTAGTAATGCCAAAACGTGACACAAAAATTCATCAAAGACTCTTAACAAACCATCAAGTTATTTGACAAAAAGACTTACTTTTCTGTTAACGAATGATTATTTTTATGAACGTTTGAACAATTAAATCTATATACAAAGAAAGCTGAAATTTAAATTTCCAACTACCAGAGTAACAAATCCAGCCTCTGTCTCGTGAAATCTAGTAGCCCGTGAAACAATACGTGTGTGCCATACAGTTGGTTCCTAATTGGTTTACATAGGGATGACGATTTTCGTTAAAATAAACAAAATTCCTGGTAGAAAGATGCTGTATTTTATTTTTTTAACCCCCAAATAAAATAGAACTCGTGCGTGCCGTGTTCTTAGAACAGTGTTGTTGACAGATGAGATTAATGTGTCAAATATCCCAGGATTGTCAGTCTTTTAAAACTGGAGATACATGAAGCGATGAGGGCGTCAAAACGCCGAGCGTACTCTACTCCCACTGGTTAGTGCTCGATACGTAAAGAGCATTAGCCAATGAGAGTACAGTACGCCCGGCGTTTTGACGCCCTCATCGCTCCATGTAAATCCAGCTTTATAGGCAATGTCGCCAACTTGTGCGCAAAATGTAACCAAAGGCGCCAATTTTTTTCTAACGATAAGTGTCAAATAGTAATAAGACATAGTATAATAACTCGTGTCTAAATAAAACCTGATCAAGTAGGCTACATTTAGTAATTCTGCTATGTAAATGCAATGGAAAAGGTCTCGATCACAACCCACTTGACCAGGTTTTTATTTAGACACTTGTTATTTAAAAAGAAAAGTAAATTTCCTATGTTTTTTAAGACAGACACACAAAAATTTAAAAAAAAGAAATGAAAACAAAAACCAAAAATAAAATATGTAAAAGAATGAAAAGCGAAAGGCAAACAAAAATTGAAAATGTTGAACTAAAAACGAAAGCAAACTAAAAGGGAAAACAAAATTGAAGAAAAGAAATTAAAAACCAAAACAGAAAAAGCAAATAAAGAATGAAACGAGACAAGTGAAAAACATGGTAACAATTAAAATGGAAAAAAAATCAAATTAAAGACCAAATGGAAATGAAAAATTAGAAGTAAAGGAAAAATTAAAAAAAAAACAAATGAAAAACAAAAAGCAAATGTTAAATGAAAAACAAGGAGAAAATTAAAATGAAAAAATGAAAGACCAAAGACAATTGAAAAACTGATTGGAAAGGAAAATCATGAAAAACAAAAAAAAAAATGAAATGAAAAAAATGAAAACAAAAAGCCTTTTAAAATTTAAAGTAGATAATACATAAAACAAATGAAAAATGAAAGTTGTAACGATTTGTCTTTTTTCTTTCGTAAAATTTGCGATTTGTTTATCTTTTAAAGTTATCGTTTTCTTTCTTTTCTGTGCCGATATCGTTTCTCCAATAATCAAAAATGTTTTTCTTTTTTGTTTTCATTTGTTAAATTAAATTATATGATCGGAAATTTTCTGCGTTCCTCGTTCTTTCGCGAATCTTACGATCGTCATTTGTTTTTCTTACACTTTCTTTAGAAATTTATATTTTCCATTTCGATTGGATTTCTCAACCGTCAAAAAAATTAAATTATTATTGTTCTTGTTATTAGAACTATTTTTTTTTGTTAAAACGTTTTCGATTTTTTCTTGGGTTTGGTTTTTCCTTTGCAAACTTTCTCTTGTCTTTTCTTCAGAAAATGTTCACTTCGATCTCAATATTAATGAAATTTGGAAATTCATTTTTTAATTTTTTCGTATTCAAACTTTTTCTACATTTTTCCTTTTCACAATTTCTTACCTCAATTGGCTTTTGTTTTCATTTTCAGAAAGTTTGTATATTATGTCAACATTTCAGTGTGGTTTTTTATTTCTCTTTTTTTTCAATTTTGAATATCGTCTAAATTTTTTTGCAATTTTTCTTTTTTTTACAAATTTTTTATTTAATTTGTCGGTTCATTGGTTAAGTTGCAGTTTACAATTAGAAGTCAATCAATCATTTGAAAAAATTACAGCTTTTTCCATTAGATTGGCAACTCAGGTAATATTCAAAAATACCGGTAACTAATGAATGTTACTTTACCGGTAACACTGAAAATTGAACACTACTTATTATTCTCTTAAATTAATAATTAATTTGGATTTCTCGAAGTTTTTAGGGGACTTTGGTTAAGCGAAAGAAATACGATTGTATAGTTGACTCTCATTAAAAAAAAAAAAACATTTTCGGGAGAAAATCAAAATACTTGTAAAGAACAGAATCGCATTGTTTGCTAAAACTCGCAAAATTCTTCACAAAACTTTTGCTGTTACCAACAGATGGCAGCGCAAGCCGTCCTCCATTCACATTCACTTCACCCAAATTCAAATCGATTTGATTCTGAACTGAATTGATTTTAAAGTGAACAGAGAGACTATTAAAGAAATGACGTTTTGGAACTAAAATTAACATAACCTCAAAATACATATGAAATCACATGGAACTGATAACTGATTAAAAAAACCAGCTTGATCAGTACGGGGTGCGGGAGGGGAAATACTCCAACATAGAATGTTTAATTATTCCCTGTTCTAACCACTCATTAATTTGTTTATTTATTTATATTTCGTGCTCTGAAATTGACAATCTACGCGCAGTTTGGTAAATCGATTTATCGTCTTTCAAAACAATATTCATCTCGATACCGACATCGTACTCATTTTGCGGATTATATTGCGAAACCATATCATATACGTTTTGTTTATCACTCGTACTACCGCCGCATTCGACATTCTCGGACAATAAATACTCCGTATCAATTTTACATATATCTAATATATTTTCATGTTCTAATACCATTCTGTTTAGGGGTTGTATTGTCACATTTTCTCCTGCTAACCTTAATTCAACAGTCTTTAAGAAATTAGCACCTAACAGCATATCACACATTATCAAATTATCCGGTACAATATGTACATCAGTGACATAAATATTGTCATCTAACAGAAATTCTATTTTGATTTCACCTAAGGTTTGTATAACATTGGAGCCTATGCCTCTGAACGTCCGCTGAATTCAGGTGAACCTATCCGCGAATATTCTATTTTTTTAACAGAGATATATCGCTACCGGTATCAATTAATGAAACTACATCTATATCATTTAACTTAACATTCTTTACAGTAGTAGGGATAGGCCGATTCTGGAACCTCCTCCGACCTTGACGGAAAAATTCAAGGTCAAGGTCGGAGGAGGTTCCAGAATCGGCCTATCCCTGACGTGACCTTCGCCATAACCTTGACATGGAGGAGGTTCCACTTTCAAGGTCAAGGTCGGAGGAGGTTCCAGAATCGACCTACCTCTGACCTTCACCATAACCTCGACGTGGAGGAGGTTCTAGGTTCAAGGTTAAAGTCGGAGGAGGTTCCAGAATCGTTCTTGAGGTGACCTTGAAATGACCTCGAGGTAACCTTGAAATGACCTTGAAACGACATTGAGGTGACCTCTGAACGACCTTGAGGTGACCTCGAAAGAACCTTCAGGTAACCTTGATATGACTTTGAATGTAACCTCTTGAGGTAACCTTGAAATGACCTTGATGTGACCTTGAAATGACCTTCTGGTAACCTTGAAATGACCTCGAGGTAACCTTGAAATGACCTTGAGGTGACCTCTGAACGACCTTGAGGTGACCTTGATGTGACCTCGAAATAACCTTGAGGTAACCTTGATATGACTTTGAATGTAACCTCTTGAGGTAACCTTGAAATGACCTTAATGTGACCTTGAAATGACCTTGATGTGACCTTGAAACGACCTTGAGGTGACCTCGGAATGACCTTGAGGTGACCTCGAAACAACCTTGATCTAACCTCGAGGTAACCTTAACATGATCTTCAAACCACTTTAACCTTAAAGTATGTAGCATACATAAGGAGGTGTATAATTTCGTACCTACAGATGAAGCGTGACACTCACGTTGAGTTAACCTATTGTATTGAACGTGATCGAAGTAACAGTTCTAAAAACATGTTTGAGTGTAATCAGTGCGGAAAAGAATTTACGAGAATTGATAATAAGAATCGACACATGCGTACAGCATGTCACGGTAAACGTTTGAAATTAAATGAAGCCGGTCCATCCAAAGTTCTTGACCCCGTGAACGTTGTGAAATGTGATGTGTGCGAAATATACGTTAACAGAAAGTGTTTGTCGGCACACCTACGCAGTAATTCACATAAAAGCAATGCTTTTGTAATTGTTGATAATGGTGTAGAAAAGATAGCGGGTGCATTCGGTGATAAAATTGTTTCGTATCGTATCACGGAACCCTACAACTATGTGGACGTTAACGACTTTACGTATAATATTCAAGAAAAAGTATTAACTTAGTATTAACATAGTATATTGGATATTCATAAAGCGTTAAAATGGAATGTCGAAATTTTCGGAGTGTATTTCTTGGATTCTAAACAAAGTACCGAGATAAAATCTTTCAATACCAAAAATAAAATAACTTGTTTTGCAACGGATGCATACATATAATATATATCGGGACTTCCAGAACGAAATTCATGCTAAAATGTCAGAATTTCAGGAGCGAGATTCAGGTAAAGAAAGTAATTAATATATTCTTTTGGAATAATGTATAATGTTGTAAATATTGTTGCAGGGTGGACTTTGTGCAGAATTTTGTATACGGAAGTCAACATTAATAAATATAATCCGTTGAAAGCATCCAGCTTCAAGTCATTACCGGCTTCAATAAGTGCGAAAAAAGCAGTGATAAACGTTAAAAATAATGACAACGCTTGTTTTGCCTGGGCGATAACATCAGCGATGTGTCAACCGACAGGTCTTCCTCAAAGGATATCTTCGTATCCCCATTATGACACGGTAGCAGATTTCACAGATTTAGAATTTCCACTGAAAGTTTGTGATGTAAAAAAATTTGAAAGTCAGAACAATATTTCTATAAATGTTTATGGACTTGCTTCCCATTATAACGGTAACGTTATAGTCTATGAAGTTGTAGGACCGTTACATTTTACTAAAAATCGAAAAGATATTCATATAAATTTGTTATTGGTTGATGACGGTAACGAAAATACTCACTATTGTTGGATTAAAAATTTATCGCGTTTAGTGTCAAAACAGACGTCACACCACGGTCACGAGAAATATATTTGTGAAGGATGTTTAATATACTTTCCATGTGTAGAAAAATTGCAACGACATGAAAGAGAAGATTGTAAAATTATCAAAACAATTTTACCATCAGCAGAGTTAAAAATAAATAAATATGGTGAATCTATCCCAGAAAATATATTACAATTTGAAAATTTTGAGAAGCAATGCCCTTTGTTGTGTACGCTGATTTCGAGGCTTTACTAAAACCATTAGATAGAGTTGAACCAACTCCAGATAAGTCTTTCACAGTTAAATGTTATGAACACGAACCTCATTCTTTTGCGTATTATATTAAGTGTAGCTTTAATAACAATTTGTCAACATTAAAGTTATATCGCGGACAAAATGCTGCTACTGAGTTTATAAAATCGTTAGAAAAACATATTAAAGAGATTTATGATAAATATTTAAGTAAAATTAAACCAATGCTTGATTTAACACGAGAAGAAAAAGAGGCCTACGACAGCGCAACGATGTGTCATATTTGTGAAAGACCAATATTGGATGTTAAGGAAAAAGTCCGTGACCATGAACATTTAACTGGAGCGTTTAGAGGAGCTGCTCATTCGGTGTGTAATGTTAATTTTAAAATACCAGAATTCATTCCAGTTTTCTTTCATAATCTCTCTAATTATGATAGTCATTTATTTGTGAAGACGATGGCATTAGAAGGAGAGGACGTTGATGTGGTCGCGCAAAATAAAGAAAAATATATATCTTTTTCGAAAATAATACACGTAGGGGATAAGATAGATTGTAAAGGAAAAAAGCGCAAAGTTTATTTCAAAATAAGATTTGTAGATTCTTTTCGTTTCATGCAATCGTCTTTGGAAAAATTAGGCTCATATTTGGAAGATTGGCAATGTAGGGAAATTAGGAAATATTTCAATGAAGAAATGTTTAAATTAGTACGTCAAAAAGGGGTTTTCCCATATTGTTTTATTAACTCATTCGAGAAATTAGATTATCCCCCCTTACCTTCTAGAGAAGGATTTTATGACGTGCTTTATGATGAACACATTAGTGATGAAGATTATGAAAGAGCACAGCGCGTTTGGAATTTATTTAATTGTAAAAGTATGGGTGATTACAGCGATATATATGTAACATCAGATATTTTATTATTAGCAGACGTATTTGAAAATTTCAGAGATCTTTGTATTGATAATTATAAACTTGATCCTTGCCATTTTTTCACAGCTCCGGGATTAAGTTGGGAAGCAATGTTACGAATGACGAAAATTAAGTTAGAATTATTGCAGTATGTTGATATGTTACACTTTTTCAGAATGGGTATTCGTGGTGGAGTGAGCATGTGCACTAAAAGAATTGAAAACGCTAATAATAAATTTTTACAGAGCTTTGATTCAAGCAAGGCAACTAATTATTTACTTTATCTTGATGCTACAAATCTCTATGGGCATGCGATGTGTTCGAGATTTCCATGGGGAGAATTTACTTGGTTAAGCAGAGAAGAAATTAACAATCTTAACATTTCAGAATTAGAAGAAAATTCAGATGTTGGATACGTATTCGAAGTAGATTTGGAATATCCGACTTATTTACATGAAAATCACAACGATTTACCGTTTTGTCCGGAAAACATAATTCCACCAAAATCAAAATATAGTAAACTCATTCCAAATCTCTGTAACAAAACCAAATACATAATTCACTATTTAAATCTAAAGCAATGTTTGGAACATGGTTTAACTTAATTCAAATCTACAGGGCAATTAAATTTAAACAGTCTCGTTGGTTAAAAATATATATAGACTTTAATTCACAGAAACGAGCTGAAGCGAAAAACGAATTTGAAAAATTTTTTTACAAGTTAAATAATAATAGTGTCTTCGGTAAGACCATGGAAAATGTTGAGAATCGCGTCGACATTAAATTAGCTACCACGTGGGAAAGTCATAATCGGAGACCGGGAGCTGAATCATTGATTGCTAAACCGAACTACAAATCGAGTAAAATTTTTAGTGATCACCTGACCGCAATAGAATTAACCAAAGTACAAGTAAATTATAACAAACCTTTATACGTAGGATTTTGTGTTTTGGAAATATCGAAAACAGTAATGTACGAGTTTTATTATAATTTCATAAAACGAAAATATAACAATCATGCAGCTCTATTATATACCGATACGGACAGTTTAATATTATCCGTTAATACTGGTAATGTGTACGAAGACATAAAGCAAAATTTAGATAAATTTGATACTTCAAATTACCCAACAAATAACATTCATGAAATGCCTCAAACTGAATCAATTATTGGAAGATTCAAAGATGAATACGCCGGACAAGTAATAGAATCGTTCGTTGGTACAGGTGCGAAAGCCTATTGTGTAAAGCTTACTTCAAAATGTACTAAGAAAGCGAAAGGTGTTAAAAAATATGTTATAGATAAATATTTAACTGTGGATGACTACAAAGAAATTATTGAACGAGATGGTTTCATTTAAAAAAAAATGTACGTGTTTCATTCAGATTTTCATACGGTGTACACAGAGTTGAAAAATAAAGTTGCATTATCATCGAAAGATGATAAACGTTATATTTTGGATGACAAGATTCATACTCTCGCATGGGGTCATTATAAAATTGCTGATATAGAAAGAGATAGAAAACTGAAAGAATTAATTGAAGAATTAAAAAAGGAATTAGAAAAAAGTAATACAAATAGTAAATAGATTAAATATGTTTCATTTATAATAATATACTACAAAGTAAATATGTTATTTCGTAAAATATATTTATTGTAAATAATGTATGTTTCTAATTATAGTTAATAAAAAGTTATTATAAAACATTGCGTTTTGGTATCCAAGCATTATGTTTAGAACTTAATTCTAAATAACTAACTAGTGCTTTATTACCTTTTTTTCTCAACACATGAATTAAATATACATCAGGATGTTTCACTTTTTGTAATTCGTACTCATAAAACCCACCAAGTATAGCTTCACCGTCAGCGTCTTTAATTAGGTATGTTCGGGGATTAGTATTCTGCACTGATGAAATTGTAAATATTTCGTTAGACCAATTTGGAGTGTACATTTTCGCAAATGCTTGTCGATATTTGCTGATGCGCACATGATCTCCAACTTTAAATTTTGCACTTCTTGGATCCACAATTTTAATATTGCTGTAGACGGACTGTAAAATAGTTTTCGCATTTCTTTGATTTATCTTACTAGGTTTGTAACCCGTCGTACTGTGAACTGTGTTGTTGTATTCTTCGATTAGTTGTGGTAATAACTTGAACCAGCTGAAATTTCCTTGCATGCTAAATTCTTTCCACATTTTGTGTTTTAATGTTCTATTAAAGCGTTCAACTATCGAACTTTTTAAATTAGAATATGTGCTGTAGTGATTAATTTTATACTTCTTCATTAAATCTTGAAAGTCTGCATTGTAAAATTCCTTTCCGTTATCTGTTTGCAGATTTCTCGGTATAGAATTTCTACCTTCAGATAAGATTGTTTGAAAAGCTTTGGTTACTTCTTTACCTGTCTTGTTTTTTAATGCTATTCCCCAAGCAAATTTAGAAAATGTGTTGATCACAGCCAGAATGTACTTGTATCCTTTGTTTATCTTTGAATAAGGAAGCATTTCAATTAAATCTGCTTGGAAGAGATCTCTGAGACCTTTTATTATAACTCGACGACGGCGAAAGTTTTTCCTTGCTGGTTTGTGCAGTTCATCGACAACATCACGTTTTACAGTCGATGATAGATTAGACATTTTCAGTTAGAACTCGTTTCCTTATAATGAATTCAACAAATAATGCAGCTCCACAAACTATAGCTGTGCAAGAAAACGAGATTTTATCTCCCACATTCAACGTTCTTCCAATTAAAGTATCAGTACAATTTATACCGTTGATAAATACTTCCCTGTTCCAAGGTTTATGAAAAATTGCTTTTTTAACCACGCAAGTTTCTTGAATCGTATACGTCGTTTGATTACCTCTATTTGAAAGAATAAATTCGCCTTGGTCATTTATCTGGTCACTTTGAAAATCTAATAATGTTTCGTAAAATAATTGTCTAGAAACAATATGTTTGAGAACTGTATGTTTAGTAATGTGCCTTCCAAACTTATCAATGGTCATTGTGAACTGACCAACAAAGATGTGAAACTCGATATCATCCAGCTAAATACTTAAAATTTACGAAATAATTTTGGCTTCTTTCAATTCTTCGATAATAGCTATAATCTCATTGGTATGTCCTGTATGATCTGCAGATTCTGATGCTTTCAATAAATGTAATCGTTCTACTAATTCATTAGCATTATCCCAGTATTGATACTGTGTACAACTGTTAGGTATAAGTTCTTTTTCTAAAGCTCCACCTGTTTTACAGCTTCGAGCCCACCAAACGTTTGGTGGTTTTCCCTGCATTATTGGTTTTATAATATGTGTATACTTATATCCTTTACTTGCAGATATTCGGCCAGAAGGATTATAATTTACTTTAAATGCATGAGTTCTTCTCAATATATCTCTATAGTCACGTACATCGTGAAATGTAAATTTCTCAGGAGCTTTCTTAAAAATCAGTTCATATAAACCTTTTGTACCTTTATATGTTAAGTCTCCTATTACAAGATCACGACCATCAAACGCAACTTCCGCGGCACCAATAAACAATTTCTCATCATGTTTTCTTACACCGTATTTGGTGTCAAATTCATTTTCCACATCAACATTAAATCGTGTAATATAATCACGTGGTAACGGATCAATTTGTTGTAAAGCAGCCTGTACCTCTGGTGATTGTAATTTAGATTGTAGTATTGATTTCCGTTCTTGTAAAAGAGTACGAGCATGAGCTTCGGATTCGTCTAAAGGGACACTACTGCTATCTGTATGAAACTCTTCAGCTTCTTCATAAGCAGATTTTGATGGTGGAGATTCAGGTTCTCCATGAGAGATGTCATGAATTTCTTCTTCTTCTTCTAAGATGGAAGGTTGTTTCTTTCCAATTTCACGACCAACTGGTGTTGAAGTACTCACATCATGCTTTTCTGACCATGTAATTTGTGATGAAGGATCAGATTTTAATTTAAAAAGAGGTCTTTTTCGTATGAAAGAACTTTTCGGGTCGCCTTTAAAGCCTTTTTCACTGGCTTCGTACGATTGTTGCTCTTCTTTTGTAGGTAAAATACTGCGAACAACATCTAGCTTATTGACAATATCTCTTAGTGGTTCCACAATAGGTGAATAAGTCGCCTGAAGGTATTTTTTTGATTGCTCAATATGATGTTTTGATCGTTCGATATCGGACTTAAGTGTTTTTAATTTAGTACGCAAACTTTCACGTGCAGTAGCTAATTCAGCTTTAAGTTTATTACTCATAGCGCATCCGTTTCCTTTAACGCCTTTTACAACACTGAAGAACAATGTTAAAATGTAGTGGTTTTAAAGGTTTATATAATTGTCGAATCCTTTACGATATCTACCTCCTTTGATAGTACAGTCAGTATCAATAACTAAAAAACCAAACGGTTCCTTCCAACAAGCGTAGCATATATCACGAAACTGGTCAAAGGTCATGTCTCCATACACATGATCATCAAAAACATGTTTTAGATTTGTAGAATCTTGCCGAAATAACACTAAGAAATTACAATTATCACGAATCATTTGTTTTGGAATTGCACTATAAGTTTGACTTAAATAAAAACAATCGACATTTTTATGGCGTCCAAAAAGAAGTATTCTTTAATTACATTTTGTGTAGTACATTGAACGTCATCAAAAACAACAACTGAATATTCTTTTACATTTGCAGGGGATACCATCTTATCAGTATCAGAAATTTCAAAGTAACCTATCTCCGGCACTGTAGGCAGCAAATGTCTAAGAAAGTTATACTTTTCTTGAGATAAGGTCTTACAACAAATGTATAAATTTTTGAAACGCAACCCATTAGCGTTTACCAACAAAGACACTATCAAATTACTTTTACCACTTCCACTTTTACCACTGATTATGGCACGTTTAGTTGATCCTCCGAAAAGAGCGCTGTGACGTTTAAAGGTTTCGTTTATGATTGCATCATCAAAATTTTGTATAGGTAACTTTAGAGACTGTTGTTTAAACTTCATATTTCTAAAACAGTACTTTTCTGAAACGGTACTTTCACTCTTTACCAATTGCGACACTCTATTATTATGTTGTAGTTATTAATATCATCTGCTATTTATAGTAAAAATGCGTGTTGTAAATATTTTTAATATTATATTTTTAATTTATAAATAAGTAAAACTAAACAACTAAAAACTAATAAGAAATTATAAATAACTAACTAATAAGAAATTATAAATAACTACTAAAAACTATAAAAACTAACAACAAAAACTAAAAACTAATCTTCTTCACCTGTTCACTGTAAAAGTAATGTTATTAAAAATTTGAATGTAATAATAAAAAAATTTGAATGTAATAATAAAAAAACGAATGTAATAATAAAAAAAACAAACCCATGACTCATCCATCTCGGTGGATGATGGAGCAGCCTCCACTTCCACCTGCACCTGCACAGTCTTAGCCGCTGGTGGGAAGAGCGGCTGAGCCGCTGGTGCAGGGAAGAGCGGTTGAGGCTGCGACCCCAACACAGGCGGCACAAAAACCCCTCGTTTGACTCGCCTCAAACGAATACGTTGAGGCTGCTCCGGCAGTGGTCGACGAGGCGCCGCCACTTGCTGCTCCGGCGGTCGCCGTTCCGGCGTCGCCGTCAGCGTTGGTGTTGGGGTATATGGTGGTGAGATTGGTGAGATGGGTGACTGCGGAAACCCAAACGACGAATAATTAATCGTCGCGGTTTCCGCATTCACTAGTGTTCCATCTGGTAACTGGATGAGTACAAAAATAAGTACAAAAATAATATACCTGTAAACTGTAAAACTAAAAATAATTGACTCACTTTCAATTCCACCTGCTCTAGGCAAATGGATTTCACTACAGATCCATTGGTAGAATTAGGTGAAGACATCTGTAAATTGAATAACTTTATTAATATAGATGTCTTATTAGGTATACTTTATACCTAATCTATCTCTTGGGAACAACTTCATTTGAAGAACAAACCATTGAACAACAATAAACACAGACATATCTACCTTAAGAATTATCATAAAGTAGATATGTCTGCGGCAAGACTATGAAATAAATCTTGGATTAGCCTCAGACGGTCCTGTACAAGCGAAATTTTATCGGATTGTTCGCTCAAAGCCCGGTCAGTCGGAGACCTTAGGCGAACTATACGCATGATTTCGCCACATGTTTCTAACTCGTCCGTGACTTTTCTAAGATTTCTCTCACCCTGTAAACAATAATTCCTTACTTCAGGCATTATTCCATCATAATAATTTTGGACTGCTGTTGAGATAACTCTAGATAAATTGGAAAAGGGTTCTTGTAAAGGAATAAAGGGTAAGGGTTCTTGTGAAGGAATAGAGGGTGCTGGTGCTTGTGAAGGAACTGGTTGTGAAGAAACGAGTGGTTCTGAAGAAATGATAGGTGTCGACATTCGGGGCTGCAGTGGTTGTGAAGAAACGACCTGAGGTGCTGGAATTTGAGGTTCTGGGGATGATTGAATCTGAATATTGGAAATAATGTTAACAGAGTTAATCCCCAATAGGTGATTGAGCTGGTGATAATTGAGATATCTCCATTGATCGGTCTGATATATTAATTATCTCAGAATCACCAGATTCATTAGGATTTAGCGGGATATTATCTGCAACAACTCGAAGTTGCGACTGACCTAACAACTCCGCACTAGACTTTTGCTTAGACAAAAACATTGAGTTTGAGTCATTTTGCGGCGAACGTAAAGATGAAAGGATAGCTGCTCTTCGATTAACAATCCTAGTCATCCTTTGTTGACGCCTAAATAACGCATACTCATGTTTAGGCAACCACAAACTTTCAGCGGTCCTTAGATGAGAAGATTGACTACCTCGCCGCGTACATCTGCGATTACCCCGCGTACATCTGGTACCCCGCGTACATCTGGATTCACGAGAAAGAACGTCATAAAGTTCAGAAATAGAAGCAGGTGCAAGTGTAGAAATAGGAGCAGCTTTAGAAATATGAGCAGGTTTAGAAATAGGAACAGATTTAGCAGCAGCATGTTTAGAAACGATAGATTTTGCGGTGGAAACGGTTGTGGTGGAAACGGTGGAAGTAACGATAGGAGTAACTATTGATTGTTGGGAAACTAGTGAAACGGATTGAGTGGGCTTAAGAAAGAATTGGATAGGTTTAAGAAAAGATGAAATAAGGGGTTGTGCGGGTTGAACGGAAACTGCTTGAAGTGACTTTGAAGGAATTGAAGGAATAATGGCTATAAATTGAGGAATTTGAGTTTGAAGCGGAATTTGAGTTTGAAGGGATTGTGTTTGAAGCAGGGGTTGTGTTTGAAGGGACAGGGGTTGAATTGTAGACGGGGTTACTTGAGTTTGAAGGGGTTTTGTTTGAATTTGAAAAGAAGTAGACGGGGTTAGTAAATTTTGTTGAACCGGTTGAATTTGAAAAGAAATATTCGGCGTTAGTAAATTATTTTGACTTAAACGATCTATCTCGTCACCAAGTACGGTCAAGGCAGAATCAACTGCACCTTCCTGGAGGAAGTAGCCATTGTCAATGTCATTCCACCAGGATGGCACAGCATTTGCCTGAGTGGTAACTGCACTCTGAGAAGTTTCTGGAAGTGCAGAAACCACGCTAGTAGTAATTGAAGTTGAAGGATTAGTATCCTGCAAATATTGTTGTAAAATTGAACGTTCTTCATTTCTGCCACCAATATTCGACATTACTGTTATGTAAAAACACGGGATGCATTAAAACATATCATTTTAGTAATCGTATATAAAAAATACAAAAATACTCACTATTAGATTGTAGGATTGATGATTTGAAAAAATAATACAAGATCTGCAAGGAACAAGGAACAAAAACAGTATTAAATTGTATTATCTTCAAATGTATTATCTTCATTAATAAAGAATGAACAGCATTATATTATGATAAATAATAAAGAATTAAAAGAGGACTTACCAGTACTGTTGTAGAAAGCACTTATGATGTTAACTGAACGGAAAACTTCTTATATACCCAAAAAGTGAACGTTAAACCTTCAGAAATAATGTAATGGGGATTGTTTCATATTTGCAGGAATTGTTTAACATTTGTAATATCTAAAGGTTACATAGATGATGCAATAGGAAATTTCTATCATGTATTTCAATAACATCTAGAGGTTACATACAAGACGGGTGTGGGAATTTTTTATGACATCCTGTTTTCCAAGGCAAAATGGGAGGAGACTGGACAAGGTAAAATGGGAGGAGACTGGGCAAGGTAAAATGGGAGGTCACTGGCCAAGGTAAAATGGGAGGAGGATGATCAAGGTTTAGTGGGCGGATTCGCCCCCCCCCCCGCCCCCCCCAAGGACCACCACCATACCGGTTCTGAAGGGAAAGGGTGAGAGTCAAAGAGGGTGACAGACAAATGGGGTAAGAGATTCGGGAAGATTAGTTAATGAGTAGAAGGAGAAAGAAAAGAAATCAGTCATAAGTCGGCAACTCATATGTACATATGTAATATTTATGTACTCATATTTACTCATAATAACTCAAACAATAAGAGGTGTTTTTATTAAAAAGTGTTTATGTGTGAATAAACAATTATACCACTCATCACAAAAGAGTCTAAAAACATAGTACTAAATGTAACTTTGTTAGATCGGAAACAAAAAACAGTATTATACTACGTACTTTTTTAAAATGTTATAAGGGGTGGCTGTGGAAAAGAAAACTCATGTGTTAAATGGTAAGCATTTATAACATTTAAAAAATACATCGTATTATATTAAAAAAGAATCTCACCTGTCTGCACGAAGAAGTACTTCATACTGAATTTAAAACAGACGTGATTCTGTTTTTATAGAAAAAGTGAAGGTAAACTTCAGTTATACGTTTCGCTAAATTGGTAGCAAAATGTTAATGAGATGCAATGAAAAAAAATGCAAAAAATCACGTACCACTGTAAACCATTCGATCAATTATTCAGGAGCGTTGAAAGTAAAAATGACGCTCTTTTCTTTATATTGTTAGGCTTTACAAGCTTTTTACCGGTCTATCGAAAGGTTAATAAAAAATTATTAATATTAGAAATAAATTTGCCGTGTCGTAACTTTCTCTTACTTGCTCTATTTTATATTATTGTGATTCATTTCAAATCGAAGAACGCAACGTGTCTTGAACACATGTAGTTATTTTAATTCATATCCTGATTTGTCTCGACTGTAAATTAGTAAATTATGTTAAATTGTTTAACATTTCTAATATCTAAAGGTTACATAAATGATGCAATAGGAAATTCCTACACAATCGAATGCATAATGCAATATATGCAAAATATGCAATAATGCAAAAAAATATCAAGGTATTTTCTTTTAAAACTGTCTGATATAAGTTTATTTTGATTCTATAAAAAACTAAACACGAACGAAAATGTGTTTTGTTTTTACGATTCGTTTCTATACAGGGTATTTCAAAATCTTAACGCTTCAGTAATTATTATTATAAATAACGAATAAAGCAAGGTGTTCTTTTTGATTTCTTTATTATAATAATTAAGCATAATTACATAAATTACAATTCATCTTACGAGGCGCTGGACCGTCTATTGCGTCGCTGAAATCCAATTGGAAACAATGATGGTGTTCACAGATTCTGAACATTTGTAGCTCAGCTTTCAAACGATCAGGAAGCTTATTGTAGACAAATTCTAGATCAGTAGATGTGACCTTGTGAGCTAAATACCATTTGGGGAAGTAAATTAAGTCCTTGTCAGGTATATCGGAGAAGGAATGGTCTCTTTCATACGTGTTCATAACATGGCCAACCTTTTCTACTGTGTGTTTTATAATTTGCTTGCAAAAAAGACGTCTCAGCGAATCCATCGCGAAGCTGAACTTTTCTTTCAATAACTAAGAACCAAAGTTCCCTCACAATATATCACAAATGCTTCTTGAAAAATTACGTTTTTGTAACTGGTTCATTATAAAATAATATAGATCATACACGTTGGTTAATGCGCACATACAAGTTCTTCTTAAATGAAACGGACACTTGGCTTCGGACTGTTGTAATTTTTGCACATTTCCGTAAATTTCACTCAAATCCATTACAGGTATTACACATGTACTTCCTGTAAGAATTCCACGTAGAAACCGAGTCTTCTCCGTTCCTTTAACGTATACAACTTTGGCTGTACAACACAAAGAATTGATAATTGGATCAAAATCCGATAACGGAACGAATCCAGTATTCCAGTGAATGCAATGGTGGTTAGTCATTAACCAGTTTGCAACATTCCGATATTTTGTGGATACTAATGACAAACTGGTGTGAGGTTGAAACATAAAATGACTTACTTTATTTTCACTATCGTAAGAAGCCAACTCTTTCGGTATAAATTTATTATCTTCCACTTTAAATCCTTGGATATCAATGATAATAAACTCTTTCATGGTTCCGTTGATGTTGCTTCTTACAAAATCAAATTACATTTAGCTCATACCCTCACTTTTAATAATGTTATTACCCTTCAACGTTTACATCAACTGACGTACGATTTTTGTGAGAGGTAAATAAGAGAATGCTTTGTCGTGTAGAATTAAACAGTATGCGATAGTATCTGCCTTGATATTTTCTTTAGTTGTAAACTCAATTCTGATTTCTACTGCACTTTTATGCATCGTATCTTTTTGAAACGTGCAGTCAATTCCTATTAAAGGACATCGAGCTAATTCTTTTGGATTAAACCAAGGTTGGCTACTTTCACGATGGTAATATTTTTCTTGGAATCTAGAATACATATCGTATAGGATGGCGTATTTATTATTCTCAATGTCGATGTCTAAATTATCATATGGATATCGTTCACCATTTAGAAATACTGTTAAAGATTTTAACTTAACATCATCAAACAGACTCATGTTAGCATCGACAACACCCTTCCTCTTAGTCTGAAAAGCAATAATTATATATCTTGGCGTTTCTAACTGTGGAGCAGTTTTTACTGTCCATGAATGATTTGTAGTAGTTGGAAGGGAAGGGTACTCGTGTAATTCCCAGCTCCTAAAAGGGACCTGTATTTCAACATCTCTATCTGTTATCCTCGTTAAAACCAATTGCTCTCGCAATCCTACTGATACATGCGGCATTCTCCATACAATTTTATCAATTGTTAATTTGATTTTTTCAGCCGTATTACTTTCAAAAATTGCATCACCGTCATCATTCGTTCTAATCAACACCAGTTCCTGCCTCATATTCAAGATTATCTTTCTATAATCTTCCCCAAAACCTAACAATGTCTTTAAAGGTACGCTTGCTGCGAAATTTCCCTTAACGTCGAGTACATTGCTTATTCTTGCTTTCTCCTGAAGCCATCCTGCATTTTCCAATTTTATTGTTTCGTTGGGAGTAAAAGAAAAGTAACCTTTCATCGTGGACGTTACCCCAACATTTCTTACCGAATCCACCTGCACTCCATTCAGAAGATATCTAATCTCGCTAAACATATAAGCCACTGGATTATTTATCAACTGTGCTGTAGGACTATGCTTGGTATTATCGCTAGCCAAACGAAGTCTTCCCTCTACATACAAATAACTTTCACATGGTAAAGTGTAATTGTCAATTTCCGGAACTGTTATTCGAACTTCATCGTTATTACCAAATGATGAACCGAATGGTAAGTGTGAATGATACTCAACGTTAGTTATTGAAGTATCCATTTTAATTTTATCAGTCACTCCCAAAATATCCATTTTGTTTAGGTAATAATTGATTTACGTACAATGTTGGTGCTCACCCTTTGACGGTTATGTCACTTCTACAGAATAATTCTCTTTAAGAGTTTTTAAATGGTACTGTTCTCTTTCTCTAAATTAACACATTATAACCTAAACTCTTTAAATACTTTTTATTTTCTCGTGTCAATTTCAATTTTTTTTGTCGACAACAATTTAGTATATATTTTCGTGGTTTAAATAATATATTACGTCTTATTCTATCCCATTTCTTTTGTTTCGGATAACCACTGTCGTAGATAATCATTGTGTAAACCTCTTCAAATGAAGTCTTATAGTAACTACTTCGTTTCTAAAGTTAACCAAACGATTCTCTTGATCTAAGAGTCGAACGACTAATCTCGTAATTACCTTCACGGTCACTGGCAGATAAATAGCTTGAAGAGGGGATTCTATTATTTTAAATCCCGGTGGTACGTTTGGAAAGAAATGATACAACACATGACCAGGTTCTCCGTTATTATAAGATCCACCGGTCAAATTACACTCTATTCTTATAGCATTGACTTTGTTTATATCGACTGGAAAATCACCGATGTTGTTATCGTTTTCCTTCAATATTCTCGGTTCAAATCCCAACAATCTTCCCAATGAATTTGGTTGACTAAAATCGAGCTTAACCGAACTGTTTATGGTTGCCTTTAAAGTATTATTATTTCCATGAATGTTTATATAATCAAGAATATTGTTATTTTGAAAATAATCTTTCAGAAATTTATTAATATCATCGAGTTCATATGTGCCTGTAGGTATATCGATAGTTTTCCAAGCAGACTTTTTTCCTCTTTCTTCATAATGTATTAAATTATTACTTTCATCTATGTTAGGTATTGCGTTAAACGTCTCAAAATTTAACATACACATTTCATAGGTTGCGTCTTCGCTCAGGTATATTGGTGGATTAAACTCACAAACTAAAACCGATTCATTTCCCGTTAGAGTAAATGTACACGAAATCGGTGAAGATTCCATGTTGACCATCTTTCAAGAACTAAATCCTTACTTAACTTGTAAGGCTATTAAAAACTGTAGACATAATTGTCCACAATTTTGTGAATTCGATTTTTGATATCTTTCATAATTATAATTAATAACGCCTACTCCGTTTGACAAAAGATATTTTTCCACTTCCAATGGAGGTCGTAGATCTCCATAACTATCAAAATACTTTACAGTTCTACCTCTTTTGTAATATGCTACCCAATGCGTTCCTTCACCAGAATTGTCATCTAAATTTATAATTCCACTTTCATGTTCCCATATTTTTTTAGGTAATGTATCTCTCATAAACACTCCTCGAAAAAATGGTAATTTTAATATTTTAGCATATTTTAGTATGTCAATGTTACTCAATGGTCGCCGAGGCAAATATTTCAGTTTTTTGAATTAGATGGTAAATATAATCCACATCCTGTTTTGTAAGGTTTAATGTAGAATCCACTTCCCACTGATAGCCCTATTATGTCGTTCTGCCTCTTTCAATTGTTCTTTCGCAGCCTTTGCATCGTTTACCGCCTTAGCAATTGCAGCTGCACCGCCGCCGAGCGATCCTATTGCTCCCAAAGCTGCAAATAATGGAATTAAAGGTAAAAATCCTCCTCTCTTGGGAATTGGAATCACTCTTTGACGTGGAGGTCTTATTTTTTTGTGGTTTTTCTTTAAAACTGACTGTGCCAATTTAACATTTTCTAAGAGGCTCTTGTTACCACTGCGCGAAATGGTATGTCGAGCTTTCTTGACAGCTTCCCGAAATGATAATTCACCACCCCACTTCCTCCGCTTAATCGCACGCTTTTTCTTCCCACTGTTCCCCATTCCGAACTTAGTCTTAGCTCGCATTATGGCGGCTACAGATAATGCTGATGCCCTCTCTCCAAGTCCCGCTTCTGAACTTTTAACTCTTTGTACTGCCGCTTGATACAATTTTCTATCTGCTTCGTGACGCTTATCTAAATCGTCACTTAACGAATATGCAATGTCGTGTTGCTTACACGCTTCATCCAATACATTAACACCTCTGTCTCCTCTTTTAAGTCGAGTATCTAATTTTGTACCTGGACCGCAGTAGTTGTAACCTGGTATATGTAACTCTATTGACAGTTTATTAATTAACGTATTAAGTAAACCACGACCTTTTCGTTTTACACTACTTCTCAAAATGTGGTCTCTCTTGACGCGACGCCGCATTTATGGCTTTTGTTTCTAACAGTTGACGATGATAACGTGTACTACTCTGATACTCTTGTCGCTAAACATTATATATCAAAAGTTATTAGGTGAGTAAATGATAAAACTATTGTCAGATAATTTTATTTTATTTTACAGTAATATGTACATAATGAATCAAAACATTTACATAGTAACGGCTTTATGCATACTTATGTCACACATTAATTTATTAATTCCGAACATTATTAATTCATTTGTAATCGCCCCTTTCTCAGATATTTCATTATTGAGAAATGCTTTGACAGTTAGCTTCACGTCACCATCCATAACACTCACGCATGGAATCATGTTGGAGTAGAATGTTTTATAATTCAGTTGCTTCAAAACCTCCAAACGATATGATATAATATCACACAATTTCCATAATTCCAATAAACCCTTATAAGATATATACAGTGTCTCGTCACCTCTTTCTAATTTCAATATCTTTGTTCCTTCGATACGTTCGAAAGATGCCTTTACCGAAGCAATTTTCATTACCGGATAAACAGTTTTTTTCTCGGTAAAATATGATTTTAATGTGTAGTTATAAGAACAGAATTGTTTCCATTCTTCTTCTAAAAACGATATGCTCTGCCTTTTAGTACCCATAATGCGTATTACAGGATCAAAAAATGTTTCGGCACACAGTCCCACACAAACCCACTTCGTGCGGCTCTTATTTAAAAAATATACACTTTGAGCTAACAATGGTAATTGGTCCACATCAGCCACTTCCCTTACTTCTGATATCTCTGAAGGTGCTTTCTCGCTAACATCATACTGACGCAAATCTTCATCCGTGAAAAAAGGTTGAGACAATACTTCAAATTGAAACTCGTTTCGAAATGAGGACATATTCAAATCTTGGTCATCCTGTTCTTTTGGTTTATCAACGTTTTGAGTGAGAAATCTTTTCTTCTGTACATCATCACCTTGATCATCCACGTGTCTTTTCTTCTGCTTCAGAAAATATTCCACTTGTTTAGACGTCACTATTAAATACATAAAAAATATAAGAATTATATATGATTAGAAAAATATAATAAACTTACTTTTATATAGATCGATGATACACTATTAACTTTATATAACACGACTCACAGTTCTGCAACAACTGAATCAATTCACAAATTAACGGCCTTATATAACAAGATTTTAGGTGGGGGTAATACTAATTTAAATCCTCACCTCCTCCAACCACAAGGTCACTAAGCAGAAATCAACACTAGAACCTCCTCTGACCTCAGCACCATTTTAAGGTTATCTGACTCTGGAACCTCCTCCACGTCAAGGTTATGGTGAAGGTCAGAGGTAGGTCGATTCTGGAACCTCCTCCGGCCTTGACCTTGAAAGTGGAACCTCCTCCATGTCAAGGTTATGGCGAAGGTCATGTCAGGGATAGGCCGATTCTGGAACCTCCTCCGACCTTGACCTTGAATTTTTCCGTCAAGGTCGGAGGAGGTTCCAGAATCGGCCTATCCCTACTACTACAATTCAGTGGTGTAGTTGGTTTTTTGATATTTAATTAAATTTATAACAAGTTATAACATAAAGTTATATTTTTTTAAATGGAAATCATAGTAGGCAATGTCATCATTAAATAGAGATTGTTTTTCTGTTTTCAAAAATATATATTTGTTGTTGGGTTTATTTCTTACAGTTAATAGAATAAAACGCCTTTTTTATTATTTTTGGTGCATTTTTTTCTTAGTAGGCTAGTATCAACAAAAGCCGACAATTTTCTTTTGTTTTTATTAAATATGAACAAAGATTTGATGACTGGGTAGCACAAGAGTGAGAGATATTGCGATGAACATAAGAGATAGAAAGCTAGCGCCGATAGAGCTGGGTTGGGTTACAACATGAGTTGTTTGCGTATTTTAGCGCGGCAGTGTATAAATTGTGATTTTATTTTGATATTATTTTCTGGGTTTTAAGTTATTATTGTGATATCTCAAGAATTGTGTTTATTATCTACTTACATTTCAATATCAATATCAATTCAATATCAACTTTTTCTGCAATAATTTCTTATTTTTAAGATGTTTTTAATTTATACATATAATTTAGTTCATTATCCCATGAAATGCATATAATAAAAAAGAATGCGTTTTAAACTTAAATATTAAATGAAGTTACATAATTTCGAATTTGACTCAAACCACGTGGTATCGGTATTGTTGCAATCTTTGTGACTCTTAGAGGATATCTTTCTTTCTCTTTATGCGGCTGCAACTGTCAAAATATTTGAACAAGAGTTGATATTTAATATAAACAAACAAAAAAATTGTCGGCCTTTCTGGAAACCAGCCTACTAAGAATAGAATGCACCCAAGAATAATAAAAAAGGCGTTTTATTGTATTAATTGTAAGAAATAAACCCAACAAAGTATATATTTTTGAAAACAGAAAACAAATCTCTATTTAATGGTGGCATTACCTTCTATGATTTCTGATAAATATCAAGAAACCAACTACATCACTGAATTGTATTCAAAAAAGTGTCCCAATAATGTCAAAGCAGTTTTTTTAATATCTGTAAAAGTAAACGAGATATGCGCGATTGACGAAAAGTTGAAAGTGTCAATTTTTACCTATAACTCGAAAACAAAAGAAGATTTTTGTATACACTATTGACTTTATCTCTAAAAAAGAGATCGACACTTGGCCACTAGTTTTTTTCTATCTCTTATAGTTACAGAGATGCCCATAAGAGACATAGAAATTGATCCATCCTGTACATATACACATGCTGTGTATTTGTAAAACAAAATCTAGAAATGTTTACAAAAAATTCATGTATACATAATTATAATGTATGGCAGAAAAACTATGTGTTCCAAAACAAAGACTTGAGTTATATGGAAGGTGACCTAAGTGTAAGTGTATAAGAATGTAGAGGGATTTTGTTTATATTTTGAACGGTACCTACACATTTATGGGGTCTGGGCTTAACCGCCTGAACCAAGAGGAGAAAATCTCACACAAATCTTGAATCCTAAGGTTGATCGGGTCGATGGGATGCGTGGCTGGACAAAAATCCAGTTTCTACCGATCAAACCTCGGGGAACCGGGCGCACCCCGTTGTATAAATGCCTTTCTCGCCAGCGGGGGTGCTCCTGGCGATGATGACCTTTTATTTCCACCCTACTCGTGGAATTAATATGGAAGGCACGAACAATAGAAATCTAAAAGTGGATCCCCTAGGGGGGGAGTCAGGGTGCAGGTTCGCCTGCAGGACCTGTCTCTAAGGAATCTCAGTTAGACGAGTTGATTGCAGGGGTTGTAAAACTTGGACTGCAATCCAAAAAATTCTCAGCGGCTCAACGAAGGAAGCTCCGGAAGGAAGAAAAAGTCAAGACTGGGCTCTGGACAGAGCAGAAGCCCTTGACTAAGAAAGTGGAGGGTAAGGAGAAAGAAGGTGGGGGCACCAAAAGACCCCACTCAGACTCCTCAACTCCTTCACCACAGAAGCAACTCCACAAAAAGCCCAGGAGCTCTAAAGAACAGACTGGATCGTACAGTGGAGCAGCTAAAAATCTGCGGGTGGCTGTGATAGTTAGACGCCGTCCTGACACTATGTTGGATCAGGGGCAAGCGGACCTGATCCAAGCCAAACTCCTTGCGGTTTTGGATCAGATTCCCTCTGGGGAAACCCACCGCAATTCGGGGGTATCAAGTACACGGGAGGTGTTCTCTGGATCTCGTGTGCTAACGATACCTCGAAATCATGGCTTCAGGCGTCCGTTGCGGGCCTGGGTCAACCTTGGGAGGGTGCGGACTTAGCTGTGGTTGAGTCTAAAGGTTGAGTCCCTAAGAGACCCACGGCTATCGTGTGGCTGCCGGGCCAGGTGGAAGCTGAAGCCGCCAGGAACCGTCTTGGAGAGCAAAACCCGAAGTTTGGCAATACGGCAGACTGGCGCATTCTTAGCCAAAAACAGGAGAAGGAAGGAACTCTCCTAGCCTTCTCTATGGATGATAAATCCGTCAGGGGGGTTTAACAGGCTCATTTCATAGCCTCTTATGGTTTTAGAACGGTGACGTTTAAGCCCCTTAAGACCAACAAGGATGAGGGTGGTCCAAGTGAACCTCCACCACAGTAGAGCAGCTTCGGCAGCTCTCTGTAAATTAATGGAGGGGCGCCACGTCGCCCTGATTCAGGAACCCTAGGTTTGCAAAGGGAAAGTGGTAGGTCTTGGGATAGTCGAAGGGGAGCTGATATACAGCAGAACTTCTGACACACCCAGGACCTGCCTATTGTGTAAGAAAACTATAAAAGCACTGCCACTAACAGACTTCTGCTCGAAGAACTTAGTGGCAGTGAAAGAAGTGTCGAAGGGAGAAGAGTTGAAGGAGATTGTTCTTGGATCAGCCTATTTACCTTATGACCAACCAGAGCAACCACCACCTGAGGAAGTGAGCGAGTTGGTGAGAAGCTGTGGAGCAAGTGGATCCCAGCTAATCATCGGCTGTGACGCAAACGCTCACAATTTTGCCTGGGGAAGCCGGGACACCAATGCTAGAGGTGACAGCAACTTACAATCACTATGGCAAACAATCTAGACATACTGAATATGGGCAATAAACCCACCTTTGTAACGGCACAAAGGCAGGCAGTCATAGATCTAACAATAGGTACTTCTTTTATAAGTAACTTGTTACAGTTCATTTTTCATTTGTGTGCTAAACACACCCTGTATATGCACACTTCGACGTTCCAGTCTATTTTTGGAACGCGTCGTTTTACGTCTTACGTTAGGTGTAGGAATGCATCATTCCTCGCCTGCGTAATTTTCCCAAAATTTCGCTCTAACATGTTTTCGTTAAAAAACTTTCAATTAAACGAACAATTTCCTTCCATAAAATTATCCCATCCTTGCTTAGGGTCGAAATCGCGTGTACGAGATGAGTTTTGTCAAATTTTAAAGAAGTCCTACTTCACGTCGCGTATGTCCGAAACCTTTGCCCTTTTCGTTGAATGGTCTTCACTGTTGTCAAGCAGTTCCGCCAGTGGTAAACTTGAATGTGTCTCTCTCGTTGATATTCTATTCTTTTCCGCCGATCGAGAAGTATTCCGCCGTTTCAGAAAAATTTCGATCGTCTCGTGGATCACACGTTCTTTTGTTAACTATTTGGTTGTGTGCCCGTTTCACCGAAGGGGTGAAAGTGCATGTCTACGGCTATTCGCCGAATTTGATTGATCCATTTGGGGGACGAGAAAACCGCATCCCTTTGCGACTTGTGGCAGCCTAGGTGATAACCCTGGGTGAGTTTTTTACGAGTTGTTTCTCACGATTTGGCCCTTACGTTCGCTTTTCTTTTGTCGTTTATAGGCTTGTAGTGGAAGTTGTTTCTAACGCTAGTTATTTTGGCGTTAATCGTCTTTCGTGGTCCCGGATCATTTGTGGACTCGCTGCTTTACGCCGTTGAGTATTCTTCCCTCCGCCATCGCGTCTACGCCGTAACCTTGCTACGATGACCGGAAGGCTGTCCATCCACGGAAGTGCGTGACTGCCGACCACCTCTGCTACTGTCGACGGACATTTGACGCTGTGTAACAGGTCGGATCTTTTAAATTATTATTTTCAGTAGCAATATGCGTACGGTGTTTTCAAAGTAGTCGCGATTGTGCACGAGATTTTGCGTACACTCATGCCACGATTCAAATGACGTCGTCATCGGCATTAGGATATGTAAAGATTCTTGTTTTTATATTAGTTTAATTAGATTTATGCGGAGTTCGAACTCGAAGATGTAAGATTCGATTTGTTTTGTTTTTCTTTCTTGTTTCGGTTGTATTCATGTATACTTGCTGAGTAATCGCTTATTTTTCTTGTAAGCGAATAAAATTCTTTGTGTGAAATAAATGGTTCGTGCTTTGGACGTAACGTGTTTTTCTTAATTTTTTACGCGTTTTCCCCTTTCAAAAAAAAATTAAGTGGCGCCTATTTTGGATTGGCCTTCGCGACTTGGATTCGAACCCCCTCCCACTGATGCTGGCTGGCGACACCGGAATATTCCGCTCCGGTGTTAAAACTTCTGCCTATCTGCACAGGTAGGTAGCAAACTTTGTTAAAAACTGGCATGTATCTGATGAGGAGAGTTGCTCTGATCACAGATATATCTGCTTTGAAATCACTGGGTTAAACCGTGTGACAGAAACTTACCGTAATCCGCGTAAGACTAACTGGGAGGCCTCCAAGGTGGACCTAGATGGTCATCTCGCAGGAACAATGGCTACGGTTAACAACAATATTCAGCTGGACATGGCTGTAGATCAGTTAACTGAGGCAATCATTTCCGCTTACATTGATAACTGCTCCATGACTGTGAGGAACACTAACAGGAAAGTTTCCTGTTGGAATGACGACCTCACGGAAAGGAGACGACAGGTCAGAAAACTTTTTGAAAATTAAATTTACTTTAGAAAAAGAAGTTAATAATTCAATCAATTACTTGAATTTAACAATAACGAAATTTAATAACTCTCTTCAATATAAAATATTTTGTAAAACTACACAAACATATAATTGCATAAATTTTAAGGGTGGGTTTACAGAAAGCAATCAAATATTTAATTTCGAATTAAACTAATCACGATTAAGTTGACATAAGAATTACATTGCGAACTGTCAAATTAACGTCATTAATATTTGATTGCAATTAAATTTTCTGTAAACTGGCCCTAAGTCTTTTCATCCTTTTGAACATAAATTTGCTGCTTTTCAATCATTTTTTCATCGTTCTTTTTCTGTTCCTATGAATGAAATAGATATTAGAGAAGAGTTTAGCATAATCATCCAAATTGCTTATCTTAATGACTTTCCTATTAAACCAATACATAATATTTTTAACAAAATTAGAAATAAATTACTAAACATCATTTTCCCAACAATTACAGAAAATAATAATGCAATAAATAATTTTTTCTCTATTCCGTATGTGGGTACTTTGTCAGTCAAACTAAAGAAATTATTAAAAACATTAGGAACACAAATTTCATTTTCAAATCAAGTTAATTTTTCGAATTTATTTTGTAAAAATAAAGATCAGGGGCCTATTGGATAAAAGTACGGATACAAGTTACAGGTGATTTTTCATTACAATTTGTAAAAATTTGTGTTACAGGTGTTGCATAAATAAAAAGTACAAACTTGTAAGTTCTACAGGTTTTTGTAAAAGTAAGAACTCTCAGTTACATCTTGCAAAAAAAGTACAGTTTCAAAGGCGACAAAGCTAATCTCAAAATTGTAAGTTATGCGTTAAAAATCAAAATTCATTTTTATGTATAGGGTTAGTTTTATTAATGTTAACCTCCTTTTATTTTTTTAATTATTAACCGATTCAAAAAATTCAAAAATTGGTCTTATATGGATCCTTATATAGATTTCACTTATACTATCAGTTTTGCGGTAGCATTTTATACAGGGTGTTTGTGAAATAATTGCAAAAACTTTAACCACATTACCGTGAGAGCACATACAACATGGAAAAATTTATAAAATAAAAATATAAAAAAATTCATAACGGGGGTAAATTATTTTATCCGCTCCTTATACGACGGTCATGAAACAACAATTCGAATTCGAATATTTGAAAAATTCGAATTCGAATATTTGAATCGAATATTTGAAACGATAATTAATAAATTTATTAACAATAAAGATATTTTTCCAAGCCCTGATTTTTTAAATATTCATTTATTTATATTTTAGAATCAAATATCTCACAAACCGCTCATCCAAGCATCAAAATATTATGTATATATTTTCGATCTCAGCAAACACTGATATTTCACTACGAACAATGTATAGGGTGTTCCATTTAAAAAAACAAAAATTGTAATCTTTTCTCCCCTCTGCGATGCACTTTTGTTTTTTGTGAGAGCTCTCAAAGAAATTACATATAAAATCCCACAACTATTGTATTTTTCTCTATCTCTTAAAATAATACTTCTAGGTAAGCTGAAAAGTATTTAAAAAACGACAATCAAGTTTTCAATAAATTGATGAATAACACAAAAACTAGTAAACCAATTACACGATATTTATATGTTTGTTATCAGGGTGACTCAGGGATTAGAAATTTATAAAAATGTACAGGGTGTTCCATTAAAAAAAAAATTTCCACCCGGTATATATAAAACGCTACCGCAAAACTGATAGTATAAGTGAAATCTACATAAAAATTCATATAAGACCAATTTTTAAATTTTTGGAATCGGTTAATAATTAAAAAATAAAGGGGGTTAACATTAATAAAACTAACCCTGTACATAATTAAACGATGTACACTTCTATGCAATAAAATGAACCACCGAATTTTTACAGTTTAAAACGAACGTAAATGAAAAATATCAGAATAAAATACGAGGCAGTCAAATAAAAGCCTTAAAAGTGCTCTAAAAACTATACTAACGCAATCTTGATTTACACATAACAGATACATTATTTTTAAAATGTATAAACTATAAAATAATTACCGTGCTTAATTTTACTGCACAGACTGTACATATACAGAGTGCCCGGATTTCGTAGGGACAACATGGGTAACTTTTGTATTTGAAGAGATAGAGAGATGGTTAAATTAGCAAAAAGGTGAAGGTTCGATAGCTCATTAAGAATTCATTTTCAAATTATACTTGTCAGGCCCATCTTGGTTAAAATTAAAAAGAAATCTCATAATTTCTTTTATTTGCCGTAACTTTTTTTTTACTTAAGATATTTAGATGCGGTTTGAACTAATTTGCAGTACTTGAGACATTTAACAGTATTAATGGCAATACTATCCGTAAAGTCATTAATAGTGTTCAGAAGCAGTGCCAACTTTGCATTGTAAACAATGGTGGCTTATTTGAGTGATTTAATATTTTTGATTATTATTTTTGTAATTCAGTTTGGTTTTGTTTTGCCAATAAAAATATTTAAATTACCATACAAATTAATTTAAACCGCATCTCCAATATCCTAAGTAACAAGAAAGTTACGGCAAATAAAAGAAATTATGAAATTTGTTTTTTTTTTATTTTAACCAAGTTGGCCATGCCAAGTAAAATGTATGAGCTCTTGAACCCGCACTTTTTTATTAATTTAACCATCTCTCTATCTCTTCGAATAAAAAAGTTACCCATGTTGTCCCTACGAAATCCGGGCACCCTGTATATATTATTCTAATTATATACATTATTTTTACGTTGCCTTTTAAATATTCTTGCTCTGCTTTGAATAATGTTCCTCGCTCTCTGTTGCTGCAGATCCTCATCTTCATCAGAAGAACTACTCGATATTTTCTCTAATGCATCGTTTCTCAAACTGAGGGTCTATAGTCTATAGGGTATATAGCCTGAGGGTATATAGCCTAAACCATAATGAAATCATTTTATGACAAAAGTTCATGTTCATACCCGTCGCTATAAACACAGCGACATAAAATTATAGGAGAGGGGGTCACGAAATATTAATTTTATTTATATATACTATTTGGAGGGTCGGGGAGCTAAGAAGGTTGAGAATCGCTGCTCTAATGGATTTAAATGGAACTTTGTACCTAACGAGGTACGTTCAATTTTACTGCTGTGTGTAAAACTGTAATATGTGACCTGTAAAGTCTCTTCGGAAACGCTTGTAAAATAATAAAAATTCTCCTGTAAAATTGTAAAATTCATTGGAACTTACAAGTTTGTACTTTTTATTTATGCAACGCCTGACAAATTTATATTTTTCATTTACGTCCGCTTTAAACTGTAATAATTCAGTGCTTCATTTTATTGCATAGAAGTGTAGGTCGTTTAATTATGTACATAAAAGTGAATTTTAATTTGCAACACATAACTTACAATTTTGAGATTAGCTTTGTCACCTTTGAAACTGTCACCTTTTTTGCAAGATGTAACTGAGAGTTTCTTACTTTTACTTTTACAAAAACCTGTAGAATTGAGATTAATGTGTCGATTAGATCTGTAAAATTGTAAAAATATTTTACATTTTTAATAATTCTTTGTACAACGCTTGTAATGGTACATAGTGCAATACAAGTGCCTGTAATTATAAACTTGTACAATTGTAACTTGTACTTTTATGCAATAGGCCCCAGATTGACAATTTTTTCAAAAGCGGAGTTTATTCATTAAATTATAATTCATGTCAATTGTCAAGCAGTATACAATAAACATTGGGCAAACTGGAAGAAGTCTTCAAATTAGAATTAAAGAACACTTACGATTTCTACGTTTAAATAAATCTGATTCTAGTTTTGCAAATGACCTTTTAGACACTTCCCATACTTTTGACCCTACAATTAACACAAAATTATTACATAATTTTTTGAAAGGTACCTACCAAATTAGATATTGCTGAAAATTTAGAAATATTTTTACATAATTTCTTGGTTCCTAATGCTATTCTTAATGAACAAACTTTTTTCAACACAAATAATTTCTTTAGTTCGATTGATTGGAAATCGTGTATTTGAATTCGTAACCTCTATCTAATAAAACACATAGCTAAATGTTACGTTCTTCAGATATTTATTTATTTATTATTTCATGACATTTTACAAGAAATACATACATCTTACACCTTTTCTACACATAATTTAGAATCACAATTTTATAAAATATCCGTAAGTAATTTTTACGACGTGGCTAAACGTCCGCCGGCGGAACCATGCATTTTATTTCGAAATTCCGCCGTCCGGCGGATATAAATAATCTTAGCCCACAATTCCGCCGACAATTCAACTGATTTGCGCACGTGCGGCGGAACACTGCTTTAAAGGACTCCCCACACCGACGCGAAACTTTCGCGACGCAAACTTTCCGCTGCGAAAAATTCGCCGGCGGTGCGGCAGCGAAACTCGCTGTTCACACCAACGCGAAAGTTTCGTAGTGCACACGCGATTTTTTCGTCTGTATATGGACTAGGATATACTTTCAAAGCCTGCTACAGTTTTTTTTTCGATTGAACATACGGTATTTAAAAATATATAAGCAAACCTACAATTTTCTTTTAGCTCTAACCCTCTCTGCTCTCAAACCTTGTCCTTTTTCCTCACATTTTTGCAGTCTTCAAGACTTAAATCGTAAATGATATGATACGGCTTAACAATTTCGATTAATTATTCTATTAACGCCATTTTTAATATACGCGAAACTGCAGCGGCGGCGGAAAAAACCGTGAATGCAGCGTCAGACAATTACAACGCTGCATTGCCGCGACCGTTGCGGAATCCGCGCGTCCCGGTGTGAGCAGGTCCATATACCGCCGCGCCGTGTATATTGGTCCGCTGCGGTTTCGCAACAGTAGCGGCGGCGAAAGTTTCGCGTCGGTGTGGGGAGTCCTTAAAAAGTAATAATGCCGCCGGACGGCGGACTTTATCGATTAAAATGCTTAATCCGCCGTTCTATCGCTGTGATGTTAAAGTAACTATTTTAACAATTTCATTTATAATTTTGAAATAAACGTACAACGTACCTACTTCACGTAGTACTTACTATATTAGCGAAGTACTTAATATCCGCATCTGGTAGATACTGTTATGTACAAAAGAGCCACGGGCGACATAAAAAATAAGCACACTTATATGCTGTAAACGGGTGTTTCAGAAAACTGTAGCATTGGTGTCAAAATTAATTTTACAAACAAATTTATTTACTATGATCACACTGCTGTGGAGATGACTACAAACTAAATTAGAAGTGTTATTTATATTACTAAAAAAAATCACTCTTAAAATTTGTCCTCATTTTTTCTGTCGTTAGTGGTACGTTGTACGTTTACTCCGAAATTATATATGAAATTGTTAAATATAAAAAAGAATAAAATATGTATACAGCGTGTAACTTTAATGAGGGGACAAACTTCAAGCTAGTTTCTCACGCCGAAACATGAAGAAAAGTTCATATAAACATATATCCGCTAACGCATAGTTTTTGAGATACAGTGTGTTTCATTTCAAAATCCAAAAATTAAAAGAAAAACATAGTAGGTGTTGTTTGATCAAAAAAAGTTATTAAGATAATATTAATTTGGGTGAAATTTGCTTTGTAAATACATTATTTCGGCTAATTTAAAATAATTATAAATTAAAAATTTTCACCGAGATTTGGGAATCGGGGTTATCTCGTAATTTTAAACAACTTTTCTTGATCAAACAACGCCTACAACGTTTTTCTAATTTTTTGGAATTTGAAATGAAACACACTGTATCTCAAAAACCACGCGTTTATGGACATATACTTACATGAACTTTTTTTCATGTTTTGATGTGAGGAACTAGCCCTTGGAGTTCGTCCCCTCATTAAAGTTACAGCCTGTATTTTTAATTTTACTGACGTTTCGCAAATTGATTATTTACTTTGTCAAAGTGAATAACAATAATAATTATTTAGCCTACTAATTTTTAAATTGTTCTTTGAAGAGCATGTCATTAAAACAATTATCAGTAATAAAACACACTTGCTAACCAATGAACAAGTATACAATTACTGATGCGGCCAGGCTCGTCTTAACAGATCTCCAATATTCTCTGCAAAAGTTAGGGAAATCCGGGTAAAACCTAACTAGAGTATATAGTGCAACGGTTGCAATTATAATTAAATAACTGCAACAATTGTAACAATAACATTAATACAATAAAAATTAAGATTACAATAACTAATTATGTATTTGTAATATAAACAATTATGTTTCCGATTATTGCATTTCATTTAAAGAATTTAAAAAACTGCAAAAAGTTTCATTTAAATTTGCAAAGTCTGTTCGTTTATTAATTATTGCATTATTAGACATTTTTATAGACATTTCGATAAATTTACGTTTGAAAATATTAGATTCACGAAAAAGAACTTTGGCATTTTCAAAATCAAAAGTACGATTATACACGATTATTCAGAATTGTCTCCCAATATCTTCAAGGTGAATAGAACATTAAAAAATGAGTCACCTTTTTATATAATTTTTTTCCAAAAGTGAATAATAAGGGAGTAAGTATCTCTCCCTTTTAAAGGGTAGTTTTAGGGGGTGATTTTTCAGTATTTTATCCCTATTTTTTTATTTTTACATATTTTATCAAAAATTTACGAAGGCAATATTGTTTAGATTATTTGGCACAAAAAAGCTCTCTTATTGCATTTTAATAAACGGAACCGTTTTCGAGTAATTGTGTAGCAAATTTAATTCTACATTGGTCGATGATTTTACTTACGGGGTGTTCCCTAAGAAAAACTTCAAATATTTCACTTCTTGTTACTTAGTAACTTAGTACTCTGTTACTTAGCTTAAGTCATGTGTAATTACACGCTAATAAATGATAATGGAGACTCTTCAATTAAGCAAGTTAAAAACAATTTAATAAGGGCCTGCATTTAAGATGTTTTTTCGTTGACGACATTTATCTCGGTAAATACGATAGGTTTAGGTATAGTAAAAGTTGATAAAATATTTTCCAAATTGATATCAAAATCTTTAATAATATATAGGGCATTCCGTTTGAAATATTAAAGGTACTTGCTGACACTTGACGCTTGTAAAATGAACACCTTGTATAACTGCAAATAGAGGCTGATAGCGTTTGAATTTTGTTTTCTGTATTAAATGGTTTAAACCCCACAAAAGAAAACCATAATTCTTTATAACTTTTAGATGAAATTATTTAGAAGAAAATTTAATTTATGTATATTAAGACAGGTGTACATCTTTCAAAATGAGGAATGAGTACAGGGTCACATTTCTGTTACTTCTTAAAAATAATGCTTAACAAACAAGTCGATATGTTTTTGATTTATAACATATTGCTTACTAAATAAAGCAAATATATTAATAAAGTAGGTACGTAATTATTGAGATTGAAAGAAACTTATTGCAGCTTAATGTTAGTACATAATAATATTATTATAAGAAAAACAACGAATTCGTTCAATTTTATTTAATAGAATTAATAAACAAGATATGTAATCCCAAATTTCCAGTTAAAAAACTTTTGTTGTAGAAGATTTTGTTTATTTTTTGTATTCGGTATTTTACAATTTGTACATAAAATTTTTGCAAAAATTCCATACCATTTGCTAATTAAACTGATCTGCAGTGCGTATGCAATCCCACAAGACATTTTCGTACAGAGTAGTATACAGATGCGTCTGTATCCATGGCAACTCCTCCGCGTTCGAGTTGGGGCGTCAAAGGATAACGAGGGTAGATAGTACCTTCGGCTTCTTTCGGTCCGTTCATAAATCATAATATAATGGGAGAGAGAGGGCGTTTTATCTGAAATTCTAGGGTGTAAAGATCGCAAATGAGATGACGAATGCTGGCGATGGGGGAAAAGAATGATCATAATTTGTTTTACACTTCACCCTCAGAACTTTAAGCTACTTACAGTGATCGATTTTGAGAAAACTTACTCAAAAGTAAAAACCGTTTTTTTCTAAAAAAATTAGGAATTTTCGCTTTTTATTTGCGATCAGAAATACTATAGATGCCGATCTGTTTAATTTCCCTTCAAGCTTCGATCGATCTGGTTACATATTTTTGATTAGTGTATAATGTGCATATTTGAGTATTTATCACTAATGCCTGTTTTAGACGGTCATATTTTTGTATCAAATTTATTAGGAAGTGGCTAAACGTCCGCCGGCGGAACCATGCATTGTATTTCGAACTTCCGCCGTTCAGCGGATCAAAATAACCTTAGCCCACAAGTCCGCCGAAAGTTCGACTGATTTGCGCAAGAACGGCGGAACATTACTCTAAAAACTAATAATACCGACGAACGGCGGACTTTATTGGAGAGAATGCTTAATCCGTCGTTCTGATGTTGTGATGTTAAAGTAATTCACTATTTTAACAGTTTTATTTACAAGTTTCGAAGTTAACATACATCATGTTAAAAGTGGCCGGCCACTTAACCAGCGGATTAAGCATTCTCTTCAATAAAGTCCGCCGTTCGGCGGTATTATCAGTTTTTAGAGTAATGTTCCGCCGTTCTTGCGCAAATCAGTTGAATTTTCGGCGGAATTGTGGGCTAAGATTATTTACATCCGCCGGACGGCGGAAATTCAAAATGCAATGCATGGTTCCGACGGCGGACGTTTAGCCACGTCGAATTTATTACGAAGTGAGAGAGACAAGCTACCACAGTGAATGTTGATTGGTTGAATTGACACTTCTCACTCACTTCGTAATAAATTTGATACAAAAATATGACCGTGTAAAACGGGCATAAGAACTCAATACACCATTATAAATAACTAAAAAACCAGAACCTGAGAGAATTTTGAATGGACTATAAATAATAATTTGTTGAGATTTTATAGTTTCAAATAATTTTTTTTATTTTAATGTGGAACCGCTTATCGGAATAAAATATGAATTTAATTGGACGTTGTAGCGAGCGCCCAATTCTTCGAAGCGCCCTCTCTTAGGCCTGAGTTTTTAGGGACAGTGATTTGAACAGTAGAAGTGATATTGGACGTTGCCGGACGGGTTCTGATTGTTTTTTATTTCTTTTTGTTTTTTTCTTGTTCGTCAAAAACCTAACTTAGTTTACCGTAAATTATGCATTAACAATAAATACTAGTGTTAAGGCTCCCTGCGTTTTATTTGAACTAGATTTTCGAGTCTAAGAATTTTCCGAGATTACAACGTAGTATTTATTAATCTTTTTATTATCAATAAAATTTATATTTATTTTATAATTTCTTGATCGATCTCTGGTCCTGATTTTCTGTTCGATTTACCCTCTTCCAAAATTTGTTCACAATAAGTTCTTGTCCATGTACTAAGTCATACATTTTCATCAAATGACGACACAGAGAGTACAGATCTACATTTAAGAATATGTCGACTGGGCAGTTGTAAACATTTTCTGAAAAGACATTCACAAGATGATGTTGTTACTTCCAAGAGCCTTTCTGATGTCTTAACCAAAAATGTATTATTGCCAAAAGGTGTTAATTCTTTGCAGGGTATAATGTTTCTAAATTGTTTTCCAACTTTTTTTAAAGCAAAATTTGTAAGATATTTGAGATATAAATATTCGTATGAACTACTTGGGTGGTCTAATTGTTTATTAAACATCTGAAAATGTCTTTTTCCACGTGAGAAGTTTCGACTAAAATAAAGAAATTTAAAAAGAATAATCCAACATACTAATTTTGTTTATTACACTTTTTAATTTAGAATTTATGCAGTTCGATGGGTTATTTATTTATTTGGAAAGCATAGGTTTTGTAAAACTAAATAATGGTGTGCTATTTCACCCCAATTAGAGTCATAATAATTTTTTACTGCTTCTGGAACTTTTGTTATCATTTCATTGTATATTTATTATATTCTGATTCAAAAGACGCAATGCTAAATTCTGCAAATACATTTTATTCAAATGCGCTCCGTCGGCAGGTAAGCCCATTTTTCTAATAGAAATTTCTCTATTGAATATCTGAAATACGTGAAAAATACATTATCAGTTCAGAATTGGAAAAATGTGCACTGAAAACTTTTTTTTCTGTTATATCTTTGTCAGACATAAAATCTTTTCTAATAATCATTTCTTCTTTTAAACGCATCGATAAAAAACAATCAGTGATTCTTCATTTATTAATAATATAATAATAGTAATTCATTCATTAATAGTTTACAGTGATATATATATTTCAACATATTCATATAGTATTCATACAGTCTCCAAAGTTTCTTTTCGTTCTTTCTACACCTGAAATTTGTCAAATCTTGACACCCTATTTGTTTTCAATTTTTTTCAAGAATATTTTTTTTTGTTAGTCCCTGCTATTAGAGATTCTAATGTATTCATTATCTCTTAAATCGTGAGATATTTTTAACATTCGCTGCTGAGTAAGTGATGTTGAAGTATGAATGTGTGGTTATGGGTTTCATTTATATCATTGACCTGAAGATATTGTTTGCATATTCTCGCACGAAGAAAAATGAAAGTACTGCAATCTTGCTTTACAGTTGAACATCGTCTTAAAAGAACTTTCATTTTTCGATTAGAAAGACGCCCTCCTTTAAAGTGAATTTTATGTAATAATATAATACGATTTTATTACCATTTATAGTACAAAAAATATACCTTTAAAGTTCTAGTACTTTAAAATTTAATTTTAAAGAACAAGAAAATAATTTTAACACTTTCACCCATACAATAATTAAAACGAATTAATAAATAAACTCCAGCTGTTACAAGAATTGAAGAATGGACTAGTACATTAAAATCGTGGTAATAAAATAAAACGTGACGTGACTTTAATTCGATAAATAAAATAAGTAAATCTTAAAATTTATTTTCATACTAATTTAGAGTCCAGTATGAAATAAAATTTTGTATTTACCTCTAACGAAAAGTGTGTTTAAAGGTATTCGCAAATAATTTCGGCCTCGGCTAAAACGCCTCGTCTGCAAACAACTTGCTCATAGTTTAAAGCTCAACTTTTCGTTCTAGATAAATAAATAACTATTAAAAAATTATGAAAAACTTAACATAAGACGAAAACTTGCCGTGCTAAACGAGAAAAAAAAACGTATCTACAAATTTCACATTTTTGACGTTTGACAGTTTTTTTGAAATAGTGCCGGAACTGAATAGTAAAATATATAATAATGCTTTTTTTTAAAGAATAGATATTCTGTGATTGCCAATATTATTTAGTAAATATGATAAAAAGTTATTTTTATGATACTTATCCAAAAAACAAAACGGTCAGATACGTTTTTTTCGCTTAGCAAGGCAGTATTACCAACTTTCATTTTTTTATTTACTTTTAGTTGAAAAGCATTTTAATAAAACGTTAAGGCCCAGTTTTACAATCGTGGAATAAGCTCTATTCGCCGAATATCCTTTAACATTCTTCCATATCTACGTCACGTTATTCCAAGGATAGTGACCCCGACGTGATTTACGCCATGAATTAGTGTGTTCGAAAACTTTTAACGCATCTCCGATTTTTACAAGGATGTCGCTCGCTAACAGTAGAGAATAGAGTGCCATAAAAGAAGAGTGTGGCCAACGTGAAGTCGATTTCTATTGGTCGCGAGCGATTTTCGACTTTATATACCAAGGTTGGTAGCCATGTTTATTCTAAATGTGTTCCTGCAAGAGGTTATTCAAAATTAACTTAAATTGTGACGATTTCTACAGTACTAACTTGATTATTCAGGTGAGTACTTTTTGATATTATATGCTTTGTTGAGATTATTGTTAATTTTGGCATTTTTTAAACGGAAATAATTACATAACCACAATCTTGACATACTAATAACTACATAAAAACTAAATAAAAATGTACTATAAATACCTATACTTAAAAATAAAGCTGATATGTTTTTCTTTACTTAAATGCACTGAAGGTAATCATCACTCGCAGAAAATTTTAACAGTAGTAGAGTGGTGCTGCTGTCCATAGAAGATACAGAGGTTGATGAAGTCCGACAGTTTGAGCACTAGGTAAATTGACTGGAGTTTAAAAGAGGTTCAGTAGATTGAATCATCCCCTCACCGCCCGTTTCTGGCCTGTGAAACCTGGAAAGCCGGGTCGCAAAAGAAGTGTATCTGAGCAACGGCGAACGAGTTCCAATACAAATGGACAGGATCCCGGACAATGGCTACGTTCACCAGAATCAAGCGCTCACGCTGCATTCGTCTGTGATTGGCTTATTTCAAAAAAATTCAAAAAATCCACCAATTACAGATGATTGCTACTTGAGCGATTGTTCTGATGAACGCGGCCAATGTGATAAATTACAAAAGAATGTGCGATGAACATTGAAGATAAACTATTATTATTGAACTTCTTTTGTTATGTTATTTGTTTAATAAGAGTTTAATAAGAGCAAGAGGCGCAGCCGCATGTATTTTTTCGTAGCCAGCCAGGATCCGAGACGAATTTGGTCGTAAACCTCTCTATTTAAATGCTAGGATCCGATATTTCTTAGTCGAGAACCTAATATTATTCGACGTCCGGCGTTGCCTATTTAAGATTTAAATAAATTATGCGTTGTTGAGATTATTGTTAATGTTGGCATTTTGTAAACGGAAATAATTACATAACCACAATCTTGTCTAATGCTATAATTAGGTATATAAAACTAAATAAAAATGTACTATAAATATACGTAAAAATAAAGCTGATATATTTTTATTTATTTAAATGCAGTGAAGGTAATCATCACTCGCAGAAAATAACATGCAACCATAAACGGATTGACCACTACTTAATTTTGAACTTGCTTCCTCAATTTAGAACAAACATGGCGCCTGGATGGCCACACTCTCTTTTAAAGGCACTCTAGTACAGAAGACCAGCCGGGAATGGTAACCAGTGATATCGCGCGTGTGCTTGTTCGTATTCCTTCTTTTGGACTGCTAAACCAGACCTGCGGTTAATTCAACTGGAAGCACAGTTTGCACAAGCCAGGATAACCGCCGATTCTACAAAATACGTCCATGTCATCCGAGCCTAAAATCCTACGCAACTAGAAGAGGTAGAGGACATACTCACAAACACGCCGCGCCGGAAGAAAATAAGTACAATAGTATTAAGAAAGCGCTAATTGACTGTCTCTCAGCATCGCAAGACCAACGAATCCAACAATTGCTAGAACGTGAAGAGATCGGAGTTCCCAGTTTTTGCGACATATTAGAAGGTTAGCCGGTTCTACAGCTTCCGAGGATTTTGTGGCTCCGACGCCTAGCGGAAAATACACGCACCATTCTTGTCGCACAATCATACGCTACACTAATTACAATGGCAGAGTCAGCGGACAAAATTCACGAGACGCTGTCTCCGGTAAGCCAGTGCTCAGCAGGGCGATCAAGGTCTGCATTCTACGCTGCAAGAAATAATTAATCGCTTGGATAAACTAGACTCGCGTAGACAACGGTCTTCTTCGCCGGCGCGGAAGGAGTTTGAAGGAAGTCCTCACACATCTCATCGTCAAAGACAGCCCATGAGGTCTAATACACGTGCAGAAACCAACCGTGGCGAGTGCTGGTACCACCAGAGATTCGGTGATGCTACAACGCGATGTCCCCTTGCAGCCGGTCTGCTGGAAACGCTGGGGCCGCACGTTGATGGCGATAGAAAGTGATGGCTCGAAACCACACCGCCTTTATGTCACCACAAAAAAACAAAAATCGCCTTTCTAGTAGACACTGGCGCGTATTTCCTGTGCGTATATCACCGGTTAAAGACACACGGCAACAGGGCTAAAAGTGACTAAAAGTTATACGAGGCAAATAAATCCGAGATTAGGACGTACGGGACAACTTAGGGCTACAACGCGAGTTTATGTGGCGTTTCGTAGTCGCAGACGTGGACAAACCCATCATTGGCGTAAACTTTCTCTCATATTTTGGATTGTTAGTGGACGTTCGTAACAAGCGAGTACTCGACAATACCACCCACTTGGCAACGCGTGGCGCCGAAGTAAGGACTACGATTAACTCTGTCAGAACAATTAGAGGGGAATCGGAGTATAAAAGTATTTTGCTCGATTTTCCTGAAATCACACGTCCACCAGGCGGACGGTGATATGTGCATCATATAAACACGACACCCGGTCCACCGATATTTTGTCGGCCCAGGAGACTCGCACCAGATAGGTTGCAGCTAGCGAAAGAAGAATTTAAAATGATGCTTCACGAAGGTATTGTACAACCATCTAAAAGTTCTTGGGCCTCAGCACTACACCTGGTGCCGAAGAAAAACAACGAGATGCGACCGTGTGGTGATTATCGTGCGCTTAATAACAGAACAATCCCTGATAGATACCCTATTCCACACATCGAAGATTTTTCACATAGACTTGCCGGGATGGAAGTTTTTCGCACTGTCGAACTAGTGCGAGCTTATAATCAAATACCGGTAACAAGCAAAGATATGGAAAAGACAGCCATCACGACACCTTTTGGATTGTACGAGTTTCCACGTATGCCGTTCGGTTTAAGAAACGCAGCGCAAAGTTTTCAATGGTTTATCGACGAAACGTTGCGGGGACTATATTTTTGTTACGCGTACTTAGACGATATTTTAGTGACATCGCGGAACGCCGAAGAACATAAAAAGCCTTTACGTCAGTTATTTCAGAGTCCGGTGTTGTGATTAACACGGACAAATGTGTGTACGGGAGAAAAGAAGTGCGTTTCTTAGGGTATCTAGTGTATAGAAATGGTACGAAAGCGCTACCCGACCGGGTGGAAGCCATTTCGAAATTCCCGCAACCAAAGACAGTGAAAGAACTTTGTCGTTTCTTAGGAATGATAAACTTTTACCGCTGTTTCATTCCGGGAGCTGCGCGCTTACAACAACTACTCAACGCGTTATTATACGGGTCTCTAAGAAAAGATGCGCCGATATAGTTAATAAACTAATTTATTTAAAAGCGAACTGATTTAAACTTATATTTATTTTAACATTATTTACACTGTCCCCTTCTTAACAACGTTTCGTCTCGGAACGTTCCTCGTGATAGCCTTGAAGGAGGATGTCGAAATCGACATGCTGTACCCTTTTTACAACTGCCGGTCTGGAAGAAATACCAGTCCACGGTTTTCTTACTGCCGGCAGCTGCCTGTGGGTGGTGACTGTAGAATAGAACTTCAATTCCCATTCCGTTGAAGATGACTTCTATCATGCTTCGAATGACCCTCCAGTCCAGTTCGTCTAGTACGCAGCCCAACTTGGAAATGGCTAATTTTGTCTCCTTGCCTTCTACCATCTGTCTCTTCAGGCGCCATAAAACTCTCCAATTACATATTGCGATAATCAGGCTTACCGCTTGATGCCTTCTTGGGGACTAGACAATATACGTGTCGTCTCTGATTTGCTTCCGTGTGGATGATCTGCAGGCTCTTGCCAACTATGGAGTGCTGTCTTCGGAGTTCCTCGAACTGACCAAATTTCTTTCGGAAGACCCGGGCTATCCCCTTGGACATTCTTAGGTCTTCTGCCACACAGTGGGCCAGACTGTACTCCGGTGGTACTTGAAAAAGGTCTTGCTGCCTCTCTGTGGTCACTCCGAATCGTGCCTTACTTCCGGTAGCGCGATGGGACATAAAGGTTTCGAAGTTCACTTCGGAGCCTTGCGTCCTTTGTACTGCTCCTTCATTTTCTTCTCCGTTGTAAGGAGCCATCCGAGTGAGGATTATAAAGCCAGACCAGTGCTCCAGGTTCGTATCCCCCATTCTGAGCATTGATGTCATAATGCTCCTTCATTCGGTCGCTGGCCGTCTATATATTGTGACGCACTTGATTGTGAATGTCGTCCATTTTCCTGCGTAGACCGCTCACGTAGTCTTCGTCAGCAGGGACCTCACCCGGCTTCACGCCGAACTTCAGGTCGCAGGGCAGTCTTGGCTCTCGTCCAAATACCACTTTTGCTGGAGTCTCATCTGTGGTCTCATCAACGGATGAACGGTATGTCAGTAGGAAAAGGGGAATGTACGTGTCCCAGTCTCTCTGATGATCGGAGATGACCTTGGTCAAATGTCGGTTGATGGTCCTGTTAAATCTTTCCACCATTCCGTCCGACTGCGGGTGAAGTGCAGTGGTTCTAGTTTTCCGGACGCCGAGCAGAGTACAAACTTTCTTGAACAAAGCCGATTCAAAGTTCCTCCCTTGATCTGAATGCAGCTCCATGGGCGCGCCATACCGACTGATCCATTCTCGGACAAGGACTTCAGCAATAGTTATCGCCTCTTGGTTTGGTAGAGCGTCTGCTTCAACCCACTTGCTAAAGTAATCCATCATCACGACGATGTACTTATTTCCACTATTCGCTTGTGGAAATGGACCGGCTACATCTAAGGCAACTCTCTCAAAAGGACTTCCCACGTTATACTGTTTCATGAGAGCCTTGCCTTGTTTGTGGGGGCCGTCACTGGCTGCGCAGACTACGCATTTCCTGCACCAGTCCTTTACGTCCTCCTTGCAGTTCACACAGTAGAATCGCTCGAGCATCTTTTCCATAGTATTCTTGATTCCGAGATGCCCTCCCGAAGTTCCATCGTGAAGTTCCCTCAGAACTTCCGGCACCCTATTCTTGGGGATCAGTAACTGTGTCTTCTGTTCCGTGCCTTCCTGGTTCTCGAGAGTTCGTTTCAGAAGATAATGATACAGCACTATGGAGTCCCATTGCGCCCAGTACGATTTTACGGATGGTGCATATGGTGCACATACATATGGTGGTATCTCTTCCCAAGTAGGCCTTGCCTCCCTACTTTTCCAATCCAGCATCAATTTCAAATCCTGATCGTTCTCCTGGTCTCGTCGCAATTCTTCACCGTACCATTTGACATCTACAACGGCCGTCCTCGCAGTCGTGGCAATTTTCTCCTTCAGACGACTACAATGCTTACAGTCTTCGGCACAAGGTCTTCTCGACAAAGCATCGGCATTTCTATGGCTAGTTCCTGGCCGATGCTGAATTTCAAAATTGTATTCCTGAAGTCGTTCGATCCATCGTGCGACTTGTCCTTCAGGATTCTTGAATCGGAGGAGCCATTTTAAAGCGGCATGGTCCGTCCTCAGGAGGAAGTGTTTGCCATATAAGTACTTGTAGAAATGTTCTATGGTTTTTATCACGGCTAGCAATTCCCTTCTAGTGACGCAATCATTTCGTTCCGGCTTTGACAGGTCTTTACTAAAATAGCCGATCACCTTCTCTTGCACATCTTGTATCTAGGAGAGTACGCCACCGATACCAACATTGCTAGCGTCGGTGTGCACGACGAACTTGCCTTCTGGGAGAGGGTAACTCAGAATAGGAGCACTTATCAAATACTGTTTTAGTTGTTCAAAACTAGTTTGGCTGTGTTGGTCCCATTCAAATGGGCTACCTTCTTCGGTGAGTTTCGTCAACGGCTTAGCGATATCTGCAAATCTGGGAACATAGCGCCGATAGTAAGTGCACAGGCCTAGGAAACTCCTTATCTGATGTTTATTTTTGGGAGTTGGCCAGTCTTTCACCACCTGAATCTTCACTGGGTCTACGGCGATTCCATTCCCATTGTCAATATGGCCCAGAGAATTCACTTCCTTCTGGAACAGGTAACACTTCTTGAGACTAAGCTTTAGTCCAGCTCCGCGAAGTCGCTGGAACACTCCTTCCAGGTTCTTCAGGTGGTCGTCGAACGTTTTTTCCACCACAATTATGTCGTCCAGGTATACCATGTATGTTGTCCAGGACAGACCCTTCAGAACCGTTTCCATTAGCCTCTCGAATGTCGCTGGGGCATTACATAACCCGAACGACATCACTGTGAATTGCCATAGACCCATACCAAGGGAAAACGCCGTCTTTTCTCGATCATCGGGCGCTAGTTCCACATGCCAATAACTACTCTCTAGATCCAAGGTCGAGAAGATCTTTGAACCGGCCAAGGTGTCTAGGGTGTCATCAATCCGTAGCAGAGGATAGCTATCTTTTTGGTGACGTTGTTGAGCAATCGATAGTTTACGCAGAACCGTGTGGATCCATCCTTCTTCTTCACAAGCACCACCGGTGACGCCCATGGGCTGCTCGATGGCTCAATTACATTGTCTTTTTCCATCTCGCGAATAATGCGTTCTGCTTCTTTACGCTTCGTCAATGGTAACCGTCTTGGAGCTTGACGGATGAGTCTTTCTTCTCCGGTCTCTATCTTGTGTTTGACGATGCCGGTTCTTCCCTTAGGTCCATTTTCTACCCCGAACACGTCTTGATAGCGACAGATCAGGTTCTTCGCTTTTGTTTTTTGTTATGGAGTCAATTCCTGGGCCGTTGACATGACCATTTTCAACAACTTCTTCAGGACCTTCCTCTCTTGCACGTTTGCTTCTAGTTTGCGGGAGATGGAGGACACCATGGCACAGCTTCCCAAGATGGTACCATTCTTGATGTTGACGGGGAAACAGTTCACATTCATTAGGCGGACTGGTATTTCCTTCTTTGCTGTCAACAACATTTTTCCAACGAAAACTCCTTTTCCAATCTTCTGATCGTCAGTATTAGGTTCGACCATAAGGACTTGCCCATCTTGGAAAGCGCCAGTCAGGTTTGCATCGGCTATAACCTCGGTTCTGCTGGGCAATATGACATCACACCACGCTTCAGATCCAATTGGAACTCACGGGCACACATGACGTCCATTCCCAGAATCGCTTCGTTCTCTTCTTCATTCTCTACTACTTTCTGCTACCAGTGCACGGTGTTTGATGGGCACCTCTACTGATCACCTCTACTCCACCATGGAGAGTTGCTGATGTTCCGGTTGCTGTCCTCAGTCTCCACTTAGTCGGTTCGGTGTGTCTTGATGACTTGATAACGTCGGGCCTCAAGATAGTCTTCGTCGCACCCGTATCCCATAACATGGTGTGAGGGATGTCATCAATGGTGGCATCCACGAAGACGCTGCTGGTTAATCGCCGCAGGGCTATTACTTTCGTGGCTTTGGTCTTTGGGGGCCTTTGAATACGGGTCGATGTTTGCCCCTCTGCACCGACCCAGCTGAGTTTCTCTGTGGCCTCCTTCGTGAAGGCTCCTGCCTGACCTTGGGACACCGCCTGCGAACATGTCCCTCTTCCTGGCAATTCCAACACACCAGCGGATTCTTCTGCCTCAAGAATTGTTTCATAATGCGGCGAACATCCTCCGCGGTGACATACTCCTTAGGCCGCTCCTCTGCAGCAAATTGCACCTTGACACTAGCAGTTTCCTCCTCTTGGGAGTCCATGGCAGCTCGTACTTCGACATGCCCTCTTGAAACTCGCTTCGCCGCCTCGTATTCTAAGGCGTAGGCCAATGCGTTCTTGGATGTCTTAGGGTGGGCCATTCTCAATGCCTGCTGGTTGTCCGGGTCACGGATTTCATCCACGAAAGTCTGCATCATCAAACATTGCAGGAATTCGTCAGGAGCTGCAGGATATGCCAACCGGGCTAGGCGCGCTACAATAGCCTCGAATTCCTGAAGACTCTCTCCGGATTTCTGGTAACGGTTTCTCTGCTGTGTTTGGTACACCTCTGTCAGATGCGCCTGGCCAGAACGCATTTGCAGCCGGTTCGCCAGCTTGTTGAAATCTTCTTGTTTCTCTAATCCTCTGATCAAAACTGCAAACGGCGGTCGTAGTCATCCTGATTGAGCTCTTGTAACAAACTTATTTTATACGGATGGAATTTGTTTTTTTTTAATGCGCTGAACACTGGTCCGTGAAATTCCTGATACAGTAGCCACTTTCCTTGTACTCAATTTAGGATCCATTGCAACGTGACCCAGAAATGTTACTTCTATATTTTCATTTTGTAGTATATGTGCGGCATTTCATTTTTTATTTGCTATGGACCCAGTCTCCCGAAATTTTCTTACTAAATCTAGAACGTAGGAATGATGGACATGTTTATCTGCGTGACCTTCATTGAACAAATCTGCTGTTCTGTTAGCGGATTCGCCGTTTCTAAAGAAAATCGAAATTATTTCCGCTCTTTCCGCAAGAGAGTAAACCATTTTGTTTTTACTTTACTCACAGAGTATTTGCTTATTACAAACGACTTGTCAGATGAAGTGCTTTTGTTTGCTACGTTCAATTGTCTAAGCCTACTTGATCAAGATTTAAATGATATTTTATTCTGGAATTAATGATAGGATTTGAAAAATAAAAAGACTGTTGGAAAGAGAATTGAAAGGCCTTTCAAATTCTGTAACGTTTGCCACCCCTTTCTATTGAAAATTGTGTGTACTGTTTTCAGTCTAAAATTTATGCAACGCAACCTGAATCTTTAGAAGATTTACGACAACGTATCGTACATGAATGCCGTCAGATTACTCTACAAATGTTTCAGAACGTACGACGATGTTTTGACCTAAATCTTTATCATTGTATGGAAGCTGTGGTGGTCAATACGAACACTTAACAAAATGATACTTGAGTTCCTGTTTGTAATTTTTAACACTTAATAAACAATGTTTCAAACGATTTCTCTCTGGAATTAACGATCGGATTTGAAAAATAAAAAGACTGTTGAAAAGAGAATTAAAAGGCCTTTCAAATTCTGTAACGCTTGCCACCCCTTTCTATTTAAAATTGCGTTTACTGTTTTCAGTGGGCCACCCTGTATCTTTACGTAATGTCAATTCGCGCATTGAATTACTATTAAAATTAGCTTTCATATGAGCTGTCACACTTTGGATTATGTAACAATATTTTTTCTCGAAAGAGGGTGCTAAAATCAAATTCTCGGGTATTCATATTCACATTACTGAATTCTTCATAAAATTACCTTTTCAATGATATGCTACTCATAGTACATTTCCTATTTAAATTCTATTGGTTAGAGAGCTGGAAGGGAAGGGGATGACGTATGACAGATGGGTATAGGATAGAAAAGTGTCCCCCATGGATTATAAATCGACCTGTTTTTGCGTTTATTCAAACAAAAATTTTCTTGGGAGATATTCAGTCTTACTGTTTTCGTTAGGCCACTCTGTATAGGTATAAACAGATAAGTATAAATGTTTATTCTAATAAGCTAAAGCGGGCTGGGCAAATTCTAAATGTTTTTTTTTCCACATTTTGACGTAAATTATAAGATTCTATTTGAATATTTTTTCTAGCGCACATCCACCTCCAATTGAAAGAGTTCTAGAGTGACTGGAGACTAGGTAGTAATTTGTGAAATGTAAAGTCTGTATCTCGTCATCAGTAAGCCAGTGTTCAAATAATCTTAGGCGTTTCACTTTGTAATAATACTTCACTTTCGGTAAGCTTATTTCTAAGACTTCGTGCATTAAAGTATGACAAATCCAAACTTTTGTCTTTATTGCAAAATTTTTGTGATTCTATTTCAATGTTATTTTCTCCTGGATAAGACAAAAATTTGAATTTTTTATGGGAGTACCGTCGTCATATAACAAATCCGTAGCTTTTTCATCAATATAGGATAATTGAGTAACATATATAAGGTTGTTTTTGTCGACATATGCAGGCGCTGAGGTCATAATACGAGAAGAGGAGAGGTCATACTTCACATAGGTACTTGAATTTTTTTTTTATCTGTGGTGATTGCCCAACGGGGCCCTAAGTCAAAGACTTGTCAGGATCTCAGGAGCGGGAGTGTATTTGAGTGTGTGTAAAGTGTTCCGCGGTTTTGTTACTTCCAACCTCCTCGCCGTTTAAGGGGAAGCAGTGTCGAATTTTATCCCCAAAACTGAAGGGTGCCTGAAGTCGATACCGATCACCCCCGAGAAAAATCCCGAGTGCGATTCGAACCGACGACCATGCGATTGCAAGGCCGGTCCTTTATCACTTGGACCCCTCAGGCGTGAGAAAGTATCATATTTTTACCTTTGCCATGGATCTTATATGAAAGCCATCCCTCGTCCTACACTCTTCACCGATAACTTTATTTACATCGAGCAATAGGGAGTTCGCAAGATGTTCTAACGAATTATACATTTTCAAATTATAATCATAACTCAACCAGTTCAGAAATGACTGTCCTTTGATAAATGGTATACTTACTAATATAGAGTTCGTATGTGTAAAATTGTAGGGGAAGCACGGGAAAAGTGGCCATTGTCGATTTCATGCACTTAATAGTGCTACAACCTGACGGGAAGCGGGCAAACTAGTTCATACGACGTCATCAGTATTGTGTGTGAGTTTGGTGGCGATATCTCGGCCAGTTTTCATTTAGGAGAAGTTTTTGTGTTTTTCAACCCTCTGATGTAAGGTAAGTCAGTTATATCATTCCTGTTACCTTGCTTTTATGTATAGTAGTAATTATTTGCAATGTCACAGCTTAAACAGCTTGTTTTTACCTACAAATCTATGTGTTCGTTGTTAACTTTAGTTTTGTTGGTAGTTGGTAGTTTTGTTGTAGACTCCAAACTACAGTTTCTAATATGGCGTCCAATAGGGTAAAGTGGCCACTTTTCCCGACCAAATTAAGTTTTGTTCAAAGTAGGTAAACGAAGTGAAAATAGAATAAAATCCATAAAACATCATTATGTATGTTATTGATTTGAACATTTCAAATTACTAGTTTATGATATCGATGCAATATGTTGTATTTGTTGTTAAATAAATTCCTGCTACAATAACTCGTTCTTGTTTCAGAATTTGAAAAGATGCCTGCCACATATAAAAGGAAAACGGACCAACAAAAATGGAAGACGTCCGGAATGCAATATGCTATAGATGCGGTGAGAAACGAAAACATGCCATTTGCTACTGCTGCCAAAACTTTCCACGTTCCAAGAAACACTTTTAAAAGAAGAGTTCTTGGAAAAATAAAGATTCTGTTGAAGGAAAGAAAATAATGGGGAGCTTAAGGAGTGTATTTAATGAAGATCAAGAGAACGAACTTATAAATCATATTTTGGATTTGGAAAAAAGATTTTTTGGCATAACTTTGAATGACCTACACAGGCTGGCATTCCAATTGGCAGAAAAAAACAATATCAAACATCGTTTCAACCTAGAAATGAAGATGGCAGGAAAAGACTGGGTGGCCTGCTTTAGACAACGCCATCCTAACATTGTCCTTAGAAAACCTGAGTCTACATCAATGACAGTAGATATACTATGCCGGTTCGGGGCCAATTTCCCATAAGATTTAATACAGGCCTCGAGATTGCAATTTTTGCGGGGATCGTGGTCAGGGGGGGTGAGGTGAGAAGGGGGAGCGGGGTCGCGCGCAAGCGGCAGCAGAAGCGAGACGTGAGCAAGCTGGAGCGAGAGGGGGAGACGCGGCAGTAGATATCTAGACTCGCGACCTTGGTACATTTTTGGGCGTAGTTACATATATCATATGTATTAAATAGCGCGTCGACTTATGACCAGCGCTAATAGATGTTTATTTCAAGATAACGAATTTTTTTCCTCCAGCCAGAGAGAGATTTGAACCCGTTCCTCGACGTTCGTGAGGCGTCCACCTAAGCCGCTCGGCCGTTCAGTCAGTTGTTCGTATCTGTTCGATATGTGTAATATTAACGACGCGCGCGGTGAATGATATCCTTTTTCGAACTCGTTCGTGAGCCGTCCACCTAAGCCGCCGCTCGACCGTTGGGATCAATTGCTCGTATCAGTTCGAGATGTGTAATAAGATGAACGCGTGGGCGGAGGCGCTCGCGGTTTCAGGAATGTTAATACTTGTCGAGACGTGTTAGCAGATAGCAACACTCGCGACCTTAGAGCAGCGAGATAAAGAAAAACGAATCAAGGTCGAATCGCACGCGATTAATCGAGAATGAAATTTAGGAAATTAATTGCAAACGGAAGTCGTTTCAGTACACATCATGAATCAAATTTTCTTTCAAACCGTTTTAGGAATCACTATACTACTTAACTGTTTCAAACTGAACATAAAATTGCAAACGCGCTGTAAATATCTGAGAAACGAAAACTGTGAAGCAATTAATTTGCTAAATTTCATTCTCGGTTAATCGAATGTGAAGATTTGGTTGATTCATTTTCTAATACATTTTTTTTTAAACTCCATATACGTTTTCGGTTTAGACATCTTATGCATTAAATACCGCCGCGACCTTAATTATAATTTTTTTACCTGGCGCACTTCCGCATGCTAAAGTCGAAGAAGAGGATTCAAATTCCCCACGCACTAGAGTTATCGTACGTAACTCAAAACGTTTATGCAACGAAACGTAAACAATGAGTCAGATGAATAAAACGAACAGCGAGATAAAGAAAAAGAATCAAGGTCGAATCGCACGCGATTAACTGAGAATGAAATTAGAAATAGATACAATGAAATTTATCAAATTAATTGCAAACGGAAGTCGTATCTTTCAAGCTGATTTAGGAATCACTACACTACTTAACTGTTTCAAACTAATCATCTCGTATTTTTCATTCGTAGATGGTTCCAAGTCAATGAAATCTCCTTGATCTCTAATGCTTTGAATCTCTGCTAACAAACGAAGTTTAGCTGGAGACATTTTCACCTTTGCATACGTTTAGAAACTGAAGAAAATAATGTGTTTCCATTAACTTTTATTCTTGGTAAGACTTCATAAACAAATACCTTTTATCTCTAATTCTTTGAATCTCTGCTAACAAACTGAATAAAATATCTACATCTATACATGTTAAGACTTGTTGAACAGATAAATTAAAGTTTTAATTATGCTAATTCTGAACATCCTACATGTTCACAGATTTTCTGCAATAGCAGAATAATTCATAAATTGTTTTAATTAAACAGGGTCAATCCTTTTATACAGGGTACAGTTTAAGCTGCTCGAAAAGTTACATACACAAGAGATGTAGACAGAATAACAGATATTTTTTAACTACTACATTTATGATTTTAATTTGCGCGCGCTTCAACCTTGAATGCATAAACGTTTTGATAATAGCGTTTAATCGCATGTGTTTAACCTTGATTCATTTCACTGCTCTCTCTATTGCCAGAGAATTTTATTGCACACTAATGTAATTGACCTTAAGGCTTTTAATTCCTTACCACTGAAAATCAAAAGTATAATATAATATAAACAAATTTGAAAGTTTATTAAAGCAATACTAGATACACAAATGTCTATATTCATATAAACATTTTTTCGAATGATCTCTTGTTTGAATTGAATTAAATGTATCGGTGTTCGTGAATGAACATAAAAATATTTTAACTTGCATCACCCCTACGCTGTATTTCTGTATGTTACTATTATTATCATTAAGTACTGTATTGATTGATTGATCTGTTGTAAACTAAAACTAAATGTTAAATGAGTAACGATTATGCTATCAGAATGTAGATGCAATCGAATTGAGCAAATTATATTGATTCTCGTTAGAAACGTTATCTGCTACTTCTTCGTTCAACAAAAATGCTTTAATAAAAATTATATTACATACCAATATACCAATAAAAATTAAATAACCAATTATAGTCGCACCTCTATAACTCGAAATTTACTGATGTCCTTGCACACTGTGTATAATTGAAATCTCTTTCTTTAACTAGAGATTTCGAGTATACGTTTCTGGTTTAGCAGTTTGAAATTTATAGGGCAGCATAAATACACACAGCAGCTTCACTCTCCTTGGCGGGAAAATTCAATATTCCGGATGAATAATCTGTCACGTGACCTGTTAGAGCGCATTCGACTGAACGCACGGAGTGTTTCTTTTCTCACTCTTACATGCACTGAAACGCAGTCGCTCTCCCTCACACTTCTGCTCATCGCGTGCATTGAGCATTATATCGAATGCGTCCTTAAATTGTATGAATATGATCAGTGGTGTCTCGGCACTTCTTTATTAAAACAAAACACATATAAATCATAAATTTTCATAAGACCGAACATAAAGTAACGTTCACCTCCGCCTTCACCGCGTATCCGCTAAGAATGGCGTATATCATAATGTTGTGCAATCGTCACTGCTCATACTGGCGGTAAAACACACCCACATAGGCGACCTCTACCTTAACAATCATTAGTTGGCGCGAAATTCAAAATTTCACATGTGGTGTCTCGTATAATTAGCAGCATAATAGATCTATGCTTTCGATTATGCTTGCCGGGATGGATTGAGTAAACTTAAACTCTAGGGTTTCAAGCAGTGATCAGATAATTCAAATTAAAAATCTTGCCTTGTCAGGTTAAAGGTGTTGACAAACAGTTTCCATGCTGATTATGCTGTGTTTATAGGATAGCGAAACAAAGCGTTGTTGTTGTAAGTCATTACTACCTCTAAGCATTATCTCTGTTGTGATATCATATTTTGCAATGAAATAACTAAACAATTATCGAACGATTTTGAATTCATTTTTGCTGCTGCATTAGGTGTGAGTGAAAAAAAATATTTCTATAAAATTATCGTATCGATTAATCAAATTTATTTCTTAAGTGTGGTTAGTTAGTTTATCATAATCCATTATTTTAGTTTATATTAGAGGGTTTGGAATGATTCTACTGAATATAACCGAAATAAAGAAAAGAAAATAAAACTTACCAAACGATCATTGATAAATTTAATGTGAAATCTCATTATATTTATGTTACAATTAATACGTTTACAAACATAGTCTAAAAATCTAATTTATGTTACAATTAATACGTTTAAAAACATAGTCTAAAAATCTAACGAAACTACAATATATCCTTAAGTAATAATATGTATGGTATGGGGAATTTAGATATATGATAGAAAAGTGCGTAGGGGTGGATGGGGAATTGAAAAACAATTATCGTGGAAACTCAATCTTGGGGACATACTGTATATAGAAATAATTATGAAGTTAGATGATCTATACAAAAGATATCTCGAGATAGATGACACCCTGTATAAGGATGATGGTGTTGACAGCGTTAGATTCTATTAATTTCTCAGTATTATCAACTAACCTAGCATACAGACAATCAGATTGAGTAAAATGCCTATACAATTATCTAAACTAGTAAAAAAAGGAGCCTGGTATAGATTAGTACTTATCATACACTGAGAACCTTATAAGACTGCACATAGTAGTTATCAATGGAAGCATTATTAAATTATTATTTCCAAATTTATTTCATTCACCATGGTTACCGTTTGCTGTTATTAATGACCCTACTGATTTTGAATTGTCAGATTGAATTAAATTGTTCTTTTAACTTATTGTAAAATAATGTATACAACCACCGAAAAAGTCGAAATGTACATATTATTCTCAAATACAACTTCGTTGAGAGAGGTCTCTGCATTATTTGCTGCCAAATTTCTGGATAGACAAATTTCCAGCTAAAAACATGCAATGAAATAAACCTTCCTTAATACTTTCTATGTGCAGTTTAGATGATTCAGCATTGAAAATTGAGTAGTAACCATAGCAACGTAATGTTAAAGCGTCTATATGCAATTTTATATAACTCAGATATGTATTATCTGATGATGTAATTTTCATCTATGTGCAGCGTTACAAGATTCTCACTGTATCAGTTTCCACGCTTCGACCGATTACGACCGATTTTGTTTACATCAACATAATAGTATGTTTTAAATTGCGAACAATAATTAATACTATCTGCTTATAAAAGCCGTTTTGTTTATAAGTTTATAATGTGTAGCTAGAATCTGAAGCGTCATTACCTTTAAGTTAATATTTTTGAGCAACGACCTCATCCGTAAAAGCAAAACGCTTTAACTTTGTATTGAAGTATACATATTTGGACTACGGTCTTGTGCATATAATCTATTCCATAAAATTTATTATATATAGAATTTTAAACAGTGTGTCCATGGATTTTCCGCAACTGTTGAATGACATTATTCAATGCAATCCCCTCCCACCTCTCAGCACTTAAAAAATAAGTTTAATTAATCACATTGGCAATTCCGGCTAAAGGTTTGGTCACACTGGCTCCAGATTCAACAGAACTTGTACGGCAGAACAATACAATAGCACTTCATTATTGTATTGCTGAATTAGGAAGAACTCTGTTTTCCTGACATATCCCTGTTTTGGTTTTATATTATGTGTGCCAAAAAGGCTGCCTGTCAAATACTAGTATGATTACTTTATCGTAATCTATTATTTTTGTGTATATTAGGATACATTTTCGTAGGAATCAAACATTTTATTAGAGGGTTTGGAATGATTCTACCGAATATGTCCAAAATAATAAATAAATTTCTTTGTTTTGTTCGGTTATCTGACGTAGTCGGCAGTATACTCCAGTTCATTACGATCCTACTGTGACCGTATACATTTGTTAATATGAAGTTGTTTTTAAATTGATTTTTAATATTGGAGCCAGTGTGACCAACCCTTTAAGACGATAATTCTAATGTAATTTGAACTTAGACAATTTTGAGAGTAAAGTAAGCATGTTTTTAAATTTAAAACCATAAACGCAGCATTTTGCTAATTTTTTATCTTATAGTTTTTAAATAAATCTGCTGCTACAATGTGCCCGATCATTGATCCTTATGAAAATATTAAAACTGTTTGATTCCTGAAATAAAATTATATACAGCTTTTCTAATAACAGATGCTATATTTTTAACGAAGATGAAAGCGTATGAATAGATCAGTAGCAAAATGTGTATGTATGTGTGTCACACTGTAAGATCTGAAAAACTGTAAGGTAACAGTACTAGTGGATAATAAATAAGCAGAGTGATGTCAAGGTCAACGTAAGGTAAGTGCAGAGCCGTTATCAGTCAGGCGTAACCATAAGTGTCTCTTCCAGCCTCAGGAACAGAAACGCATGACTTACATAAATAAATAATAATATGCCATTAAAACAGGGAGTTTAGATATATGGTAGAAAAGTGTGCAGAGGAGCATTGGGGAATACATTGAATAACAATTTTCGTGGAAACTCAATCTGGGGACATACTGTATATGGAAATAATTATCAAGTTAGATGATACAGTAAATACAAAAAGATACCTCAAGATAGTTGACACCCTGTTTAAGGATGATGGCGTTGACAGCGTTAGATTCTATTACTCTATCAGTATTATCGACTAACCGAGCATACAGACAATCAGATTGAGTAAAATACCTATATAATTATCTAAAGTAGTAAAAAAATTTTTTTTTCAAGCTGATTTGGGGAATGTATGCACTTCTAAAAAAACATACCTGGTATAGATAGTACTTATCATATATGCTTCCACGTCTCAACCGATTAAATTGCTTTTGTTTACACCAACATAATAGTCTGTTTAGACCCTACGTAAAATTAAATAGGAACTTAAATCAGTAGATGTGCTATTAACGTTCAATGTCACTTCTATATGGAAATTTTACATGGATGTATGAAACTCGCATGTGTGCTTGCCTACCATCACTTTTGCTATTATACTGCTCTCTGTCACATCTATAAACTGCTACCTGATTTACCTGTTATTTTATAAACTGCTACCTGTTTTATCTGTTATTTTATAAACTGCTACCTGTTATTTTATAAACTGTTACCTGATTTACCTGTTATTTTATAAACTGCACCTGTTTTTACCAGTACACCGAAGAATCGCTCGAAGTACAAAGTCCCTAAAGTCTAAGCTTCACCGAGACGGATATTCATTCAAATAATTCTTGATAAAAAAAAGTCTTAAGCTTTTGGTTACTGTTGACGCAATTCTTCAGAATAGAATGGTAAGATATAGATGGTATGTATCATCGAACTTACCTTAATAATTATTGAAAAAATGCATGCGTACATAAGAGATGTAAACAGAATGATAGATGATTATCAAATTTATGATTTTAATGAAAATTAAACATCCAATTAAATTCAAGCTTACTAAATTCGAATTAAAATTTTTGCATAAGAAGCCATGACCTTGATATCAATTCCTATAGAGGTCTAAAATGTTGAAGTGGTTCTAATCTGTGGTAAACCTTGCATGTCGCGTCATCGGTACTCGGTTGTTGTCTTGGGTGAGCAGTTAAAATCAGACTCTCAAAATTGTCTAAGTTCAAATTACATTTAGAGAGATTGGAATCATAGCAGCAGTTACGAGCAGT
>OY284484.1:2767969-2873059 GCA_958336345.1 Dorcus parallelipipedus
TTATCCTTTCGATAATGCACGGCTTCCTAGATTAGTAAAGCCCAGTGTGCTTTACCCGGCTAGCCGCATTTCAAAAAAAGTTGTTCCTGGAAAAATGACCTTGACGCACTGTACTGTATCGCCCTCTGGACAATTTTCAAGTAACTACGTGTACACGTCAATTTGAAATATTTATGATTTGACGGACAATTCAAATAATTCATTTTAAATTTGATTTCGTTGTTGCGTAAGCAATTGCAATTCGGAAGACAATGTTTCTTTCCATTGCATATCAGCAAATATGGAAGTAAATTTAAAATGGAAAGAGATTTTGTTAAATCATACAGGTACAACATTAATGCTGTAAAATTACTTTATGTTAAAAGTCGTTACGTTTCTTTAGATTTTGCACCTTTATCGGAGTATGCGGTAGTTTTTCAGTAAACATTTCTCCCACGACAGTTACGCAGAAACGTAAATTATTAACTGCAGAAGCTGTTCCTTCTATATTTGAGGTTTATTTATTAAAATATACACATACATATCAATTACATTAAATAATAATTTTAGTTTGTCGATGAAAATCTAACTTGTTTGGAAAATTTAACGCCTGAAGTACCATATAAAATATCTGGTGCAACTCAAACATCAGCACCAACCATTGAAATAAAAGATCTAATATATACTAATAAATGTCTCACACAAAAATTAAGACGTTTACAAATACACTATAATAAAATGAAAGAAGAATTACAAACACAAAAGCAGAAAATACAAAATGTATATTGGAAACATTTAGAACAAATTACAGAAGATGCCAATCAAATGAATCCTCGTGCAACATTCATATTAGATCAAATTCGAAATTATAAAAAAAAGCTTCCCAGATGGTCTGAGATTACAATTCGACATTGTATTGCTTGGAGATTTTGTTCACCAAAAGGATATAAATTTCCAAGTAATTCAATTCTTAAGTTACCAAGTCATACCACTCTAAATAAATATATGGGAACTGACAACAAAAATTTAATCAAGGATCGTTTAACAAGGAAATTAAAACGTTACGTGCCTCAGAGAGAGTATGTTCACTAATTCTTGACGACATGGCAGTACGTGAAGCAGTGTTTTATTCCAAAACAGAAGATCATATATTTGGCTTAGAGACTATTCCTCAATCTCATGATGAAATAGGAAATAAACCTGTTATTGCTAATCAACTGCTTTGCTACGTAATTCAGAGAATGTTAACAAAATATATAATACCAGCAAGTCACTATTTTCATAGACATTTAAACAGCAAAGATTTATACAAATTAACATTAGACGTTTTAAAATTACTGTCCGACTGTGGTTTTATCGTGATAAGAATGGTAGCTGATAACCACAGATCCCATGTAGCTCTTTTCAAGCATTTCGGCAATGGAATGCTTAAAAATGTTGTTTCGCATCCTTACAATCCAGGACTTGAGCTATTCTTCAGTTTTGACCATTGTCATGCAATAAAAAATGCGAAATTTAATGCTGGCTCATGACATGACATCATCCGATGGTATAATTTCAGCTAAATACCTCTTTGATTTGGCTGAAATTCAAGAACACCTTGTGATTAAACCAGTTAGATACTTAACAAAGAAACATCTTTACCCTTCTAATTTAGAGAAAATGAAAGTGAATTTGGCTGTTAATCTGTTTTCTCCTCAAGTAACAGCAGCTTTGAACTATCTTATTCATCATGGTGGTGCAGAATATTCTCACTTCAAAGACTGCATTGCAACAGTAAAATATATGGAAAACATGTACAAATACTTTCAAATTCACGATGTCAGCAATAAAACTCAATACATCCATCAAAGAGAACCTAACACTGCTCCATACACAGATATTCAAGATGCACGTCTTTCATGGCTGCTTAATGAATTTACCTATTTTATTGCTGACATACAGTTTACATCAAGAGAAGCAGGTATGGCTGGATTAACTAACGAAACAGCAGAAGCTTTAGTTTTCACAGCCAGAAGCACATCTCTCTGCATCCCATATTTGATTTAAATTTTCATTATGAGTTAACCAGGTGTTTTAGTTCTGATGCTGTCGAATCCATTTTTGCAAATATTCGACTTCGTGGTGGTTCAAATGACTTGACTGATTGTAGAGCAGCTGAATATGCACTACAGCAAATTTTAAAAAGTGGTTTGATTGAAAATGTAAACACCAGTAACACGATGAGTACAGTTCATTATGCAAAACTGCAAAACTTGGAAATATTCAGTAAAATTTAGAAGATAATGAAATTAGCATTACCTTAAGCGAGATAACAATTAAGAAATTGGAGATGATGAGGGAGTTTGAAGGCAGTTATTTAGGTTCTCTTTCGATTGAATCTGCAGCAATTGCATTTTTATGTGGATATTTAATCATGAAAGTTGAAGAGTCTGTGGAATGTAATTCATGTTTGTTTACTCTGCATGATGATTCTTGCAAGAAAACCAGTCCTCTTCTTGACTTGATCTATAACCAGGACAGAGGAAAACTGAATTATCCCTCTGAAAAGTTTGTTGGCTTAATTCATTATGTAATACAAGTTATCCTAGAGATATTACCAAGCTTACCTAAACAAGAACTGGAAATAATTTTAAAAAGAGTAATTGTCTCATATCTCAGTGGTAATCCCATGTTCTCATGTGAACTGCACAACGCCAATATTTGTAACATTATTATATCGAAATTAATACCTCCACTGTTAACAAATTTTTGTTAACATAAGAAAAAAAAGTAATAATATTTACACAAAAGAACGAAAACTTTTAAAATTAAATTAAACTTTACAACTTTACCTACCGTGTCTAATTTTAGCCTGTTAATAACAGCTACGGATTGATAAGTCCAAAATAAATCATTTCTTGACAATAAACCACTCCATCTTCAGAATGAAAATATATTATACAATAACTCAGCAACTCAACTGCTACGGTCACCTGAACAGGCCCTATTGATTTAGTTGAAGCAACAATTCCAATGTGTCAGATCTGAAGTTGCAAACTAATAATAAATTATTTTCAAATGTACAAAAAACACATAACTTGCAATGCTTAAAGGTGTCTTCACTTAGCATTAAATTTTATGCTTCAATCACATCAAAACTCATAGTCAGAATTGAAGATTTCATCGTTATGCAAACACCCAGCACAATAACCATTGCCGAAGCCAGCCAGACCAAAACTTAATAAACGATCATTGCTGATCGTGTTGATACTGCTGCCAATACACAATTTATTTAAGAGCACTAATAAACTTATGATCATGACTTACTTCAACATCATCCAAAATCAACTTTGAAATCGTGACTTGACAAATAAGAAATGTCAAATGATGTTTTACTGTACTGTAGCTCCCTCTAAGCACAGAAAAATAGCTTTGAACTAAGAATGCGGCTAGCCGGATGAAGCACACTGGGGTTTCATTAATCCAGGAAGCCGTGCGATAATGTTTGGTCCTCCGAGCAACTTTCAATAGATGGCGCCAATAGCGGACGCTATTATAGGTATGTTCGACATTATGCTTGGGGCAAGCTCTAAGCAGAAGTGTGACGGAGAGCGAATGAGTTTCGGTGTATGTAAGAATGAGACAAAAGAAGACCCCGAGCACTCTGACCGTGATGTCGAATGCACCCTATAATTGCTTTGTCCTGCGATTTTTTCTATTGATTGACATTTTGAGCCCTGTTCCTCACCTGGCGCCATCTATTTAAAGTATGTTCAACGAGATGTCAAAATTTAGTTTTAAAAAATGTCAAAAAGTCTTCTCCTGTCAGTTTGTTCCCACTGAATTTCTTAACCGAGTTTCACCATTTCTGTCTTGCTGTCAAATCGCTTGGAATTTGGAAAGTTTGTTTTAATTTTCACACACATAACACATCTTTAAAAAAAATTAAAAGCTGCTTAATTTAATATTTCAATCTTCGATGCACCGGGGGCGCCACTTAAAGTACTCTTACTACAGTTTTCTGAGAAATAGAACAGCTCTAATAATATTCGATTTGATTCAACTATGATTCAACTGACCGTGACCTGTCAAAGCTCAATTTTATGCGCAATGGAGAGTTGGAAAAACTACGTGTAAAAAATATTTTCTACATTACATTACGTCTAAACGTCTAAACCACCGATCATATCAACAAACGTAGTTAAATGTAATTTTTACACGACGTAGTTTATGTGAAATGTCACATTTCTAATCTCAAAATTGAATGTTCATTTGACGTATTTCAAGTTTTTGAAGCTATTTAATGCTTGTATACAACAATTTTATCCATTTTACATCAAAATAGATACTATACTGTGTATAAGTAATTAATTATAACCTGAAAATGAAGAAATAGAAAACAACGTAGTTTTTACAGTAGTTAATTCATTTTTTACGACGTAGATAATTACAAAATCTACGCGTAATTAATGGGTATTTATACGTCTCATTATCTACGTCCCAACCCTGGCCAATGGCCTTGCTCAAGTATCGGTGGAGTTTTTTTTACCTTCGAGCACCGACCTTCGAGGTTTCCCTGTCGACTGTCATGAGGAAGTTGTTGTAGATGTCGCTGTCTTTCAAGAGGTGCCCCGCGTACAACATCGTGTCCGAGCTGGCGGCCAAGATGCGCTCTTGTCAGTTGTCTGGCATTTTCGAATATGCTGCACGTTAGGTGAGACTCGGTTAGGTGAGACGTGGGTGAGACGTTACGTGAGACTCGCGGCCTTGCACAATCTCTCCATTCTGAAACATCACTGAAAATTCGAGTTTGCAATCGACTAGGAAATAAGTTTACCAACAGTGGGCTTGAGAGACGAGTTCTCGTCGAAGATTATCTCATTTATTCTGACGCTTCGCTGCTTCATTGATGCTTGAAGCAGAGATAAGTTGATATGGGCAGAGATAAGTTGAGATGACTCTCTTAATACAAAGTATGGTTCTATTTCGACCTGATATATCCATCCTTGTTTGACGTCGAGAACCTGTATTAGTTTTGCTTTGTCACACAAGCTGTAAGATAAGGGAAGATGGCGCTTCATGAATTATAAAAGTCGTGATAAAAATTATTAAAATTGCTAAAACAGGTATCTGTCATTAAAGGATTCTTTTCATGTAATCTGTGATGACGCTACTCCTTTTTACCAGTAATCTGTGATTTTGTTCAAAGAGGACTCTGTTGCAAGTGTTTTGATGCGCAATGGGAATTCACACGTGAATTGTGTCGCCATTCTTTTGGGAATAATAAAGTAATACGAAATAATAACATTACTTGCAATTTGTAAGTATAAACTAATAGCTGAAGGTAATTATATTTATGTAATAAAATTTTTGTTCCGTTGTAGAGTAACGGATTATTAACGCATTAACAATGACTACACGTTTGTTTTGTTTGATATGTGGAAATTCGGACACTGATGTTGAAAAATTACATTGTTTTCCATCGAATCCGGCCAAGTAAGTAGAGGTTTTCTTGTTTTGAATAACTCAAACAGTCCTAGTTTCAAGTGCATGAAATTGACTGTGATGATGCCATGATAAAATGGCAATCATCACAGTGCATCCCGACATGCATAATTGAAAGCTCTTGTTACTAAATGAGTAATTGCTAATTAATATTTCAGGTCCAAATTATGGCAGGAAAAAATTGGCATGGTTTACACGCCAGTGGCTCTTAAAAATTATAGAATCTGCAATAATCACTTTACTGTTGATTCTTATTCAGATTTAATAAATTGGAAATTATGTATTAATGCTGTTCCTACAGTAAATCCATGCAGAAGGGAATCAAATGTATCTGCTGTAGTTTCCGAGTTCTCCATGCCTTCAGGTATCAGTATTACATTATATAAATAGTATAGGTACCATGAGTTTTTTTTTTAAGTGGAACATTGAACATTTGCCAAGCTCATGCAACAATTGTAATTTACCGCTAATGTTAAATTTTTAGATCTAGGCTCAGTTTACAGAAACTTTAATTGCAATCAAATTATACACACATAAAAATTTTTGGGATAAAATGTTCTCCTCCTAATCGGTGTTTAAAAAAATACGGATAGAGTTTTACTTGAAAAGTTGTGAAGCTCATCTCATTTAGTGATATTAAAATCTTTTCCTGATTAAAATGCGTCTAAAAATAGGTGTTAAAAATTATATATATATACCGGGTGTCCCAGAACTCGCGTACAAGCTGTTAACACAAGATTTTAACATTTATTCTAAAATGGATTCTGCAAAAAAGTATAATTAAATCCTTTTAGTTTTTAAGTTACAAAGATTTTAATTTAACCAATCAAACATGCTTCCGTGAAGGAAAATTAACTCAATGTATGTATTTCCTAGGATATGACTGTAGGTATTGTCGATTAAAAATAATTATAAAGTTTTGATAAAATGTTTGGTCAACTTTTAATTATAGTACTGTCATTTTGACATTGAACCATAAAAAACGAAAAACACTTTAAACAACTAACGATTTATTAAAGTAAATGTTCAAAAGAACCACCACCAACTTCAATACACAGCCTTGCCCGTCTTAGTAAGTTGTCTCTTGCATTTTGCAACATAGCTGGAGTCACCATTGCTACAGCATTCATAACTCTATTTCGCAATGTGCCCACATTATTTACGGGTACGCGGTAAACAGTGTTTTTTATGTGCCCCCAAAGAAAAAATCTAATGGTGTAAGGTCGGGAGATCTGGCCGGCCAATTTATTAGGCTCCCACGACCTATCCAGCAATTTGGATATTGCTGGTTGAAAATGTCTATAACATTTCTCGCAAAATGTGCCGGCGCACCATCGTGTTGAAACCATTGGTTTACGTAATTTGCTAAAGGTACATTTTCTATCAGATTAGGTAAATTTTCTTGTAAAAACTTCTCGTAATTTTCACCATTTAATCTTGGAGGAAGTTCAAAGGGTCCAATCTACAAAATGGTTTGACCTGACAACGGAAAAACGTAAATGGTATGCTTACTAGAGAATCACCGAGAATACCAGCCCAGAAATTTATACTGAAACGATGTTGAAAACCATGAATAAACACTGCGTGTGGATTTTTAGTAGCCCACACATGGAAGTTGTGACTATTGAAAGTCCCTTGACGACAAAAAAACGATTCATCAGTAAATAGAACATTTCTAATAAAATTAGGGTTTTCTTCATTTTGTTCAAGTAACCAGGTACAAAACTCGACTCGAGGTGCATAGTCATCAGGCTGTAGATGCTGTACTTTGGTGTAATGATAAGCGTGCATCCTATTATCACGTAAAACTCTTTGCACAGTACTTTTCATGGTACTGGCCACATCTCTAATGCTTCTCGTTCCATCCTCATGAAAAGATTGAAGTACATTTTCTTCATTAATAGAAGTACTTACCGTCCGGTCGACACCGCCAACACCTTTTCTGACGGGCACCACAGAACCACTAGTTCTTGACCTATTAATTAATCTCAAAATGACGTTTGAGCTAGGATTTTGGCGATTTGGAAAATGTTCCCGATACAGCCTTTCTGCTGCTTTAGCGTTTCTTCCACCCTCACCATACATTATTATCATTTCAGTGTACTCTTCAGCAGTAAACATTTTTGTAATGCAGCTAAAATTTTTGAAATTTTGACTGTCACTGTGACATTAATGTGATGATGTGATGGACCAAACAATTATTGAAATTATTTGTTCTTTTAATATTAAATTTATTGTCATGAGAACAACAGCTCAGGTTAACTTTACCTACAATCTTTCTACTGTGATTGGATAATTTAAAATTACCGTAGTTTAAAAACTATAGAATTAAATAAAAATTTTATAAAGAAATTCCTTTCAACAGAGAGAGCAGAGCACGTGGTTAACGGCCTGTACGCGAGTTCTGGGACAGCCTGTATATATAATACATATATAGAAATAACTACCGCAAGGATTAAAATGCTACTTTTGTAGACCACGTTAACACTTTCTAAAGTTAAACGTCCTAACTCCGTTTATTTTAACACCAAAAACGGATGGACGCGAGGAAACACCAGACGCGAGGGAACTCCAGATTTTTATCTGTGTAATAACGTTGTTAATTTGACAGTTCGCAATGTAATTCTTATGACAACTTAATCGTAATTATGTAGTTTAATTCGAAATTAATTGATTTGCTTTCTGTAAACCCACCCCTAGTATTTATGAAAATATGAACAATATTCTGCCTTAAAATAAATTCAACAACTGCAATTTGCTATTCCCATTAGAATTTTGGAATTTCTGTTTTTAGGCTATTAAGTAAAACATGTATGGAAATCATAGTTTTCTGAAATTCTTTGACATTACGTATTATCAACAAAAACCGAACAAAAGCTCATTAATGATTTTGAAACTTTAGAGCCGATCTTTTCATCTCTTTGTAAGACATACATACATTTCTTTGAATGATTCTAAACGCCAAATTAATCTGAATTTTAAATAAATCCTCACTTTAGCAAATAACAACTACCACTAGTCCCATTAATACTTACTGTGTATAATTAAAATACCTTTTTTTAGATATCAACACATCACAACACCCACTGCCTGGTCCGAGCACACCAAAGAACTCAATTTTTGAAAACATGGAAAACGTGGCGCAATTTATAGATATCAACACATCACAACAACCGTTACATTCATTACAGCTACTGCCTGGTACAAACACACCTAAGAAATCAATTTTTCGAGGTATTGAGAATGTATCACGATTACAGTCTAGCCCTCGTAAGAAAAAATTAATAAAAGTAATTGAAAGTAAAGAAGCACATATAAGAAAACTGAAAAGACTGTGTAAAGTTCGAAGTCATAACATTAAAGCTTTAAGTGATCTTAGTGATGACGCTGTTATGAAGCGACTATTTCATGGTATGTCTTACAGTACTACAAACTTTCTAATTTCACAGTTGCGTTGTGCTAAAAGAAAACCAACAGGTAGGAGGTGGACTACCCATGAAAAAATTATTGCTCTTGCATTACTGAAAAAAAGTCCTAGATCTTACAGTTTATTACGTAAATTGGTTGCATTGCCTACAAAAAAAACCGTTTTAGGCCTGTTGAGTGGAATAAATTTTTACCCAGGAATTAATCAGCACCTGTTCATGCACTTGACTGATTTATTGAAAGATGAACAAGATAGATGTTGTGTTTTATTGTTTGATGAGATGGATATTAAAGAAAATGTAATATTTGATGAAAAATCAGACTCAATAATAGGATACGAAGACTTGGGATTTCGTACATCGCAGTGTATGGAATTGGCCCAAAAGGCATTGGTTTTTATGTGTGTAGGACTAGGCAGCCAGAAATGGAAACAACCCGTTGCTTATTTCTTGATTTCAAGAGGATGCACTTCAGATATACTGCAGCAGTGTATAACATATGTCATAGAAGCTTGCTTCAATATTTCAAAATTAAAGGTTGTAGCAACAGTATGTGATATGGGGTCAGCAAATGTGAGTGCCTTGAAATCTATGGGATCTTCTTTATCACGTCCATATATCAGTGTTAACAACAAACAAATTTTTACAATTTATGACCCTCCACACCTTTTAAAGTGCACTGCCTCATTGTTTCGCAAACACAACGTCATTTTACCTATAGAAATACTCGGCAACCAGGTAATGGAGGCTCGGTTTGAAGATATTCGAGAGGTGTATAAAATTGATACGAAGACTCCGTTAGTATTTCGGCATATACATAAAATCAAAGAACATTATTTAGAACCAAAAATGAATTATGCCATGAAGGTGAACATAGCAGCTCAAATAATGAGTCGCTCAGTGGCTGCTTTTTTATATACTTGTACATCAGAAGGTAAATATTGATTATTAATACAATTTTCTGCATTTAATTAATTTCTTCTAAAACTTAAAACAAGGTCAAGACTGTTCAGTTCATAAGAAAAAACATGTAATACACTACAATTAATTTGTTCTCTTTTATATGTACTTTTACAGGGGAGCTAGAACAAAGGGCTGTTGCAACTGCAACATTTGTGCAACAAGTAGACGAACTTTTTGACAGTTTTAATGGCAGCAAATCCAAAAATAATAATTCTGGGGATGGAGGGAAGCCATTGAAATATACCATCACAATGACTTCAGCCCATCATGAATATTGGAAAAGAGCTTTAACTATGGTAAATAATTGGCAATATAAACGACTTACAAAAACTGGTACCATAAGAACTTCAAAACCTCCATCTCAATTTGGATGGCTGCTGTCCATTACAGCCATACAAAGTGTTTGGAAACAACTCCATAATGTCCATGGTTTCCAGTTCCTTAGAGCCCGAAGCCTAAATCAGGACCCTTTAGAAAATTTATTTGGTGTAATACGAGGAGGATGTGGAAGTGGACATAATCCGACATCTTTCCAATTTATAGCAAGCCTCAAAACTCAAATTTTGAATAATTTAAGTAATAAGGCAGTAGGATCTAACTGTGAAGAGGACGATAATTTCATATTAACCAATCTTATAGACTTTCTAAACTCTTCTGAAAATTCTCTATGCATAGACTCCACCAATACTACATCAATTCTACCTGAAGGATCTCAGATTAGTGCGGAGTGTTTAATCACAGATATTGAAAGTTCCGTTAAATCAGGCTCCATATATACACTTTCTGTTGCATATGTGAGTGGTTTTATTGCAAAAAGGATTTTGACAAATGTACAAAATTGCCCGATTTGTGAACATGATTTATCATCCTCAGAAATAGAACCTCACAATTTATTCATAAATTTTAAAGACTGGAATACTAATAACAAATTGTTTTATCCTTCTGAAGAACTGGTTGTGGTTGTTGGCCATGGAATTACTATTCTGGAAAATGTTTTAAAATGTAAGAAGAAGGAATTAACTCCTATTATTACTGATGCAATTAAAAATCAAGTCTCCTTCGCATTTGTGACGTGTACCATTCATCATTCAGCAATAGTAACGTCGATTATTAAGGCAATAATTAAAATTGGTGTTCCATGGTTCTGTAAAAGAATTAATGGAATGAAGAAAGACAACATCAAGATAAATAGAAAGATGCAAACATTTGCCCATATTTAAGTAGAAAGTAATAATCTGTTCATTTTTTCTTATTTCATTTTGGGAAAAATACATTCTCAATAATTTACATTGACTGTTACTGTTAGTCTCTTTATAAGTTATGTTTGTATATTTAAGTAGTAGGTAATATAATAATTTTTTTTTTCTGAAATCGTCTAGAAAGCGGATCCTTTTAAGACTCAGTTTGATCTTGAAAGTGTCCCTTCCCTGACTGGTCAAATTTCACATTTTTTCAAGACTAGTCGATTTTACTTTGCAAAATCGCTTTGGTGACGACGTGCAAAACACGCAAACTTGATTGAAAAGTGGGAGAAGTCAATTTTGAAAGTTTTAAACAACGATTTCAGAAAAAATTTAGTACATCATTTGCCATGAAAGTGTTGCTGCTTGACTTGGATGCTTTGAAGAAGTATGTGTCCTCGTATTCTTCAACAAGCATCCTCGTCTGCAAAGTACCACTTTCATGACTTGTAATGTAACGTACTATTGTTACATTTTTTTCTTATTTTAATCCTGCAAAAAGCGAATTAAATACATTTTCTGAATAATTTACGTTTACTGTTACTTGAATCTCTTTATGAATTTTCTATAGGTTTTGTACATATTTTAGTTGTCTGTAATAATTTTTTGTTGTTTTTTTCTTATTCTAATCCATCAGAAAGTGGGATAAATACACTCTGATTAATTTAGAATAACTTAACTTTTACTCTTCATGAGTTATATTTGTCAGTTTGATTTTTATTGTACCTATACGGAAGATGTATGACGCAACTTTAATTTACAGTACATAATCCTTAAATATACCAATTCTAAGATAATAAGAATATAGGAAACATTTGAAATCAGAATCTTCACATTTCATTCGAGATGAAGATCGAAATCCTAACTGTTATCTTTGCATTTATAATAAAAGTGATTTAAAGGTATAAATAACTAGTAGTAGTTTATTTCATTGGTGTTTACTTTTATATAAAATATGACTTTAACATTGAAGTATCTTATTTATAAAGATTTGTAGAACTGTTTGATTTGACAACACTGCATATACATACGTATAATATTTAACATATTGCGTAAGTGCTTGTTAATGTTATAATATTGTATTTGACATCCAACCAAACAGTTCTTCAAAGTCTATATAAATATATATTAAAAAATTAAATAAGATAAAATACAATAAATGGTTATTTGAATTTACCGCGGTTTGTGTCGTTGCTGCCATCTACTCACATCTTATATTACAGTAGTCCAAATAAGTTTTGCCGATACAATTTTTACTATTCAGTTGCCCATCTCAACTTATCTCTGTTTTCTTACAATTAAATGCTAAAATACTTAAGCATAATGTCAAAACTAAATTGTCAAATCATATAAAATCATATACTCCTTGAAACTGGATCCAACCAATTAAAATGTGCATCATACATGGCCCAACTCTTATCTAACTTACATACAAGGAACTCTACCACCGACCATCGCGTTTCAGTTGACAACGGCGACACTAGGCTTTTTGTCGCGAGGTACCAATTCATCAACGGTTCGCAAAGTTGAAGAACCGTTCCATTGCCGCGGTGTTCGGTTCGAAATTTGTTACTCCGAGTGTACCTCAACGGTTCGTAAAATTGTGAACCGGGTTGGCAGAGGTGTTTCCCTGTAACGGTACCCGAGTAAATAAATTTAACCTCACAAATAAAAATGTATAAAGAAATGGCTAGTGAAGAATTAGTGGAAATTACATTAAATCATCAAGGTTTTGATGTAACAGCAATTGTAAGCGCTAAAGAAGCAGAAATTTTATTGAACGGTATGTAAACTGACTTATTACTTTCAATGGTGCTTTCAATACATACGAGTATTTCAAATATCAATAAAAATCAAATACATCTACAGAGTTAAACAATTAAACATAACCTCAACGTTGTCAGATTTTTGTTTACGTTATCGGAACCGGAGAATTTTCGCGACCTATCACATTTGAAAAAGATGAAATGCAAATAGAAAAGGTAAGAGTATGTACCGCTAAGTACCGCTTCGGTCTAACCGTTGATGAATCGGTACCTCGCGACAAAAAACCTACTGACTTCGGACTAGACAAGCTGCCAAAAGAAGGTTAGATTCTAATGTAATTCAAACTGACGTTTACGAATCGATCAGGGCCTGAATTCTCGAAACGAGGGAGAGGGTTCGTTTTGCGGGAGTGACGTCAAAATGACGTAGACTCTCATATAAACCTATACAAACTTTTCGAGAAATGCGTCATTTTGACGTCATTTTCGGGAGCGATCGCTCCTCCCCAGTTCGAGAATAACCCCCCAGGGTTAGATCTTAGTCGTTGCTCATAAACAATAAACTAGAAGTACGGATTACATATGAAGGTACGTTCATCGTACGCAATTAAGTAGTAAATTCCGATATCGCAGAGAGTTGTTTTGACTAATGTAAAAATCAGATCTGATTATCGGTACGCATAATGTTAATATTTATTGTCGTTTAAGTTTATGTTTGACAGTTCAATTGTTTTAGATGTTCACTTATACCACAGCATAATCAGCATGGAAACTGTTTGTCGGCACCTTTGATCTGGCGGGGCAAATTTTTTTGACCTTGGCGCCATTTTGCGAATGTATAAATCAGTGCCGCAATAAAAATATTTTTGATAATCGAATTATTTAGGTTATTTTGATAATCGGATGACAGATTATTTTTAATTTGAATTATCCGATCACTACTTGAAAGCCTAGAGTTTTAAGTTTACTCAGTGCACCCCAGCATGCATAATCGAAGGGCGCATTCGACTCGATGCACGCAATGAGCAGAAGTGTGAGGGAGAGCGACTGCGTGTCAGTGCATGTAAGAGTGAGAAAAAGAAACACTCCGTGCGGCCAGTCGAATGCGCTCTAACAAATCACATGACAGATTTGCCATCCGGAATATGGCGGCTCAGTTTGCGCGGGAAATTTTCCCGCCAAGGAGAGTGAACCTGCTGTATGTATTTATGCTGTGCTTATACTGTGGGTATTCAATAAATTTTGTACCACAGTGAATGTTTTATTGTGTCGACCCATACTCTGAGCGTAACAGTGAAATTTTTTAAATCTCCTGGAATCATTGGTCTATCTAGGCGAACGCATCTAGGCTTAGGGAGGGAGCTTGTTTGTGGAATTCTTGCAACTGGGGGTATACACTCCCTGGCGCCCTTTATTAAATACTCACCCCTTCTCCATTGTGCTAGCTCGGGAGAACCGTTGTTTAGAGACAGCGCCACTTGTCATCCGGTAAGTCAGTAATTTAATTCAGGAGTATTTCTCGCTTTTAACCTTTTGGTGGTGACATGGTATCGGTACTATACAAGGTGAATTTTCCTGGACCTTCTCCTAGCGTCGGTCCATGATCTTGCGGAGCGCTGCTTTTAAGTTAGATGGCGCCCTTTACAGTTCTCAACATCGGGGTAGTCCCTCCATATTTTTGACGGACACTTGTGCGTATTTACCACGCCCATGACCGTCTTCACTGAGTTACTGGGACAGCAGGTGTTTCCTTCAGCTAAGAACTTCACAGGTAGCTCCGACCGACTCTGCCAAATTTTCCCTAAATTGTTACCCTACACGCACAGGTGGTTGTTGCGTGTGCTTTCTTGCAACGCGTAGCAGTGAATTCAGATTCAACGATCGATGAGCCGAAGCTTAAAGGAACATCAGGAACTAACAAAAGCTTTAAATGTACAGAATACCGTTTCTTCTCTCCTCGAATTAATCTTGACTGTACTGTGTTTTTTTTAATGATTGTACTTTGATATTTGAATCTTTCTCTCACTCTCGCATTATAGTCTATCGAGGAGTCCTTATGAAATGAATTACATATATTGAACATTTAATGCCTTCTTTAATCATTTATTTTTAATTCCGTCTGGTCGTTACAATGGTGTGGAGTACGGGGGCCCCTGAGTAGTTCGGGATATGGGATTGTTGCATACTAAAATAAAGGCAATGAACAATTTAAGTAGCGACATCTTTCGATCGCTTTTTGACCTGTAATCAAAACCGATTTGCACAATTTTTTTTTTAAATAAAGGCATATGTAAGAAATAGTACCAAATAAATTGATCTGATTTGGAATTAAAAGCTGTGTATGCATTGGCTGAATCAAATGGCTATTTTTCTTTTTAAGATTCCGAGAATGTCCCCCCTCAAAAATACCTTCGGCATTTTACGATTAAAAAATTTGAAATTGCGAGAAAAATAGGTTCGAAAAAAAAAAATTAAACGTGTGACGTCATACCTCTCACTACAATTTGCAACCTAACAGGCTATATAAGACCGACAAGCGTTAGGGTGGTCGGCAATAACGGGCCGCAAATTTTGGATCTCACGTGAGAGAAAATTCCAGTTTGACATTCTTGTTTATGTGAGGAGGAAGGGAAATTCCCCCAGGGAAAGAAATCTCCTCGCACTTTAGCAACGTTACAGAACGTCCGCTAGATGGCGCCAGTAATCGGCACCGGCCAAGGGGCACCGGCAGATGACGCGTTCACTTGAAATTGCCGGAATTATTTCAAATTGCTCGATCTTTCCGCCTCTTCTTGTTTTATCTTTTCTAATATTTTATCAACTAAACCTAGTGCACATTGACTGAATCAATCGATTGTTTTTTTTAATGAAAAGCCGAGTATACACCGGCTGTATCAATCAATCACTTTCTTTTATGAATCACTATGACTTCATTAGTTTGTGTAAATTAAGTGAATCGAATCGATTTTTTTTAAGTTTAAAGCCGTATGTACACTGGCCGAATCAAACGGCTATTTTCTTTTTAGTGAAAAGCCGCGTATACACTGGATTTGCTTTAATTTATTTCAAGTCAACGTCGCCGTCGTCTCCGTCCATCCAGTTGATGGTGGTCGTCTTCATGATAATGCGCATCACTCTGCATAAAACGATTCTTTTTTGAACCGGCAAGAACTACTCTCACGTACCCCAGACACTTAAGCATCGAGAAAAAAAAACACTTTTCTCTCTGTAATTGGCCCCAGCAAAACATTTTGCAGAGAAAAGATTCCTAGAATGTCCCACCTCAAAAATACCTTCCGTATTTTACGATTAAAAAACTTGAAACTGCGAGAACTCGAAAAAATCAAAAAAATTAGACGTGTGACGTTATACCTATCACTACAACTTGCAATCCAACGGGCTATACAAGGCCGACAAGCGCTAGGGTAGTCGGCAATAACGCACCGCACATTTTTGATTCCACGTGAGAGAAAGAATTATCGCAAAATCTTCCTAAAACACTCGCACCTTTAGCAAAGTTACAGGACACCTCTAAAACGAAGCTTCGGTTACCCTCCGATAGATGGCGCCAATAATTGCGATTTTTGAGATTTATTTTGAAAATCTTCCTAAAATCCAAGCGCGACGCCTTAGCATTATGGTTTTTTTTTCTTTTCAAAATAAAGTTTTATATTTCTTTTAGACAGATTATACACAACTGTCGGTTGCCACCCGACTAGGTGCCTCGAGTTTGAAGAGAACGCCGACGGACCCGAACGGTACCAAAAAAAATTGAAGGACGTCACAAGTCGGGGCGGAAACAAAGTGGTCGCAATTGGCAAATGCGGATTGGACTACGATAGAACCCAATTTTGTCCGAAGGACACCCAAAAAAAGCAAGTGCGAAACCCGGGGGGAGGGGGGCATCATTCGATTTCACTTCTTTTTTTTTCGTAGGTACTTCGAGTTTCAGCTGAAACTCTGCGAGACCTTCGACTCTCTTCACTGCCGCAGCGCAGCCGACGACTTGCGCGCAATCTTGAGCGGACGCAGCAACTTGAGGGGGGTGGTCCATTCATTCGACGGGACGATCGAGGAAGCGAGGAAATTCCTAGAGCTGGGATTTTACATCGGTTTGAACGGCTGGTGAGATATATCGAAAGTTGCAAGGCCCCCTCAATTTTTTTTCTTTGCAGTTCTTTGAAGACCAAGGAAAACCTCGAGGCCGTTGCGAGCCTACCGGCTGAGAGGATCCTGCTCGAAACCGACTGTCCTGGGTTTCGACACATCGAGAAACGCCACCACGTCGCCGGCGCGGCGCGGCGTTTTGAAAGAGAAGTGGTCACGGGATTTCCCGGTTAAAAGCAGAAACGAGCCGTGCAACATCAGGTGACTTTTTTAAATGTGTGACTTTTTTGTTTAAGGCAAGTCCTAGACGTCGTAGCCGCCGTGCGCAAGGAAGATTTTGATGGGCTGAGCGAAAAAATCTTCACCAACACGACGCGCTTATTTTTTTCAAAGGGGGGAAGCGAGTGATAAGGCCGGACTGTAATAAAATTATATATTAACAAATATTGCTAACATGATTATCCGGAATGCTATGTTCAAGTTAAATAAATACATGATTTCAGTAGAAAAAAGGAAATAATTAATTTAAAAAAAAAAACACGTCCTCAACCTAGCACACTTAATTTTCAAATTAGAGAAAACGTCTTCGGAATTAATTGAAAATATCTAAAGGAATCCTCGGATGCACGCTCACTTGATGGTCCTCTGCACTTTCTCGTACAGCCAGAGGTAGTACTCGCTTGCTTTCTGCTGTGTCGTGTTTAGCGCGTCCATGACGACCCTGTGCACGTTTTCCGGTGCCAGCTGGCCCCTAAATACAAATTATACATAAATTAATTGGGGGGCGAAATATAAACTTTCGCAAATCGGGACTTACACGAACACTTCTTTCTTCAAATAATCGGCGCTCCTGTTGTAGTAAAAACGAGATGCCGACCACACGTTCTGGAACGTCTTCTGTGATTGCTCGATGAAACCAGGTGCATAAGTTTCAACCTACAAACAAAATCCTCGTAAAATCGAATTCACAGGAAAGTTGCACGTTTAAGATCTTTTTATTTGTATGAATTTGTTCGACTTACTTACTTATTGTTAGTCAACATCATTTACTTTATTATCGTTACTTGCTACTGAAAAGTATATGTATACATATTCAGAATTAAAATTCGGTTCGCGGTTGTTTATCAACCTTAACTTTATTTATTATTGACCTTGAACTCATTATCTTATTGTTGCCCTGAAGCCGAAGGTCGACGGATATCAGTTAAACGAAAACCACCCACAGCGTCTCTTATCAGTCAGCTGACGATTCAAAAGCAAACCAAGAATGCTTTGACTTTCACTCACTAAACAATTTTAATTAGGATGCATAAATTGTTGCGTAAGTGAAAAGTTATTTAAATGCAACTGCAAGTCGCGACATTAATAACGGGAATTAAGAAATTTAAAAAAAAAGCTTCTCGTTTTCAACAATAGATGGCGCTGCTAGAGTCCTCTCATTTTAACAGGCTCTAAAAACGTTTTACAATCTTCCTGTAATTAAATGAATGCTAAAATACGAAACAAAACAAATTTTATGCAGTTACAGTTTTTGGATATTAAAAAAAATAAAATAAAAATAGATTATCTGTATAATTGCACTTTCTAACTACTAGATGTCAACAATAGATGGCGCCGATGAAATCTCTGCACGAACTCTACTCTTCGCTTTATTACATTTTGGAAACTTTTCAACAATAGACGGCGCTTCTCCCTTTATTAAATTTTGAAGACTTTGTCAATTTGCACGTGACGTCCATGAAACAAAAGTAAATAATTAAATAATAAAAAAAAGTATTCTGCAGTTAAAGCACCGTTTCTCAATGATATTAAGAAAAATAGATTATCTGAATAATTCTATTCGCTAGCTTCTAGTTTTCAACAACAGATGGCGCTAGTTCGAGTCTTTTCCCTTTATTAAATTTCGAAAGTTTTGTAAATTTGCACATGACGTCAATGAAACAAAAGTAAGTACATAAATAATAATAATAATAGATAAAGTTTTCTACAATTAAAGCACTGTCTCTCAATGATATTAAAGAAATAGATTATCTGAATAACTGTATCCTCTTGCTTCTAGTTTTCAACAACAGGCGGCGCTTGTCCGAGTTTTCTCCCTTTATTGAATTTTGAAAACTTTGTCAATTCGCGCATGACGTCAATGAAATGAAGGTAAGTAACAATAAAAACCGATTATGTCCGATTGACTGATTGATTGTAAAGGTAATTTTAGAAAATAAAATAAAACAAGAACGCCATCTATTGAGGAGTAGCGCTTTTTCTGCTCAGATTTTTTTACATTTTAAAAACGAAATTAAATCAATTTTAATTTTTTGACAAATAGTTATTATTGTAATTTTTCTAATTAACTATCAAGGAAATTAAAAAAAAACGCCCAATGCAAAATGAGCGCCATCTCTTAGCGTAATGCATAATTTTTCTTATACCTGGACTGCTTGTAAAGATAATTTGAAAAATTTAAATAAAGTAACAATGCCATCTACTAAGGAACATAATTAAATTTAATGATGCAAAAATAAAAATTAAAAAAAAAAATTGGCAGCACTTTCAACAACAGATGGCGTTGGTGGAATATTTTCATTTTTTAATAAATTGTGAAAACGAGAAAGTTTTACAACTTGTCATGATTAAAAAAATTACTTTAAAAAAAGAGAGAAAAAGTTGAAGAATTATTTTCGAAAAATATATGATCTGAGTTCTTGCTTTCGACAATAGATGGCACCGGTTGAGACCTCATTTTAATAAACTGTGAAAACATGTCAATTTTACAATTAATTAAATTTAATGATACAAAAAAAACTAATTAAAATATATGCTAACTCGCGTTTTCAAAAAAAATTCAAAAAAGAAACTTCTAATTTTCAACCATAGATGGCGCTGAACGAGTCTTTTCGCTTTCATAAACCGCGAAAATGTAAACTGTAAAACGCGCCAGTTTTACGATGATTTTGTAATTAATTAAATTAGCGTTTTCAATAACAGATGGCGCCGGCGGAATCTTTTCATTTTAAAACGGGAAACCTTTACAATTTTCTTTTCTTAGAGCCGTATTACACTTGTTAAATTTGATAATAATTTTCTTGTAAAGAAAGGCTACCACTGTGAACTCTGATTGGTTGAATTGGCACTTCGCACTCACTTCGTAACAAATTTTATACGGCTTTTAGTCAAGAAAATTAATTAAATAAATCTAAAAAAAGTTCTAGTTTTCAATAATAGATGGCGCTGAACGTGTCTTCTAATTATCGTAAACCGTGAAAATGTGAGTTTTGCACATAATCTGTATATAATAAATTATTGATAAAAAACTGAAAACATATTTTCATTTTCTTTATGTCTTGTCTTCAACAATAGTTGGTTGAGTCCCTCATTTTAATAAACTGTGAAAACGCGCCAGTCTTACAATGATTTTGTAATTAATTAAATTCAATGATATAATAATTAAAAAAAAAAAAATTTAATGTTTTTAGTACTTATTCCCGGTTTCGTGAACGTTACATAAAGTTAACGGTCCGATAAAAGTAAACGTTGCTGTGGCTACACATGTTAGAACTATAGGAATATTTTATTTTATCTATTACTTAACTTTATGAAATGTTTCAGAAACCGGGCATTAAAATACACAAATATTTGCTAACTCTTGTTTTCAACAGACGACGCTGGTGGAAACTTTTCATTTTAATAAACTGTGAAAGCGACGAGGCGTTTGGTGATTAAAAAAGATTGATAAGAAAATTAATTTAAAAAAAAAATAACTTCTAATTTTCAACAATAGATGACGCACAATCCGTGAAAATGTGATAGTTTTGCACATGGTCTGTAATTAACTTTGAAAAAAAAAAACGGAAAATATTTTCGAAAATAGAGTAACTAAATAATTACATCGTTTGTTTAGTTTAGATCATGTGCAAAACTATCACATTTTCACCTTTTATAAAGTGAGAAAACCCTATCAGCGCCATCTATTGTTGAAAACTAGAAGTCTCTTTTTTTGAATTTTCGTTTAATTTGTTTAATTAAAAGAAAGTTGTGAAGCTTTCTCGCTTTAAAATGAAAAGGTTCCACCAGCGCCATCTGTTATTGAAAATATAAGTTAGCAAATACATACTTTAATTAATTTTTCTTTCTTCTTTTGTATCATTAAATTTAATTATTTGCAAAATCATTGTAAAACTGGTGCGTTTTCATAGTTTAGTGCCATCTATCGTTCGTTGTAAGTCGTAAGTTCGTTGTAAAGCTTTCTCGTTTTCACAATTTATTAAAAAAATGAAAAGATTCCAACCAGCGCCATCTGTTGTCGAAAGTGCTGATATCAATTATCTTAAAATTTTTACTTTTGTATCATTAAATTTAATTATGTACCTAATTGTTTGTAAAACACGTTTTCACATACTTTAGTAAAATGACAGCACAAGCGGTGCCACCTATTGTTGAAAACAAGCAGTCAAAAAAAAAGACGTAAACATTTACTTAACCTATTTTTTCAGCTTTTTTTTTCAAGGTTAAGAGCAAAATCGTCACATTTTCACAGTTTATGAACATGAAAAGACTGCTTGTAAAGATAATTTGAAAAATTAAAATAAAGTAACAATGCCATCTACTGAAGAATAGCGATAGCTATTTGTTCAGATTTGTTTAAATTTTAAAGACGATATTAAATCAAATTTTAATTTTTTGACAAACGCTTATTATTGCAATGTTTTCTATTAATTATCAAAGAAATTTTCATAAAACGCTCAAACCAAAATAAGCGCCATCTCTTAACGTAACACATAATTATTCTTATATCTGGACTGCTTGTAAAGGTAATTTTAGAAAATAAAGTAAGAACGCCATCTACTGAGGAACAGCGATAGCTTCTTATTCAGATTTGTTTAAATTTTAAAAACGAATTAAATAGAATTTTATTTTTTAAATAAATTATTAATTACTATTGCAAATTTCTTATTTTTATTTAAATTTATTTGCCTAGACTACTTGTAAAGGTGATTTTATTAACGCAGTGGCTAAACGTCCGCCGGCAGAATTGTACGTATAAGCAGAAAATTCCGCCGATCAGCGGAATTTTGCATGTATGAATAAGAAAATCCGCCAAAAATATTATAAATTATACAAATATGGCGGAATTAACTTTATATTTTGATTATTTCCGCCGTTCAGCGGATTTTTATTTCATAAGCTCAAATTCCGCCGTAAAAGGTAAAGTAAACGTTAACTATCTTTTGTCTTGTTTTAAGATAATGAGTAAAATAATGAGTCAAGCAAAGGATAATAAAGTTGGAAAAGTATCTGAGGAAGGTCTTTTTAATTTATGTGAAAACGAGTATGTTTTGAAGCTTGTATTTAAAAATACTTTCTTGTTTACGTATTTAATGTTTTATTGCACTTTGAAAAATAATTATTTAAAAATGTTATACTCCACAGTCACCCAGGACTACAATAATTGTTGGAGACTTGCTAGTATATCTAATGATGTAAAGTTGCATTACACGCGTTTTAAAATGTTCAAAACGATGTAAAGTTGTAATATACAAGTTTTAAAATAATAATGATAATACAATTTTAGTTAGTAGTATTTATTCCTTATCTGACGTTGTATTAGGTTTTATTGCTCACTAATAATTGAATCGATCAATGCATAATGTCCATAATATTCACTATGGACATACCTATACTTATTCTGCATTGACCGATTCAATTATAAGCAGTGTTGCCATTCGTAGCGACTTGTCGCGAAAATAGCGACTTCTTGCGTTATGTGAGACGTAGCGACAAAATGAATAATTTCACGAATTTGTAGCGACTTTTACAGTCAAGAAGTAAATTAAATTAATTTTAGATGAATGGAAAATAGATAAATGTTTTTTTCTAAACAGGAGTTTCCAATTCGATGAATTCCTCAGCAGACAAAAATGCATGGTGAAATGGCGTATATGCGCGTGGCACTGGCAGTCATACTTGTATTTATAGTAGCATGCACCTTATCAAGAAGCTGCTTCACAATGTCGACTTCCTTAAAGAAGCCGAAAGTCAATAAATAATTTTATGACATCTTTGTGGACATGTTACCGCTAAATAATAACTAGAGAATCTAGATTTTAATCAGTTTGATTTATCATGAGCGTACGCTTGGAAAGAGTGGGATCGTAAGCAGTATACGATAACAGTGGGCGAGCTCGACGACGCGACGCTGCGAGTGCACGGAGCCGAACAATGCGTTACTGCATCGAAGCTCGCGGAAAATATATGCCGTCTCCGCTTGGTCGACTAACGCGCATAAAAAAACTGATTTTATTTTAGACTCCCTGATAATAACAATGCTTTGCAGTGCTTTGCATTCAGTCCATCTCAATAAAAGAAAAGAATAAGCTACTTACGGTTCTAAATATGGTAGAAGAAGATAGATCAAATATGAATACTATTGGGTATAATTTCTCGATTTTGCAATGTAATTGGCTAATAATACATATAAACGGAACTTTTGTTTCAATGTACATATTTTTCTATTACATGTGAGAGGGTGTAAATTACTCAACGTGGACTCGAAAACCCGTAAAAAGAGTTGATAAGAGGCGTTTCTATGATCCATACCATCCATTCTATACCTTCTACACCGCAATTTACATGCATTTTTTTATACTGCTCTTGCACGTCGAGGAAGTGCAGGAAGGTAATTTTAAAGTAGCGATAAAATAGCGACATTTTGACATTTGATGTAGCGATAAATGAGTGAATTGCTGTGGCAACACTGATTATAAGTTTACTAACCTCAATCAGTGATCTGAATGTTTGGGGGGTTGTTGTGTCGTATAATACAAGGATATTAGTATGTCAGATCGCCTGGTAGTTATGTCCACGGGGATGAGTTCGTAGCTGTCCTGGTGCAATGGTTGCAGGTGGAGGACGTGCGGGTCCAGATTCCTCGGCGGAGTGGTCGCCGATAAGCAGGCCGTGTAATGGGTGACCTCTTCTGACCTGACGTGCTTCTTTTCTGGCGTCGGGGGAAGCGGTGAAGCGGCGCGGGATAGTCTGCTGATGCGTTTCAGTGCCCGACGAAGCTGGGTGGCCGTAGGTGTTTGAGGACGAAGGATATCCCGACCTTTCGGCTGGCTTTTGGCGAGGAGGTCCGACCTTTCGACTGGCTTTTGGAGAGGAGGTCCAACTTTGCAGCTGGGTTTGATTAGGAGGTTCCAACTTTGCAGCTGGCTGGGGCAGAAAGAATGATCTTCGACCTGCTCTCAGGGTTGCCAGGACTGCCGACTTATGCGTACCAACAAAGTCGCGAAAAACGTACCAGATCCAGGTACTTTCGTATCATTCAAGATTTTTTTCTAGGAAAGGCCGCTCCTGCACTGCGAAGTGTGTTTAGGGATCAAAGTTTGATGATTACAAAATATTTTAGTCCAACTAAAATATGTATATTAAAAAAAAAACAGAATAGAAAACTCTTAAAATAAAAATTCAACAAAACTTACATAATCTACATAAACTATTTGAGTACCACTCTTCGAAACGTACTTTCTACGTACCAAATTTTGTGCGAAAGTACCAAAAATGGTACAAAAGTACCATAACTGGCAACCGTGGCTGCTCTGCTCTACACGCGTTTATATAGCCCCGGCATCCATCTTGTAGAGGGGCTATGTGTGGTGTGGAAGGGTGTTAGAGCTCGGTGCGTGGCAATAGTATAGAGATGTGCCGCAGGTGGCGCTGTGGTCGCTACAAGTGATTCTATTTAAACAGCAGAGTCACCAGATCACTGATCGAGTTGATGATCGGTTGTGCTCCGCTCACATTTACGATCGCAGTTTATCCGCTCCGATCAATTTTTCGTAAACATCAGTTACAATTTACCTGCTCCGATCAGTTTTTCGTAAACGCCATAGATACTTTATTTAACGCAAATTTTCCCCGCTTTGGCGCTAGTTACTGAAGAAGCTAAGAATTATCATAAATAATGAAAGAAAAAATCGCAAGAAAACTAACATGTGTCCAGCAATTATTGTAGTCCTGGGTGGCTGTAGAATCAAATACCGTGCGGTTTTTTGAAAACAGGCCAGAGTTGGCTTTGGAATCTCCAAACGTATGTCTTAAATAAAATCATTATTACATTATCATTATCACAATTAATGTCCAGATTTCTCAAGGATCAAATGTTGAAATATTTTTAAAATTGTGACCAGAATGCTTTCCAATGAACAATACGGATGCAATTATGTTTTGCCAGTAAGGGACAACATTTTGTTTTAAAAATAATCTTATTTAAGATGTAAGTTTTCAATAAATCGCACGTTATAAATGTCGATTCTTACTTCGCATCGTTGAATTGACGTCTCAAATATTGACTGTCAAACAACAAATAAATTCTTGTTTACCTATTTAATGTTTTGTTGCAATTTGAAATAACAATTAGTTAATTAAAGCTGGTTCTTGTCCGATGAAAATTGCGTCTCGCAAAATAAAAACGCGAATAGTCTTATTCAACTTCATTAAACGTACGTACTTATAATTAAACGTGTGGCCTTATAATTTCGCACGATTTAATTTTCCGCTGTAAATATGGCTTTCTTTAACGGCTTGTCAAAAATAATTATTTTAAACGTCAGATTTCAAATGTAATGCTAAAGTTGTAGCACAATGTCAAATCACGTGCTTTCTAAAGGAGAGAAGGGTTTTGCGATTGCAAAATTAGGAGATGGTAGGTCACTACTTTTATTCTGTTATTTCAGTTCTAATACTTTATTATCTTGCTGTTTTTAAAATATAACCAAACAATCTGACTTTTCGTTAAATGTCTTTAGTGTCAAAATTGAGGAAAGAGCCTGTTCCACAAAACTATAATTTAGAGAAATTCTGCCTACTTGATAAAAAATCGTGCGAAGTTTTAAGGCCGCGATAGTACATATTTGTCGCTTACTGTTTTCAACAAGAGATGGCGCTGATTGAACCTCTTCGTTTTAATAAAATAGAAAACATTTAACAAGGAAACGAAGTTAATGCAGTGTTTAAAGCACGAAAGTATTTTATTTCAAGCTTCACAGAAAAGAAAAAAAAAAAAAACTGATGTACCGACTGAATCTGTATTATAGGCACACAATTTGTGGCGCCCTTGACTTGTCAATGTCCAAGTTAAACATGCATTTTTTTAATGGTCAGCAGTTTGAAACTGATTTTAGATAAGAGAAGCCGTAATTTAGAATGAAAATAAAATTAAACAAAATTAATACTTACTGATTCGATGAAGGTGGTATATTTGGAAGCGACCGTCTCCCTCAGGTTAGAAAACGTGTTGTAAAATATCAGGCTCAAGTCTCTCGTGAGTTGCACGTATGGCCCCGTGAACTCGACCACCTTCTCCGAATAGCCGGGGAAGTTATCATCGAAACGCTGCTGCATCCAAAACACCCCCTCCTTCGCCCTCGCGGCCGCCTTGTGCGAGTACTCGCACACCCCGCTGTCCCTCAAAAACTGCAGGGTCTGCGACGTCTGCCAGCTTCCGTGTCGGTTGATGTCGTAGCAGACAATGGCCCCCACGGCGAACGCGAGCAGGAACGCCAGGGTCTTCAGCGGGAACCTGTAGCTCTTCTTCGTGGCCATCCTGTTTGTCAGTTTCTGGGGAGGAAAGGAAAGTCACCACGGTTAATGCGAGCAGCACTCTCTTAATGTAATAATGTAAAAGATATAAAGTAGAAGTATACAAAAATTAAGAACGTCAGAGCTGTCAGTTTGGTAAACAATCAACGATAATTTTGACGGACGTAAACTAGTGAATCGAACGCAGGTAAACAACGCCTACTTACGCGTTCGCGTGTACCGAATACAGGATTTTTCGAAACCGGCAGGCAACGTTATTTGAATCGGCAGCACGTAATAAAGGCAGAAGGTACGTGTTATCGACTAATTGGTGCACTTCAGCTGACGGCGAGAAGGAATGGCACATGCGCTTTCAAATGACGCGCCCACGGAGTGACAACTATACATAAGCAATTGATGAGGCGTCGGTTTGTTTGTAAACAATCCATTATAGTTTGACGTTTAATTCTAAACAAATTAATTGTTAACGTTTATTAATTAATAAGCGTTGTAAAAGCGCAAATGAAGTGCGCCAACTAATTAAAGTTGCGTTCAGGGCCGGATAATTAAAGTTGCGTTCAGAGCAGTATACCGCTACAGGTACACTTCATCACACTTCATAACCTGACGTCATAGAGCAACAATATAGAGCGGACAATAATTTGACATATTACGCCTGTTTACACAAATCTGCTTAAGAGCCGGAACTCCCTCAGCCAGGGAAGCGATTTCACCCCCACTTCCCCCGGCAGCAATACACTTGGCGCCACTATCGTTTACTTACCTTTATTCGTCGAAATTACATCCTGGACAACAACCACTCGCAGCGTAAGGTTTGCGCGCTATAATTTATGTAGATGGCTTTAAATGCAGTACACTTTTTTATCGTCAGAAATTGAAATCAAATTTAGGTATTTCTCTTAAAAAAAAGTATTTAAAAAAGCAATTCAGTTGCATTTTCGTCAAATTAGGTGTAGGAACTGTCTCAGAAACTATTTTGTAAATATTTTTCTTCTGTACAAGCTTTTATGAATTCTAAAAAAATATATATTGCTGAAAAGAAAATATATTAGGCGATAGTTGATGTCAAAACAAGATTAGTCTAATTTTTCTCGATAGGAAAAAAAACGGAAAAAAAGACCTGAAATTTGCTAATAATAACTATTGTAAAATATCTATTATTTACAGATTTACATCTCACAATTTTAAATACGCATTTATGTAACTTACGAAACGTAAGTTTACAATTACCATCTAAAACTTCGCTAGTAAATTGCTTACTTGTGAGACAAGATTATATTAAATAAGTTGATACAATCAAATTTTCAGTATTTCATATTCATACCTATTATTTGCAATAACAGACAGGACAGTCACTTTCGTATATTAATAATATAAAATGGTTTTGAAAAGTAAACTGAAGCAAAAATAAATACGATATGTTGAAAGAAAAAACGTATTTTTTGGTTAAACGATGATATTTAATCTTTCATTAAAATCAAATCACAATAAGACTGTACATACCTGTGTTGAGTACGCGGTTAATATAAATTAATTATATTGTATACATACTTTCAATGAAATTATTACAGAGGTATTCAAATAATTTGAAACGATACAAAATTAATTAACAATATTTTTGCAAGTCCTGATTTTTTAAATAATTATTCATTTATTGATATTTTAGAATCAAATATCTCACAAACCGCTCATCCAAGTATCAAAATGTTATATATTTCTGAAATCAGTAAACAATGATATTTCACTACATTGAACAATGTATAGGGTATTCCATTAAAAAAAAAAATTGTAATTTTTTCTCCCCTTTGCGATGCGCTTTTGTTTTTTGTGAGAGCTCTAAAAGATATTACGTACAAAATCCCACAACTATTGTATTAGAAAAAGCAGCCATTTTGATTTTTCTATTTTTTACTAAACCATAACAAGTGTCAAAATTTGCAAAGACGCAAAAACGTTCACTAATGAATGACTCATTCTAAAAATAAAATATCCATATACAGGATGGAGCATAGGAACCTGACGATTTTCGTAATGAAATAGCACACACAATTTGCTAAATTTTTATTTAGTGTTTGTTTTATAAGAAAGGTAACTTTATGCCATTTTATTTTTTAAAGAGAACATCAGTGAGATGGGCTCCACGATTTCTTACATACTGTTCTAATCTTTCTCGAAGGTTTCTTATTACTCGCTCAATTATCTGCGGAGGAATGGCTGTAATTTTGTCTCCAATTGCATCAATTAGGAATTGATCGTAACACTGTATGGTTTCAGCAAGATGGGGCGATATCCCACACGGCAAGGCGAACAATGTATGTGTTGCGAGAAATGTTCCCTGGACATTTAATTTCACGATTTGGTGATGTTCCTTATCCTGCTCGTTCTCCCGATTTAACCTTTTGTGATTATTGATTGTGGGGTTACCTTAAGAACAAAGTTTACACTCCTCGGCCCGCCACTATTCAAGACTTACAGCAGCGAATAAGAGACGAAATTGCAGCCATTCCTCCGCAGATGATTGAGCGAATAATAAGAAACCTTCGAGAAAGATTAGAACAGTGTGTAAGAAATCGTGGAGCCCAGATCACCGATGTTCTCTTTAAAAAAAAAAATGGCATAAAGTTATCTTTCTTATAAAGCAAACACTAAATAAAAATTTTGCAAATTTGTGTGCTATTTCATTACGAAAATCGTCAGGTTCCTATGCCCCATCCTGTAGAAGGTATTTGTTCTTCGTGTATGGGCTATTTTTTTCAATAAGAGGCGCTGCAACCACTTAGATTTTTCTATTTTGTGACTAAACCGTAAGAAGTAGGTATCAAAAATTACAAAGACGCAAAAAAGTTTCCCAATGAACGCTTCTTTCTAAGAACTTTCACACTAGCTGCACAGCTGTCTACTCCAAATTACTAAACCCATCTAAAAATATGACTTAACTTCCCGTAGATACTCATGCCAAATATCATACAAATTGGTTCAAGCATTCTTTTTTTATAAGAATAATTAACTTTCTTCCAACAACTTTGAAGCAGAATACTGCCTTAATGAAGCAATTTTGGATATAGATAAATTGGGTTAAATCATCTTATTTTTGAGGAGTCTGTGATTAAACCATGTCCACGGAATTTAGCGACACGCTGTATATGAATCACCGATATGAATATGTAGAAATGATTCAAAATGTTCGTAGCCGATATTTTCAAAACATCGGTAATATTCGATTACTCTCGGTTCGAAGTCATCCATTTTTAGGTGCAATATCTTATCCTAGTTACAAACCAGTGATGCAGCGATACGTAAGTAGCGGCGGAGAGACGAGACGCATGCTCCTCCTTTGAGTGTCCGTGAAAGAGTGGCGAACGGGTTGCGGGGTACAGAATACTACGTTTATTCGTGTATATGGAAGCTCTATTTCAATAAATGCCTGTTTATTTATAAAAAATAAAAAATTTAAAAAAAAGAAAACAACAGTCGTTTAGGTAATTATTAAATGATTATTCTAGTATTTTTTTTCAATTTAAAATAATGCATATTTCCCAAGCAAAAGTTATTTAAAAAAATTTCAGTGCTGCTTTCGATATTTTTTTTTCACTAAGAAAAATTAAACTAATCGCTTTTCTAAAACAACAGTCGTTTAATATAACTTCTTTTCTACAACATATATTTTTTTTGACAATTTATAACAACTGGAATAGCAGCAAAGTTATTTCAAAAAATCGTATTTCAGGAAGTTCCGACTCTTAAATCGGGCTTTTTTTAGGTCATACTTCTGTGAAAACTTTTCAAACGTCAAATTTAAAATAAATCGAAATCTCGCAGTAACTCTTTTTTCTATCCAACCATCACCTACTCAGCAAAATCAGTACTGCCACATTTTCACCGTTTATAAAATTAGCAGACTCTAATTAAAGAGGAGACTCTCTCAGCGCCATCTATTATAGAAAACTAGAAGTTTCTCCTTCGAATTTTTGTTTATTTTTTTAATCACGAAAAGAAAGTTGTGAGGCTTTCTCGCTTTAAATGTCGAGTTTCCATCACACTCTGTGTGTGGACCAAGGTGTAGTCTTTGTCGGGAGATCTGTAGTTAATTAGAAGTAATCCGCTTTGAGACCGTAAGACCATAACTACCCATAGTAGAGCGTCGTAAAAAACTGTCAAAAACACGTCATTGCGTACAGGTTAGATCATCGTTGAAACAACGCAATCAGAGGTTAATTAATAAAGCGAGATGCACTGACCCTCCACCTCAAAATAGCGGAAGTAGCGGTTGAGCTAGACTCCCCACTTCGCAGCGTTATTAGGTTATTAAAATCGGGCCATTTGCGTCTCCAAAGGAGAGCTCCCCTGAAAAACTAGCGATTACTATTGATTCTCTAGCAGATTGATCGCCTGGGTTGCATTTTGCATCACATACTTCCCCAGTATCTGATTAATTAATCAATTACCTTCATTAAGGAAGGTAGGCACAACGCCACGCTGTGCACTGGTTGATATACAGAGCGTGTCTTCGAGTACGATTGAAGTGTTAAACACGAGTACCAAGATAAACGTAATTTTGAAAACAAATTAATTATTCATTTAAATTGAATAGTCAGTACACAAATATTGTTTGGGACAAGCATAAAAAAAACCACCAGTTGTGTAATTGGAATTAGTTAGTTCGCCACGATATTCTAACGAGAAAGCCGTTAAACGAATTCTACTGTATTTCTTATACGACCGTAATTTTTCTTGTGTGTGTTTCATTTGTACAGTAATTAAAAAATAGGGTTTTTACACTCATGCTTCAAGGCTGCAGAGCGCCAAGAAGCCGGAGTTTTTTTCCCTTGATTTGCAATAAATAAAATTAATTAAATTTAAGTCCGCATTTTTATTTTTATAAGTATCCAATTCCTGCTCTCTCATAGTTATAACCGTCTCACCGGGATTAAATAAGAACAGGTTAACGACACAAGTAGAAGCCGCCCAAATTAACAATCACGAGCCGGTAATTATTGAAAGGTGTTTGTAAACATCACGCCGAGTTACCTCGGGTGAAGTTCTTGGGGAGAGACCGCCGCAGGGGGCGTAGTGTTATGGTAGGTCAATAGCTGCATCCGTAAAATTGAAAGGATAAGCGCCGTCTCGCCGACGGATAATAGGACTGTAAAAACCCAGCCGTCTCTTCCTGGAATTTCTGCCGAGTTACCCCGAAATTCAATACGCGTTAAATTCTTGCAGACGGTAATTTTTCAGTTGCCAGTAAATTAACTTGCTAATAAATTTAAATTTGTTTATTTGTTTGGATTCATTTATTACTTATTTAGTTGTCCATAAAGGCAACAAACAATAGTAGCACATCGGCGTGTTACATAATAAGTAAAATTTTAAATGAAAAGATTCCACCAGCGCCATCTGTTATTGAAAACGCAAATTTTTATTAATTACAAAGTCAAACTGGTGCGTTTTCACAGTTTTATTAAAACAAGTACTCGACCGGTGGTGCTATCTATTGTTGTAAACGAGAAGTAAAAAAAATGTAAATATTTTAGAAAATATTTTCAGTTTTTTTTATTTATTACAAACAGATTACGTGCAAATACATTTTCACGGTTTACGAAAGTGAGAAGACTCGTTTAACGCCATCTATTGTTGAAAACTAGAAGTTTTTTTTTCTTGGCATTTGTGTTTAATACGTTTTTTAATCACGAAAAGAAAGTTGTGAAGCTTTCTCGCTTTAAAATGAAAAGTACAGTCACTAAACAAATAAGTACCGCAATTCTTATATGGTTAATGTGTAAAATAAAGAAAATTAAAATTCAGCAACTTTAATGTCACCTTCCATTTGTCACAATTGTTGCTTCAACTGCCGTACTAGCAACGTGTCAAAATCGTCTGTCATTTACTTGTCAAAATAATGTATTTATGCCTTGAATTTAATTGTTTTCGTTTCTGAAGGTTTTTTAAAATCTTGCATGTCACAAGTGTTGCTTCAACTGTCATAATTATTAATTATGTACCAAGATTGTCATTTTCTGTCATTTATGTGTCAAACATGAAAATTCTAAGTAATCGAACATGTGGTCTTAATATTGTAAACAGTCACTTTTTTTCCTATGTCTGTCAGAATCAAGATTGTGTGTAGTTTGTCTGTCAAAATGTTATGCATAATAAACAAGAAGTTCGATAATTTGTTGATAGTTATTAGCCACGTTAGTTTTAGATAAACCTGAGATTCGACATTTTATTAATGGTGTCCCCGTGCGTAACCCAAGTATTGTTTTAGTCGTATGTCAAATATTATCTGTCATTTACGTGTCAAACTTGAAATTTCTATTTCTTTCTAAATCTGACAAAAAATATACTTTTTTAAATAGATTTTAACTCACATGTTTTACTGTGTCAAATTCGTTTATCTGTCAATATGTGATTCATTTGCCTTGGATTTCACTGGAACACTCCTGGAAAACCTTTTCAAACTGTCTAAATTTGTCACAGCTGTCATAATCGAGATCATCTGTCACTTAAGTGTCAAATTGTTTTATTGTGTTTTTTAGTGGCACCATCTCTCCGCAATTTCCTGAAACTTCGAAATGGATTCAATGAAATTTCAAGTTAAATCCTAGTTGTGTTAAAGGCGTCTTCAGTTTCTTCCAACTGTCATAATCGAGATAATCCGTCACTTAGGTGTTAATTTTTTCTTTTATTTGTTTTTTTTAAGGGGCGCCATCTATTCGCAGTTTCCCGAAACTTCGAAATTGATTCAGTGGAATTTCAAGTTGAATTATAGTTGTTAAAGGCGGCCTTAATTTCTCACAACTGTCATAATCGAGATAATCTGTCACCTTAGGTTATTAGAATTACTAGTGACAGTTCTATACACGTACTAAACGTCAAAAATTAAAGTAAGACTTACACTGTACAAATTACTCTAGATACTACATTTTTAACACAAGACGTACTACTACATTCTTTAAAAGTATACTGAACGAATAAATATTGTCACAGTATGGGCGTAGGTAGATGGTAGAGCTTGAAACACAGTTGTTTCGGCGCCTCCACCATGTCACGGTAAAGCCCAAGCCTCCACCATGTCACGGTATGGGCATAGGTAGATGGTAGTAGATGGTAGAGCTTGAAACACAGTTGTTTAAAAAAGAAATTAATACCTCTTTATTAATCGAAAAATTAAATAAATTTAGTTGCGGGGATTCGTCTTGAAGTGTTGGGAATGCGGTCCGGGTGTTTACCGCGACGACTAGCTCACGTCGTTCCTTTTCTGGACGGAGTGGTATCGTTTCCCTTGGCTGGCGGGGGAAGAGGGTCCTTGTTCACGGGGTCGGTACTGTAGATGGCCAGCAGGGTTGCAGCAGCTCGATGCAGTGGCGTTCCGGCGTAAGACAGCGTCTTGAGGCGTGGCGTCCCGGGGCGTCGGTTCTGTAGATGGCCACGGAGTCGGTTGGGTGGAACGACTTACATGACTGTATCACTCTTCACTCCGACTGTCTGACTGACTGAATCCATCACTACTTCACTCCGATTGACTGTCACTGACCGTGTTCCCAATTTTGGCCCGCACTTTAAATACACGTTTTTTGGCTAGTTTGCATGTTGCATCTTCTTTGTTCTTGCCCCGTGTTTCGCCCAGCGATTTCGTATGTGCGTGGCCTTGTTTAGCGTAAATTCCGCTGAGTTCTATCGTTGCGGAATTTGAACCGATTACCTATTTATTTCGACACGGTTGCGGTGCCCTCGATTACACAAGTTCGCAAAATTATTTGTTCGCGGAATACAACCCGAAAGTTCTTTGTCTTTTTTCTGGAAAATCCTTTTCGTGACAATATAAAAAAAAGTATCAGAAATATCCGTTTCGCAATTCACAACCATATAACCGTTCAGCCAATTTCTATTCGCTACGATTCGCTAGAATTAAGTGTTCCGCTCTGCGGCAAGAAAAGTAATCGCTAGTTTTGGCTGAACACAGCCATTACAAACGAGTTATGAGGGGGGTAAATATTATACAATAAAATCGCCAATTTGCAATTTATCTTAAAATATCTTTGGAGTTCGCAATACGTAACCGTTCAGCCACTTTCTGCTGGATCACGCGCTTCGCTCCGCAGCAACAACAGAAAGCAATTGCTAGTTCTGGCTGAACGCAACTATCATAAACAAGTAGGTATACAAAATATCTTCGAAATTCACAATAGAGTCAATCCTCATTCGCCGCGGTTCGCTAGAATTCATTGCTTCGTTCTGTAGCAACATCCAAAGCAGTCGCTATTTCCGGTTGAACGCAGCCATTATAAATCAGCAGAGAAGCGCAAAAATTGTGTAAAAAATTCATCGATTTACAATCTATCAGCTCCGAATGTAATTTCTTAGAATCTTATCGAAATTCACAATATGTATATCCAATTTTCATTCGCTACAATTCGCTAGAATTACATAATTAATTACCACTAATGAACGAAGTATATAACATATCTTATCAAAGTATATAAAACATCGTCGAAATTTACAATCCTCATTCGTTGAGGTTCGCTAGAATTAACTGCTGTTCTGTAACAACAACCAAAGCAATCGCTATCTCTGGTTGAACGCGGCCAATATAAATAAGTAGAGAAGATCAAAAATGATGTAAAAAAACACTCTCTTACAATCTATCAGCTTCAAATATTTCTGAAACTTCCAATACATAACCGTTCAGCCAATTTTCATTCGCAACTGAAAGCAATCGCTATATCTGCCTGAACGCAGTCACTATAAACAAGCAATGATACACGTAAAAAGTCGCCAATCTGCAATTTATCTTAAAATATCTTCACAATAGAGTCAATTATCATTCGTTACGATTAAGTGCTTCGTTCTGTATAGCAATAACGAACGGGGCTGAACGCATCCGTCACAAATAAGTAATGAGGCGAAAAAATTTTGTAAAAAAATGTACCTATATTGTAAATAGCTAAATAGGTAGCTTCAAATATTTTTGGAATTCACAATACGCAACCGTTCAACCAAGTTTCGTTCGCTGCTGAAAGCAATCGCTCTCTTTGGCCGAACGCAGCTATTTTAAGTAATAATGAGGAGTAAAAATTATGTAAAAACAATCGTATACTTACAATCTAGTTTTCAATATCTTTGGAATTTGCGTAAATCATGTGTTTAATAGGAGTATTAAATATTTCAATTGAAAATATGTATATGTATCCGTGACAGCTGTCAAATGTCAGTTTAGAATTCAACGTAAAAGCATCTAAAACTATTAAAATGTTTATTAATGTCCCTAAACTAGTAATTTTCAATTCACTTTGTTTTTGTAGATAATTTATTTACGTTTTTAATTTCGACAACGGACAATCACAAGAATTCGTAAGTACGCACTTCTAGCGGCACGTAATTCATAATTAATGTTTAAAGTTGAAGGTTCAAAATTTGTTTATTACTTCACACACACACACATTTGCACAAATGCAACTGATTATCATATAATACTTACATTCTACAATTTTTTTTAACTAGTTATAACAGGCCATGCATATTTCTCAGCGAGTTCAAGTAACACTCACCCCATTTACTATAGGCAGGTACAGATACAAACAACCACGACTCGCTAACGTTCCCAAGAAAAGAAAAAGACGACCGTTTCAAAGTCCCCCTTCTATATCTCACATGTTTCCATTGCGTCCATTCATTCAAACGCAGCTTGTGATTCTGAGAATTGCGACCCCTATCGAGGAGGACAGGGTCAAATTTAAAAGATATTAAAGATGAAGAAGGTCGAGAGATCGAAACCCGCCTTTCGGACATCTCCTCCGCCCGCGCGTCCGCGATTTCGTCGGAAAACGACCACGGCCGACGCCTCGCGTTTCTCTTTTAAAAAAATTTGAATTTCGACAGTGAATCTCGTCTTAAATCTCAAGATCAACGCCAAAAATTCGGTAAAAATCGGCGAACATTTCTTTAAAAAATTTGAGTTTCAACGGCGTGAGTCCCAAAGGTCAAGGACAAGAACCAAAAAAATTGGGGAAACTTTTTAAAAATTATCAAATGTCCAAATGTCAAGGTCACGACCGAAAAATTGGGGGATTTTTTTTTAAATTTCGAAGTTCGACAACGAGTCGGCTTAAATGTCAAAGGTCAAGGTCAACGCCAAAAATTCGGGGGAAAATTTTAAAAAAATTTGAATTACGACGAGGCATCCCCAAGGACAAACGTCAAAAATTTGGGAAAAATCGGGGAAAACTTAAAAAAAAGTTGAATTTCGAGAGTGCGACGTCGTAGAGGTCAGAGGTCAAGGTCAAAAATTCGGTAAAAATCGGGGAAAATTTTAAAAAAATGTTGAATCTCGAGAACGAGGCCTTAAAGGTCAAAGGTCACGGTGAAATCAAAGAAATTCGGTAAAATTTGGGGACAATCTTTATTAAAATAAAAATTAGAAATTAGAGAGACAAAGTTTGGAATACACTAACGTCAATTTATGAAACTTCGGACGAGTCTCGGCGGCGGACGCGGCCTGTCGCTACCGGTAACCGCCCTACACAATCGAAAAACATTACTTTAAGAAATAAGTACGTCGTGCGACCACTCATATGTAAGCCCTCAACGAGCACAACACGACAGACACAATTTCCTAGCTGCCGCGAGCCCCCCGACGGCGAGCGGTCCTTAATGCGCGAAGCGCTTTCTTCGATTTTTTTTCTCTGTGGTGGGTGTTCTCTGTGGGGGAGTTCAATGGATAAATGCGGCGACCACTTGTTGGACACAATAATAAATTATTCTTTGCGCTCGAGTGTAAATTAGAAAGAAAAAAAAAACATATCCATGTCTTTAGTGCGGCTCTTGCAGGTTTACATCAAGCAAAATTTTCTTTTCGAATTGAACGCGCCAGAAAAAATCAAAAATCGCTAAATTTGGCAGCCCTGCATGTAGGCTAAACTTGTTACCATGGCTACGTATGCAACAAAAAAAGAAAACAAAATACATATTTCAAAATTTTCTTTTATATGTATAGGGTGTCCAAAATTTAATTTTAATGGCGACTTTGAAGGTCGCAGGTTTTTTTAACCTAAATCCTTGGTTAAAGGAGGTTGAAAACCAGTGTTCATTTAAAAAAAAATGGAACGCATTTATTTTAATGGGCGTGACGTGTTTATACAGGGTGTTTAAATATTTTTAGTTATGAAATTTTATTATTATTATTTGATATGAATAAAAATAACAAAAATGCAAATAAAGGGAAAGATTGTCGAAAGAAAGAATGGCATGAATGAATTAGAGTTCGATTTTCGATTGAAATATTTGAAAATCCAAACGGAAAACAATCGTAAAGTACAAAAATATCAAAAAGATGCAAAAAAATTAAAAAATTAATTACATACAATGTAACGGAAATGTGCAACAAAAATGAAAATCACAAGATTCAAAAAGGTTATTGATTGAAAGATGCAAAAAAAACAATTAAAACTATAAAAAAATTAACAAAAATGGAGAATACAAGAAATTATTGAAAGCAAGTGAAAGATGAAAAATATGTAAAATGAGGAAAATAAAAGCCGTAACTATTAAAAAATAGAAAATTTAAAACAAACAAATGGCTAACAAAACAATTGACAAACGAAAAATACATGCAACGCAATTCCTCCCTCAAGAAATGAATGAATTGAAACCACCCCCAATAAGAATTAACATTTAAACAAACTTCACGGTTTTAAGTGTTTCACTTCATTTTTTGGCACAACTTAAAAAAAAACGGATTTGTTCTTTTACCTGCATCTGTAAATATTTTGACATTTGATTGGCCATAATTCCAGCAAATTTGTCCATCCACTTGCTCACTCACTCAACTATTAAAAGCTTTCCCTCAAACTGACAATTTAAACGTACATAAATCTGACGTTTGAAAAACGAGAATTACCTTAGCAATAAAATCCGAACTTATTTACCTTTAAAGCTTCCGCGATCTCCAGAACTCCCTCGTCCTTCTTCTTTTTCATCATCAGTTCTTCGTTGGTCGCCTCGAACGTCTTCAGTAAATCCCCCAGCATTTTCCTGTTCAATTTTTTAAAGAACGAGAACCAGTGTTTCTCTGTAACGAAAACCTCAATTAACAAATTAATTGATTGTGATAAAAAAAGGTAAAGTACCGATGTAGCTTATGAGTACGGCACTGGCCGGCAAGTTCCTTGTGTAATTTTTGCTCCAAGCGCAGTAACTGGTTTGGTCTTTTTGGAGGCAAGTGACGAGGACGTCGCACAGGTGATCCCCGTAAGTTCCGCTTCCCACCGCGTTCAACTTCTTCAGCACGAGCTCGACGAAGCTGTACTTGTCGTTGTTGCTGGTGAACAACAACACCTTCAACTTTGGCACTATTTTATGCAGCGAGTTCGTCAGCTTCGGTGGAAAGTTCTTCTTACTCGTGTATATTAAGTCCATTACCGAGAGGTATTGCTCTTTGGTGAGCGGCACGTCGTTAAACCTATTCGTGAGATCAACTATATATGTGACTACGTAACGGGAGTAGTTTTTCATTTCGAGTAGTGGTAACATCACATCCTGAAATACTTCAAAACACAAACATCAACGAGATTTCCACAAGTGTGGGATAATAACACGCATTTGGCAACACTGCGACATTCAAACTGTCAAAATGACAGCTAACCTACAAATTTAATTGTTAAATTAACGTTTACTAAAATTAAATCTGATTAGTTGACATTGAGACTCAATATAATGACCTTGAAAGATGAAATTTCTAGCAGATCTTACGAAAGAAAAAAGTCCTTTTCTTTGACCCGAAATAAAATCTCTATTCCCTTGAGTGTGAGATAACGGCACACATCTGGCAACACTGTACGCTAACACTGGTTTTCAAGCTATCCTTTTCGTTGCCCAGAGAAAAAAAACTCGATTCCCTCGAGTGTAATAGCGTTTTTCACTGGGACTAAATTGTGCACTGAGAATATTCTCATCTTATTTTAACCTCTTGTAATGAAACGGGATGGAGATATTCTGAGTGCGCACTCAGTGCATAATTTATAGCGTTTTCGGCTGGAAGAGTTTTAGTGAGCACTTATTTTTTTCAGTTTTTCTGCCCTACATGAGTGCTAGCTTCTGACGTAACAGAAAGTCGGTGCAGCCGAACACGCTTCCGAATTTTCGGGCAGTGTATTGCGGGTAGGTATATCGTGTTATTGTAACATAACCTTTTAAACAAAAACGGTGGGAAAATTATTTAACCTACATTTGTAAATACAATGGAAAAGGATAAAGCAGAGTTTCGTGATTTACATATTAAAGTTAATGACAGTTATTTCAAGTTAAGCTTAGATCAACAAACATATGATGAAATTACAGGTAAAATAAATTTCGTTCCGACTCTGAAACATCTCCACTCTCATCTGATGATGATTCCAAAAATTCATTTATAAAATCTAGGAAATCCCAAAATTTTACAAAGTCGGCCATATTGTTTTGCACTGAAACTAAAAACTTTAATTTTTAAATTTAATTTAATTGTGGATTTTTGAATTTTGTAAATATTTAACACGATTTTTTATTACTGATTCTATAAGATTTATTGGATAAGAATTTTGAACAAGAGTCTTTTTTATTAAATTTAAATTATCATAAATGAAGAGTTTCTCTGAAAGTAAAACAGCTCGATCTGTTAAAGAAAGAATTGTTGCAATTTTATAGTTTTTAGATGTGTACGAATGAAAATTAATATGTCTACCTGACCACGTAGGTTTATGAAACCAATTCGTTATTAATTTGTTATTACGTCTGATGATATTTACATCTAGAAAACTTAGTGAATTGTTAATTTCTTTTTCTACTGTAAATTGTAATCTATTATGAAAAGAGTTAAATCTACTTAAAACAAAGTCTACTTTATCTGAAGGCCAAATCAGTAAAATATCATCGACGTAACGAAAATATAAAGTTAAATTGAAAGATAATGAGTTAATGACAGTTTATTCTAGTTCCTGCATAACAATTTCAGATAAAGTAGACTTTATTTTAAGTAGATTTAACTCTTCTCATAATAGATTACAATTTACAGTAGCCCGATGACGCGCGTTCGAACGGCCCCTTTCGCGTCGCTTCGCCCTTTTCCGGGAGTACGGTCCCGTAGCGGCGCTCCCGGAGGTTCGATCTTCGAACGCGCGGCGGCGTCGCATTCCTCATCATTTTCTGCCCTACGATGACGTGCGGCTCCGTTCGATGGGCACTTCCAGGTACCATAAAAAATTCTCGAAAAAAGCTTACAAATTTCACCATTTTCAAAAAATCATATCTCCCGGTCCGTTCAGCAGGGCCGGATCGGACCCGGGGGGCTACGTGCGCGGAGGGCCGAAATTGCCCGTGAGAGAGTTTGAAAATATTCTGGCTTCGAAAAAAATGCGACGACGTGTGAAAAAACTGCGCTTTTCGGGCCCCCGTTAAAATTCAGGACCGGACTCGGGGCCGAGCGTCCGAAGGTAGAAACCGCCGCCAGTATTACGTCTACGTTCCGAGTTCCGTCCGATTCGGTCCGTAAATGAGGGGCGCGGAATTTTTTGAACGGTCGACCGCGGCATTCTCGGGAAACTCCCATACGAAATTTTTCCCCCCCGGCGTCGGAACGCGAAACGAACGCCGGAGTCGGTATTTTTGGTCCTTTTTACAGTACGATGCCGAAAGGCTCGTCTCGATTGTATCACATTTAAGGGTCGAAAAAAATTCCCGAAAAGTACTTTACACGAAGACGTCGGCCGACGTTTCGCCCCCTGGATCACAGCGACGGGCGGTCACCTCGCGACCGCCACCGAAAATCGTCCGAAGGATCGTTCTGGAAGGAGTATCTGCGGATTTTTACGGAAAAATTTCTATCGGCAGCGATATCGAAAAAATAGCGAAATAAGGCGTTATTCGGGGGGCGTTCCGAAAGGGGGGCGTAATCGAAAAATCTGTCAAGCAGGAAATGCGCCCGCGGAGAAACGCGAGACTTCGGCCGCAGTCGTTTTTCGAGAAAATCGCGGACCTCAGAGGAGATGTCGAAAAAGGGGGTTTTGGGCTTACGACTTTCTTCATATTTAACCATAGCTTCGTTCCGGCATTTGTTTCGACGTTGTTTTTTTTTTTTGAGAGGGTGATGATATCAGAAAAAGTTTCTTGAAGAATGCGCTTCGCGCGTTGCTGGCCGCTCGCCGTTGGGGTCTCGCGGCAGCTAGGGAATTGATTCCCTCGTGTTCTCCCCTTTCATTTGAGTGGTCGCACGGCCTACTTATCTCTGAAGGGAAAGATTCTCTGCCGTAAAAGTCGACCATCTTTGATTCCAAGATGGCGTCGATGTGACGGTCGAGTTTGCCTCGCCGGCACGTTTAATTTGATATGCGACACGACGAGTTTATCTTTAACGGGGCGACTTTTGATCGCCGCGCCGCCATCTTGGATTCCAAGATGGCGTCGGTATGACGGTCGAGTTCCTCTGGTCGAGACCTTTCAGTTGATGTGCGACACGAAGTACTTTTCTCCGCGAACACGGCGGGAATCTGCCATTGTGCGGACGTTATGCCTTAACGGTGACGGACTGCGACGGTGTTGGAATTTCGAACGAATGCCCCTAAAATGCATCGATTTAAAAAATTTGTCGTTCGTTTGTTTATAGTCCTTTCGGATCGAGACGGGTGGCGTTGGATAGAGAAAGGAGTCGGCTTTGCTCCTGTAGAAACGTCTCGGCAATATCGGCTCCGGTTGCGTAGAAAAAAATTCCGGGGCGTAAGTCACCCGGAGCCTTCAACAGCCTCCAACAGCCTTCAAAAACTCGTCCGCCTGTGGTTAAGAGGGCACCGTCAGGATCGATCGAGAAAACCTCCACCGTACCCGTAGCCCCATTTAAAATGCATTGGGCGCATCGTTCCGCTCGAGCGCATATCGCCGGCTTAGGGTGGGTCCGAGGGGAAAGTTACGCACGGGGGCGGCAAGAGGAAGGACGGAGTTAAGCGGAAACGTGTCCCGGGCCGGATCCGTCGGTAATTGTGGCGGGGGCGGCCCCCGGAACTTGTCCCACTTTTTCCGGGACTCCGGGCCTGTATCTTCGTTGCGGGTGACCGGAGCTCGAAGCGCGCGGCGGCATCGCGTTCCTCGCGATTTTCTGCATGATTTTCATGTGGAGCTCGATTCGCTCCGACCATCCCCAGACACCGTAAAAAATTCCGAAAGAGAAGCTTACAATTTGGCCGATTTTCGAAAAATCGTATATCGAAAAAACGTATTTTCCTGGGATATAGGCCCCACAGGTTAGGTACCTGGAAATGTCTTCTGGCGTGCGAGAGAGTTTGAAAAAATTCTGAGGTCACGTTTTCGAGCAATTTTCGTCGATGTGGAAAAACATCTGTTCTCGGGGCCCTCGTTAAAATCCAGGGCCGGACTCGGGGCCGCGCGTCCGAAGGTAGAATCCGCCGTCTGTCCTACGCGTACGTTCCGAGTTTGTTCCGATTCGGTCGGTAAATAAGGGCCGTGGAATTTTTCGAACGGTCGAAAACCCTCACATAAGGCTACTTCCGGAAACCGCCATACGAAATTTTTTTCCCCCGTCGTCCGATCGCGAAACGGACACCGGATTAAGATTTTTCATTATTTTCGCCTTACGACGGCGAAAGTCTCGTCTCGATTAGATCGCGTTCGATGGTCGAAAAAAATTCCCGAAAAAATTCTCTTCAAGGCGCGAAGGATCATTCTAGAAGTCATATACAGTGTGGTGATAAAGTAACGCACCAAGCGGAAAAACAGCCTTAGCGTTGACTTTTTCGAAAAACGCTCGGACAGGTCGATTTTATTTTTAAAAAAGACATCTTTTACAACCAATTTTAATTTTATGTCAGTTACCACTTTTGCGCCGTGACGTCATCGACATTTTTTTTAAATGACAACCTATTTTTTTGAAAATGTCATTTGAAAGCACCCATTTTTCTGAGTACAAAAATGTTAATGAATCACTAATGCATAAGAAAATTTGGAAGAAAAAAATTATTGAAAAATGGAAATGTGATTATTAATTTGAATAAAATTTCAACATAAAATAATACTTTCTTGTAAAAATATAACAAAACTTAATAAAATTACAATAAATGTTGGAAGTGTCCTTCACTAACCACTTGACAGTGACCAGCTCGTGCGTAAACGTTGTTAATTGTTTTTGCGATGGTTTCACGGCTAATGTTATTCATTTCCGTCCTAATTTTGTTTTGTAAATCTTCGAAATTTTGAGGTCTGTTCACGTAAACTCGACCTTTTAGATAACCCCACAAAAAAATCTAGGGGAGTTAAGTCGGGTGAGCAGAAATGAATAACATTAGCCGTGAAACTATGGCATGAGTCATTAACAGCGTTTACACACGAGCTGTCACTGTCAAGTGGTTGGTGGAGGACATTTTCAATATTTATTGTAATTTTATTAAGTTGTTTTGTTAAGTTTTTATAAGAAAGTATTATTTTAGGTTGAAATTTTATTAAGATTAAAAATTACATCTTCATTTTTCAATAATTTTTTTCTTCAAAATTTTCTTATGCATTAGTGATTCATTAACATTTTTGTACTCAGAAAAATGGGTGCTTTCAAATGACATTTTCAAAAAAATAGGTTGTCATTTAAAAAAAATGTCGATAACGTCACGGCGCAAAAGTGGTAACTGACATAAAATTAAAATTGGTTGTAAAAGATGTCTTTTTTAAAAATAAAATCGACCTGTGCGAGCGTTTTTCGAAAAAGTCAACGCTAAGGGTGTTTTTGCGCTTGGTGCGTTACTTTATCACCACACTGTATATACGGATTTCTATGGAAAAATTTCCTTCGGCCGCAATATCAAGAAAACACGTAAAAACGGCCTGTGGAGGGGTTTTCTTGGGGGCGTAAGAAAACGGGGGCGAAATTTAAAAATCCGTCCAGCAGGAAAGTTGTCCCTCGAAATTCATAGTCGAATGGCCGAGGTGTTCTTTCTCGTTTCGTTCGCATAAGTCCAGGAAAATCCCGCGAAGATTTTCTTTTAGGCGAAAAAATAAAAAAAGACATGAAGAGTTTTTACGTGTAAAATTTAATGAAATTCTTTCTTATACAACAAGGAAAAACGTTCAAATTTATGTTTTGTCAAAAAATACATATAAATTACATACATCTAATTTATGATCGTCTTTTGCGGCTTTTAGGTAGTAATGCCAAAACGTAACACAAAAATTGATCAAAGACAATGATTTTTAACAAACCATCAAGTTATTTGACAAAAAGACTTTTCTGTTAGCGAATGATTATTTTTATGAACGTTTGAACAATTAAAGCTATTGTGACGATTCCGGTGCCAGCCCGTCTGATGCATCATCGCCGACGCGTCTTAGACGAGAAGCTTCGGACGCTTCGACATCACGTCAGCGGTGGAATCAATCTGAGACTCTCTGTCGCCTACTCGAATGTTCGCGAAAAACAACCCCGGCTTATAAAGCCCGCGACCGGGGATGAGAAATTACGTATAAGTTTGTAAATAAATTATTGTTTAAGTTAGTGTTAATTCGTTTGCTTTTAAATAAATTAGTTATTAACTATTTCGTGTTTTGTTTAAAAATAAAAATTAATAGAACCCGTAAAATCGTTACACTATATACAAATAAATCTGAAATTTAAATTTCGCGCGCTAAGTCCATACTTTCGCTTCCACCAGAGTAAGAAATCCAGCCGCCTACTATGTGCGTTAAGCATCTATAGATATAAGTGATTTGTGTCCTTAATCATGAAATGGTCGCCGTCGAAGAAGCTGTCAACGTCCCTCACGTTTAAATTGAATGTACACCTATCAAATTTTGTGATAAAAACTATAAACATGAAAAAAATTTTCGGCCAAGTTGTAGATTTGTGTCACGTCAGACTTTATTTATTGAAAAATTAAAAACTAGAAACACGGAAAATATTGTCTGCGAAGTATATAAACAACGGCTGCAGATTTGTACTACGTCAGATTTTTATTCAAAACGTGATTAAAAGATTAACCACCGGCTTCGTTCAGCCAAAGGTAGCGATGGCTTTCCGTTGTCCTCCGGTTGAAGGCAGCTGCACAAAACTTGAAACTAAAACCTTAAGAATTGAATAGTGCGTTGTAAAATACGACGTTGCCAGCTGAATTTTGAACTGTCAAATTGACAGCTACTTTTTAAGTGCAGTCAACTGTCAAAGTGACAATTGACGGACGTTAATTGGAAAATGAAAATCGTCTCAGTTCTAATGCGCACAGAATATTTCGCAAGTTTAAAAATGAAAAAAAATTAATTAGTTCCCTCGAGAGACAAACGTGGCAAAACTGCTTTTAGTAACATTTGCTGCGTTCGCACCCGGCCATACTGATGCCAAAGCTAACAATCGATTTTTGAACAGTCGAATGACAGCTAACCTACAAGCTACAAATACGTTTAACTGTCATTTGTCAGGCTTACACTCTTACGATGACTAAAAATTGAAATAAATCTATATAGGTCAAACAGGAAGATCATTTAAAAAGCGTATAACCGAACACAGAAATTCATTCATTAACAATAAAATAGACTCGACTTTTGCAAACCATTTAATAGACAATAACCACCTCTCTAATTTTGAATTCAAAACAATGCACATAGAAAATAAAGGTAAAAGATTAAATTTGCTCGAATCATTGGAAATCAATAAACTTAAAAATTCTAACTTTTTGCTTAATGATCAAACCGAAACAAATAGTTCACCCTTGTTAAATTTATTCTACTAGTAAACATCTGTTTTTTCTCATTCACACATTTCACAGAATTTAGACGGTTATTTTCGAAGCAGGTACCCATATAGGCATGTTGTTTTATATTTTAGTTAGTTTAAGCTCACATCTGACGAAGGTACTGTGTACTGAAACAATTGTTATGTGTTAAGTAATAAACTGTGAAAATCTAAACACATTTTGTTTAATTAATTAATCAATATAAATCTAACAGCGTTGCATTTTTTCATGACCTAGAACTGCTCATAAAATAATTGGAGAAACAAAAAAAAATCGAGTTCTTCTTTACCAATAAAAGTGATCATTTTCAGGGTTGCCAGATGCCGCGATTTATTGCAAATTGGGCTACTCATATTCTTAATTTGCGATGGGCGATAACTTTCGGCTACTTTGACAAATTTCGACAAATAACCAACTTAACCTAACACCGATACATTTTCGTGATATAAAATTCCTTTTTCCTTTTTGACATTTATTGCGATGTTTTGAATTTTCGCGGCCATTTGAAAAGAACGCCACCAACATCTTAAGGGAAGAATTCTCCAACAATTGTTTAATAATCTTCACCGTTTTTATCCTCTGGCAAGGAATAAACAGGAGGGAATCATACCAACAGTGTTTGTTGTTCAAAGTGGTAACTAATTATGTAGTTTCTTGTCCAAAGTGATAACTGAGTATGTAGTTTCTTGTCCAAAGTGGTAACCGAGTCTGTAGTTTCTTGTCCAAAGGGGTAACTGAGTCTGTAGTTTTTTGTCCAATGTGGTAACTTGATCTGTAGTTTCTTGTTCAAAATGGTAACTAAATATATAGTTAGAGCCAAAATGAATGAAAAAGTTGGGAGCACTAATTTTAGTGGTAAAAGTCTTCAATAAAACCGAAAACCAAGAATAAAAGGAAAAACAAAAGAGTGTTGATTATTTCGCGAACAATAACAAAGCTTCTCTGTTTCTACATAAAAAAAACAAAAGACGATGATTAATTTTGCCGGGCAGTCAGAAACGTAACCAACTTTGGCTTAGATAATTTTAAATTAAAAAAAAAAAAAATTAACTGTCAAGCAAAAGGAAAAATAAAAGACTGATTATTTCGCGAACGAAATTGAAATGGTTAAGAAATTTTAAAGTGACAAAAATCGCAGGCTTCTCTGTTTCCACAGTCAACTATTTCAATAAAAAATGAAGTAAATCAAAAAAGACGAAAAACTGAGAACCACAAGGAAAAACAAAAGATTTAAAATAATCGAAATTAAAAAAATTATATAACACTTGCGGTAAACTTGGAAATAATTTTAAAAATTTATTTTTATTGTCCAAAGTGGTCACGCAAAGTGGTAATCTGTGATTTCTTGTCCAAACTGTATGTATTATATTAGGATTTTTTCGCGACTAACCTTGTTAAGTTGTAGCGGTTATAAACGGTTAGTACCCCACCTATCAGCTGATTAAGTAACGGTTATCTAACTATTACCGCGAAAACACATTTGAATCTCGTACTAAATTTGAATGATTCATAGCAAATGAAAATAAATTGATTTTGCGTTTGTGAACATAAGTAAAACTGATCTTATATGACACTGAAACTTATATCGTAAAATTTATTACAATTGGGAAATTAATGCATGAAACAAAAACAATAGGATTTATTTTTAATAAGTATTTTTTCGGATTCGAATATAAGCATAATATATCAACACATGTCAATACAAAACCAAACAGCAAACGGCCCTATGCTTACTTTTATAACCGCTTTTCGTTACACACGTCGAGAGCTGTGTTACTGATTCAATAACACAGTCACAAACGTTGCTCACATACGTCATTATACCTTCCCCTTGATAACCGCTATCAAGAAAATGAAGCGGTAATAGTAACCGTTGCGTTCGTCAGTTCAACGGTTACTCGCAAAAAAATCCTATGTTAGAGCAAGAATGAACGAATTAGTTGGGAACACTGATTCTAGTGGTATAAGTATTGAATACAAATTAATTATTGGAACGCCACTGACATCTTAATTGAAGAATAATTCTCCAGAAATTATTTAATAATCTTCACCTTTTTTATCTATTGGTAAAGAATAAACAGGAGGGAGTCATACTAACTGTTTCTTGTCCAAAGTGGTAACTAATTATGTAGTTTCTTGTCCAAAGTGGTAACTTGATTTGTAGTTTTTGTCCAAAGTGGTAACTAAATATGTAGGTAGAGCCAAAAAGAATGAAGTAGTTGGGAGCACTGATTTTAGTGGTAAAAGCTTTGAATAAAATCGAATTTTAAAAACTTGAACTTTCGAATTTTGAACAATTCTGGGATTATTTGCGATTTTGGGCGATTTCTGGTCAGTTCTAATGCAACATCTCAAAGTGGTAACTAAATATGTAGGTAGAGCCAAAAAGAATGAAGTAGTTGGGAGCACTGATTTTGGTGGTAAAAGCTTTGAAAATCGAATTTTAAAAACTTGAACTTTCGAATTTTGAACAATTCTGGGATTATTTGCGATTTTGGGCGATTTCTGGTCAGTTCTAGTGCAACATCTAACTTTTAACATCTGGCAACCCTGATCTTTCCAAAAATATCGTCTTTGACAATTTCAGATTAGCATTTTTTTAGGTACCTGCTTTTTGTTGTTTTGACAAAGGAAATGATCGATTCGCCCAATACGAAATGCGTTCATCAAATTCACAAAGAAATTCATGAAGTTCATGAATAAATTTCAATGTAAAACAGCCTTAAGAGTTGATTTTTGAAATGTCAAGTCTCAAGTGTCAATTAACAGCCAACCTATAAAATAAACTAAACTGTCAGATTGACACTTGTGATGACCGTCTTTTACTGGAAAATTGAAATACATCCGACATGGTTGCATTTTTATATTCTTTTCAGTATATGTATAGTTCAGGGGCCTGAAACGCTTGAAGTGTTGCCAATTTGAAAAAGAAAAATAAGTCCCATCTAATGGAATCCGTCACAGTTGCAAGGTGAAACTTACCTTTAAGCCCCACATGAAAATTCTTAATTGCACCTTGACCGAGGCCCCACAAAATGGACAACCCGATCGCCTGCCGGTTCTGATAAGAGTTCCTCAGCACGATGTGTTTCTGGAGGCTCGCCGTCACCACCTTCGGATTGTTCAGGGCCAACAACTGAATGAAAAACTTGTGCCCCAGCGCCGAGAGGTTCTTGCTCATATCGGTCGCCATAGCCGTCATGCATATGTCATAGAAGACTTGCATGTTTTCGCCGCCCGCTTCCTTCATGGCCCTTTCCATCAAATTCCGAATGGGAGTCGGAATCTGCAAAGCCGGTCGTTAAGTGAGCATGCACCGAAAAACAAATTGAAGAGTGTAAATTACGGCCGAGAATGGATAGCACTCTCCCTTGCAGGAGAAGACGGGGTCCTGAACTTCGATGGGGACCCGCTGGTTCAAGAACGCCGCCATCTGTTTCAGCCACACGATGGGCCCGTCCGGGAATCGAGCTTTCGTCTGCTCGAAGTCGTTCTTGAAGTCCTCGACGGAAATCTGAAGCGAAAAAGTGAAAGTCGGTGATCAATCGAGAAGGCGAAAAACATTCTTCCACCTCCTTACAGAATTAAGTGCACTTTCTATGGATTTGGGGGGCTTGGGTTTTGGTGTTTCCTGTTGCTGTGCCTTGTCCGTTTTCTTAGTCTGCGTTTTCTTCGTGTTGTTGTTGTCCTGCTGTTGTTTCTTGCCAAGCGTTTTGTCTTGGGGCTTCTGGTTTTCTTTGCCGTCCCCTTTATTCGACGCGTACAAATTCTTCAACTGTGATTCAGGCACTGAAATACCGCCGCGTATAAAGAAAGCATGTGGCACATTGGTAATTAGCTACTACTTACGAATGTCTTCGGGTTTAGGTCCGTTCGCGACCATCTTCTTCTTGTTGACGCCGCCGCTTTCCTTGGCGGCCGTCTTATGTTGCGGAGCTTGCTTTCCGCTCTTGTCCTTCTTCTTGCCGACGACTTCCCATTGACCGGACATGCTTAAATGAGGCTTACGGCGGCGGCGGAAAAGTAAAAACGCGAAGAACGAAAACAACGTCACGTTACGCTTGTTGTTAAACTCAAATGACAGCGGCGGCGGCGGTGGTGAACACTAGCGTCTACCAACACGAATATCAGATTTGCTCCCTGGCTCTGACATGCGCAGTCATATTGGCGCCAACCGCCAACGTATACTTTTTAAAGGTTAATTGTGTTAGTTTGCCAGTTTTTTTACCGATTAGTTTATAGCGAATCAACTGAAAAAAATGGAATATACATGCACTGCCTGTAATGGGCGTTTTTCTAAACATTCTAATTTGAGAAGACATGTTAAAAAGAAACATCCTGGTAAGTTTCTTGTATTAAATAGATCACCGGGAATCCCCGCAGATTAAAAAAACAAATCGGGATCGCGATTAGTAAATACAATCCTCGGGATTGTAGTATCTAGGTATCGTGGTTTTTGGTAAAAATGTCCATCATTTCGAACACTGTATGTGCATTGATAAAAATGATAGTAAAATTACATCATTTTTACATCGAAATTTCATGTCATTTTACTATTATTAAGTAATAATACATAGAGTTCTACGTAATATCAAGAATTTACTTTAAATAACATTGAATTTCGATGTAAAAATAGTGGCTAAAAATTTGGCTAATTATTGTTTATACCTATTTAGATCGGCTGAATGAAATTGCCCCAAACAAGAACTTCAAACGTGAAGCTGTATGTAATGAATGGTCAAAATTTTTTTCGAAATACTCAAACTTGAAGAAACATGTAATGAAATTTCATCCTGGTAAGTTCTAAGACAATAAGATTATAATTAAATTGATTTGTTTAATTGGCAGTATTAGAGAAATAGAATATCTTATAAGTCACGTGAATTATTTCAGCCTTCTTAAAAAGTTTTCTTTACGGGTTTGGTTTTGGGTTATTGGAAATTTCAAAAAAACTGTAAGTGTATAATTTAATTATTATCCTTTCAAAAAGTAATTTTTTAGTACATATCTCTGATGAAGCCCAAGAAGGCTGAAATAATTCACGTGACTTATAAGATATTCTATTTCTCTAATACTGCCAATTAAACAAATCAATTTAATTACAATTTCATTTGGAAAGAATTACAGCTGTCAATAAGATTATAGGTTAATATTTAAAGAATTCTTTTATTTAGCAAAATTAGATCAATTAACATCAGCAAAAGTATACTTATATCAGTGTGAAGAATGCTCAAAAAATTTCTCTAACCGAAATCACTATAAAAATCACAAGAAAATACACCTGGGGCGAGAAAAACATTGATAAACGATTTAGTTTATTAAAATGTAGTTTATGTAATTATGAGTGTTTAGCTAAATCAGTTTTGTACAGTCATCTTGATCAAAGACATATTAAAATAGTAACAAAATTCTTAAATCTTTCTAATGAAGAAGAATTCGAACATTGGAAATGTAATTTAGAAAAGAATACGCATTCGTTGTATATAAAAGCACATGGTTCCTATAAAACCGTAACTGATGTTAAGAAAGCTATTTATGTTTGTCATCGTTCAGGTTTTTATGTTGCAAAGGGCAGTGGCAAAAGACATTTGAAAACACAAGGTAGTAAAAAAATTAACGGAATATGTCCTTCGGAGTTGAATGTCAAAGTCTTAAAAAATGGAGTGCATGAAGTGAACTTTATAGAGACTCACGTAGGGCATGAAAATGACTTGGGCCATCTCAACCTCACCGTTGCTAGTAAAATTGCTGGTAAAGTAACATTTTCTTCGATTTTGGATGACGTCAGAGATTCCGTAACTAACGATAAATTAGAAAGAATGCATCTTCTAACTAAAAAGGATCTGTATAATATACAAGAATCTTTTCATTTGAACAATGAAGCTGTTCGACATAAGAATGATATCATCAGTATAGAATCATGGATAAATGAAGTCAACGACAGTGGAACTGTTTTATTTTATAAGCCCCAAGATACAAAATGTGATCGTTATCCATGTTTGAAGAAAGATGATTTTATTCTTATTATTATGCATCCTGGTCAACTTGAATTGTTGCAAAAATATGCGAATGATTGTATCTGCATAGATGGGACTCACGGATTGAATGCTTATCATTTTGAACTTACTACTTTATTAGTATTAGATGACATGAGAGAAGGTTTCCCTTGCAGCTTTTTATTTTCAAATCGGTCTGATGAAGAAGTTATGTGTATTTTTTTTAAAGAAATAAAAGAAAAATTAGGACGACAGATTGAACCACAAATATTCATGTCAGATATGGCGCAATATTATTACTCTGCTTGGTTACAAGTTATGTTACCAGCAAAATTTAGGTAAATATAGTTTATCATTCTGTTGTTTTGACGGAAGTGACGTTAGAGTGGGTGTATGAATTTTAATTTTAAATTACAAATGGTGTTTAGATATGATCGATTTTGAATAGTAAAATGTTATGTTAGTGAAATAGGTACCATCAGCTCACTTAAAATAATGTAGGACAATTTCGTGGGCCTTATAGAAATTCAGAATAAAGGCACGGTTTGCATTCAGGAGTATCATTTAAAGTGAGCATGATGGTATCTATGTACCATCTTGCTCACTTACATACATACATTGGAAATACTTGTTTTTATATGGTATTTTTGATAACCCTGACAAATATAAAGATTACAACTCTAATCACTAATCACCATCAGTCTGAACAATCTATGATATATTCTAAACACTGGTAATTGGAAGTTATGTTTCTGTAGACATTTAAAATTTTAATTACAGGTTATTTTGACAGGGCATGGAGGAAAAATTTGAATAAACTTAACGATTAGGAGCATAAAGTAAATTTTCGTAAACTTTCAATTATACTTATAAATTTACTAAGATTTTTATTTTTTTAGACAAATGTATACAGACAATTGCGTACACTGTTGCAGGAAAGAGATGCAGAGGCATTTTCAAACATGCTACAAATTTTTCAATACAAATATGCATATTGAACGTATGCACCAAACTATAAAATATTTGTACTTAAATGGAAAGCACGTTCAACGTCTAGATAAAACAATTAATACACTCATGAAATTTATTAAGGACAAACTTTTTGAGAGAATTATCACTGTTAATAAGGGAAAAATTTCAACAAAAATCCAATACTTAAGAAAAAAACACAAATCTAGTGAAGAACTGAATATAAGTTCTATTGTACCATCTCAAGGGGGCTGGGAAGTTCCATCATCTTCTTCAAGTGAAATTTACTTTGTTGAAGAAAAAAATTGTCAACTGGCTGCAAATTAGTCTGTACATCATGTCAAGCTTGTCTCCACTCTTATACATGCTCTTGTCTAGACAATAGCATTCGCTGGAATATGTGTAAACACATACATTTGGTGTGTCAGTATCGACGAAGCATTATAGAATCCCCCTTCACTGCAGCAATTGCAAGTATGTATATTTTACGATCTAATCTCGTTTACCTATTTATTAAATCTTCATATATTATGTACTTACTTCTTTTCTTTAAGAATTCGTCTTATTAGGATCAACCATAATCCAACGAAATAAAATCAATTCTAAAGCACTTATCCACGTAGAATGAGGTGAGAAGTGAGAATAGGCTCGCTTATATAAAGCTCTTTTTAAGTTTTTGTTTTGTTTATATAGTTGCTTGTTTTTATTCTGGTGGTGGTCAAAAAAGAAAATTCATGGTTAATAACCTAATAAGTCTTATTGCGATGGTGATTTTATTACCGTATTTAGTAAATTATTTATTTAATTTATCTAATTATTGACTTAACTTTTTTTATTTGTACAGATGAAGAAAATGTTTTAATAATAGATGAAAACAAGAATGATAATACTCAAGAAAATGACCGACTTATTCAAATTTTAAGTAAACCTGACATGACAGACAAGAGCAAGGAACATCTAAACATTAAAAAGAAAAATTAAAAATAATACACCTTCAGCTAATAGAAAAAATAACAACGTTTGAACAACTAGAAGCGTTTAAAAAGATTACCGCCCCGTTAGAACCAACACTGCTCGCCATAGAAAGTAACAAGAATGAAAACACAATACCCACACGCAACAAAAGTACAACACATAACAAAATAATTGATAAACAGCGACGTTTATTTTCGACGAAAAGAAAGAGTAGAAAATGTGAACAACTGTGTAAAACTAATTCAGAAGAAATGAATACAATTGGAATTAAACTCTTAAACATTTAACTTATAATATATACTTAAAAACAATTTTGCCGTATTATAATCTTTTTCTAAAATAAGATGTCTTTTGATTTATTGATTGTTTTCATTTTAAATTTCCCGCTTTCACTTACCTAACTGCGCATGCGGGAGCCAGGGAGCCAAAGTGATATTCGTGTTTGCAGACGTGAGTGTGGTGAACGGTCGGTTGTAAAGGGTCGGTCATAGACAAGTATAAGACATCCCATAGCAATGCTGCCAGATGCGACGTGTTCCTTTTCCCTAGAATTCTCACGAAAAATTCCCTAGATTTCCCTAGACTTTCTTCTCTCTCCTCTCTATTAAATTTGTTGAAAACTACTGTTGAAGAAATAAATATAATATTCTCACTTGAGCTAAGTTAGAGTTGGCTGTTGCTTATATGTAACTAATGTATAAAAGTTTGTCATTACATGTACCTAAAATTTTGCTCACATTAAAAGTTATGTTCTCTACTTAACTGGGCTTTCAATCACACCCGCTGCAATCGCTAACAGGTTATGGGCCCAGATAACGTTCAAGAAATGATTGGAAGTGATTTTTCGTATTAAGTGCGAAGGAGTAAAAATGAGCGACATAGACATTATAATGGCAGGTACAATTAGAATCGAAGCATTAACGAAACATAATTACGACACCTGGAAGATCCAGATGCAGGCACTGTTAGTGAAGAATGATGCCTGGGCATTCGCTAACGGGATGAAGGTCAAGCCAGAAGTTATGGATGGCAACGCGGAAACAATTGCAGCCGAGGCGGTATGGATTGAGGGAGACGATAAAGCAAAGTCAGATATAATATTATCAATTCACCCGTCTGAACTAAAACAAATTAAGGGATGCTCCACGTCGCGTGATGTTTGGCTAAGGTTGGAAACAATTTTTCAATCTAAAGGGCCAGCGCGAAAGGCTACGTTGCTAAAGCAACTTACACTTCAAAAAATGAGGGATGGCGAAGATGTGCAAGTACATTTGCGTAAATTCTTCGATGCCGTCGACAAGCTCGAGGAGATGGGAGTGGAAATAAATCATGAACTCCTATCGATTATGCTTCTCTATAGGGACCATGCACATGCGTGCGTTGGGCTTGGGCGCATTCAGGGACGCTCAGCGGCTTAGCTAAGCTATAATTTAGTCAGCCTATTCTACTTAACAGAATGTGCGTCTTCCATGAATGAGATGCTGAATGCTGACGTTCAGCGTGCTGAATTTGTTTTGACATAAAGTTATTGTTTGAGGTTAGTTAAGTCGTGTGATAATTTGAAACACTTTTAAACCTAAAACGACATGGATAATAATATAAACATCGATGATCTTCTTATTATGGATTATTTATTTAATGACAACGATAATAATATTATCCGTGTAGTGGCAGAAAATGCTGATCCACTTGAAGAAAGACTTCACTGTAATAATCACAATATACAACCTATAAGAAACCAAAATTATTTTGAGGAAACAATTCCACATTACAGTTTAAGTGAATTTAAAAGTCACTTTAGGATGTCTCATGAAGCAATAGAACATTTAAGTGGTTTAGTTATTCCATTTTTGCCTGGAGAACGGCATGCAGTTAGGCCTTTAAAACAGATTTTATTTTCAATCTGGATGCCATCAAAACCCGAAAGCTTTTTATCGGCTACTGATAGATTTGGAATCTCCAGTAGAAATGGTCGTTTCATTTTTATGAATGTCATATCAGCTATGAAACAGTTAAAAGATAGGTTTATTCAATGGCCAAGGCAGAATGAATGTAATGAAATTGCTACTAGAATGGAAAATCAATGCGGTTAGTCAATAAGTATATTTACACGAACGTCTAAAGTAGGTTTTATTACAATTAATGTTACTAAAACCGATGTAGATAAAGGGTCGTGTAAATGAGGCATAACACATATTTTACTCAAGTGTTTTACTAAAACGGCTGTTGTGCCTCATTTACACGATCACTTATGTCGGTTGTAGTAATGTTGGTTGTAATAAAACCTACTTTAGATGTTCATGTAAATGTAGTCATAGTATTATGTAACTCTTGACTTTTATTAGCATTTTCATTAATTTATAGGTTTCCCTGGCATTATAGGTGCAATAGACGGGACATATGTAATTATCAAACAACCTACTCACAATCCAGTTGATTTTTTTAACCGTAAAGATTCACATTCTGTAATCCTTCAAGCAGTTTGTAATGATCGGCTTGTATTTACTGATGTTTTCATTGGTATGCCGGGCCACATGCACGATGCTCGTGTTTTCCGTACTAGCCCTTTATGTCAGAAATTAACCGACGATCCACCCTTAGTACAACCACATCAACACATTTTAGGAGATGCTGCATATCCTTTAATGATAAACCTTTTGAAACCTTATAGAGACAATGGTGATCTTACAGAAATTCAGTCACGTTTCAATATAACATTAAGTAGTCAAAGGTCCATAATTGAATGAGCTTTTGCTTTGCTTAAAGGTACTTATATTAAATTAAAGGCTTTGTAATTGAACTCATTTATTATTAGGTAAATGGAGAAGGCTTAAATTTTTGGACATGTCTTTACAAGACCGAATACCAGAAGTAATATTGGCAACTTGTATATTGCATAATTTTATATTAAATCAAAACGACAACAATGAATATGCCAATGAAATTTTTGAAGAAAACCATCAAGAGGAGAATGTACTTGAAATTTTCGCTGAAGATGATCCACCTAACAAAAGAAATGAAACTAAAAGAGATTATATTGCTTCAATTTTGAGACCATTTAGATAAAGTACAGTTAATTTCAAAAAAATCGATTACAGTTAATTTTTTCTGATTTGATTTGTTTGTGTCAGTGTCACTTTTGATGTCGATAGCTTTTTTTCGCGGAGCTAGTCCTGAACTTATCCTGAATGGACTCTAACCTGGATTAGTTAAAATTTGAATAAAATTCAGAACTTTTACTTTCCACAAACGATTTCTAATACCTTAGAGATATTAAAAAACGTTTCAAAAATTGTTTGCAGAAAACAAAAATCCTGAATTTTGTTCAAATTTTAAGTACAGTATACCTCGGTTATAACGGCCTCGGTTATAGCGATCCACTGCTTATAACGAACTACATTTCAAGTCCCGTCATTTTTCTTTGTATTTGTGGCATTATCACTTATTATGAACTTCGGATATAATGAACCAATTTTGATGGTCCCTTGAGGTTTGCTATAACCGAGGTCTGCTGTAGTTCAGGTTAAAATCAATTCCGAATATGTTCGGGACTAGTTCCGTGGACAAAGCTATTGTGATATTTTTAATGTTAAATATAACCTGTTTGAAATATAAGACTTCAGAATTCGGGTAAGACAGACTTACTTTGTCAAAAATTGTAAAATTTCGCACTCTTACTCGATTTTTCTGAAATCAACTGTACTTACAAAACCATATCTAACATTTTTTATTCATTCTGTTTTCTTTCTAAATAATTTTGAAATAAACGTAGTTTTTCTCTCTGTATGTTGTTGCTTTCTTCTAGTTGTTCTCTTATTTTCTTTATTTCTTCCACTTTCATTGTTTCAATTTCTAATTGTTGCTTGCGGAATATATCTAAGCCTTTCCATCTTGTTGGAGTTTCACTATTACATATGCTTGCATCAGTATTCAAAGGACTGTTTGTTCTTTCTTCCGATTCGTCTGCGGTGGTAATTGAATTTCCTATCATAGAAGCAATAATGTTGGTTTAACACATTTATCATCAATAAATATTTCCTGCATTCTGCCATAATACTCCCAACTTATTCTTCCTTTGCCCGTTCTTATTTTTGTTTTATTATTGTCCAGTATTTTAAGGTAAGTAGCTTTCATATTACGCATTTTTTTATCACACGCACTTGCATCCACATTGTAACCATGTTTATTAATTTCTCCAGCTATTTCAAGCCATAAATTTCGTTTTTTAATTTTTGGGTCCCTAAATTTTAATTTACACTTTTCATATTCACTTAGAAATAGTAACGTGACATTATGTGTCCATTTAAATTGTATGTCTGCAATGTAGTAGGTATATTATACACCGTGATTCAAAAGGACCGCACCATCACTTAGGTGGTTTTTAGACCCACTTATTTGTTCTCAAAAGTGTTATTAAAAATTTTCTAGATGATTTCTTTACGAAGATATAGGCTTTCAAAGTTACGTAACTGATGTTGATTTTATAGTAATTAGATAATGTAACTTTATGTTTTTATTAATGAAAGGTGTAGATAAAGGTCTGTAAAATTATCCTTGCTAATAAAACATAATATTTATTAAGTAATAAAGCAGGAAAAGTCTTTGGAAATGTTAACATTATTTTAGAATTAAAGCCGGCAACGGTGCACCGAAAATTCGGTTTTACTATGGTTACCATAGTGTGACCTGACAAATAAAATTTATCAATGATGTTCACATTTTGAAAGTCAAATTTTTTGATTGATTTGAAGAATTTATTCAAATTCAAAATGTTTACTTTAAATGAATACTGTGATATGTATCTTCTTCTGGGAAAGAGTGGAGAAAACTTTGGACGCGCTGCAGCAGCTTATGCTGAACGATACGGTGAACGTAGACATCCAGCAAAAATGTTTTTCAACGACTTGATCAGCGTGTAAGGGAAACAGGTCGATTGGATGTAATCCATGAAGTGATAGGTACGCCACGCTCCGCCAGAACTCCCCAAGTCGAGGAAGCTGTTCTACAAGTCGTTGAAGACAATCCTAACGTCAGCATTCGAGATATTGGACAAAATTTAAACGTAAACTACAATGTTGTTCAGTGTGTATTAAAAACAGAAGGTTACCATTCTTTCCACTATACAAAAGTGCAAGCTCTGTGTGAAGATGATTTTAACTTTTTAACGTATTAACTTTTGCCATTGGATCTGATTTTGTGGACGGATGAATGTACCGTCACTCGTGACGGTGTGTTTAACATGCACAATCGTCATTATTGGGCAATAGAAAACCCTCATGTAATACATCGACGAGCATTTCAACAACGTTTTTCCGTCAATGTCTGGGCTGGCATTATCAACGACACATTGATGGGCCCATACTTTTTACCAAATCGCCTCAATGGGCATAATTTTTTGAATTTCTTGAGAGGCGATTTTCAAGAACTGCTAGAAAATATTCCCTTGGCGGTTTTAGTCAACCCAATATGGTTGCACCTGCGCATTTTGCTAGACCTGTAAACTACCGTGTTTTTTCTTTTTGAAAGCACGCCTCAACCAACTCTTTCATTATTTTTTTACTTAAGAACTTTAGAATAGCTGAAGAAAGTAGCATATTAAGAACCACAGTTAAGAATTGACATTAATTATTATGTCAAATTTTATTTCCAAAGGTGACAAACCAGCGCATATGCACTTGTCAACAAAAAAGAGGGAACCTATGATCTATGATTTCAAATTTGTAAGTGCATCTACAAGGTGCAGCGTTGCCTATTTGCGTTATTTTCAAACATTCATATCTTAAAAACTATTCATGGCAAAAAAATTCTAAAAACATATTTGTGCTCCTGTTAACAGTCTGTATTTACACCAAAGCGATGGTGCGACCCTTTTGAATCACGCTGTATATTTGTCAGTAGTTAATACCTGTTTTTGTTTCAACAAGTGGAGTAGCTCTGAGCAGGCACTGAGTAAAACCTAGAAATAAAAAAAAATATTTTTGAAATTTTTGTAATTATTTTGTAAAACGTACCAGCAACTTCATCATCAGAAGCAACGGTGGCATAGTCACCCTCCGCTACTTCATTATCTAACAAAGCCAAATTTGTGTCGACAGATGTCGAATAATTAGGTGCTGTATATTGACAGGACCATGCTTCTCTTTCAGTTACGTCGTTTGGTACTGAAATAAAAAACTTCTTACAGAAAAGAACAAAACCAATGGTAAGTAGTAGAACAACTTACCTTGCTTAGTATTACTTCGGTTATCACCTTGTTTATATAATTTACCATCATGTCCAATGACATATATTATTTTTTTAGAATTACTCATTAGGATATTTATTTATAAAACTTTATAAATTTATAACCTATAACCTTCAATTTTGGCCGTGTTTTAAATTACTCGAACAAGCGTTCGAGCGTTTGATTTATATGCAATTTCCTACCTAATTGAGCACTTGATTAAAGTAAGAAATAACATGTTAAATAAATGTTCGAACGGCTGTTCGAGTAATTTAAAATACGGCCTTTATATTATATTAATTTCCCCCACCTCTCTTATTTGACAGCGCTGACAAACTAAGGCCCGGTATCTCAATGCAGGTTTAAACCAAAAATTTTAGGTTAAACTTTTTTACGCTACTTAAAGTGTATTTCAATGTACTATGCCAGTTTAACTTCATTCGAATGGTTTAAACCCCCACCCGACCAGGTTTAAAGTTTAAACCTGTTTTGTGCGCGAATGTTTGCGCAGTATCCTACAAATAGGTACACGGCACACGTGTTTCGCTGTTATGACAGTAAATATAGTGACAGTTGGTGATAAATTGTCTGCGGTTGTACTGTGAAAACATGTTAGGTAATAATAATGAATAATGAACGCAGTCGTGCTAAAAATTCTAAGGAAACAGTAGTAGAACTATCAGCAAACACTTGAGTAAAGCTAATTTAAGATAAACCGATTGAAATACCCACTACAGTTTAACTTTTGGGTTAAAAACAAAACCGGTTTAATTTACTAAAGGTTTAAACCTGCATTGAAATACCGGGCCTAAGCCACACTCACAGATCACCAAATAAAGATAGTAAACTTAAAATTTCACTATTCCTGTGCTGTCATCTGTAGTTGCCGCATGACAATTTACTAAAAAAAATCGTCATGGCGGGAAATTTGAATAGTTGCGGTTCTGTAACCCATTTCAATTCTTTTTTCAAAATTATTCCACTATAAAAAACAATACATGTCTGAAATTTATTTTATTAAATACAAATATAAATGAACAATATTATATCTAGAAACATAAAATATCATCTAGCTCCGTTTTCTTTTTCTTACATAGTAGTCATATGCCACACTATGGCCACACTAAGCATAGAAAAAGAGAATACAAAGGACATTCTTCAGAAAAAAATCGGCCGAGAGTTTGCACACCATCTAACCGATGTATACATAACTACTATACCTTAGATGAAGGGCGGCAATATTAATTGGTTCGTAACTAAAGTAAGCGGTTCATTTAAATCCTTGGAAGGTTACATTTTGAAATATTTGTTACGTTTAATGCATACATTTTGTTAACGTACGTAGGTACAATTCAATTAGTACATTACATATGTGTACTATTATGATTTACATTTGTAAAAGTTCTTCCTTCTTAGAAAATACAAAGTGAAACATATTTTATAAGAAAAAGAATAAATGAGGGTTTTAATGCAAGGATAATATAATAGAAACTTCCAAAATAATAATAAACAGGTACAAATAATAGGGTATAAAGTGAATAAATGAATTGTACATTAACAAAATGTATACATAAGACGTAATTAAATTCGACCATATGTAACTAAATGGTATAAAATATTGAAATTACACTTAATAAAATACTTAAGTATTGGAATATATGTAGTTATATTGAGAAATAAATATACATATTTATACAAAAACGACAATACCTATACAAAAAATACTTAAAAAGTTATTTATAATTTAAAATTTATCAAAAAATTCGAAATATTGGTATAACATATTAGAGAGTATACTAACACGTACACTGAAAATTAAAAATACATGAATAAAATATGTACAATAAACAATAATTTTATTTCCTGAGTTGCCTTTTCCTGAATGCCAAGTTTTTAATGGGATCCTGGTCAAAACCAGGTTTAAAGCGGCTATCCTGTCCATTCAATATTTTGTTAACAGACTTAGTCCACGCAACAATAATTAACGTAGTTAATATATTTAAAAATGCAAATGGTAAATTAGGGTGATGTGGACAACTAACGTCAGTGAAATTAAGTTTATTTACAACATTTGTAACTATTTTATTTCTAATATTATTATTTAAGCAAACTCGTAACATTTCTTGAATAATTAAAATGCTGCTTTCATGAAATAATTGCATAAATTTACTAGATGGCAACAGCAAAGGCTTATGATTATATCTTCGTAATACTATTAGTCTGTGTTGTTCTTCATCTTCTGTTGTTATTAAATTCTCCATACAGATATTGCATTTACCCACTTTCTTAAATATGCTCCTGGCAACATATCCACATATATAATTTTCAATATATTCGTGGGCTGGCGTCACTGTTATGTTTATGTTTAAGTGAATATCTATGACATTGGACTGTGGCGACATATCGGTTCCAGTTAAAAGTTCTCGAAAATTATTTAGAAGTCTTTCGGACATGTCCTTTTCGCAGTTGGAACTTAAAGATTTTGAAGAAAGGAGGTTATTTATTGTTAATGTTTTAAAAGAATTAATGAAACCATCACACGTAGGGTTTATGTTTTTTGCGCCGTGGCTTCTTATGCAAGAGAAAAAATTTTCAATTGCATCTTGATTGAATTTTCTTGGGATCATATACGAAAATCCCAGAGAAGACAATTTCCTCCACATATATTCCAGTCCATTAATCGTGTGTATCCAATTGGCCACAGATGGAGGATTACTAATTTTTCCAGAAGTTTTGCATTGATATCGCATGCTACGTAATACCAACTTTGCTTGTGACCAAAATGAATGATGTGGCGAATTTTCAGTGACACGACATCGGAGAGGATGCCCACTATCCCCATACTGCGCAACCCCATTGCAACTGTCGAACAGCTCATCCAAAAACAAAAACAGCGATGCTGTATCCGCCGCTTCTTTAGGAAGAACTGATGAACCTTTAAAAAATAAACACTGTATTTATGAACTACTTATCCTTCAACACATCATTACCTGAATCAATAAGGCACTGCATAAATTTCCCCACGCGTTGGCTAAAGACCTGGGTGCAGTAGCTGACTTTCATTTTCTTAATTTTAGTCGGTATGACATGAGAATCGGTCAGTTTGGTAAAAACATTGAAATAGCGTGTAGGTGCGTCCCAGTTGTACACCTGTAGTAAATGATCCCACGAAGCCTTTTTCGTTATTCCATTCTGTTCATATAATAAATCTTTTGTTAAGAAATTATTCCGAAGACATTTCAATAAGTGTGGGTAGTCATATAATGGGATTATTTCTTCTCCATTGGCCTCGAATCCAAATATACGTTCGTGTGTTCGTCTTGTCTCTTCAAGTAATAACTTTATTGCTCCGCGATTTGTTGCACCTTGGTCACATATTGTTGCAACTGGAATTAAGTGACACCTTTGCAAGTTATGAATGATTTCTTTGATCAGGATTGCCAGTTGATGGGAGGATGTTGAGTTTTCACAAAACATGAAGGCCAGGGGTTGCTTCTATTAAAGTGAATAAACTGTACCCACCGAACAGTGTCGTAGTTAAGCAGTTCAGTTGTTTAGTTGTTGTCAACCTGTCAACGTGTACATCATCTCGTTTTGTTATCGTTTCTTATTCATTAATATAAATACATTTTATATTTCGGTGTTTATTGTTCACGACAATTCCGTTCGTAACCACATCAGGTTATGGGTCCACGTACGGTTGGAAACTGCGTTTGAAGTGATTAATCGGAATAACAAAAAAACACGACAAGATGACGGACGACGTGCAACAACAAATTGACGACAATAGCCGTGCCACAGCAAGTATTCGTAAATTAGTGAACGAAAATCAGTGGGAAACCTGGAAATGGCAAATTGAACTTTGTTTAAAGGAACAGTGCCTCTTTTCAATCGTCGACGGTACACGAAGGTGTCCGGCGTCTCCAGTGAACGACGCAGAACCGTCTGATGCATACCGACGCTGGCAGCGCGACAATGCCCGTGCGGATCGAATAATTGGAACAGCACTCGACGAGGAACCTGCTATCCATGTTCGTAAGAAAACCGATGCCAAAGAAATTTGGGATACACTCGTCTCAGTGTTTGAGCAATCCTCTCTGCAACGGCTGTATACGTTATTTGACAGTTTCTTTGAGATTTCCAAGGACGAGGCTACATCTGTTACTAAACACACGTCTCGATTAGCAAATCTGTTTGATGATTTGTGTGATGAGTTGCGGAAAAATAATCCGAATGCAACTTTACCACTTTCGTTGCTTCATCACCGCATTTTCAAAACACTTGGTCCCGAATACCAGTACTACCGTTCGACATGGTATCGCGTCCCGGAGACTGAGCAGACAACAAAACTTCTCATCGAAAACTTGCGTTCGATCGAGAATTCGGTAGTGACACATGGGAAGTCACAGATGACTGGTGCTTTCTATGTAAAACCAAAAACAGATGAACGGAACCGAAATAAAACAAAAGCAGAGGCTTCGACTTCCAAGAAGAAAGAATGTCGTTCCTGTTTGTATTGCAAGAAAGTTGGTCACATCATTGCAAATTGCAGAAAACGCATCGCTGCTGAGCAAAACGTAACGATCGCAAACAAAAGTAGCTCCGATTCCAGTTCGAAGAAAAACAGCAAACCAGGTACGTTCTTTGCTACCGGTTTAGTAGTTGGTGCAGATGCAATCACGGCTGATTCCTGGATCTCGGACTCTGGTACGACACATCACATATCGGTGAATAAGCAGCACTTCGCTACTTTCGAAAAATTCCCGATTCCGCAACGCGTGCAAACAGCAGGCAATGAGTCTATTCTTGCTTATGGATCCGGTAGTGTAAATGTTGATGTACTAATAGAAGACAAATGGTATTCTGCTTCTTTAGATGACGTTTGGTACGTGCCAGATGCCCGTCATCAACTGTTCTCTGTTCGGCAGGCCGCTGAGCACAACAATGAAATCACTTTCGACAGTGATGGTGTCAGTATTCGACATGAAGGTGATGTCGTCGCAACTGGAAAACTCATTGGATCCGTGTACGTCATGAACATGCAAGTTTGTGTTCCAGATTCACCAGTGGAAGTCAACTTAACCACTACAGAAGAACTGCTGCAAGGATGGCACGAGCGAATGGGCCATCAAGACAAACGTCATGTACGTGACGTGCTGTCTCGGTTTGGCATAGCAGTCAAGTGTTCAGATACCACATCGTTTTGTGATGGATGTGTTCTTGGCAAGTCGCATCGAAAACCTTTTCATGCTCGAGAAAATCGCCCAAAAGTAGTCGGTGAACTAATCAATGCTGACGTAAATGGACCTATGTCCGAAAATTCGATAAATGGTTTTCGCTATTATGTAGTTTTTAAAGACGATTACTCGCGATTCGTTCGTACCTTTTTCATGAAACATAAGTCAGAAGTAGCTGAACATTTAAAAACATTTTTGAAAGAGTGTGATACAGCTGGCCATAAAGTAAAGGTTTTTCGTTCCGATGGTGGTGGTGAATTTGACTGTGCTGCAGTATTAACATTGCTACGTGATCGTGGAATCGAGCTTCGTTTAACGTGTCCGCATACGCCTGAACAAAATGGTGTCGCGGAACAATCAAATCGACACTTAGTTGAATTAGCTCGTTCGATGCTTTCCGTCAGTAAATTGCCTAAATCATTCTGGGCTCACGCATGTGACACAGCCACATTTTTGGTTAATCGTACCGGAAAATCAAATGTTCAAGGTAAAACGCCATTCGAACTGTGGTTTGGAAGAGTATTTAACAGTTTTGACTATTTGCGCATTTTCGGTTCTGAATGTTATGTGAACGTGCCAAAGAAATTTCGATCGAAATTTGATAATAAAGCTGTCTTTGGTCGTTTTGTCGGTTATGTGAATGATAAAGATGGTTATAAAGTCTGGGTGCCATCAAAACATCGCGTAATGAAATCACGTAATGTTGATTTTCGTCCAGAGAAATTGTGTACAACGAACAATTTAATTAATCTTGAACTTGATCTTGCCTCTGAAGAAACAGAAAACGAAAATGACGTAGTCAATTATTTCCCGACAGATAACAATTCAGAATCTGATAGCAATGAGAGTGATACTGACAACCTGGATGACCCCAATGAAGTTCAAGCTCAACATCCTATTCGACAAATTCGTCAACCAGCAAGATTTAATGAATACGAAGTGGGTTATCAAGCTCATCGTTCTCAAACCAACAGTGTGTTCGCGTGTTTGGCAGAAACTATTCAGGAAGAATTTTTGCCTATGAACTTTAATGACGCTATGAAATGTCGGGATTCAGATAAGTGGTTGAATGCAATGAATGAAGAAATGAACGCTTTCGATGAGAATGAAACTTGGGATTTGGTGCCGTTACCAAAAGGAAAACATGTTATCGATAATCGTTGGGTGCTTCGCCTGAAATATAAACCCGATGGCTCGATTGATAGATATCGTGCTCGCTTAGTTGTTCGCGGCATATTTCAACGCACTGGACTTGACTACGACGAAACCTTCAGCTCGGTAGCTCGATACGATGCAATTCGTGCTTTAATTGCAATTGCAGCTGAAGAGAACTTGGTACTTGGTCAGTTTGACGTGACTACCGCATTTTTATATGGAAACATCGATGCAGAGATTTACATGACTCAACCGGAGGGTTTTGATGACGGCTCAGGTCGTGTCTGTCATCTGAAGAAATCATTATATGGGCTAAAGCAGTCGCCTCGCTGCTGGAACAACAAATTCCATTCGTTTATGGAGAACAATGGATTCGTACGATCAACGGCAGACCCATGCATTTACATTCGGCAGAAGGAGACGGAAAAATTGTTAGTCGCCATATACGTTGACGATGGTCTTATCGCAGGCTCAACACAGAACGAAGTCGATTCGTTCCTACAATTATTGGCTTCAGAATTTAAGATTAAAATAGGTTCTCTTGATTCATTTTTGGGCATACAAATAGAACAAAGAGAATCTGGCCTGTTCATTTCTCAACGTACATACACTCAGAAAATTCTGCAACGGTACAATATAGCTGATTGTAAATCGACGAAGACACCTGCTGAAAATCAACAATCAGAAGTCTCTAACGACCCTCTAGATTGCTCTGTGCCATATCGTTCTGCAGTGGGTTCACTGATGTATTTAGCTTGCGCTACACGGCCAGATATTGCATATGCCGTTTCAAAAGTTGCTCGATCGATGGCTGAACCAAAATTATCTGATTGGGCTTCCGTCAAACGCATCTTCAGGTATCTACGCGGTACTACCAATTGTGGTTTACTTTATACATCCACTGGAGGTACGCTGTGCGCTTATACCGATGCCGACTTCGCAGGTGATGTCAAGACTCGACGCTCAACCAATGGTTTCGTCTCACTTATTGGTGGTACAGCAGTTTCGTGGACATCTCAACTGCAGAAGTCCGTCGCGCTTTCCACTACTGAAGCCGAATTTGTTGCCGCCAGTGAAGGTGCGAAGGAATTAGTTTGGCTTAAACGATTGCTGTCCGAAATCAGTGAAAAAGGAAAAGATGTGCCTGTACTGTTTGTCGACAACGCTAGTGCAATTAAGTTAGTGAAGAACTACGAATTCCACAAACGGTCCAAACACATCGAAGTGCGATATTACTTCATTCGCGAACTTCATCAGAAGGGTGACGTCACTGTCAAATTTGTTCGTTCGGAAGATCAATTGGGCGATATGTTTACAAAACCTTTAACCCCTCTTAACTTTAAATCTATGTGTAGCAAAATTGGAATCTGTGAATAATTTTGTCATTATGGTTCTGTTTAGGGGGTAGTATTAAAGTGAATAAACTGTACCCACCGAACAGTGTCGTAGTTAAGCAGTTCAGTTGTTTAGTTGTTGTCAACCTGTCAACGTGTACATCATCTCGTTTTGTTATCGTTTCTTATTCATTAATATAAATACATTTTATATTTCGGTGTTTATTGTTCACGACAATTCCGTTCGTAACCACATCAGCTTCCAGTTGCCGAAAATACTTTGGACCAAAAACACTAATGCATGATCAGCCAGTTTTAAACATCTTTCCTTTCCAAAACATTGAAATCCTTCTATGTAATCTTTCGATTTCTTGTAATATAGACCTGGCTGTAGTGAAACCTCATCAAAAATTAATGTACACTAACGGTCTTCGTCTGAGATTGAACCAGAAATCTTCTTCAAATGGTCGAATATAGCTCCATTAATTCCGGGAAAGAAAGGAATTTTTTCCAATAATCTCGTCAAAGTTCTTGTCGCCGGCAGGGCAAAAACTTTGCGTAATAAACAATAGGACTTCGGGCTACATTTATAGAATGACAGAGCCAATATTTTGTCTTCAATAGTGAATCGTCTCCCTTGAAGTTTTCTCGATGCCAACTTAAGTTGACTTATGATGAAGTTGTAAGCAACAGCATTTGATTGTTTTATTCTGGTAAATATTTTAGATGAAGCAAAATGTTCTGCCATTTTTAGACGTTGTTTCAGGGATGAAACTAAGCCTACAATTTTACTCGTGTCTGCAAACATGAATATCCATAGACAAACATAAGACAGCTCATTCCCATGCTTTGACGCTTTGACACTGGCAATGAGTGAACAGTGGCGGTGACGCGGGCGGTACTACCGAACTATTCAAATAGCGCCACTTTTAAAATATGGCTTCCATTCTGAATTTTATTTTATCATTTAATTTAATGTCAAGAAAAATATAATGATAAGAAATTTAATTTGAAAATATGCAAAGAGTAACCACAGCAATAATATTATTACTTTGGTTAATCCTTAATCATTTTCAGATTAAATTTCTTATCAATATATTTTTCACGACATTAAATTAAATGGCATTATGGCAAAAAACGTTGATTTCCATGTTTTAGGACGGTGATTTTAGAAAACACTAAAAAATTATGGATACAAATTTATTATGCATTATGAATATTGAGCAATCAGTATAAAATTAATGTGTTTTGCTATTTTTATATAAAGAAATCAGTAGCATATTCAAATGTATGAAATGATAAGAACAAAAGCAACGGTTTATGAATATTATTGCTTAGTAATAACATTATAGTACAATATTGAAGGAACTAACAATATTGATAGTTGTAGGAACTAACTATAATGCAGAAGGAATTAACAATATTGTTAGGTCCTTCTGCATTTACAATAAAAAAAATAATACAATAGCTAATTTAATAATGCAACATTTTAGAAAACATTATACATATGTTATACAGTTTCTTAAATTACAACTGTTCAACTATCAACCAAAATGTATACACTATGTACTCAAAAGTGTACAAGGGACAATCACACAATGAATACTTAACCACACGTCGAAAACTAAATTATATTAAGAAAAAAAAAATTTGAACAAAAACAGAGATCCGTTTGTATATTGCTACCAACATTGGCCCATATCATAATCGTTTCACTAGCTACTTGAAACACCTCCAAACAAATTTTTAAACTAGACGTATGAATCTGTTTAGAAATTAAATACGTAATGAATACATACGAAAATGTAATTGCCCCTTTGACATTTTTGAGTAGTGTGCCCACTTGAGCGACTTATCGCACGTTTCAGAGGTTTTCCTACAAAATCAAAACACAGTTTGTTAATATGAACACAACACTTTAAATTTTCGTAGATTACCTGGGAAATCTCTAGTATTACGACTATTGAATGAATCAAAAATAGAGTCCATGAGACTTGCAAATATATATTACCTCTCCTGGCAGATTTGAAGATGCCACCAACGATTCTATCGATGCTGCGACTATTGAACTGAAAATCTGGGCAGCAAATGAAACTTTCATTTTAACAAAACTTATATTTAATTTGAAATGTAACGGTTTAATTTTTCTCATTGCTAAAAAAAAACAAAATCTGATAATAAGATAACGATAATTAATGATTTCATGTATCCACCTTGAAAGCGTCTGGTCATGTCAATTTTGTATGCTTCTTCAATGTGTACCCACTTGGCTACCTTATTGATATCAAAATGAATATCATATTCATGTAATGTATTCCGGATGTTCTTGATAATCTTGAGTATCATAGAATATGAATATTTTTCTTCCACTAATTACGATATGATGTCCTCCGTCATTTGTACTATTAACTAATTGGCTTACTGCCGCTACATTCGTAGTCCCTAAAAATAAATACGTGTAATGTTTTACATTCTGAACACAACAATTTAAAATAGACTTTTACCTTGGTCACAAACACAACCAACTACATGAACGTTTCTTTCAATTAAACAGGACAAAATATCAATTAATAATTTCTTCACAGAAACGGTTTTAATTTAATCTTTTGTGAAATAAAAAGCTATAGATTGCTTCCACTATCCAGATAATGATGACAGCATAAAAACTAATGCATGGTTTGCTTCTTGGTTGGATCTTCCTAAATGTCCAAGATCTACATATCCAACAATTTTATCATGCGCCTTATCATAGGTTAATACCTGTTTTAATGCTATTTCGTCGAATAATAAGACACATTGTTTCAATTCTTCTGAACAGCGAGCCAATCTTTTTTCTAAACTTATGATAATGTGCATATTAATTCCTACTGTTAAGGGAATGTCCTGTAATAATCTTTGTAATGTTGATCTCGATTGTAATTTTAAAAAATTCCTGAGAAACCGGTAGCATTTTGGTCCACGCTTATACACAGCTAATGCAAAAATTTTGTCATCCCGGTTCCATGAAGGTTTATCCTTTTTAAAATTTCTGAACTGACTTCTAATTAAATTTGCCGTAACATTATTAAAATTTTGTTCCAACTTCCGAAAAACGTCAGTGTAAATTGGCACGAGATAACATTTTTAAAGTGTTGCGTGATTTCTGTAATTGTGATTTTAATTTGTATATCCTTCCCTTTTGCACCGTATATTCTTTGTACAAGACCTTCTTGCGAGGTGATCAAATATTGAACCTTTTCTCACCAAACTTCCTCAAAATAGATTTGCGTGCTGTAAATAATAAAAATAAAATTATAATTCTGTGTCAATATTGCTACCAGTCAATAAAAAAATTATAATTAAAGCTGGTTCTTGTCCGATGAAAATTGTATCACAAACTCTTTTAAACGGACACTAAATGGCGCATAAACACTTAACGTTTCGCAGTCGTTCGACAGCTTCGTTAGAAGTGAAAAATATATTTTTCGAACTGTCGAACGACTGCGAAACGTTAAGTGTTTATGCGCCATTTAGTGTTCGTTTAAAAGGGTTTGTGATACAATTTTCATCGGACAAGAACCAGCTTTAATAAAATTAATGCTAATTCAACTATGCGAAAAGCGCATTTCGACAAGATCGTGACCCTATAATTATTTCTGATTATCTATAAGTTATTTTACTAAGAACTAATATACCACAAAATGATTAATCAATTAATTGATTACAAATGTACAAATGTACAAATGCGCGCCAACACCACTTCTACTCAGTACGGGGCTTTTATATGCTTTCCAAAGATGAATGAAGCTTCCTACAACTTTTTGTAGATTTTAGTTAATTCCCTTGCCGTTCGTAAAAACGCTCCCATCGCTATGGAAATTGGTTACAGATCATTAAATTTTTACGAATTATTTACGCAAGATAGAGACTAAAAATTTCCTATTATAATAATCTCACTATATACAGGTTGAGTCCAAAAAAAAAACGCCTACGCGAATAGCGTCGGTGTTTATTGTCGTATTTGAGTGGTCAAAAAATCAAACAAAATGGCAGAAAAAACTCAGCTGTTAACTTTTGTTTTTTTAAATCTTTAAATGCAATGGTATGATTACTGTAATCAATATCGAAAGAACTTTTTTTTCTGCGATCAATGATGTGCTGCAACAAACACTTATTTTTCAAAACAATAGAAAACAATAAAAAGAAATAAATTAATTATTTACATGAAATGTCGTAATAAACAGTTGGTGAACAATAAATAGAGAGTTTTAGCAATTTTTACGATATGGATAACGTTTACGCTAAATGCTGTAAAAAGACTAACGCGCTTGCTCATATATTTGTGAGCATGCGCATTAATAGTTTTGTAGCATTTAGCGTACACGTTATCCATATCGTAAAAATTGCTAAAACTCTCTAATGATACATGTTTTACGGTAAATAGTGTAGTATCTATAAGTACTTCCTCATAGGCAAAAAAATGACGATAACTTTCAATTTCTTTTTTGTTGTTTTTTTCTATTGTTTTGAAAAATAAGTGTTTGTTGCAGCACATCAATGAACGCAAAAAAAACGTTCTTTCGAAATTTATTACAGTAATCATACCATTGTATTTAAAAAACAAAAGTTGACAGCTGTTATGCAGCTGTCTTAAATGTACTAAAGACGCAAGGTGTGGTATTTTGTAGTCTTTTTGACAGTCTGGCAACAATAAAGTTCCAACCCAGAGTAAACCATTGAGAGGAGGCGTCAATTCAAGTAGTTTACATGAAAGCTTTTGGCGCAATGCTATAGATATTTTAAAAACGATCACCTTCTTTGATGAAAAGAAAAAGAAATTAGTCAGAGTACCATCAGTTACAAATTTGATAACAACACTACTAGGGTTTCTATATATACGTAACAAATTATTAGGAAGACTACAGTATTCCCTTCCAAGGGCTTTTAATCAAGATTGCCTGGAAAATTTTTTTGCTGGGTTAAGAACACATGGTCGTCGATATACATCACCCGATGTATCTCATTTTGTAACTTCTTTTAAGGCATTAATAATCAATAATTTTATGTCAACTCATTCACCTGTTGCAAATTGTCAAAAAGATATAAGTGAAGGTGCATTAGATACATTAAGGTGTTTTTTAACAGGCGAGGAAATTTCAGGCGTTCGTTCTATTGAAGGTATTAATAATATCCAACCTAATATATTTTCTCGAAGACAAACTAGAATAAGTAAATCAGTGCTTGCATACATAGCTGGATTTATAGGTAAACGAGTGATACGATTAGTGAATAATTGCCCAAACTGCTTAAACATGTTGACTGCATTTGCTGACAGTGTTCCTGTAGATATAATTCAGGCAGCTCAATATCAAAATTCCAACTTATTTAAACCTGAAAGCTGTTTATATTTTTTGGTAGGTCAAGCTTGTTCATTTTTATTTCATTCAGTACCAAGAAATTGTCACATAAAAAACATTGCTTTGTTGTTGAGGGAATCCTTACAGAAACATATTAATTTCAATATATTGTCTTGTGCTACACATGATAATCTGGGAATATTAATAATGAAGCTTATTACAAAAACTATTTTACATTTTTGGTGTAAGCAAGTAAATAACATATTGGTAGGTAGGGACGAAAAATTTGTTTTATTTTTAAATGCTAATAAGTCTAATAAAAATATAGATCCTATTAAATTAGAGGCTCGTAATAAATATTTGAGTAGGTTAAAATGTAAGCGTAAATAACATTTGTTAACTCATTTCGTTTATAAAATTTGTTATTTAATATATTTAGTAATATTGTTTTTGTAATATATATGTGTTTTATTGTTTATAATATCTCTTACAAATTGGTGTTTACTAACAATTGAAGAGTGAAATTTCTGATTGGTCTAAGTGCCTTTACAATTCGATATCAATATTTTTGTATTAAAGGAGTTTCTAAGTTTAACTCTTTGATACAAAAAGTTCGAAATTTTATTTTATGGCACTGACCATTTGGAAGTTACACTCTTCAATTAACCTGCAATATTCCCAGAGGTACCCTATTCAAAGTAGCCGCGTTTCAAAATTAGTTCTTCCCGCAACCACTTGTGACGCTGTTTTTATTCATGGTACCAACATTACAGATTCATATCTATTATATGTGATCTGTGTAGTTAGTCAACCGACGGAAATTAATTTTAGTTCTGGACCAAGATTGATAGGGGGCGATGGACTAGAAGTGTAGCACTCCAGCAGACGTTAACAGGTTTGAATCTCCACTCATCAACTGTTTCCAATAAATGCCGTCTTGATTTGTTTGCGCTGTGTTGCACTGTGGTGTTGCCGTGTATTTCACCGAGTTTCGTTATAGTTGTGAACATAATACTTAAATTAGTCACATTTTCTTCAAATTTCTCGACGAATTTTTTAGGATGTCGGGGAACAAATGTAGTTATTTTATGTGCGAAAAGAGCCTGAGAAGAAACCCTGGACTTAGAAAATTTATTTTTCCCATTCATTACGATGTACGATGTAAAAAATGGATTATAAATTCAGGTTAACGAACATTGCCGCTAACAAGGGAAAGTCCCCAACCCGAAAATTCAAAAAATACTGAAACTTTGTGGGTTAGTAGTTCACCCTACGGTGAACACGGAATTATTTTACCTGCCCAAAAAAGCCCTAAGTGAGCAACAACACCCTTTGAAATTTCTGCGATTTTCGGTTTTCTGCAAATAACTCGGCAACCGATAGAGATAAAAATTAAAATTATATGACAAAATATTTACAACACAACAAAAGCAAATGAAAATTAAAAAAAATTATTGGTGGACACTGGAACCATTTGGATCCTATTTCCATTGCGGCACTCTACATGTTTTAAATGGAACACTCTATGCTCGATATTTTGCTGGAAATTTTTTTTTTGCTTAATTAATACTTTTCAAATTTCATGTAAATAGGTTTAAAAATAAAAATTCTGGAATTCATATGTCGAGGGACTCTCAATATATTTATACACACTCTTAAAAATAGTTTGTGACGGAGAAATAAGAAAATTTAATTAAAAATTTTTTCACAGAAAGTTAACAAAAAAATAGGATCTTGTAATGAATTTTTCTTTAAATGTAAAACGATAAATAAAAATAAAACAAAATGCATGCGATTTTGATATTTTTTTAAATATACAATCGCGTACAAAAAAGTGGACTGTTTTACGTCAATTTTATAATATAAAACTTTTGCCTGGTGGTTGTAATTATGAACTGAAACTTATGGATTACAATCAGTAATATTTATTTTTTGTCATCCGTAAATATCAGCTCATAATTACAACAACCTAGCAAAAATTTTATATTATAAAATTGGCTTAAAAAAGTAAACTTTTTTTGTCCGCGACTGTAGTACGATATTTTTGTAAATTTTAGTGTGATAACAAATAAAACAAAAGTCTCAAATGTTCCAAAACTAAAGTAATTAAACGCAGGCTCTCGTTTTCCTGCAGATACAGGGTAGCCCAACGAAAACGAAACAAACTGAATATCTCCCAAGAAAATTTTTGTTTGAAAAAACGCAAAAATAGGTCGATTTATAATCCCAGGGGGACACTTTTCTGTCCTATACCGAACCGTCATACGTCATCCCCCTCCCTTCCAGCTCTCTGACCAATAGAATTTAAATAGGAAATGTACCATGAATGGCATCTCATTGAAAAGGTAATTTTATAGAGTAATGTGAATATGAATGACCTAAAACTTGATTTTAGCGCCCTCTTTCGGGGAAAAAATTGTTACAATTTAATTAAATTAAATTAAATTTAAGTAACGTTTGTGAAATCAGCCATTAGTCAGTTTTCAATATTTTTACGTAATTTCAATTCGCGCAGTGAATTACTATTAAAATTAGCTTTCATATGAGTTATCACACACTTTGGATTATTTAACAATTTTTTTCCCGAAAGAGGGCGCTAAAATAAAATTTTCGGACATGCATATTCACATTACTGAATTCTCTATAAAATTACCTTTTCAATGACATGCCATTCATGGTACATTCCCTATTTAAATTCTGTTGGTTAGAGAGCTGGAAGGGAGGGGGATCACGTATGACAGTTCGGTATAGGATAGAAAAGTGTCCCCTTGGGGTTATAACATATGTCCAAATAAATTTCTGATAAAGGTAGGCCATGGAAGATAAATTATTACGTTATTTACATTAAAATATTGTCCAGTTCTTGAGTAGTTAAGTAAAATTGAAGTTTAATTCGCCATATCTTACAGCTTGATATGTCACAAGGGAGGAAGGATCTGACAAATGCATTGTAAATGTTCAGTTAGGTACCTTATATCTAAGTTTCAAATATTAGTTTGATAACTTAAAGGATTCAGAAGATGTTGCCAAAAGAAAAATAAGTTTCATCCCTCTTTCAGGGAATTATAACTCCCTTATTATTGACTTTTGGAAGAAAAGTATTGAAAAAAGTTGTTTCTTTTGCGCCTCTCTATATACTGTTTCAGTCTCAAACGAGATTTGGGACATCCTGTATAATCCATGTTAAAGTAATTAGATATTTCTGTCTGGAAGGTAGAAAAGTACAGAGATTGGATAAGAGACCACATACTGTAATTAATTTTATTCATGATAAGACGGTCGAAAGAATTTTAAAAATTACTACAGGAGAGATTAATTGCCATATAACAAAAATTCTAAATCATCACAGAGCAGCGTTAACTTTTGATATCAATCAAATATTGATTAACACGTATCAGTTAAATACCAAAGAAAAATTTTATATTGTTATAAGAAACCCAAATATGTTGTAAATTAATGTCAGTATTGCAAAATGTGAGTACAAACCCATTTTGTAAACATACTCACTCTCTTGTTGAGAACATCACTGGGGATAATACTTACGAAAAAAATAATTATTGTAATGAAAATGAGCAACCAGAAACATATTTGCTGTCTGCACCTATTACATCAAGTATAAAAAATAACATATGCAATAAGGTTAAAAATAAAAGTGATAATTTAATAAATAATTTGAAAGATGTATTTTTTTTTAAAGAAGATCAACAATCACTTTCTGAAATATACCGAAAATTGAAGGAAACAATACCACTTCAATATTATTAAAAGGCCCCATGTAGGTGTGAGTAGATATGAAGGAACATTAAAGGATATTCGGCGAACAGTTATTCAACGATTGTAAAACTAGACCTTAGTAATATCAGTTACAGAATCAGCAAATAAAAATAACAAATTTCTTTCCATAGTACTAAAAGAAAAAGGCAAACCACAGAGAAAGAACTAAAAAAAAAACAGGTAGACAGAAATTGAGAACTTGAATATTATAAGTTATTTGTAATTTTTTTCATATTGTAATATTTTTTGTAATAACATATTGTTACGACTTCGGGTTCACAAATTTAAACGTTATTTATTTATTTTAAAACACTTTAATGTCTACGATCATTACACACAATAAAAGTACAATAATATCGAGCTGTACACTTATCTGACAAAATAACACTTCAACGTTATTAAATTCGCTTGCTACACATCGCTTCCTAAGTAAGACTGATTTAAAAACCGCGCCCCGGCTCCTCTTTATAGCAGTCGGCCCTTTTCGAGAATAACTTCGAAAGACTTGCTAGATTTTTCCAGTAAATTCGGTGCGTGTCTAGAATAGATTAGAATCCTGTCTGCGGCACAGGTGGCGCTACCAGTATATAAAAATATAGTCTGCTTCTCATAATGTAACACTGCCCCCTCCTTAATTCTGTTCGTCCCGAGCAGAATATGGAGCCAAACGGTCTATGTGGATCACTTTCATCTTCCCACGGGGTAGCTTCCGTATTCTGTATACCACGTCATTAATTCTCTTGATTACTTCGTAAGGTCCGTCCCAAGGCGCCTGTAGTTTAGGGCATAGTCCACGAGTCCTTTTGGGGTTGTACAGCCAGACCTGGTTCCCTGGTTGGAATCCCATTTGATTGGCTCGTCTATCATACCGGGTCTTCATTTTGTCGGTGACCAGATTGATGTTTCGTCGCACATATTGATGAGTGCTCGCCAATCGATTCTCGAAGTCCTGCAGATATTCGTGCATTTCAGACCTTCTAGCTTCTGGAAGTCCAAACTTCACATGGCAAACGCATTTCTCCTCCAAACAAAACTCGATACAGCGATTGCTTAGTAGTGTCACGTATTGCGGAACGATATGCCATTAGAAAAATGGGCAAATGTTGATCCCAGTCGCGTTGGTTTGTGGAGACCACTTTTGCTAAATGTCTCTCTAGAGTTCTGTTGAATCGCTCTACCATGCCGTCTGATTGCGGGTGTAACGGGGTAGTGTGCGTTTTAAAAATGCCAAGCATCCGGCTCAATTCTTGAAAGACGCTTCCTTCGAAATTTCTACCTTGGTCGGAATGAAGCTCCATTGGCACCCCAAATCTTGTTATCCAATTCTCTATGAGGGCAGTGGCGACAGTTGTTGCTTCCTGATTAGGCAACGCGTAACCTTCTGGCCATTTAGTGAAGTAATCGGTTACCACCATGATGTACTTATTTCCGCGATCGGTTTCTGGAAACGGGCCGGCTATGTCAATGGCAATCCTCTCGAAGGGTGCACCGACGTTATACAGATGTAGTCTTCCTCGAGTCTTTTTCGCAGGTCCAGACACTGCCTTGCAGGTGATACACCTGGCACACCAATTCTCTACATCGGTTCTGCATTTCACCCAATAAAACCTTTCTCGGACTTTTGCTAATGTTTTATTGATGCCCAAATGTCCACCTGACGTACCACCATGTATTTCTTCCAAAACTTCGGCAATTCTTACTTTTGGAAGGACTAACTGCTCTTTAATTTCGCTGCCATCAGGTGACTCCCATTCTCTTTTCAGAATTCCACTCTCTAACTTTAGAGAGTCCCATTGTGCCCAGTAGCTTTTGAAAATCGGGCTTTTGTTCGATATTTCGACCCAAGTTGGACGTTGTCCTTTTTCCTTCCAAGAGATTATATCCCTTATGTCTTCCTCTTGGCGTTGCTCTTGGCTAATAACTTCTGGCTGCCACTGGTTGTTTGTGACACGTGTTCTTTTGATAGGAATTATTCCTTCTTTGTCCTTCAATTTCAAGCAGTGCCGACAATCTTCAGGACACGGTCTTCTGGATAGTGCATCTGCATTATTATGGATACGACCTGGGCGATGTTCGATTGTAAAATCATACTCCTGCAGTCTTTCTATCCATCTGGCAAGCTGGCCTTCTATATTTTTGAACTGGAGCAACCACTTCAATGCTGTAAGGTCTGATCGAAGATGAAACTGTCGACCATAAAGGTATTTGTGAAAATGTTCCAATGTTTTCACCACAGCAAAAAGCTCCTTCCTGGTTACACAATAATTTCTTTCGGCTTTGGATAAAACTTTACTGAAGTAACCTATGACACGTTCTTCCCCGTCCTGCACTTGTGATAACACGCCCCCAATTCCGTGATTGCTCGCATCTGCGTCAATGATGAACTGGCCCTCTAGTCGTGGATAGGACAGTATCGGTGCAGACATTAGAAGATCCTTCAGATTTTCAAAAGCTTCTTGGCAGTCTTCACTCCAAAAGAATGTTGTTTTTCCTTCGGTCAGCGAATGCAGAAGCTTGGCTGTCTTTGCAAAGTCTTTCACAAATCGTCTGTAATATGTGCATAATCCCAGGAAACTTCGCAACTCATGCACATTTTTTGGTGGTGGCCAATCCTTAACGGCTGTAATTTTGTCTGGATCCGTTGCGACTCCTGCTTCTGATATGACGTGTCCAAGATATTTCACTTCCTTTTGGAAGAATTCGCATTTGGCAGGATTCAGTTTCAATTTCGCCTCTTTTATTCTCTGGAAGACGTCTGTTAAGTTTGCAAGATGTTCTTTAAAAGTTCTTCCAACAACTATCACATCGTCTAAGTATACGAGGCAAGTTTTCGGCAAGTCCGCGCAATACCAAATCCATGAGTCGTTCAAAAGTAGCTGGGGCGTTGCAAAGACCAAAAGGTATCACTTTGAATTGCCATAAACCATTTCCAGCAGTAAAGGCCGTCTTTTCCTTGTCTTCGGGATGCATACCAACTTGCCAATAGCCACTTTTCAAGTCTAAGGTCGAAAACCATTTCACCGGATAAGGTGTCTATTGTGTCATCGATCCTGGGCAAGGGATAACTGTCCTTTTTCGTGACATCATTTAATCGTCTATAGTCCACACAAAAACGCGTGCTGCCATCCTTCTTAGTCACCAGTACAACGGGAGATGCCCATGGACTTTGCGACGGTTCTATAACGTCTTGGTCTTGCATCTTCCTAATTAAATTTTCGGCTTCCTCTCTTTTTGCCAACGGCAGTCGACGCGCGGGTTGTCGAATTGGATTCGAGTCGCCAGTGTTTATTCTATGATGTACAATGTCTGTCCGGGTTAAGTCATCATCAGTATAAGCAAAGATTCCTTTAAATTTTCGAAACAGCTCTCGTACGTCTTCTGTTTCTTTGGGTTTCAGCAATGTTGATGTACCAGCCAGCAATTTCTCTAGTAGTGGTGGTAGCGTGTCAGACTGATGCCGAGCGGATGCATCGTTCATTTCAATATGGTTTACAGAAACAATTGCTTCACACTTGCCCACTACAGTTCCGCCGGGTATGGTAACTGGGTAACTGTTGACATTTGCAAGACGGATAGGAACTGTTTCTTGAATCTTCACCAGAGTTCCAGCCAGTAAAATTCCCTTCTTGGCGCAGTTAGTTTCATTTGGTTCTATGATCCCAGTAGGATAGCTACCAAGATTGCCTTCCATTTTTGCCAAGATTATCTTGTCGGTTAAGGCGGGAATGTTCACACTTTCTTTCAGTTTTATTCTCAATACGGTAGGTGAATTTCCAGGGATATGGAGAGGTATCTCTTCTGTTCCAATGCGTAGAACTTTATCCTTTAGATCTACAACCAAGCCGTTTTTCTTCATGAAATCCACTCCAAGTATGAAATCATCAACGATATCAGCCACTAAAACCCTGTGACTAAATTTCATACTTCCAATCTTCAATTCAATTTCGGCTTCCCCACAAACAGGAGTAACCTCTCCAGTAGCTGTCTGGATATGATACCTTCTTCCAGTATTTATTAGTTTCCATTTTGGTAAAAGATCTGTTCTTACTATGCACGCATTTGCACCAGTATCGATTGTGAATTGGAAGGATCTCTTGCCAATTTGTCCATTTGCTATCAAACTATTTTCATTATTTCTTATTCTAGAAATAGAGACAATCTTGGGGCTATCCGTAGAATCAGTCAGCATGCGCCCCTTCTTGCTGACTGGAATTAGTTTAACGAATCACTATCATTGTAGTGGCGCGGCCGCTTGCGCCTACAGTTGGAGCGCAGTTGGCCTTGCTGACCACAGTTCCAGCAACTCATTATTTGCTTGACATTGCCTGCGGTTTTATTTTCTTCCAACTGTTTGAGTCTATCCAAAATTTCTGTCAGTGCATTGTCGTCAGCAGCTTTCACCTCTCGCACTCGTACAAGGCTTCTAGAGGCTTGCTTGGCTGCCTCGAATTCCAGAGCACGGGCCAGTACATCTGTGCACTTGGAGAAGTTACCCAGTCGCAAGACTTGCTGCATCTCTTGGTCTCTAGTACCGTCAATGAATGCTTGTATGACCAGCCGGTGGAAAACAGGTTCAGGCAGGAAGTCTCCGTACGCCATTCGGAGCAATCTCTCGACATCGAGTTCAAATTCCTGTAATGACTCACCATTCTTCTGGGTACGAGTTTTCAGTTGGATAGTATGGAGTTGCTTCATGTGTGCGTCACCAAATCGCATGTCCAAGTGTTCTACTAGTTGATCAAAGTTGTTCTGAACCTCTTCAGGAATTGATTGTAATGCACTCAATGCTGGGCCCCGCAAAGCCAACACGAGGGCTGCAGCCTTATCGCGATCATTCCAGCCATTTACATCAGCTGCGATTTTGAATTGTCTAATAAAAGTAGACCATGGTAAGTCCCCTTCAAATTTGGGTGGTTTCATTTTTTGGCTTGACGACAGATGGTGTAATAGAACGACCAAGTCCTACTTTATGCAGTTGTTTGGTTAAGTCTTCAAATTTATCGTGGAACTGAATTTCTATTCCTCCGATTTTCTTATCAAGTTTGCAGTCAAATTCAGTTTTTACGTCACCAATATGAGTTTTTACATCTTCAATTTGATAAAAAATTGCGTGTTCAAATTGTCTCTTCACATTTTCAATCTTTCCATCAGTTTCCTCACCGAATTGTGTTTTAAGATCTTCAATCTTTTCATCGATTTGATTTTTCACCTCCTGTAATTTCAGATCGGTGTTTAAACTGGAAGTTTCAATTTTTATTTCCAAGCTTTCTATTTGTTTTCTAGAAAGCTCCATTTGTTGCGTCATTCCTTCCTTCATATTTTCATTGATTTCTTTAATTTCTTTCTTTATATTTTCATCAACTTTTTCCATTTTTTCATCCACTTTTTCCATTTTTTCATCCACTTTTTCCATTTTTGCTTTCATTTCTCTAAGTAAAGGTGTGGTATTTTCAATTTCGAATTCAAATAATTCCGGATCTTTTCCTTCTTCTCGGAGAGCTCGTTCAAGCCGTTCTTGTAAAACGGCTTTTTTTCCAGAATTTTCAAGCCCTCTCTCGTCCAATTCATCACGCAGCTCCTTCACTTTTAATTCAACTAGCTTCATTTTCGATTTTTTTTTGAAAATTTCCGCTTCTGACACCAATTTGTTACGACTTCGGGTTCACAAATTTAAACGTTATTTATTTATTTTAAAACACTTTAATGTCTACGATCATTACACACAATAAAAGTACAATAATATCGAGCTGTACACTTATCTGACAAAATAACACTTCAACGTTATTAAATTCGCTTGCTACACATCGCTTCCTAAATAAGACTGATTTAAAAACCGCGCCCCGGCTCCTCTTTATAGCAGTCGGCCCTCTTCGAGAATAACTTCGAAAGACTTGCTAGATTTTTCCAGTAAATTCGGTGCGTGTCTAGAATAGATTAGAATCCTGTCTGAGGCACAGGTGGCGCTACCAGTATATAAAAATATAGTCTGCTTCTCATAATGTAACAATATAAATAAATATTTGAATTTTTCAGTATGTTATAATGAAATATTTTATGCCCTTAAAATAAACAATATTTTAAGTAATTTTGAAATGAACTTGGTTCAATACACTGTGTCCACATTTCGATGCTCACTATTGGTATCTCCCTTATTAGAAGACATAGAGCAACGGTTAAATGGGGAATGTTTTGCAGAATTCAATACTCGTGACAGATCTCATTTCAAATTCACCATAACTTATTTAAATTTTAAGATAATTTGAAGAAACCAAAATTTGCCGATTTCAATGTACCTCAATAACTCGATAACACCTAAAGTGATTTCTTCTAAAGCTTTACAATGTTCAGACACTTTTTTAAGACAAAGCTTTTGATATAAACAGAAACCCCCGATTGTCATTTGTTTTCAAGTTATTAGTGCTAACTTTTGTTTTTCATATGGCAGCCATATTGGATTTTTACTTAGTTAGATAGTCTTTAAAAAGAGCTTTTCAACGATGTATAACATACCCCAAAAAATTTTATTTATAGGAGAGATATTAACAAAAATATAAATTTATTTCTAATATGAAATTAGTAGGCTCTGAAATTAAGGAACAATAAGAAATGAAAGCTTAAAGATATGCTAAATAATACTGAAAACGAAATACGAAACGATAAGAAAAGTCATAAAAGTAAAAAGTAAAGAAGGAGTACTAAAAGCTCAGATTTACAAAGAAACTGTTCAATATGATGACCATTCTGTTCCATACACATTTGGCATTTTATTCTAACAGAATTACGAACTCTACGTAGTGTGTTTCCGTTTAATGATCTTAGTACATCCACCATAAATAAAAGTCAAGGGGGGTAAGATCGCGTTATCTCGCAGGCCATTCATTCCACTGGTCCATTATTTGAAAGCATCCTCTCATTAAAGTTTTCTCTCAAGAAATGTTTTACGTCACGAGTGTTATGGGCCGGGCAACCATCTTGCTGGAACCAAATGTTTAGCATGTCCTCAGTTTAATAATTTCTCTCAAAACAGGTATTATCTCGTTTGTTAGTAGCTCCACATATCTGTTACCAGTTTAAACTGTAATCAAATATGAAAGGACCTAGTAAGTCATTATCTAAAATGAAACTATACTCAAAAACAAAAAAATATATAAACAAAATTGCATACCAATTAAACCGCACCAGACATTAAAACCAAATCAAACTTGAAATTTTTGATTTACCAAATGTGGACTTTCAGTAGACCAATGATAATTATACCTATTGAATACTCCGCAATTGGTAAATCGTATTTCATCTGTCCAGGGTATTTTCCTAGGAAATTTAGGATCATCTTCACATTTTCGTAAGTCCCACCTACTAAACTGTAATCTTCATTGATAGTCATTATCGTTTAAACCTTGTATAATTAATTGTTGTAAAGGTGGTATTTGGTTTTCTTCAAGGTTTTGTGAACAGATGATTTTGGAATTCCAGTTTCACGAGCATTATTTTACAGTATTACTTAGCATTTCTTTAAGCTTTCATTCCTTATTGTTGTTTAATTTCTTAGTCTACTAATTTCATATTAGAAATTAATTCATGTTTTTGTTAATATCTCCCCCACAAATAAAAATTTTTCGGGTATGTTATACATCGTTGAAAAGCTCTTTTTAAAGACTATCTAACTAAGCAAAAATCCAATATGGCTGCCATATGAAAAACAAAAGTTAGCACTAATAACTTGAAAACAAATGACAATCGGGGGTTTCTGTTTATATCAAAATCTTTGTTTTAAAAAAGTGTCTGAACATTGTAAAACTTTCGAAGAGATCACATTAGGTGTTATCGACTTATTGAGGAACATTGAAATTGGCAAATTTTGGTTTTTTAAAATTATCTTAAAATTTAAAAAAGTTATGGTGAATTTGAAATGAGATCTGTCACGAGTATTGAATTCTGCAAAACATTCCCCATTTAACCGTTGCTCTATGTTTTCTAATAACCGAGATACCAATGGTGAGCATCGAAATGTGGACACGGTGTATATTAATTTTTGTGGAAAATTTTAGCTTAATCAATCAATTTATTTTTTAATTTAAATTCTTCAGTGTCTTTTCTAATTACTCTTATGATCAAATATGTATTTAAGAGCTTCCGAAATCCTAACTTCCGTAGGCACAATTCAAATTAACCGCTAATTCTCTCCCACCACAAGAAGTCTTGCGGAGATTTTAGCCGCTCGTTAGATTTCAGTGACAGTAGATAAAATAATTTTTCTTTCAGCCGAGTTTCAAACTTTATAAACACATGCCGTTCATGTATTTTGTTTTAATCAACAGTTATTAGATGGCAACACATTCTGAAGACAAGGTTGACTAACTATTAATACATAAACAATGGTTATGGTTATGATACATGTACCAACTGTCACAGATCATCAAATAGAAATGTCTTACGAAAACTTCATCAAATTAGAGTACCCTATCACGTGATTAATGTGCTCCGAGCGCTGCACTGTAGGGCAGTTTTCGTAAACGCCTAATATCTCAGCGGCTTTCTTTCAGCGGCCTGTCAGCTTGTCCATTCAGGGAAATTGCTTAATGTGCGTTCTTTTATTCCACAAAATGTTGGATTGTCAATCATTAGATTGAATGTTGTTTTAACACTAGATGGATGGTACCCTAGAACGTTTTGATGGATTTCTTTGTTGCTTTGTCAAGTGACATAACCTCGTTTGTTTCACTCATGAGATGGGTTACACTAAACCTTGAAAAGTGCTTCAAAATTTTTGAGAATGTCTTTAACAGCAGAGCAAGTAGTAGTGAAGACTCTGAAAATGAGTATGTTAGAATAACTAATAATAGGATAAAAAGATTTAAAGTAGAGGGATATTTTGAAGTAATCCAGAGGTATACAGACATGGATTTTCAAAGTCATTTTAGACTTACTAGAAATAAGATCGAGGTAAGTTGAAATATTTTTTTTTAGATTTTAATGTATATGTGCGTCTTTTATTAGATTCTTGTGCAAGACGTAACTCCTTTTTATAATAAAGACTCAAATAAATATGGAATATCAACAGATAAAGCCATATTAATAGTGATTTGGACATTAGCAAATCAAGAATGTTTTCGAAGCATTGCTGATAGATTTGGCATTAGTAGAGGTAACTGCCATGAAATTGTATTGAAAATTATGAAAATTTTATATAATATGCGAGGCAGATACATAAAGTGGCCACATGATTATGCATCTGTGTCTAATCAGTTTTCAACACTGAGGGGAAATTATAGTTTTCCAAATACTATAGGATGTGTAGACGCAACACATATACCAATACCTGGACCACGATTCGATAATTCCTATTATAATCGCAAACGATACTATTCGGTCTTACTGCAGGTAGTGTGCAACTCATCAATGGAGTTCACGGATGTTTATTGTGGGTGGCCAGGTTCAGTAAATAACGCAAGAATGTGGAAGGCATCACCACTCTATAATTTATTGCAAACATCAAGAAATACAATTCATGGACTGTACCATTTATTGGGAGATTCAGCGTATCCGTTAGATGTATTTTTAATGTCCCCATTTAGGGATAATGGTCATCTGACCAATGCTGAGGTAAATTTTAACACTACATTGTCTAGTACACGTGTAATTATAGAACAAGCCATTGGACGTTTAAAAAACTTGTTTAGACGCCTGAAATATTTAGAAATATATAATTTGTCTTATGCAAAGTATTACATAATGATTGCTTGTATCTTACATAATCTATGTATTAACGAAGATATTCTCATAGAATTTGATTATCAAGAAGACTCAAATGCTGAAGTTTCCAATATTGCAGAGGACTTACAATTAGATCATGGGAGAAATATTATGGCTCAAAATAAAAGGCAATTTATAATGAATACATTAAATTTTAATCACTTGTAAGATTACAGTATTTAATAAAACATTTAACAAGAATAGAACTTATTTTTCAAATTATTTATCAATAGCTTCCAGAATTTTTTTAAATATTTCCATTTTAGCGTCTTCTCTTTCTTCTTTTCTCTTGTGACGTTCTTCAGATGATTTAAAACGTTTTTCTTCTCTGTCGTTTTTCTTGTAAAGATATTCACTGTAATTGAGTTTACGTTTTTTAGCTTTAGAATGTATGCTTGATTCTTCTCCTGTATAAGTGAGTTCGCCTGAGTTTTTATTCGGCTGATCTATTTTATTATTTACTGCATTTGAATCACAGGGTGTAGCATCCTCTATAGATGCACCTATTGTTATTAATGGTGGTTCTATAGCAGCCTTACTACCAATTCTTGAATTTAACAATGTATAGTAAGGCCATATAATTGCACTCTCACCAGTAGATTTTGCTTTTTTTTATTAGCCTTGAGCGTTTGTAGCAGATTTCGGTATTTATTATCACATTCCGTACCTGTGAAATGTATCTTTGCTGTGTTTTCCATTATTTGTGCTATATTTTCCCAGATTTTATTTTTTTTGCAACGAGGTCTTACAAATTCTTCCTCTTTACTTAAACGTGTTTCAATTAATAATCGAACATTCTTGTCCATCCACATCTTACTGATGTTGCTACTTTCAGCTTGATCATTGTGCCCGAGTCTGCTTATTTCAAATATATCATCAGTACAATTAATGCCAAATCTTTCAAATTTGTTGTTGTTCACTGCCTTTGTTAGGAAATCTGCACAGAATTCATCATCTACAAATTATCGCAAATAATTTTAGTCAACAATATGTATTTATTTTAATTATACCTGTTTCTAAGAGATTAATAATTTCCTCGTCCGATTCCTCGAACTCGATATATTTCTCATTTCATTTGTATTTCAATAACATGTTTGCAACATTTGTAAATACGAAATATTGGTGGTGCGATATAACCAGATATAACCAGCGACCAGCAAAAATTTTTAGGTTATAATTTTCCCGCCACTACAATTTAAAACTAGATGAACGATTCAACGAGAATTTTTCTTGATGGACTGATGGATCCTTTGATAGATTTGTGTTAGATAAAAGAACGCAAAACCTTAATATCAAACAGTTCGATCGATGAAAAAAAGAACGATTTGTTGAATTGTTGTGCCAACATGTTGAATAAAAGAACGCACGTTTACTTAGCCTCTCAGCCGCTGAGCGTCCCTGAATGCGCCCATTGTTTTTAGGTTAATATACCTGTGACACGTTGAAGTGACGTTATTAACGTCACTCTGTAATTTTTAATTTTGTAATTACAATGGATGTTGAAATATATTTTATAATCTTGTTTATGTAAGTGGACGACCAGCTGGTAGTGGCCGGCCATCAGACGCAGTCACCCTATGCATAACTTCAATAGCCGAGCGAAAATTTTGGTATTTGCGGAAGAAATTTTGCATGGCATTGATGGTCAATAAAATTTTTGGTTGTGCGGAGATTTGTTGTTATTTCTTGTAATTGTATTAAAAATATTTAGGGCTTTTTCTAAATTTACTCAAATTTTAACAAATTTAACAAGTTTTATTGTTTGATAATCTGTACAATTTCTAAATATGCAAAATTTTTACAAATCCTGCATGGTGTCACTAATAGATGTGAAAATATATTACAAATTTATACAAATCCTGCATGGTGTCACTAATAGATGTGAAAATATATTACAAATTGAATTCTATTGTTTATGAGCACAGTATTTCAGAAAACACATCAGAAGACCGGCAGTTGATTATTGTTGGACATGTGCATTTTCCGTTATTTCTAAATTTTTCATTTCAAACACCCACCGTGTTTGTTTTTAAATCTCCGTACACAAATTTATGGAAATTTGCCTAACTGGAACGTGTTCTTCGCTCTTTTTTGCTCTTTTACACCCATTTGTATAAATAAAATGGGTAACGAGAGTGACTCATAGAATTAATGAAAAAGTGCTATAAATTAAACAAAAATCTGAGTACAAACCTCAATTTAAGAAACATCACTAATATAATCAGTCTTTTGATACAATTATTATATTGTATATTTATATTATATATATATAATTATATATATATATATTATATTATTAACTTCTTAACTATATTTAGAGAACGGGTATTAACGGCTTCAATAAAACTTCGATTATACTGGTCGATATTTCGTAATATTTTATTACTTCTTCAGGACCAAAATTACTACAATTGGACAACTAATTAAACTATGATACAATATTATATATAATACTTACTAATAATAGAGAAATTAATACATTTTTGAAAATTTTAACTTAAAATTTGATGTGTTATTTATAACAAAAATTGTGTATAAATAAAAATCCAACTCCTCTTTTACTTAACTCCAATGTTGTATATAAAATCAATTGTGATTTTTGTAATAAATGTTACATAGGCCAAACCAGTCAATGGTTAAAGAACAGAGTCTCCCAACACAAAAGTGACTGTAGAATTGGTAAAAGGTCCTGTGCTCTTGCCATTCACTCAATTGATGATAACCACTGTTTTGACTTCAATAATATTAAAATTTTAGAAAAATAAATGTTTTATAAAACTAGATTATTTTTGGAAATGTCATGCATTCAGAAGCATAATGACGTAACTGTCAATTTCAGATCTGACATTGACGATCTTAATAATATATATTTTAATCTAATAAGTCACGCCACCTAGAGTTCTTTTATTTATACACAATTTTTGTTATAAATAACACATCAAATTTTAAGTTAAAATTTTCAAAAATGTATTAATTTCTCTATTATTAGTAAGTATTATATATAATATTGTATCATAGTTTAATTAGTTGTCCAATTGTAGTAATTTTGGTCCTGAAGAAGTAATAAAATATTACGAAATATCGACCAGTATAATCGAAGTTTTATTGAAGCCGTTAATACCCGTTCTCTAAATATAGTTAAGAAGTTACTAAGATACACGGCAATATCCTCTACTTTTATTATATTATTATATTATATATATATAATTATAGTATTGTAGTTAAATAGTATAAAACATGTTTCACATGCATTTGACATGAAGTCGGTCTGATGATCGGTTGGGGCTATTGTTTAAATTGACTTCTTCACATGAAATGAATACCATCAGTATCCTGACCGTAAATGTATTCACAATACCAAGACTAACCATCCGTTAATCATCAACCGCATTTGAAACTGGCCTACATTTGTTGATTTGCTTTCCGACTTCTATTCATGAAATTCTTCAAACTTTCATTTGATGAGTCTCCCACACATTTTTCGAATAGAGTACGTTGTACGTAATGACTAATCTAATAATTGAAATCTATGAATCACTTTCAAAACGGCATACAAAGTTAAATGTTTCAATCCATATAGGTATATTTTCTTACTACTGTCTGGATAATTGTAAAATTTAACGTTCTTCCTGTTACTATAACTCTTATGACAATTTACAGTTGTAGTACATAATAAGTACCTATTTGACCTTCTGGTATGAAATTAATTACAAAATTCAAGTTCAAATGTAAACTGAGCATTTGAAATGACAGATGTACATTTGAACTGTCATCATACTGTCACTCGTGTTTTCACACTACTTATGCAAAATATGGCCATTGGTGGCGCTGTCATCGCATGTGCACTAAGGCACTCGATCTCTGTCTGTGGACACAGGTACTGCCATCATATGTTTTTGACAGTGACAGTGGCTATTTGACCTTGAAGAAATTAGTTGTCAAAAATGACAAACTGGAATACTTTATGTAAATCAAGGCACAAATTACTTAAAATTTCCATTTTATTGCTACAAAATGTAAGTTTACAATAAATCTAAGCGTTTATAGAAAAATATGACATAATAAATAGAAAACTGTAAGTAATAACCAAAAGAACATAAATACCTGAGATATTCCAAACTAAAAGTTAACTTATTAATGTGCTAGGCTTTCACTGATGTTTATTAGCTTTACTGGCGACAAATTAACTGGTTCACGTACAAATTTTCTTGCATAAAGTTCTCATTTACAAAGAAAATTGCGTATAAATATCTAAAACATACTTTGGATAAAATTAAAAAACAATTTCTGATGTATTTTGACAAATTTAGTTAAAATATGCAACAAAATTTGTCTTAAGTCAAGAAATACATTAAATTGTATGAAATGTACAAATGTATCTATTGCGGGCTTACGATATTTTAAAAAGAAAAGTCAGGTATATGCATCTCTAGCAATGTTGAACAGTTTAAATTTGTAGCATTTGATTTGTAATGGCCAACACAACATATTTCAGGCATTATCTATGCTGTTTTTAAATTTATTACGCCAAGAAGCGAAAATTGAACGGAACAACTGTCACAATGACAACCCATTCGTTCAAGGTCAAATAGCCACTGTCACTGTCAAAAACATATGATGGCAGTACCTGTGTCCCTAGACAGAGATCGAGTGCCTTAATGTGCACGGTCCCTATAGCCTTCCGGCAAGTTTTGAAAACTTCAGATGCGCGATTGAGTCACGCGATGATCTGCAAGGATATTTAAAACGTAGCTGTACAACACCTTTTTGAACACAACTGTACCATACGGTATCAAGTGTATTTTTGTTTACATTTGATGCATGTATCATAATGTTTAGACAAATACAATCAAATATTTAACAATTTCAATTTAAAACTAATCAATAATCATATTTTATATATATATATATATATATATATATATTTTAACGGGGATTAACGGCTATTGTAATAATAACAATAACAATAATAATAATAACAATAGCCGTTAATCCCCGTTAAAAATAATTTAAGAATTGGTTTACCTAACAAGTACGGCATTACTTCCCTACGAATTATATATATATATATATATATATATATTATAATATTAATAACTAAATCAATAACGAATTATAATACCGACACATAGCTAAACTATTTTTTGACAGTTACTAGATTGATGAATTGAAAAATGAGAATTACTTTTATTTTCATAGCACACTATTGCGGAATAATACTGAAAAGTGAAAAAATCGATATGTCAAAGATAAAATCATCAATAGCAAGTAAACGGTGAGAGATAGGTATAGGGAATGCTAATACAGAACGAAAGAACATTTAATTCTAAATTACATGGCATAAAAATATACCGGGTGTTCTATTTAAAAAAATTACTTTTGCTGAGTTGAACTTGGTCCGAATTGGAGTTACTTTTTAACTACCCTGTAAAAAATCAAGTATAAAATTGAATATAATCTGGAAGTCTATTAATGTGGCCTACTGCAGGCCAAAAATTAACTTCATGGATTTTGTTTTATAAAAATGGCACTATCATAAACGAGGTACTGCAAATTGAATTTTTTAATAAAAGATTGAAATAACTCGGAAACAGTTAATTTTTCTTGATCTTATTTGGTATAAAATTGGTTTAGAATTCTGGGAGGAATTCAAAAAAGCAATAAAAAATGGGGTGTTCCATTTAAAATAAGAAAGTTGACAGCAACTTCCGGTATAACCGGAAGTGTCCGAAAGTTGAAAATATTACAGTTAAATAGATCGTTATCCGTAATCTATAAATCCAAAATATGAAAAAGCAATTCAAATGGAAAGTCCGTAAACTTTTAATGAACGGGTTGCCTGAATCACCCTGTATACTAGTATAAAAATTTACTACTTAAGTGATATTCAATAACTTAAAATGAATATTTTTGGAAATTGATTCGAAATTGACCTATCAAGTAATTTTGCGTTAGGCGTACTCAACTTCTTCAAAAATGACAGCGTTGTCTTATTTTTAAATCAAATATTTTTAGACGAAAATAATCTATTACTAACGGGCTTTCGATAGTGTAAAAACAAAAAGGGACATATTTTTTGTTCAGCTACAATTAAATCTTAAACTTTAGTTCCGCAGGACGCGTACTTCGTTTTTCTCAAAAATGATAGCGTTGTCTCATTTTTAAATCAAATAAATCAATACGAGGCATTTAGTACTGTAAAAAAAGCATTGGGTATCTTCTCATTTTCAATTACAAACCTATTTTTAACAAGTTTCCAAATCACCTTAGATTTTCAAGGTCCTGGAGTATGCGGAACTAAAGTTCAAAACAAAAAATTTGTCCCTTTTTGATTTTACACTATCGAAAGCCCGTTATTAATAGATTATTTTCGCCTAAAAACATTTGATTTAAAAATAAGATAACGCTGTCATTTTTGAGAGAAACGAAGCGCGCGTCCTGGTGTACGCGGAGCTAAAGTTTACGATTTAATTGTGGCTAAACAAAAAATAGGTCCCTTTTTGTTTTTACATTATCGAAAGCCCGTTATTAATAGATTATTTTCGCCCAAAAACATTTGATTTGAAAATAAGACAACGCTGTCATTTTTAAGAAAAACGAAGCGCGCGTTCTGGTGTACGCGGAGCTAAGAATTAGAATTTTTTTTATTGCTGAAAGTTATTGCTAACTTCATACCGGTCATCTCAACGCGAAAGATTTACATGAGGCATTCAAGAATAAAACTATACTTGGATTGGATATCACTGACCCTGGATCTAAAATCGAATGCGAAATTTGCTTGCATGGAAAAATGTCACGCCTGTCATTTCCAAAGAAATCAGGAAGGGTGACAGAACTTGGTGAAATCGTTCATTCTGACGTATGCGGTCCGATGAAAATTTTATCAAATGGAGGGGCACGCTATTTCGTGACTTTTATCGAAGATGCTACTGGTTGGTGTGAAGTCCGATTTATTCGTCACAAGAACGAAGTGTTTCGAGAATTTGAAAATTACAAGAAGAATGTAGAAACTCAGCATGGGAAAAAGGTCAGAATTTTACAATCAGATAATGGAACTGAATACGTAAATTCTGAATTTGACGCATTTTTGAAGCGACAAGGCATGCAGAGGCGATTGACAGCACCGGGTAATCCGGAACAGAACGGAGTTGCCGAGCGAAGAAATCGAACTCTCGTTGAAACGGCAACGTGTCTTCTTCTCCAGTCGAATCTTCCCCCATCTTTCTGGGCAGAAGCAGTCTCAACAGCGAATTACATAAGAAATCGCTGTCCTACCAGTAAACTTGGAGGCAGGAGAGGCCGCTCTCCGAATGTTAGTTATTTCAGAGAATTTGGTCAAGAGGTATACTGCCTGAATCGTTCATCAGGACGCAGCAAATTTGATGCTCGTTCGAAGAAAGAAATTTTCCTTGGTTATGCTGAAGAATCAAAGGCATTCAGGATATGGATTCCAGAAAATCGCAAAGTGGAAATTACTCGAGATGTAAAATTTCTTGAGAAGACATGCAGTAACGAAGATTATCCTTTTGAACATTTTTATTCAGATTCAGCATCGTCCTCCGAAGATGGACAACCAGAGTCACATCGCGAAGTGGAAATTGAAATGATGCCTAATAGATCTTCTCGTGAAGATGTTATTACCGACATTGAAGACGACTTCGAAGAACCAATTAGAGAAAACGTAAATTTAAAACGTGGACGAGGGAGACCGCGGAAGTGAAGGACAGGGCGACCTGGTAGACCCCGCAAGGAATACCGTATGATAGAAAATGAAACTGAACCACTGGCTGCTAATGACGAACTAGTCGAGCTTGCCTTCCTGGCCGAAATACCTATCAAGCAGGCAATGAATGGTTCTGAGTCACAAGAGTGGATGAACGCTATGGCAAGCGAATATGAGTCCATTCTTAAAAATGACACATGGGACATCGTCGATCGACCGAAGGATAGAGCTACTATTGGTAGTAGAATTGTACTTAGAAACAAGTACGGTGCTGATGGAAATATTTCCAGAAGAAAAGCACGAGTGGTCGCGCGGGGCTTCTCACAACGTCCAGAATTGGATTTTCATGAAACGTTTGCCCCCGTGACACGGCTTAGTTCAATCAGACTAGCAATGGCACTCGCCGCTTGTAAAAATATGTACGTGAGACAATTTGATGTAACTACAACGTACCTCAACGGATTTGTTGATGAAGAGATTTTTATGGAGGCTCCTGATTATACGATAGAGGTACTTAAGTTCATTGTACGAAAGAAATACGGATCCCCAGGAATAGTGACGAAGGCGAAGGAGATGCTTCGTGATTTATCTACTGGAAACAAGTTTGTCTCATCAAAAAGGCGCTGTATGGGTTAAAACAAGCCGGACGCTGTTGGAATAAGCGTTTGGATCGAGAACTTAGAAATGTCGGCACAGTTCCAACGAAGAGCGATCCAAGTGTATACATTAGAGGCAAGGGAAAGAATATTTTTATAATTATTGTTTATGTAGATGATATATTAGTCTTGTCTAGAAATTCGGAGGAAATAGACAGATTCGGAGCGTTGATGAAGAAAGTATTCGACATTCATGATTTAGGTGAAGTAAATTACTGCCTAGGTATTAGTTTTTCCCGAAACAAATATGAAATTAGAATGAGCCAAGAAACATATGTCAAGGACATCCTAGAACGCTTTGGAATATCGAACTGCAATCCATTATCTACACCAATTGATGCCGGTTCGAAATTATCAAAGTCGGACGTTTGGTCAGAAAAGGATGGGCCAAAACCACCTTATAGGGAAATGGTTGGAGCCCTGATGTACTTATCAGTCGCAACTCGGCCAGATATTTCACATGCGGTTAGTTTGTTATGCCAATTCAATGATAATTTTGGAAAAAGTCACTGGGCAGCCGCGAAACATGTGCTAAGATACTTAAAAGGCACTGCTGATGTAGGTATCACCTTCAACGTTGACGGAGACGGACTGCAGGGATTCGTGGATGCAAATTGGGGTGCATGTCCAGATGATAGGAGATCCTTTACTGCATATGCGTTCACGATGAATGGTGGAGTAATCTCATGGGAATCGAAGAAACAGAGAACAGTAGCTCTTTCTTCGACAGAAGCTGAGTACATGGCGCTGAGCGAGGCCTCAAAAGAAGCTATTTACTTGAGGAAACTTCTTGCAGAACTGGACGCAGATATTCCAAAGACAGTGGAATTATATAACGACAATATCGGTGCTCAGAAGCTTGCAAGCAACCCCATATTTCATGCTCGCACAAAACATATACATATAAGGCATCACTTTGTGCGTGAGGCGCTCGAGGCTGGAGAAATTGAGATAAAACATTTGTCAACGGAAGATATGCCCGCAGATGTATTGACCAAAGGTTTACCGAAATCAAGACATTGGAAATGTTTTAATACACTGGGTATTAAAAATCGTGTTTGAAAAACACAGCTCAGTTCGAGGGGGAGTGTTGAAGAAATAAATATAATATACTCACTTGAGCTGATAAGTTAGAGTTGGCTGTTGCTTATATGTAACTAATGTATAAAAGTTTATCATTACATGTACCTAAAATTTTGCTCACATTAAAAGTTATGTTCTCTACTTAACTTAATGTACTTACCAGAATTGTTACACAAATATTTCAATGGTTTGCAGCTAGAAGTGTAATTATCCTAGTCACTACCAGAGGGCAGCAAAATCGATCATCAATATCAACTGTACAAAAAACTTTCGCGCGCAACAAATGGGAATACACAATTACATGATAATTTTAAACAAAATTTATCTGATATGTTATATTAAACTTTTATTTTTAAAGGCAAAAATACTGGAAAGTTGGATAATAATATTAATTAATTAATTGAATTTCCTTACATTTGAAACAAATTAATAAATTTCTCCCTTTTTCCCTGCTGTGGTACAAATATCCCTAGATCTAGGGAAATTTTCCTAGACCTGGCAGCACTGTCCCATAGGGATTACGGAATTGGCAACGTGAATATAGTTGGGCGTACCCACAAGGGGGGCGCTGATGATGGTGTTTTCAGACGAAAGTAATCGACTTATAGAAAATAGGTGTCACCTATGGGTGTCACTGCAATACCTGTGTCTGAATATCCTGACCAATGTGAGATGTCGACATCTGTAATGCATATGTGTAATGCTGGATGCATATTGTCTAAATTTTATTATTTTAAATTTTACACAAAACCCCCTTGTTTTGTGGTTAATTACACGCAATATGTGTGCTAGTGTTTTGACCATATCTTAATGAAAATAATTTAAAGTATATAATGTGTAAGTGTCATGTTAGTTAATTGTAATATACTTAGATGAAACGTAGAAACAACATTTTCCGGTAATATTCATCTTTAGTACGCAATAGCATTGTGCATGTATTAAATTAAAAATATTACTTCGTCCAAATTGAATATTGCTCGTAATATTCTGTCTCGTACCCCAATGCCGAGAATTTCTAAATCTAATTATACATATTGTCTATAAATGTAAATATTTCTAAATAATTCGTAATTCTCTACTAAGGTGGAATTACTTTTTTTTATCATTTTAACTAACTAACTTATGGCGTTTTTCAAAAATGTTTCTGTCAGTGTAATATAACTATTTGCTTATTTATTAATGGAATTTCAGAACACGATCTCTATTACCAAAGCCGTCTCTATCTAACAAGCCGTGCACTTGTAAATTTGGCAACAGAGCAAGTAGTCCGATCACGAGTTTCACCAGTTTGACGTAAGTTGTATGAGGTAATGCTGTAATGTAATTCTGTACTTATCAATCAAATTTTATTGTTTATTATTGTTTATTATAGTATTGGTGACTAAAATAACGTTTTAAATGTTATATTAACAATCAAGGTAAGTCCACAAAGCCTAATTCTGCTAGATAACCAAACTTTTTCGCTTTCCTTTATTTGCTTTTATTTCATACCAATGTGACATTTTTCGGATTTTCAATGGTACAAAAAGTGGAACTTTAAAGTCCTAGTACTTAATTTTAAACTCGTTAAACGTCTAGTTTGAAAGAAAATTTCATATTTACCTCGAACGAAAATTGACTTTAAATATATAAGTATTACAGCATCGGCTAAACAACTTGCTCCTAATTACTTTAAAACTTGACTTTTCGTTGTAGGTAAATAAATAACTATTCTTTCTGAATTATTAATTAGGTTTATGTTGTAGATGCCAAGTTCGATTAGGACTACTTTCGGGTATCAATGCGACGTTGCCAAGCGTAACAGCACGGCTTGTTAGATAGAGACGGCTTTGCTATTACTAATACATTAATGTAGTTTTAAAAATTAATGCGTTCGATTTTTTATTAATGCCAGAAGAGAAAATTACGTAGTTAACACGTCTGTGGTAGGCAGTTAAAAGGGCATAAGTCACATTTTCTGCAAACCGGAGTTATGAACTTGAATGTATTCAAAAATGAAATTTGTGAATATTTCGTCCAACATAAGGGTTTAAGTATAGTTATTCATTATAGTATTTCACATTAGGGCGATCAAAACGGACGAAGTATTCACAAATTTCATTTTTGAATGCATTTACGTACATAACTTCGTTTTACAGAAAATGTGATTTATGCCCTTTTGACTTTCTACCACAGACATCATCAGGGATGTAAACTGGTAAAATTCCATTTAAATTACCAAATAAAAAAAACAAAATGTACAGTTGCGGACAGAAAATTTTGGACATTTTTTTGACGTCTCTCCGAAATATCAAAAATCCTGTTACATAACTACGTTTCCTGACATTGGCAGCCAATCATTATGATCACATCATTCATCGCAGAAAAAAAAGTTCTTTCGATATTTATTACAGTAATCATACCATTGGATGTAATGATTTTTTGATTTTGATTTTTTGACGGCTCAAATACGACAATAAACACCGACGCTCTTCGCGTAGGCGTTTTTTTTTTTTGGACTCAACTTGTATACATATAGTGAGATTATTATAATAGGAAATTTTGAGTCTCTATCTTGCGTAAATAATTCGTAAAAATTTAGTGATCTGGAACCAATTTCCATAGCGATGGGAGCGTTTTTACGAACGGCAAGGGAATTAACTAAAATCTACAAAAAGTTGTAGGAAACTTCATTCATCTTTGGAAAGCATATAAAAGCCCCGTACTGAGTAGAAGTGGTGTTGGCGCGCATTTGTACATTTGTAATCAATTCATTTGATTAATCATTTATGGTATATTAGTTCTTAGTAAAATAACTTATAGATAATCAGAAATAATTATAGGGCCACGATCTTGTCGAAATGCGCTTTTCGCATAGTTGAATTAGCATTAATTTTATTGTTTCGTATGAATTTCCAACCCCATTTAAAATGCAATTTACCAATTACTCCTTAATGGCAATTTCTTAGCAGTCTTCATTATTATACAGTTTGGATTTTCCTAATATTCATAATACCGCATCGGGCTCCAACCCCCTGCTGCTTAAGACTTCTTATCTCATCCTAATGTATTTAAAAGTATCTCGGTTTTACCTATTGTAAGTTACTGGAAATGTCTTCGTAAATAATAGTTGGGCCTTCTGTCAATTCTCCCATATCTGACAACAGCCTTCTTAACCATAGTAGTTCACGACTAGCATATGAAGCAGCCACATATTCTGCTTCAGTTACAACAAGGATCCGATAACTTGTCGATAGACAGTATTGTTCGGTAACTTTGGACTATCCTGTTCTACTGTTCCTAAGAACCCTATCTCCATTGGCGTTGCTACCGGTTTCGATTCAAGCATATTATGCTTGAACAGATTCACGATTTTTCTCTTTTGACTGATGAGGAAAGTTCCATCTTGTTCGCGTCTAACTTCAATGCCGAGGTAATGCTTAACTTGTCCCAAGTCTTTTATTCTAAAGTGCTGATTTAATTCTTCACCTACTTTTCTTGTGCTGTCTGCCGATTTGCCAGCTACGAGCATATCATCGACGTATAACAACACATAAGTGGTGCTTCCATCTTTTTCTTTTCTGAAATACAAATACTGGTCGGCATTTTCTTGTCTGAATCCCAACTTATTCAATATTTCTGTTGCCCTCTTATTCCAAGCTCGTGCTGATTGCTTTAAACCATAAAGATTTTTGTAAAGTTTCAATACTTTCGTCTTTTGTTCTGCGTCTTCGAATCCAGGTGGTTGCTCCATATAAATCTCCTCATCAAGATTTCCGTTAAGATAAGCACTCTTAACATCTAAATGACGAACATACAGTTTTCTCAAAGCTGCAACCATAAGAAGAACTCTGATTGTTTCATGTTTCACAACTGGAGCAAACGTATCATCATTATCTTCTCCGTAGCGTTGTGAAAAACCTCTTGCCACTAAACGTGCCTTGTAAGTGTTTATCTGTCCTTCTTCATCTAATTTCGTTTTAAATACCCATTTGCAACTTACTGTATTCTTTCCTGGAGGAAGATCTACTAACTTCCAGACCTGGTGTTCATTCAAAGACTTAATTTCTTCTTTGGCAGCTGTTATCCATTTACGTTGCTCTTTAATTGGTAACTCGAGCATTTCCTCCCAAGATTTTGGTTCTGTTACAAAGTCTTTCTGTACTTTATATACAAAACGATCTGGTGGGATTCCTTTGTTGATTCTTTGCGAAATACGCTTGTTTGGTAACTCAGTTGGCAGAGAAATTTCTTGCGTCTGACAATTTTCATTAGATTCTTCATCTTCTGAATTATCTTCTTCCACAACAACCGGAGAACTACTATTCTTCTTCAAATCAAAATAAACTTTTCTTTCTGATACTTCTCGGGGAATTTCATTCGTCGTACTATTGCATTCTAAACCATTACTTGATTGTTTTGCTTTCATTTCGATAATTTTCACAGATCTGCAGATTCTCACACGATTTGTTTTCTGATCTAAAATGCGATATCCTTTCACGTTATCATCATAGCCAACTAACACTCCTTCTTCAGCTTTATCATCCCACTTCTTTCTTTTCTGCTTGGGAATGAAAGAATAAGTTTTTGATCCAAATATTCTAACATGGCTAAGATCTGGTTTCTTCCCGATGAATAGTTCAAGAGGAGTTTTCTCAATACTGCAACTTAGCATTCTATTTTGTAGATACGCCGCTGTTAAAACTGCTTCTCCCCAAAAACGATTATCTAAACCAGAATCTAGGAGCATACACTTAGCTGATTCTGTGAATGTTCTATTTTTACGCTCCGCAATTCCATTTTTTTGAGGAGTATACACAACAGTGAATTGATGTTGAATACTCTCTTTGCGCAAATATTGTTCCAGCTCTCGAGTAACGTATTCCTTACCATTATCTGTGGTATCTGCAAACAGTTGCATCCGATGTCGCAACTTCCAGTTTAAACAGGCTGCCATCAACTTTGGCTTTTGCGATAATTTCTTTTCCGTTAGTTGTCATGTTAGTTGTCCGTACAGTTGTCATTTTCAAATAACACCTGATGCCCATGATGAGTAACTCTTTGTACAGAAATTAATCCACCATCCAGCTCAGGAACATACAACACGTTTTCCAATCGAATCTTTTGAATTTTACCACTTGGTAAAATGCAGTTCAGCCATCCGCTTCCAACTGCTTTTGCCTTGACCGATGAACCGTTTGCAAGATATACTGTGGTATCATCTTCTTGAAGTTTTGAGAAAAATTCCCGATCGTGAGTCATGTGGTGGTTTGTTGCACCAGAATCAATATACCAATTTCTGGATTGTATGCGTGCGCCAGTACATACTTCGAATGTGAAATTTTCAATGGCATTACCCCCTCTGGCCGCAACCGAAGATTTTGCTGATTTACTTCTTGGTATCTGCTGCGCAGACTTCTTCAGCAGGTAGCAGTCTGCTTTAAGATGTCCAATTTTATTACAATGAAAACACGTTCTTGTTTCTTTATTAACTTCTTTTCTTTTTTACTTATTATTTTTAAAATTCCCAAATTGAATATTTTTCTTGCTTTTGCTAATGGACTCGGTTGCAGCCGATGATTGTAAGGCTACCTCTGAAGTACCAATTTCCAAACGTCTCTGGTTTTCATCTAGTATTTTGCCAGTGACATACTCGATTGTCAAATCTGTTTCGTCACGACCCTCTAATGCAGTAACAAGTCCTGAGTATGACTTCGGAAGACTCACTAACAAAATTGCGACAACTTCTTTATCGTCGAGTGATTTTCCTGATGCACGTAATAATCCAACCACTTGCATAATCGAATCAATATGTTCACTCATCGAACCGCCGTTGTACTGAATGTTGTACAACTTGCGTCTCAAATATAATCTGCTTCCAAAAGTAGATCTTTCATACTTTTTCGCATTCCACATACTATGAGCGTCTTCCAAATGTGCGATATGAATCAATTGATTGTCTTCTACACTTAAAGTAATGTACGCCATGGCTTTATTATTGTCCTTTTTCCACTTGTCGTCTACTTCTTTGGGCTTAGGTTTATCTACTATGTCCCACAGTTCATCACGTACTAAAATTGCATGTAATTTGGTTTTCCAAAATACATAATTTCCTCCATTTAGCAAGGAAACTGACAATTTTAAATTGTCTGTCATTTCGAATTTTGACTGCCCGCAAACAGTCTGATCTGTTAAAAAAAGGACTTCTTGAAAAAGCTCACGCAAATGGCAAATCTTCTTTATTGGCACAGTTCCGCAGAGTCTGGGCCCATAACTTCTTGAATAATAATGTGTTTAACACAATATGTGAATCAGTTTTAATTACGGTTTTCGATACACAATTTTTGTGTACTAATTTTTAATGGATGTATTTTTAGAATCGTAAAAAATATCAACTTCATTTATTTACTTATTTACAAATTTATTTTTAAACACACACATTAGATACTAGATGGAGAAACTGCTGTGAGCGCATATTCCAACATATGTATATATTTAATTAAAACACTAAAAGAGCGAATTTTCACAAATTTTATTAGTTTAAAACATGACAATTGTTTCGACACACAGTGTCTTCGTCAGATGTGTATTGAATCTGCGTTAATTTACTTACTGAAGGATAATTTATACCTACTGTCACAATTATCCTATACTAAGAAACTGAGTTGGCAAATCTAAAAATATTTGAAGGGTTCATTATGCAATGACACGGACTTATTTTTAACAGCGGTGGTTTGTGTAAAATATTTCTCTGTGTAAAACTAAGGATTTGAAAAATCTAAAACTTAATTAGACGGAAAAAGAAGAAAATGTACAAAACAATCAACAAGTTATCTAAATTACATATTTACAAATGTTCAATTACGAAATAAATTTAATAACGGTGAATTATTTAATTCTGTTTGGTCATTTATTAAATAATTAGAGTTTTTAAGTTTATTAATTTCTAAAGATTCAAGAAAATTTAATTTTCTACCTTTATTTTCAGTATGTAAGATTTTGAATTCAAAGTTTGAAAAGTGATTATTATCAATTAGGTGGTTAGCAAAAGATGAATCTGTTTTATTATTAATAAATGACCTTCTGTGTTCTATTATTCTAGTATCAAAACTTCTTCCAGTTTGTCCAACATATACCTTTAGACACACATCACAGGTTACTTATAGACTCCTGATTTTTTATTATTTGGAATTGGATTTTTGTTATTTTTTTAATTTTTTTATATACTTGGACAAAGTGTTATTAGTTTTGTAGGCTAACTGAATATTCTGTTTCTTTAAAAGTTTTGACAATTTTTCAGTAGGTTTGCTTATATATGTTATTGCTTTATATTTATTAATTGTGTTATTTTTTATGCAAGGGTAGACCATTGAAATAACTTTATCATAAAGCTTTTTTGTTAATATGTTTTTTACTATTACGGGGTTATAACCATTGTTGCTTGCTATGTGTTTTATTGTATTTAGTTCTTTTTCATAATTTTCTTTTGACATAGGGATGTTAATTAATCTATGTATCATACTGTTATATGCTGCTAACTTGTGTTGTATAGGGTGTGAAGAACTCTTATGTATAGTTATGTCAGAGTATGTATCTTTACGGTAAATTGAAAAATCAAACTTGTTATTAATTCTTTTTATTGTTAAATCTAAGTAATTTATGCTTCCGTTACTTTCTGTTTCTAGGGTAAATTTTATGTTATTATGTAGGGAGTTAATGTAGTCTAAAAATATATTCAGCAGTCTTATAGTACCTGTGTAACAAACTAAGATATCGTCTATATATCTGTGCCAGAAAAATATATTTTTACTTAACGAGTTATTAAATATAATGCTTTCTAGATTGTTCATGAAAATTTCAGCTAACAACGGACTTAGTGGGTTTCCCATAATTAAACCTTCTTTACAACTGTAAATATTTACAATAATTTTAATAATAATTTTTTTATTGTAAATACTTTCACATCTCATTGGCGAATAACCCTAGGACATATCGGTTTGGTTTGCAGTGGAGTTCTCGAGCTACGGTTCTGCTGACGAAGGCCCAACTAGGCCTGAAACAGCTGTACAGAGCCTGCTCGAGGAATCCGCTGCAATCAAAACCGATTTCGGAGCGTTAAAAGCTAAGTTCACATGCATTGCAGATACGCAAAATTTTTATTGCGGATCGTTTCTAATTGGTTCAAAATTCAAAATGAACCAATTAGAAACCATCCGCAATAAAAATTCTGCGTATCCGCAATGCATGTGAACTTAGCTTTTATTCCTGAACGGTACGAGTAGGTCTATTGGGGCAAGGCTGTAATTTAAAAAAAAGTAAAGTAATACTTAAAAAGGACTTACTTTCTTTAGTAAAATGACCTCAGCAATCAAAAAAAAAAAAAATACGTGGACCTTCTCCGACGCATTTTAAGCGCCTCCTAGTGCACCACTACGGTGAGGGCATTAACACTCAAAACCCACATTCAATGTTCTTTTCATTAATGTAAATTGTTTAAAAACGATGTAATATTTCCGTAAAAATAAAATGAAACCGTTTCCGCAACGACAAATTCTTAAATTAATTAATTTTACATCAAGGTCCTGTC